>JAOXOE010000343.1:36911741-36940209 GCA_028565055.1 Phoeniculus purpureus
TTGAGCTGAGGGGCCCAGAACTGGACACAATACTCCAGATGTGGTCTCACCAGGGCAGAGTAGAAGGGGAGGAGAACATCTCTGCATCTGCTAGCCATGTCCATTCTGATCCACCCCAGGATGCTGTTGGCCTTCTTGGCCACAAGGGCACATTGCTGGCTTATGGTCATCCTGCTGTCCATAAGGACCCCCGGTCCCTTTCGCCTACACTGCTCTCCAACAGGTCAATCCCCAACATATACTGGTACCTGGGATTTTAAAGACAAGCATTCTTGCCCAGATGCTTTTCTTTAAAAAGATTGTCTCTGTAAAGACTCATGTTTTTTTCCTAGTCAATGTCAACACATATTAAACAGCAGTAATATTATTAGACTGACAACACATTATAATGAAGTTGTGTTCAAGCACCCAGAACATTTTTCACTTACCTTTTCCTGTGAGCCTGTACAACAGCACTACTGCTTTCAGGTGTTTTTGGGAGACTTGCAGAGTTAGACTTCAACTTCTATTTTAAGAAAAACAATAAAAGGCAGCATTACAGAAAGGTAACAATATTCTGTTTTACTTACCAAGCAGGAGCCAGAAAACATCAGTCTGCAGTAACCACATCTCTCTCTTGTACTGGGGAGCCCAGAACTGGAATTGTTTAACTTGGAGAAGACAAGGGTCAGCAGAATCACCAATGTATAAAAATACATGATAGGGAAGAATAAAGATGTAGCCAGACTCTTCTCAGTAGGGTCCACTGACAGGAGGTGAGGCAATGGGCATAAACAGAAATACAAACAATTCCAGCTGAACACATGACAAAACTTCTTGTGAGGGTGGTGTTCTGGTTTGAGTTAGAACAAGGCTAATTCTGTTCAGTGATTTGACTTTCAGCTCAGTCTCTCCCAATCACATCCGCTTTCTGCAGTTAACAGCACATTTGTGCAGACAGTGACTACTTCTACAAGTAAGAACACTTGATGTTCACAGTTTCTACCAGGGGTTTGTGTGCAGAAAGGCATTTGCTCCTATGGAGACCAAAGTCACTGCTAGTCTTGTGGGCCACTTTGAGGTGCAGTGAGAGGCCACAACTGCAGGGAGAAGTGGACAAAACAGGTGACCCTACAATGACCAACAGAGTATTCCATCCCATGTATGTCATATTTGTGTGGATAACCACTGGAATAGCTTACTTAGAGAGGCTGTAGAGTCATCATCCTTGGAGATATTCAAAAGCCATCTGGACACTGTCCTGGGCAACCAGCTATAGGTAGCCCTGGTTGAGCAGGTGGTTGGATCAGATAACATCCAGAGGTCCCTCTTTGAAGGGATATATACATTCTGTGATATATACTGTACTCTGTTTTGAACCCACATTTCTTTCAATTGCCTGTTGCTGCCTGAGTAAGATCATCTCTTTATGTCTCTCCAGCTTCTCACGACAGGATTTGCATTTTCCTCTCTGCTTCATTTTCCAAGTTTATCCTATAGTTGGTTTTGTCCATTTTTACTTCAAAACAGTTTAAGTTTATGGTGCTTTACACTGCTGAACCGTATCTGTTCTGCATTTCTCCAGACTGCTACTCACCAGAGGTGTTTTGGGAAGGCTGCTGTCACTACAGATTTCATCAATAATGTCGTCTATATCTTCTTCACTGCTGCCACCACTTATCAACAGTTTAGTTGATCTGAAAAACCAACAAATCAGCCTTCATATTGTAGCATGACCAGAGCAGTTCTAATCATAAGGTAAAACATAAAATTCATTACAGCTTCTTTTCTCTAATATTTTGCAGAATCTAAGGTAGGCCAGCCAAATCATGATACATTTGAGGCCCAGTGAGGGACAGGATAGAAACCTGAAGGCAAGCAAAGACTTGTGTGAGGGCTGAGAAAGAAACCAGAGGGCCAGGACTGAAACCTAAGAGCAGGCAAAGACACCTGTGAGGACTGAGCTGGAAACAAGAGGGCAGGCAGCAGCGTGGCAGTACTGTCAGCTATACCCCGTCACAACTGAAACTTGGTACATAGGACAGTCACTTTGGAAACTGTGAAATTTGAGATAAACACATAAAAGTGTTGACTGTAAGTTTAGTGCTTACTGTAGAAGGTATGGTTTATAGAAACCCTTGTCGGGTACATCTCAGTGTCACCTAATGATAGGACAAGGGGCAATGGGTGTAAGCTGGAAGACAGAGGTTCCACATAAATATGAGAAGGAATTTCTTCAGAGTGAGTGTGACAGAGCACTGGAACAGGCTGCCCAGGGAGGTTGTGGAGTCTCCTTCTCTGGAGACATTTAAAATCCACCTGGATATGTTCCTGACTGGATCTAGGTGATTCTGCTGTGGTGGGGGTATTGGACTACATGATCTTTGAGGTCCCTTCCAATCCCTAATGTTCCGTGATTCTGTGATTAAGAAGGTCAAGGTTGTTGTACCTCTCTGCTCTACCCTGATGAGGCCACATGTGGAGCACTGCATCCAGTTCAGGGCTCCTCAGTTTAAGAAGGACAAGGAACTACTAGAAAGAGTCCAGCACAGAGATGCTAAGGATGATCAGGGGACTGCCTTATGAGAAGAGGCTGACAGAGCTGGAGCTGTTCAGCCTTGGGAGGAGGAGACTAAGCAGGGAATCTCATTAGCGCTTATAAAGTGCCAGTATCAGGAGAATAGGACCAGGCTTTTCTCAGTGCTGCCCAGCAACAGGAGAAGAGGCGGGAGGTTAACACAGGAGGTTCGACCTAAACATAAGGAAAAACTTTTTTACTGTGAGTGCGCCAGGGCAATGGAATAGGCTGTCCTGAGGGTTTGTGGCGTCTCTGCCTCAGGAAACATTCCAAACCCTCCTGGATGTGTTCCTGTGGGACCTGCTCTAGGGTATCCTGTTCCAGCAGTGGGGGATGGACTAGATCTCCAGAGGTCCTTTCCGACCCCAGCGGTCTGCAATGCTGTGAAAAACTGTGAATGGAAAACACGCCTGAAGAATCATCAGATCAAAACGTTTCAGAACACTATTGCTAGAGTTCTTCCTGCTCCAAACCACAAGATTTACCGGTATTTTATATCTATTTATCACCAGTTCCTGTGCGGGGTAACCCCCGGCGCTAACTGACGCGCAAACGCCATGTTTAATCCAGGGATGGGATGATCCCAACAGACAAGACCGGGGTAACTCAGCACCGGACTGCGTGAAACTCAGCGAGGCCGGGGCTGCCCGTTGGCCGCAGTGTCCCGCTCCCCATGCTCGCTGGTTCCCTTCCTGGGGGCTCCCACCGGCCACCGACCCTCTTCCTACCGGTGCCCGCCCGCCTGCCGGGGAGGTGCCTGAGGGCGCCAAGACGGGACAAACCCGCCGCTCACCTGCTCTCCTTCGCCTCCTCCTCCTCCTGGCCGCCGTGCCAGCGCCCGCCCGTCGCCCCCCGGCCCGCCCGGCGGCAGAGATGCCGCTCCACCTCATCCAGCAACTGATCTAAGTCGTCCGCCATGTTGCCGCCGCCGCCGTTGTCAAGGCGTCCCCGCCGGCAGGGGCGGTGCCTCCGCGCCCGGTGGGGTGTTGGGGCGCCGGAGGAGGCAGGTCGGGGAGGTCGTTCGTGGCCAGCTCACGGGCTTCTGTCCTGCAGCTTCGCTCATGCAGTCACAGGAGACCGGGGGAAAGGGAGGAAAAAAAAAGCTGTAGAGCTCCTTCAACTCTACTCGTAGTCGGCAGGATTCGAACCTGCGCGGGGAGACCCCAATGGATTTCTAGTCCATCGCCTTAACCACTCGGCCACGACTACCCGTGTGGTTGTGTTTTATCCTGCTGCACTAGGTCTACTGGCCCGCGCTCACGCGCGCGCAACTGGGCCGAGCCGTTCCGTTCCGCTGGGGTCAGTCACCTCAGGACGGGCCGAGCCGGGCCGGGCCGGGCCGGGCCACTCCGCCACGGTTCTGGCCGGGCCGTAGAGGGAAGTGGCGGTGGTCCTGTGCCACCTCCCGCCTGCCCGTGGGCGTTCTGGTGCTTCGTGCAGAGGTCCTGCCCTGAGAAGACGCCGTCAATCGAGTTAATCAAACCACGCAGACGGGAGCAGGTGTTGGCGGCAGTGGGCTCCCAGCGCGAGCCCCACCCTCTCTGCCCTCAGAGGCCGGTGCAGAAGTCGGGGGGCGGGTACAGCACCAGGCTTTGCAGTGCCGACACTTGAGAGACAGATGATTAAGGTGAATAAGGTTTAAAGCTAGAAAAGGCTAGATTTAGGCTGGACATCAGTAAAAAGCTTTTTAATCTGAGGGTGGTGAATCCCTGGAACAGGTTGTCTAGAGAGGTGGTGCAGGCCTTATCCGTGGAGCCTTCAAGGTCAGGCTGGATGGGGTTCTGGGCAATCTGTTCTAGTTAGAGATGTCCCAGCTTGTTCTGAGGGGGTTGGACTAGATGGCCTTTGGAGGTCCCAACCTAATACATTCCATGATTCTATGATTATTATATTTGATTAGAAACCCAAGAAGGCAATGTACAGAGAAGCTCTGTGAAGCAAAAGCATTGCCATCTCCACAGGCTGGCTGGGGCACAATGATCTGTACTCACATCCCCCCATGGACAAGACTGCTCAGACATTGTCACCCTTAGTGAAGTGGGCTCTGCAGTCCTTAAGAGGTCCAAGCAAAGCCTCTTGGTTACAAGGTGTTTTACAATTCTGGTATTCCAAGTAGTAAGTTGCAATCCCTGTTCGAATTCCATTGTACTTAAGCTTTTATTTCATTGTTCCATTTTCCTCCTTACGCATCTCAGGGCTCTGTTAATAGCTCAGCCTGTATCATGGCAGTCTGCTGAGGGAAACGTGCTGGGTAGAGCAGTTGTGAGCCTTTCCTGGGTTGATGTGATGGAAGAAACTAAATAGTGTTGATAATGCTCCAGCTCTTTTAAGTGGTCCCTTGGTCAAGACTCAGTGTCATGTAGGTAAATTCAGTCCAGAAGTGGATTTTTCGGTGGAATTTTTACATTTATCTCTCACAGCTGTGGAGAATTTAAACTAATCACAATTCTCCCTGGTATGCTGTCATCTCTGTAATTTGAAAAAGGATTGAGAGCCCACAGGCTTGGAAAATCTTGAAGAAACTCCTGTGCTGAAATACATCATCACATGTGGAAAAGACCACTTGCTGCATCATCTTAAAGGAGCTTAAGTTTGCCGAATTCCAGTATCATTCTGGCATTCTTTCAAATGGCCTCAGAAATCCGAGTACATTCTCTTTTAACTGCAAAACAGCTTCTTTCCCTTCCCATCAATCCTGTGGCTGTCAATGTGTCTGCTGCAAGGTGCCAAAAATGTATGGAGTGTCTATGGGATAATGGTACCAAAGTGAGGGGTGCCTCAAGGCCTTCTCCCATGAACCCGCTGCAGTGTTTGCTCCATTGGAAAGCATTTGAAACCCAAACAGAAAAAGAAAAACAGAAAAAGAAAAACAGAAAAAGAAAGGGCATAGACCTTTAAAAATCCTTAAACTGCAAACATTGGTTTTGGTGCAGATTGCTGCCTGCTGTTTAGATCCTTGTTGTTTAAGACTTCTGAAAGGCCTGATGCAATCAAAGAGACATACGGGTTCAAATTGATTCCAGACCAGTCCCTGGAATTACACCGAGGTGAATCTGACATACTGGCCCTTCAGCTAAGCTGCAGCCAGGAGAAAGGAGTTGAGGTCATGCCCCAAATTTTGCCCTCTCTTAGGAAATGGGTGAATTTGCTTCTGCAAGCCCTACTGACTGCTTGGGGCTTATACTGGTGCAAGCAGAAAAGTTATTGACTTCTGAGAGCTGGAAAAGTACAGAATGACCACTTTGATAATGCTTTGTTTTTCTTCTTTTTTTGGTATAGTTTCTCAGCGTATCCTTAAGAAGGGAAGACAGAATGCTGGAAGCCTCTCCTGGGTTGAAGCCATCGTGTTCTCTAATCCTGAAGCTACTGCAAGCTTTCTCAGCAGTTCTGATAAAACTGGATTTTGCCACCACAATAATGAGGACACAACAACTTGCTAGGGTGGGATGTTAATTGGCCTCTTCTGCTTTCTCTGGGAACATAAACAAATTCTGGCTGAATGTAGACTCTTAGCAGTAATGTAACTACTATCAAGCATTTCTGTGGACAAAATTATTCTGTGTGAAGATATCAGCTTGGGAGACAACTTCTTGAAAGACCTCTTGGCAGCAAAAACAGCAGTGTGTGCAAGATTCCTCACATAACGTTACTAATTTGTGATGTTGAGAGACAGCCTTAGATCAGAGAACAGTTTAAGCTGGAGGGCAGTTCAGTCTTGTAGTTGACTGCCAATCCTTCCATCAAAGGTGCCAGCTAGAGGGAGGATTTTCAGTTTGGTTTTCTGACACAGCTCCCTCCCCCATGAGGGACCACACTGGCTTCAGGACTGGAACAGTTTTCAGTTACTCCCAACCTTCCCTCAAACAAATCATTTCGTGGCTAGGGTGTTTGAGCATCTACCGCCTGGTCTCTGATCTCCCAAGTTCTATTGCAAAGGAAGATAGTCCTGAGAAGAGCTGTTAAGTGTCCAGAGTAACAAACCGAGCTCTTGCTGTCAGGAGTAATGATACTTTTCGATGTCTGTAGCCACACATGCCCATGGCATTTACCAAAGGAAGCAGAAGTTTTCAGGACATCATGCAAGGTAAAAAAATGCCTGTCTGGGGGCCTTTTATAACACCTAAAGCTGCTTATAACCGTGACATTTTGATCTCCATGGGGGCATAACAAACATTGTAAAGTTGGAAAAAACCTTGCTTGCAAGACTGAGTGTCAAGAAGGTCACACTCCCAAATCAATGATAATTATGTGCAACTTCAAATAAAAATGGTGTTGCCTGGCACCATGTGGCTTTGCCACACCTGCATTTTCTGGCACCAAGGGTGTCTGTACCCAGTAAAGCAGGGCAGAGGGAGGCACACCATGATAAAGCAGGTTAATGCAAAGGAAAAAATCTCATCATGAGTTAAAAACGTTTCCATTTAAAAGATAGAAATAACAGTTAGTAGTAAATATAAAATAATTAGCCTGCCAGGAAGGACCTAAGCTGTGGAACATGAGTACTAAGGAGTGAGCATCCAGCAGAGAGGACTGGAGGCTATTCTGGAAAAATCCTTCCTACTTGCTGCCCATTGCTCACCCGCAGTAAGAGACAACTTGCAAGACCATCCTAGCTGAGGGACACAGAAGCTGAAACCAAAGCAGCGATAGTCTTACACCACCTTTGCCAAGGCTGCAAGACATTTTTCAGGGGTGATTCTCCAGATGAGTTCAGAGCTGGGAATAACAAGCCTGTGAGCCATGGGGCTGTGGTGCCGGTAATTGTGTGCGGGTAAGATTTCTCTTTGTGTGAACTCCATGCTGATATACCACTCTTTGCAAGGCTGATCCAAGTTTTAACTGTACAGGCCTCAGGTTGCTGCATCTCAGGCAGAATTAGTAGTGACACATGACAGGGTTTGTGTTCTCACAAACCCTGTTCGAGACACACTCCTTTGTGCAGCAGCACAGCATCTGCCTGGCTTCCTTCTCTCAGTGCAAGGATCCTGTTAGCTGAAAATACCTGTTAGGCAGAATGACGCCCGTGTAACGTGAGTGCTATTTGCATGTGTTTCTGTACATGCTTTTACAGTTAAAGTGCCTTAGAGGAATGTCAAGAGGAACATCAACTTTGCAGACAAAGGCTTCCTCATAAAACCTCTCTCTAGGAGCTCCACAAATGCTAAATGGAGAATTAGTATCTGTAAGTCAATAATGAGGTTTTCAACTGCACTTGAAAGAAACTGTTTTTTCCAGTTCAGCTAATAATAGTACAGTTTTCAGAAAGGGGAATGAAAGCCAAGTGAAAATTAAAAGCTAGAGTTCCACTGATTTCAACTGGCTCAGCATTTCACACTGAAGGTGAAAATCCAGTTCATCTCTTTGCAGGTATCTCCTTCAGGAGACCTGGGAGCTTGCCTTCCAACTCTAAGTTGCATATCCCAGCAGAGGGCATTGTAGGGTGACATTACTGCAGTGTAGGATAGTCGGTAGAAGGTGAACTGCATTTCAAGGCGTTGTTTGGCTGATGTATTTAAATGACTTCCACTGGGAGAGCAGATTATCAGGCTTTTAAAGCCCAAAGATGCTGCTAGCAAACTCCGTAGTTGGAAGATAAAAGGAATTTTTTCTTGCATTCTAAAAAACCATAATGCCTAAACAGAAAACCTGCCAGGAAGCATTTGTTCCTTAGTGTCTCTGTATCAATTTATTTTCCTGTTTTAAATGACACTTGAGGGCTGAATTGCAAAGATTCATTTCAGACTGAGGACCTTCTGACATTCTTCAAAAATAATAAATGATTCCTTATAAAGATGAAATGGAGAATAGAAAAGAGCAAGTTCATAATCTGTAGTAGATGATTTTAACAAGCAAGAAGATTTTAAAAAAGAGATTTTAAGAAAGGCAGAGATGTCCTATGTATCCAAGCAAGAACCTGTGTGCTACACAGGTACCCATGGGCAAAGCATAGTGTTCAGTGCTAGATTTCTGTCTTTCCCGCTCTCTCTGCCTCATACCCTACAGCCCCAACATTACGTATCAGGAGCACATCCATGGAACAGATGGGGATGTTACTACCACACAGGGCAGATGAAGTGTCATCTGGTCCTGTCATCATATCCTGGAAAGTCCTGTCCCATTGCAGTAGTACCAATGCAATTTCTGGAGGTGGTAAATTTGCCTTCCAGGTTGACACCACAGCACAGGCATCCCATTGAGTCTCTCTGCAGTCCAGCTTGTTGTGTGACCACCTAACAAAATTATGTGGCACATGCCTTGGAAAATGATAGAGGAGATTGGGCAATAGAGGGAAGGACTGAGGCAAGGAGGAGAGGCTGAGAGATGTGTGGAGCAGCAGAGCTTTCTTTTGTTTAGCATTTGCCCTTTGGTATGCCACAAGAGGATTGGAATTCAGTGCTATCACTATTAATCTATGGGTGGGGAAACTGAGGCACCCAGGAAGTTGTATCTGCCTGGACTCATCAGGCAAAATCAGAGCAGAAGTACTAAAGATCACTGTTGCCTGTGCTATTCATGAAGTCTTAGCTTAGTACACTGTACACTCACTGAATCGCACTATTTTTGTGCGTGTGGTGAGAAGCACTTGCAAAGTTGTAGTGCAGGAGGGCAAGAGTTAAAAAGCAAATTCTCCCGTCTTGATTTTTGATATCGTTCTCACTCAGGTTAGTTTACAGTGTTAAAACCAAAGGGACTTGAACAGATCAAAGGTCCTGAATTTGAATTTCAATGAATGATACTGAGGGAGTGGTTGGGGTATTTTATAAATACCCAAAGAATGCCTAATGGGCATTCTGCTCTGGAGGACTTGAAAGGACCCTAACCTTTCCTACAGTTTAATAACACATTTCTCCATAAAACTAACTTAAGAGAAATTCCCTGCATTCCCATGCTGAACACTTAGTAGTCTTTTCAGACTTATGATGTAGCAGTAAATATAGCTTATAACCATAAAATTAAGGTTATGTGGACTTGTAACTTTTTATTTTATGCTAGCTCTGTGGGCCACTACCAAATTCTGCAGAGGTTACTGTCCTGAAATCTGCAATGAATTACATGGGTAAACTAAAACACAAAATGGAAAACAACTCTGTCTTTTAAAGAGACACATTGGGTGTTTAAGGGGAGAAGGACAGACAAAGAGAAGGAGAATCTACCATGAAATTCACAGCTACTCATACCCTCAAGTGCAATTTCTTTTAACACAGTTCTTTGTGCTGTGCAGGGAACTTGCTAGCTTCTATGGCTGTCATTGCACTCAAGGAGTGTTTAATAGCTACAGAACAACTGAAGGAAGGGTATTAGATCTCGCATATAACAAGTAGTGTTTACTTGGAATGCTACCAGTGAGAGTCTGACAAACTGTGCCAGGTGAAGCTCAAACGCTGATGATTTTTACTCAAGTGTACTAAAGAACAAATGGTTTCTGTGGAGCTGCGTCCTTGCAAATTGTGTTATGGATTAAGTTACAGAGCCCCTGGCTTCTATAGAAAATGTGCACTGCTTTTATTATGTGGTTTTACAGTGCCTAGAAAACCTTTGGCTTTCCAGTAACTGTGGACTAAAACATAAGAAAGATAGTCAGGTTTTTTTCCCAGTAGTGACTGTAGCATTGAGGTGCCTCACTCAGTCTTTGGGTTCCTCCACAGAAAGTCCTTCAAGTTCTCTGCCTGTAGCAAAATAAGTGAGCTGAATGTTGTGGAATTCAACACTTCCTAGGGTAAATTTGTGACCTTCTCCCAGTAGTTCTGTTGTCTTGAAAGCTTTGAAGGCCAACAGCCACCTAATGAACAGACTTGTTTATAATGAAAGCTCAGTTTACTGAAATCTCGATCTGACTTCTACAGTGAGTAGCATTTGGACAGCATGGAAGTTGGATGTACCTTTACTGACTCAGGCCCTTAGCTAAAAGAAATATATCCACAGCAGGAGGAGGTTAAGGAAGGGAGCAATTAATTTAATTTTCCAATAGTATTGCAACAACATGGCCATCGTAATTTAAAAGCCTTTGGAACAATCTTCTTCATTTCCTCCTATCACATTCCCTCAACATTTTGTCTTGGTCTGGCTTTTGTTCACTTCACACAGCCTGCCAGACCAACCCAAGCCTGCCTGAACCCAACTGGTTGGTCCCTGATGTAATCCCAAATGGTGACCTGTGAGGCCGACCTCAAGATTTGCTGGGCGGAAAAGGACCCACTTGGTTTTCAAGTGCTGGCTCTGTTTTGTGAGGAGCTGGCAAAGTATGTTTTTCTTTTTACTTTTATAGCTTGTTGCAAAGCCCATGGAGGATACACAGCTGGCTGGCAATACCACAGCTAATTCCATGGCTGCAAAGTCTTAAAAAGCCTCTGGTGATGATGCTCAAAAGAAATGCATAGGAGTAGCGCACATTAAGTATTATGTATGCTGCCCACAGACCCACATGTTCGCCACAAATGCTCAACATTTGAGAGGTGTTTCATTAATCTGTGATGGAAATCAAGCACATGTTTCTATGGATAGTGACTTCTAAGTGCTCCTGATCCATGTCAGTTTTGATTTTACCCCATTGCTCTTTGCTCTCCTTGTCTAATGCCACTGAAAGAGGATGATACCTTTCAAACCTGTTTTACATTTTGGAAATAGCTTGTGTCTGTGATTCTGATTCCAAATGAATTAATATTTTTTTGATTGGTTGTTTATTCATAATAGTCCTGTTTTGTCTAAAGTATATATTTTTATGGGTTTTCCTTTTCCTTCTTGATTTCTGTGGGTTTACCAGTAATCTGAAAAAAGTCCCCAGGACAAAAAGAACACAAATTTATGGAAAATTCATCTAAACCTCAGAAAAGCAGCATGAAGAAAAAGAAATAGTAATAAGCTTATAGAATGAATCTCATTTTGTCTCTTCTGATTAAGGAGAATTGCAAACATAACACGTGTCTCTGTATTAGTGATCCCAATGATCTATGAATTCTATGAAACATGGAAACTAGACAGGTGTCTCAAACACTTGGCAGTAGCTAGGATGAGGTAGTGTGTGTTTTCCTGTTGTCGGGTAGTCACCCACCCATTCTTTACATAATGGCTGCCTCTGTGAACACCAACATGAATTATCTTACAGCGAACATGACAGAGCTCATCACTTTCACTCAGCTAGATGTCAGCGTTTCTTAATAACATGGAAACAAATCAGATGTCTACAGCTGAAGGTTACACTCCAGTTAGATTTATGTACCTAAAACGTAGATGGGTTTTAAGCACCTCAGAGAGCCATCAGTATCAGAGCCAGAGTTTTGGGGATTTTGCAAATGGTGCCTAATTATTTTTTTAATCTCTTATTTCCTCAGTTGCCTGCAGTGCAGCCTGTAGCCATCTGAGTCCTAGTAACTAAATCAGGTGGGAATCTAAAACCTCATATACTAGGTGTGTCACCTCCCAGTCTTGAGACCTGACAGTATTTTTGGGTCATTATGGGAAAAAGAGAGGCAAAGATCTGTTCTTCTGCAGGTAAAGGGTGAGAGGCAGAGAAGACAGAGGAAAAGTTGCTGCACTTGGAGGCAGGAACCAGAGAGGAATGAAGGTGGCAGACATCTTGATGAGGGGAACTCTTAAATAAAGAAGTGGAGGGGATGGGCCTTGGCTGGTACTTGGTGACTTTATGGCAGGTTGCATTTATGCAAAGTCAAGGAGGGAATAAAAAGGGTTTCCTCTAGGAGAAAAACAGTGAGGATTTGCTCTTTGTTGGAGACCAAAGTGTGAGGTGTTGTCTGTGCTGACCTCTCAAGCACCAAGCTCTGAAGGTAGTTTTAGTGTAGTTTTAAATTTGCCTCTGCTACTTGCTTTTACAAGTGTCTATGCTATAGCCATCATGGCAAAGCCAGGACTGGCCAATGAAAGCTGAGCTGCAAAAGCAAAGTTGTCCTGTGTTGAATGTTGAATGTAAAGTAGACTTTAATATAATCCTACATTTTATAATCATTATGATTAACTGTGATTGTTTTCCAGACAAGAAATGATAGTATCTGCAAAACTGCTCCACCTGCAGCAAGGCTGTATTTTCTGTATTGTTCTGATGGAAAATGTGAATTGTGGATTATTATATTTTTGTTGTTAGTTGGAGATTTTTTGTAAGTCATAGGCTTTCCATTATTTATTCTAATTCCTGCAGAATAACAGTAGAGTCTTGAGTATTAAATGTGCTCAAATGCTCTGGGGTGCTTTCAGGTAGTTTACATGCAATTTATGGAAATGAATATGAATGTTTGAGAAGACTGAGCTTTACAGCCACTGGAAATTAGACAAGGAGCATTATTTACAGCTAAGTCACACAGTTTGAGTTAAATCTTAATCACAATCATGCTGGTATAAATCCAGATTAACTCCACAGGGAGCTTAATAGGGTCTGACCACACTGCTGCTGAATTAAACACAGCTTGTGCCTGGCATGTTGAAGCCACCCTTTAGTGGATGTTTGCAAGTTCAGAGAAGTTCACAGGCAGGATCTCGATTGTCTTTCACACCAGTACTATTTTCTGGTGCTTTGCTGGACTGGGTTCCTGGTAGCCAAAAAAGCATAATGCAAAGCTTGAGTACAACTCTAGAAAATACAGACCTAAAAGCAAAATGTAACCAGTGAAAGTGTTATGAAATGTGATACTAAGATTAACAAATGTCATTAGTCATGTTGCCAGCTCTGTCTAAATAGTGCTGTAATGACCTTTGAAAGAAAATGAAGAGAGTGTTTCCAAAGACATGGTGGGAATGTGACAATCTAACATTTCATAGGTTGTTTTTTCCCCTTTGTGTGCATATACTTAGAAAAGAACATATTGCATAGGAAAATGAGTGAACCTAACACATTGAACCTCATGGCTGTCCCTGGCATGCTTTCCATAGTTAGCTTTAGATTGTGTTCTGTGGACTTACAGCAATTTCTTTGATTTGCTGCCAATATTTACTTAAGCAAATTGACAAGCTCACGCTGTACTAGGGTAGAAAGAGTGATAAATTGCAAAAATGCAGTAAATATTAAATTTGACATTTTCTCAGCAGAAATCTGAAATTATTCTCATGTTTGATAACTTTAACAGATTGAAAGGAGACTACACAGACACATAACAGAGTCAGTATGTAAAAGCTTTTGATAGGGGAGACTGGTTCAAATATTATCTGTACCTAACAAGATTTTTGTGAAGTATTTTTACTGGGTCCTCTGAATCATAGTTGATTAGTGTTCAAAAGAAAAGCTTTGAATTCTTGAAAAAGTTTAACAAATATTTGATTCAAATGTGAGAGCTGAGAGACTAAAGTCTCCCTGGGTCTGCAGCTCCAGAGCTTCAGGATAGGATTTGGCCTATTGCAGCACCTTTAACCAATGTTTGTGTTGGGAAATTTTTATTGGTTTTATTGGTGCATTTGTGGAGAAAACCATTGCAGAAACAGTATTTTCAGAGCCATGGTGCACGCAATGCAGGTGATATGGGCCATGACCAAATCCTGAACTTGCACTCTATTTTTGCTGCATGTAAAATCTAGATTTAGGTTAAAGTTTTACAGTTTCTGGGAATGTCTTTAAATGCAAAAAAAACCCCCAAACCAACCCCAAAACAGATATAGTATCGGTTCTTATTATCTGCTCTATGAGGATAAAAATCAAAATAATTTGAGCTAGATTTAGTGAGATGTATTCTGTCTCTGGATTTGTACTGTACTGTGTATTTCTGCAGTTACACTGGATAATCTGAAGTTGCTGCATAGTTCACATTAAAGCCAGTTGAATATTGTGCAAAAATATTCAGAAATGCTGGTTTCAACAAAATAAGGAGCTCAGAGAGGTAAGAACCAGTGAAGTCTGGTATTCCATTGTCTTGTTACTTCTTGATGGGATCTTAGACATTTGACTAAGAAAAAAATTCTTCATGGAAAGAGTGGTTGGGCACTGGAATGGGCTGCCCACGGTGGTAGTTGAGTCATCATCCCTGGATGAGTTTAAAAGTTGCTTAGATGTAGTGTTGGGGGAACTGGTTTAGGGGTGAACTTGTAGAGTAGGATTGATGTTTGAACCTGATGATCTCGAGGGTCTTTTCCAACCTGAATGATTCTATGATTCTATGACTGAAGCTGTCAGTCCAGTTAGTATTCTCAGACCTTTTGAGGGTTTCCATTAACATGGAGCTGCCTAATACCTTTTACTGAAAGGCTATTTGGAGGAGACAGGCCTCATTACAGACACTTAGCATGTATCTGTACAGCATTTTGTAAAAATGCATGCTGTGAACAGAGAAGAGTAGGAAAGAACAAGAAATAACTTTGAGTTTGCTTCTCTGCATAGGTGTTGTAGTGAGGTAAGGATCAGGTAATATTGTCACCAGGTGGGGTAGGTAAAACCAAATACAGCTCTTGAACAGTAAATAGTATATAACAAATAGCAAAAGAAGGAACTGAAGTGAATCACTTGAGAACAATCTAAACAGCTGAAATATGTTCACTGACACAGTTATTTGAACAATTGTGAATAACAACCAGATGAATTAAAGTCAAAGTTTGTCCATAATAATTCACAAAGAGAACAAAAGGCTTAATCTACTAAACAAAACATTTGCTATGAAAAGCTTGCCCAGCTCTAGCTCATATATTGTAAAAGGAAGCTGGCTTGGGACGTGCTTTATTACCCAACTCAGATAAGGATAGAGGGAAATGCTGCCTGAGGACTTCATTAAAGGAGCTATGGACTATGAGATCTAAGAGTGGTCAATAGGTGAAAAGAAGGTATTTTTACAATTTTATGACTTTGGTGTAATCAGAAAAGGATGTAGCCAGTAGAACTCGGGGGAGGCGGCAGACAGAGGAAAGTCAGCATAAGACAGAATACAAAAAGATAAACATCTCTTGGCAACCTTATTTTGACTTTTTCAACTAGAAGGGTGAACTTCTATGGACAGTCTCTCCCTTCCACCATGATGCAATGCCTTCCATCACATTTTCCTTCTGTGCCTGGGGGACACAGATCAGCTGAGGGTGTAAATTAGCCCTGGCATTTCTGATGCCTCACCTGATTCAGATCTCTGAAATTCCTCAAAGCAAACCCCTGCTTCTGCAGAATGTTGGGTTATTCTTCATGCTGTAGACAAAAGCACTGTGGCTTAATTGTGACAACTTCAGTAAGGTTATATTGACCTTAACTAGTGAGTCAAATGGATAATATCCTGGTGGGGAGGGATGACTTTGTGAGGGTGGATAGTGAAAATCCTCTCTCAGGTTCCCTGGGAGACCACAAAGATGAATGCTCATACTCAGAAAAGTAAGAATGTACATTTAGAATGAGCACATTACTGGCACATTACTTTCTGATGAAAGTCTTGCAGGACATTAGCACCATGTAGTTTGCATCCAAGTCCAAGTCAGTGAATTATAGTGAGTGTATTCTCTGCCCACAAGGACTTTGTGTTTTCAGTTCCTTCACTCATAGCAATGTCATGGATTTCAGGATGTAACTGAGAGGGGATCACAGGTTTGTCATGAAGATTGCAGTTCTGTCAAACGACAGTTTTATTAATTTGTAGTCATATAAAAATGTCATACTCTTTTGCGTATCTTAGACAGCTTCTGTGGGGCAGTCTTTCGACAGTACTTGTTCCCAGGTGCTTACATATGTTAGTAATCACACCTAATAGCTCTCTTGCAACAGTATGAACAAAAATCTCTATGAACAAAGAGACAGGTACCTCTTCCTTGTGTGGAAGATCTCAGAAGAAGAGCCTCCATTAAACAAGAATCTTTGTGTATGTCTAACTTTCTCCCCAGTTCTTTTCTACTTCCTTGGTCATTCAGGCGCTCCTGAGTTCCCTTCAGTGCCGGATGGTGAGTTTGACACACAGGATTTAATTTGCAGCAGGATATTAGAGGGACAGTAGTTAGTGGAGGAAATGTTTTCACTCTAAGAATGATTTCTGTCTTAATTTTCACTTGACTTTCACAGAATCATAGAATCATCATGTCTGGGAAAAACCTCCAAGATCATCAAGTCCAGCCCTCATCCCAACATATTCCTAACCTCTAGACCATGAGTAACATGAACATAAACTTTTCCAGTTCCCCTCCATACTGTCCAAATCAGTCTGTGCTGATAGCCTTGTACTTTTGCAGATTCCAGGCTGCTTCAATTAAAGGCTGAAAAGGACAGAGATGAGCACAGATTCTTGGAATTATGTGTCCTGTCTGGTTTCAGATTCCAGATGACTTCTTCTCCCTTACCCTACATCCAAGGCCCTTACAGAATTTGCCTTCAGACAATTCTCAGGAAGGAATGGGTTGGTTAAATGATAAAAAACAACCCACCCTAAACCCAAACCAGTCCTTCCACAAATGTGAAGCAAAGCACAGATTCAATAGCACTAGAACTGCTCTGTGACCTTCCACAGATTTAGGAATTAAGGAAACCTTAGAAAACTGAGGTCATGTCTGCTCATCCTAGACATGAAAGATCCCAGGGTGCTTTACATAGCAAGGGAGGATTTACCCCTACGACCTAGCCAAAATGTAACCTTTTCCTCAGAGCAAAGGACACACTGTGCTCTGATCAGAGAATCTTCTCCATCCTGGAAGTGCCTGCATTGTGATGATTCAGCTTGTGCTTTTTTTGTGAGCACACACACTCACAAGTTGTATTCAGAAGGACTTGGGTGTTGCAGGGAGCTTTACACACAAAAGCAAGACTCCCATGTTTGTACAATGTGCGAACAGGAGGATGACTATCCTTTGTCAAGTATTTGGGGATGCTTTTTTAGATAATCATTATTTGTGAGTAATACAAGAGGATGGCTAGCAGTGTAAGCAACAACATGTAACAGCTGTTGCGCTCCAGTGGACAAACATTCTCCTTTGACATATGAGTGCAGCCTTTTGGACTTACCAGAATTGTTAGCTGTATTTGGGATATTTATCAGTGTTAAATTCAGGTTGGGAAAATGATTTAGGTGAGGAAAAGAAATTGTGAGTATCCAGTTAAATTTGCAAGAATATTTACAGAGCATAGCTCTGATTTATCAATAGCATTTGCCAAGTTCTGTGCTAATGGGTCAGAATTTGTCTTTCCTATTTTCTAATTTTAAAAAGTCCCAATGCAATTTTATTTCATCTTTTAAAGCACTTTGACTCTAGGGATCAAAATAGCTTGGACTTCTATGATAAGTTGTACCAGAGAATAATTTTTTGTTGCTCTGTAGCATAGGCTGGAATAGTTGCTGTTTCAACGGAAAAATAAAAACCATCCACTTAATGTGTAATTAATAGTTTGGCATTTCCCTAAGGCTTTACCCAGGACCCTTTCTGTTTCTGTTTTGTATTACTGAACTCTCTTGCTAAATATTTCCAGATCATATAGATTTAGATAAGACATGTTCCAGAACTTATAACATTTTTTATTTTGACTTTTACAGTATTTATTAGTGTAATGAAAATAATACTTCGACAAGTCCCCAAATAAATGGTAATATTCACCCTGGATAGCTAAGTGAACTGTTCAGTGGCTGTAGTCCATGGGTTATTTAACTGTACTTGCATTGGAGATATAAAAAGTATGACAAAAATTTTAGTGCTGATCCCCTAAAAACCTATGACCCACTGGCCCTCATCCTATAGTTTGAGTAACACAGAAGGACATTGGCAGATGTGAGAAATGCCACTGAAATCCATGGAGCTCTCCTGGGAATACAAGGAGACTGCAGGATTGGGATGTACCCTACTGAGGTGATCCTTTTGAATGCCTCGGTGGCGTTTTCCGTGACCACTTTTACTTGCTTCAATGCATGTTACAAAGAAAGATGAAGAACAATGTGGGGGAAAGTGTCTAAGTTACAAATTGAAAATCTGGGGAAAGATCAGATTTCAAAAAGCCAATTATGATAAATTGATATGAAGTCCTGCATTTCTAGAGCCAAAGAATTTCATCCAAATCGACCAATAGGTATGAGGCCACTTCTAAACTAAATACTACGTATGTATGTGTCCTCCTTGTAAGAAGCATAGAAAGAGCCATTGCTGTGTAACAGGTTGTGCGATTAAGGCCTGTAAAATCTTAAAGACAACATTTGTCATCTTTGTTAAGCTTTTAACACACTTTTGAGACCATGCAAAAACTAAGGAGCCTTTGGATTAGGCTCCATGCTGGAGTTCTGGAGATATGTGCACCCTGAAGGATTTGTAGGACAAAATGAGCACATTTTCTCTTTTATGGGGTAGATCTCAGCTTACAGTTCCCTAGCTCTATCTTCTTCACACTGCAATTCTTTTCCAGGTGGATATGAGTCAAGTGGTCTTTACCTCCACTCCTTTTTGCCACCCACACAGGCTTAGGAGCTAATTTTTAAAAAGAGAAACATCAGTTCAAACCAAAGAGCTGGTGAGTTTCTGTTTGGAAACATTTAAAAAACAAGTTTCAGCATTTCCCAAAACAAAGCCTTTGTTTACTAAATAAAAAGCTTCAACGTATAATGAAATCCTCCATTTTTAACTCCCAGGCAAAATTATTTCTCTGAATGTGACTAAAATTCATTTATAGGTTTTTGCTCTTTGCAAGGTTCAGTGGTATATTTGCTCCTTGTCTAAAAGTTGTCTGAGTTGCACCAGGCTTGCTAAAATATGCCCTTACCTCAGCAAGGCTAAGGGACACCAGAGTGTTTTCCTGACAAAAACATTTGAAGTATCTTAAGTAACTTAAATGTATTTTTCCTGATCCTTCCAGAACAGACCATGTTGAGTGCACATTGACATTTGCATTTCCTTGGAGCATATCCACTTGTTTGTTAACAAATTAACAGGGTTGTGTGTGATTTAATGGGAAACTTCATAATTGTAAGAAATTCCTTCTTGCCTGCCTTTTCCCAACAGATTCTTGCATGCATACATGGGAGGGTGTGTATCTGCTTGCACAAACACAGGGAGAAGGTTGAGGTTGCTTTGATACTGAATACACATTATTTCTTTCTTCACTATATCGAGGTGATCCTGCTGTGGCAGGGGGGTTGGACTTTTGAGGTCCCTTCCAATCCCAAGTGTTTTGTGATTCTGTGATATGGAATACTGCTCAGTTCCTTGTTTGGTATCACTGCACAGACATTGACCCCATCTAGGAATGATCATACCATTTATGATTGGAAATCTCATGTTTTTACTCTTTCCTGTAAGAGTGTGAAACTTCACATGCTGATCCACATGTTACGCCAACCCTTTGCAAATTGTTTTTGGAACAGCTCAAGAGAACTCTGTCTCTTTGTAAAAGCCATGCAGCTTGCAAACTAATTGGAATGGAATGTAATGAATCTGAAATTAGCTAACTCAAGTCTACTGTGTCCTGTCTGCCGTGAACTGAGTCACGCTCTTTTCTTTCTCTGGATCAACTGGGACATGACATACCATGTGCCTGTGTATATACAGAACATCCATATTTTATCATGTCTTTCTTTCCCTGGTTATGTTTTTACTACAGTGATTACATGATGTACAACACATGAAATACATTTCTGGTGATTAAGAAGCTAAGTGGTAGTAGGTCGTACTGATCTGTTAATGTTTAAGAAAAAATTAGCAGTATTTTTGAATTGCTGAAGGTCTCCTTTGAAACTAGAAAAATACGTCTTTTTGATTTAGTGGATTAAAATAATAAAAGTAAGATTAAAGTATGACTGAAAAACTTGATGCATGTCCTCCAGAACACAGTTTCAACATTCTTACTGGCATGTTGAAAAACACTGCTGGCATCTCTATGCAAATTCTGCTTTCCTTGCTTTGCTCTGTATGTGAGTTCACCTAGAGATTATGGGAGCAATGAGGGACTCTTCTGTGTGTAGTTGCAACAGGAAAATGAATGGGAAGAGAGTAGGAAGGTGAAAGAGGGACAGAGTAATAATGGGAAGAAAAGGCTGAGAGGGAAAAAATGACTGCTCTTGAATCCCTATTGAGCAGGTAAGGAAAATTTATTTCCAAGCAATCAAGCTACCATTCTATGTTATTTTCCGAAACGCTTATTGTAACTACTGTTACCTTTAGTGTGTTGAAATGGATGAGATAACTCTTGTAACTTCAGTGGGAACATGTTAAAGTGACCCCTGAGTACAACTGGAAATCCCACATTTGCATGTTTTTAAGGTTACGTGTTCAGTTTATACTGGCCACGTGCACAAAGTTTGAGCACAATGCCTTTAGCCAGAAGGAGAAACGTTTCTCACCAAGTTAATGCAACTCTCTATCTCTGAGACAGCTTTGAATTTTTGAGACACTAATTAGGGTTTCTAGGTTCTACACATTTTTGTATCCTGCTGGTTGGAAATACTCGTATCTGAACTAGGGTGTAAGATACGTTATAGCTTCTACTTCCTTAAGGTTTTTTAATGACTTCAGTGTGAGAAACTTGTGGCTGGTGGCAAGTGGATTCTGCTTGCTTAGGTTTATCCATGCGGAAGCCTTGAGAAGCAGCATGCTGTTGTTGATGGAAGAAAGACTTGTCAATTTTTCATAACTTGCCAGAGTTATAATGAAAGAAGATTTTGATGGTTTGTTTTGGTTAAGATCAGGAAGATCACAGATGATGAAAAGAAATAGCTTCTTATCCTTAATACAAAAAGCTTGTTCACTTGAGCTCTATACATAGGGCAAAGGGAAAGGCAAGATGGAACCAAGAAGCCCACTTTTACTTAGACCTGGCGACAACACAACTTGAGATACCTGTTGTCTAACTGAGGAAATAGGATACAGGGTTCCTCCTATTGCAGATTTTCTTTTTAGGATCTGGATTCCTTTTTAGAACAGCCTTTTCAGAAGCCTTGTACTAAGCCCATTGACTCTACCTTTGGGGGGTAACGAAGGACGAGTTAGAAAGAAGAAATCAGAATCTTTTCTGTTTAAACCAGCATTTTGTGTTTCTGCCTCTTCCATTTGCTCATGTTGCAGGCTTGTTCAAAGGAACAGTGACACTTTATGGAACACACTAACAGATGAATTGAAGTGGACCCATGATAGACACATACATCTTCTTAAACATCTGCACTGTCTTTCCTGACAGATTGATGTTTTGATCCACTGCTCTCTCAGATCACATCACAGACTGATAATTCTTTCCCTCTTAACCCTGCATCACTCTGAAATCTTTACTGCAAATTAATTTTTCATTCTTTCCTCTGTGGTCATGGAAAACAGTTCGTTATATGTTTCCAACAGCCTTTTTCATACTGGAAGACTCTTATCATGTGCCGCTTCAGTCTCCTCTTTTCTAGACTAAACAAACCTAGTTCCTTCAGCTTTTCCCTCCATAGTTCATGTTTTCTAAACCTTCTTAACATTCTTAGGTTTTGGGGTTTTTTTTTCTATGTAAAAGGGAAGACCGTTGCTCTGGGAAAATTATTTCTCTAGAAATATTATTCAGAAATATTTCTTTAGTATTTGGCCATAGTGGGTCCCTGCTGTGAGACAGTTTTTTCCTTCCTCAAGTGAGTGTTACCTGCCTTTGATTTAGTGCTAGACTGAAGGTCTCGTTATCTGTCAGTCTCAGTGACCACTGTGTGTATGAAAAATAAGAGTCGAAGGGTGAGAAAGTATTAGTGAGTAGGAGTAACATGTGCTAATGTGTGCCGAGTTATACAGATTTAGCATGCAGATGACAGATTGCTTGAGACGTCCACACAGATAAGTCCATGGTTTCCAAAATGGAAGTTGGGTGGTACACTTCTTGGGACGTTCTGGAGTGTGGACACAGTCGAGTCATGGAACATTGGCACCCATCATCTTAACTAAGAACTGACTGGACAACTAGAGGAAGGGCTTTCTCTGTGGTGGAGTAGAAATATATTTTCTCCCTCTGATGTAATGCTAATGGTGTTTCTAGAGGAAGAACTGGTCAGTCCTGAACCAAGAGTCCAGAGTTAGTGTGACTCTTCTTTAGCCTGATCATGTAGAAGTTCTATGTTTGACTGATTTTTGTACCTGAAGCTTGGACTCCTCTTTTGTCTCATTTTGTTACTCATGTTAGTGAAGTGCACCAGAAAATGCAGGGTTGGTAAAAAGCATCTTGAAGCCCAGGATTAATTTTGTTTTAAAGCGAGGAATCCCAGCTCTTGTATGCCTTAGCCCCATGGTTTGTCAAAATAACATAGGAGGTTATATCAACATTTTCAAATCATGACACCTTACCACGGGGGTGTCTTCAAATATCTCCAAATCCATTATCATGTATATTCAGCATCATCATCACTTGCCCCTTGTCTGATACATCACGTTTTCCATTCTGTCTGAGTCTGGTACTGCTGGGTGGCTGCAACCTATTGATTTTGTCTGGCTGTATTTCTGTGACAGTCACACAGCAATTACTGTAATGAGTAACTTTTGCCACAGTCTTAAACACTGATGGGAATACAAATCTTTATAGATTTATCCTACAAATCTAGGGTTACCTCTTAATTAGCCCAATTAATTTCTCCTGAGCTTAAGCCCTGTTTACACTGGCCATAACAAAGGACTTCACCTCTGCTAGAGGACAGAGTTAAGCCCACTTCCAGCTGACATGGCTTATGAAATGTTTTCACAAACCTGTGTGGATAGCACCAAACTGTGTCAGAACCACATTTACAAACTGAGTTCTCCTTCAGGGACTGAAGGAGACCCAGCTCAAAAAAGACTGAAAGAATCACTTGTGTCATAGTTTATGCTGTCAGAGCACACGGCAAACACTAGCCAGCGGGGTGCAGCTATGAACCAGCCAAAGCCTGTTGGATTCTATGTTAGCTGGAACTAAGGAAAGCACAGGCTGTACCTCTGCCCTGCCTGCCTGTGAGCCTGAGTGGGAGGATTTGCCAAGAGGAGAAGCCTGTGGGGCTGATCAGGAGTGAGCTGTGAAGGAGCCAGTTGAGAGGTACAGCAATTTTTGCAAAAGGTAGTCTAGTTGTGGACTTCCTTTGACCTTGATTGTGTTTCATTGTCTTCCTTATGCTAATTCAGGAGGGAATTTACTCAGGGCTCTAGTGATCTTTCAGAAAGACACCAAAACCTATGAATCCTTCTTCAGTCCATCATCCCCTGAATACATCTGAGGACTGACTACCTGGATGTCTAGATTGACCTTGAGTTGTTGCCGAACCCTTTTGCAGCCTGGAAGAAGGCTGTTCCTTCAAATAAATTTTATTTTCTGTGTTTCAATGATAAACATAGTCATACCCGTGTCACATTAGTTGGAAACAGAGCTGCCCCAAAACTGCAGAGATCTTTCTAGTTCGCTGCCATGTCATGATTATTTTTAGCAATTGCCTGGGCATTTATTTCCGTCTTCTATATTTTGCAGATTAGAAATGCGTATTAGAATCACAGAATCAGAATCATTGGCGACTGGATCTAGGGGATCCTGCTGTGGCAGGGGATTGGACTGGATGATCTTTTGAGTTCCCTTCCAATCACTAATGTTCTGTGATTAAGGTTGGAAAAGACCTCTAAGATCAAGTCCAACTTTCAACTCAAGACCTTCATAAGCACTAGACCATGTCCCAAAGTGCCATGTCTACTTGCCTTTTGAACACCTCTAAGAATGATGACTCCACCACTTCCCTGGACAGCCTTTTCAAAGGTCTAACCACTCTTTCACTGAAGACATTTTTCCTAATTTCCAATCTGAACTTCCCTAGCACAACTTATGGCCATTTTCTCTTGTCCTGTCATCGGTTATTTGGAAGAAGAGGCCAACACCAGGCTGTAAAGGGTCATATGGCTGCAGTCTAAAGCAGCTAATCAAATAATGCCATCCACATTCCCATATAAGTGGCCAATTCAGGAGCTGCTAGAGTTCTGCCAGAAGCTGATACAGCACATCTTTCATTTCATGACATTAGAGTGCAGCTTTCTGAAAAACACTCTTTTCTTTCCCACCACTGGTGGGATTAGAATTTGCCTGGTGCCTTGTTTGGCAGCAGGAAGGATGTTTTCTTTTGGACGGATGTGTAAAATAAAAAAAAAAGTTGCTGAAAATAGCAGGGCACTTCAGCTTTCTGCAACGAAGAATAGCTTCCAGAATCAAGAAAAATGTGAAGTCTGTGTTGTGTGTTCTTTACTGATCACTGGCGCAGGATGCTATGGTCTATCAGTTGTTAGCACAGACCTTAAACAAATCACATAACTCTTTCAACCTTTCTGCTTTAGCTGTGCAAATGAAAAAGTAACCATAAATCTTGTTGACAATGACTTCTATATCTATTGGCAGGCAGTCAACTTTGGCCTGAACAACATGGGAACAATATGTGCAGCACAGCCAATGCCCATTAATTGTCTCTTTAGTTTCTCCTGTAACTTGTGGAACACATTTCTCCCAGGTGATCTGCTTCCCTAAACATTAGTACAAGCTTGTCTGGCACAGAGTGCCAGTAATTTATGAGTTAGATTCCACTTTTCAGTAATATTTACAGTGTGCTCTGATGTAGAGCACATTAGATACTTTAAGTATAGATGAAAATGTAGGAAAAGTGCAGGTTTAGTTACATTCAAGAAGCAATTAAAAACTACTCTGATTTTTCTATGAACTGTTTCCTCAGCTGACACAGGCCCAGAGTCTGTTCTCCTCCTCGGTCCACACACATACACTCACTAGTGAATGGCACAAGGACACAGTGGAAGCTGCTTCCAGATACTTGCCTCTCTGTGGCATAGGACTGCTCTTTAGACTGCCTTGTCATCTAAACTCCTTGATGTACTGTTTTATCACTGTTATTTTAGTTTCTGTGCTTCTTCAAGACCCCTCCCATGTTTCTGGGAAGGGCACTGTGACAACAGGCAGTAATAACTGCTTGGCTGCGATAGAGGCTTTTCTAGTGGGAACAGCTGACCTTTTGCTTTCTCATTCTGAGCAAATCTTGTGGTGTTGAATGCTTTATAACACTTATTTAATGAGCAATCTCTTCTCAGCTCTCCCAAAGACTTAATAGCAGAAGCTGTAGCGAGATCTCCTATCATCATCCTTTTTTGTTCCAGACACATGCTGAACAGGCACCAGTGTTTTATGTAGAGTTTTTACAGCTAAATCCAAGTTACACACAAAAGCAAATGTACAGGAACAGATACTGCATGAGTTCTACCTTCTTAACACTTTTCATTCCATTTTATTCTACCATTTAGTCACTTGGAAACCCACTGAGGCTTGGAGTATACATTAGGCTGTACTAGACCTGTTAAATGGAAGTTCAAACTACATCTGGAGTTGAATTAAGTCTTCCTTACAATTTTAAAGATTGTTATCTGAGGCTCTTGGGTTTACAGTTTGGAATCAGACTTGGCTGTTTTCATTCATTACAGTCAGAAATAAATCTCATTTTACTCTGAGGGAACAAAACCCATTTATGATACCTGCAGTATATAATTTCCCTTGTTAAGGAAGCTCCTTCTCATCAGTAATGCCCTTTCTAGACCAATAGCTGCTTTTGGCTACTTCATTAACGGCCCACTTCTTTCACAGCATCACAGAATCACAGAAACATCATAGCTGGAAAGGACCTCCAGGGTCATCAAATCCAACCTTTATCCTATTATCTAACTGCTAGACCATATCCCTAAGCGTCGCATCCACTCGTTCCTTAAACACATCCAGGGACGATGGCTCTGCAAGGGTTTCACTCTTCAGCGTGTAGCTGGTTCCTGATTTCAGAAGGAAGGTAGCGTAAACTTCCTACTGATCATCACAGAGACTCAAGCTACAGAAAAAAGGGTTTCCGGACTTAGTTCTGCTTTCCCCCCGCCCTAATATAACTATAACTCCACCTCTTCAGAGACTGTCATACTTATATTCCTTGGTTTTAGTGGAAGTGAGTGTTGTTCACAACGGAAATTGAACCCTTCCCAAAGCTGATTAAAAGAATCCTGAGGCAGTGTGTTTCCTAGAAATTTTCTAGCCTTAATGTATGGACATTGCAGTGCCAGGTACTATGTTGGGCCAGTAGGCACATCTATTGTCTAAAAGGATTTTAATTACCTTTTTAATTACCTATCCATCTTAAGCCCATTTGAAGACCTAAGAACACTGGAAAGGATGGGTGTGGTGTTGTGGTGCTATGTCATTTTGTGCCCACACTCAACCATATGAGCAGATCCCTGGGGCCATCAGAGGGAAAAGCCAGTGCACAAGCTCTTGGTGAAGTAAAGTAGGCTCTGGGGAGCACTGAGCTTATTCCTCTGTATGTGGTAGATTTATGTCCCACAAGACAACTCACCTTTTCAGTAGACCTGAGAGATGGAGTAATAGGAAATGAAGCACTACAAATGTGATACCCTGCTGACTCACACAGCCCAGTTGTGCTGCTACCTTGCCTGAAGCAGGAAGATGGACTTTGCCCATGCTGTCCCCTCAAACAGTCCTGGACAAGCCAAAAGGGCTTTTCAGATGCGGTTGCTCTCCATGAGTAGCTGTGAAGGCTAGGGTCCTGGAGATATACATGACTGCAGTGTCTAGCCTGCCTAACTCCATTGCATGGGTAGGGTTGCTGGGGGTTGTTCCCAACTTTGGGCTGGCTCTGCAGGGATGTTCTCCTGCTTGAAACATGGCTCTGAGTCTGGGTCTTGTTATGCCAGTGGCAGCCAAGTCTCCTCCAGGACCTGTAAATAAAAGAGAACGGGCACAGTATTCAACCACTGGAGATCTGTGCTAGTGAAATATTTAGCCCAGGATGCGATACTTCTTAGGCTTATACATAGGGCTGGTCAGACAAGATACAACAGGATTACTAGGACACTTACAGACCTTTAAGGATTCTTGTTTCATACTGCCTGGTTTAGTTGAGGAGATATGACTTTTGTTGTGATGCTTAGACTTGGAGTTTAGAGTATGTTTCTGGAGAGCAGCATAGACAGGACCAGCCTTTCCCTCTCTGAGGATGGGCAGAATTCTGCACAGAGGTTGCTGGGTATGCCTGAACTACGGTATCCTAAGCTCTTATCCTGCAGATAATATCCTGTGGTCAAATGTCAGGATTCCCAAATGCTTTTTTTGTTTTTAATTATGAAACCCTTGAGTAACCTGTGCCTATTCCTGCAGAAATAAATTCTTTGTACTATTTCAATAAACTGATTTGTAAACCTCTGAGCAGTCAAGGTCCCACCTTGCTGGGCCTTGCAGAGCTTTCCCAGCCCTCCTCCTTGCCCTGTCTGGGCTGCAGGTGATGTGACACACTCTCTTGGACCATGCTGCCTTTGTGCTCTGCATCCTATCAAGCAAATCCAGGCAGAAATTGCCCATGGTCTCAATTAAAAATTTCAGTATGAAACTGTCCTGCTCCTAAAAGGTGCCAAATTTATTCAGCTCCATGTATATGCTTAGAGATTTCTTGGTGCTGAGCATCTTTGGGCATCAAAAATGAAACATGGGAGGCCTGAGTGATTATCTGAGTAGTTGTTTACTTCTGATATTCTCATCTCTACTATTGAGTTTATTCCTGGTGAAGATGTTGGGGATTGACCCCATTCCTATCTAAAAAAACTTATTGCAATCTTCATATGGAATAAGTAATATGCAGTATCTTTCCCAGATGTACAGGCATGAGGAGGATGGCTGGATTTATGTATTTTCTCACACATATCTGCTAATGCAGAAGTCTCATGTCCCACTGTAAATGTAAATAGCCAGTAACATTATATAAAACTATGGCTTTCCTTGGAGAATTTTTGCTTCATAAATTTTTGGCAGCTCAGGATGGCTGTAATCTTGCTCTTATGTGCTAATTAGAAACAGGACCTGTTGCTGTCAGACTGCTGCACTGAAGCCTTGAGCAATGAGGGATGTCTTATTAATGGACACAGAAATATGTTTGCCATGTATTCTGAAACTTAGAATTTAAAATGTGCCTGAATATCACCTTTGAATAAGGTACTGCCTCTGGCCAATACTATATAACACAAGACAGGGTTATTGCTTCA
>JAOXOE010000343.1:36940864-36961736 GCA_028565055.1 Phoeniculus purpureus
AGAACACATGAGAGTAGTTGCTGCAGTGGTGGCCTGTGAGGTTTGTATATCACTGACCTGTTCTGGCCTCAGGTAACTCATTTAGGAGCTGCTGCCTGATGCCTTTTTCCAGTAATCTGAAACATAACCAAAGTGTATTCTCTCTTATTGCCTCTAACCTGTCTGGGTCTGCCACAGAGGACTTCTATTTGCCACTGGACACAAAAGCATCAAAAAGGATCTGGTGTTGGTGATATATTTAGTCTTTTTATGCTGTTGGACATTCTGTCATCTAAATCTCTTGGCACTCATTTTGCTTATCTTTTATTCAACTGCTTTCCAAAAGAAATACCAACGGTTCATGTGATCTGATTTGATTTGAGACTATTTTATGCCGGTCCAGATTAAAGACTGACTAATGAAGCCTTGATATCTGTCTACAGATATCTGTTAGCTGAAAGATGACATGTTTGAATTACGTTAGAATCCCAGGATATGTGAGAATAGTCTCACTGCCTAGGCTGGAGTTAACATCTGTGTTTCTGAGACACTGTAGGACATACTGGTTTCGTTTTCAAGAGGGACAACCAAGTCTGGGAGATTTCTGAATGAGAAAACCCATCACAAGTTAGATCAGCAGTTGAGATCCATGCAACTGAATTGGATGAATTGGATGTTGTTCCTAAACCGGTTACAGTTCTTCAGAAACATGGATGAGCTATCTACATGGGAGTCTTTATCTGCAGTAGGATTTTGTCCAGAAGTTTGAATGTCATTGCTCATCACTGAATCATAGGGTTGGAAGGGGTCTCCAAGTCCATCCCCCTTGCAACAACCAGGAACATCACTCACTAGACCAGATTGCCCAGAGCCCCATCAAGCCTGACCTTGAATGTCTCCAGGGATGGGATCTCCACCACCTCTAGACTATCAGTTCCAGTGATCCACCACCCTCAGATTAAAGAACTTTTTCATGTTTATGGATCACACTCTGTACTTTGGTGTTTGTGGATATCGCATGAACACAAAACACATCTGGCTTTTTTGGCAGAACAGAGCAAGCGTAGTGTGTCAAGGGGCAGAGAGATACTTTTGTGCCTCTATCAAATACATATAACAATGATTTTTGCCAGTAGTAAAAATACCACTTAGAGATGACAAAGAGCATACATGCGCTTTACAAGTTTAAAATATATATCTGTAATAGTATTACTCTACAGTGCTTATAAACATCCTAGAGGACCTAGCTGAAGTTTATGATACATGCAACACAGAGTTCAGGCATCACTGAGCCACCACTGTTTTAAAAATCTGGCATCCCCTTTACTTGCAAGGCTAAACTGTTTTAAATTTATTTACACCCCACCATTTCCTTAGGGACCTGTTTTCCATAAACTAATGAGGCATTTGTGCAAGAGCTTTGCTGTTATTCCTGGCAGAGGCCATCTTGACTCAGAGGCTTACTTCACTGGGTTTTTTTCTTCAGTAGCCCAGTGCAAATAATAAATAAGAGGAAATACATCATGTTTTTGAATACGGGGGACAAGTTGCAGGACTGTGAAAGGTTAAACAGCAATTACGGGTTGAAAATCATACAATCTCACTTGTCTCTACAATTGTTTATGCCTTACCCTTTTCACCTGTTTCAAAATGTACATGCACATTTTGCAGAAGACCAGCTCAATCCAGCAGCAATCAAGGGGCATTCAAGCTTGCAAAAAGGAAATAGATCAATATTCCTCGTCATGTGCAAACGGCTCATTCCTCTTCCCTTGGTTAACAGTGTGCCACACCGCAGGTCTCACACTTCACTTTTGAGATATGAACAGAGTGCGTCCAAGGCATAGGGGACTTTTTAATCAAGCAAGTTTAAGTTCAATTTTTGGAAGTAAAAACCTTAAGGCTTCAATGGATTTTCAAAGTGGTGAGTGCAGGTTCTGTAAAAGGGCAGAGCACTGTAATGCACACACCCCGGTACAAAACTGCATTCATTTTGCAAACTAATGGGCACCAGTGTATGCAAAAATATGATATAGAAATCAAAACCTTTTCCTACATAACCATTCCAATATGCACTTCAACTATTCACATCTTTGCACTAAAGCCCATAAATACATAAAACTGATTTACTGATGAAGGAAAAATATTTATTAATAAAGTGATTGCAATTAATTGCTAGAATATTAAGAGTTCTTTGCATTAGCAGATTTATTTGAGTGATGTTAAAATTAATGTCTGTGACTAATCTTAAGGCATAAATCTCTTCCCAGTTACATATGAAAACATGTTGCTCGGCCTGTGGACATGGGAAGATGAGCACCCTGTTCTTCTCAGGCCAGATGCCTGCGTAAGGCTTTGCAGTTTCTCTGTCCTCACAGGGGAGAGACAACTGAGGGCAATTAATGTCTCTGATAATGGGTGTCTGCTCCCGGTTTGCTAGTATGTAGCGTCCCTCAGACTGACTGGTTGCAGAGGTCCTGGGCTGCTCCACTGTGATGAAGGTGAACAATCATGCTCCATCCGAAGTTTATTAATCTGTCTGACATTTGCAAAAATCATTGTAGGTAGGAATGACATAATTTTCCTGAAGTCAAAGAGCAAATATACCAAGGATTAAACCAGAAGCTGAATGTCTTGATTTACTAGTCATGTACTTTAGATAAAAGGCCACCCATCTTCCTGGATAAGAGGTACAGGACAGGTAGTGTGCAAAAAACCAGAATCACAGAATCATGGAATGTGTTGAGTTGGAAGGAACCACCAAAAGTCATCTAGTCCAACCCCCCCTACAACAAACAGGGACTAACTAGAGCAACTCTAACTAGAGCTATAAAGCAGGATTTGCCTATTTTCTTTTTTCACCACTTATACCAGTTATAATGTAGTCTCTTTAGGCACTGAGGGTAATATAATCCTTTAGCTGTAAGCACTCTTGGATGTAGAGCAACCAAATCTGACAGAGATGAAGGTTTGAAGCGCAGAATGTGCCTGTACATTTTGCCAGTGGAAGTGATGTAGAGGAGGAAATCCACATGAAGCAGAGCATGTGTGGATGCGGTTTATACACAAATACTTCTCTTGGACTCCTTTTGCTCATGGTATCACTAAATTGGTTCCTGTTACATCAGGATATGCTGGTACTTCCCTGTTAAGAGATATTAGCTTACAATTTATCTTAACAAAATCTGCCTTGGACATCAGATGAGAATTAAGGCAAATACCAAAAACTATAAATAATTAACTTCAAAAATAATTGAGGATGTGGGAAGCTCAAAAATGTTAAGTCAGCATTTGAAGGCATGGGTTAGGGGCATCATGTTCTGACTTGCATCACTTGTATGTCATATCTCTAAAATGTGAAGGTTGCAGTAAAGTAGAGGAAATCCTTTCACACTGAAAATAACAATAGCAAGATACTTCTGAATTGCTCTTGAAAGAATTGTTATAAGTATAATTTAATTCTTGTGAAATAAAGCACATTATACAAAGAGTACTGTTAAAAAAAGGTTTTCTGATGTGTATCACTAGAACGTCTTGCTAATTCACCCTAGTAACCCAAGTTTAAATTTTCCACGCAAACATTTTCTTTCTTAAGTCTTAGAAGGTGATGAGGTCGCACATTTGTAGAGCAGGTCAGACTTTCCATTGCTTTATGATGTGTGTATGATGTAAAGCGCTTTTATGTACAAAGTAAATAATGGCTTTTAGATATAAGCGGTTGGATTTGCAAATTTAAATGTTATTATATATTTATTACTGTGGCCAGATGATTTGATAATGTTCATGTCTGCCTACTCTCACAGAACTTGTGAGTGTTTTCCTTTCATTTTATGATGCTGGATTGCACGTAAATGTGTAAGCACTTGAAAATATAACAGATGTACAGCATGATGAATCCCGTGCTCAGTGCTTAGAGTGGGGCTCAGGCTCAGGCTGGAGCATGCAGTTGGCAGAATTTGCCGCTGATTTGGAACAGAAAGAAGTTTTTACACCAAATGTGCTGAAGATGTCAAGTAGCTCATATAACCAAAGGTGCCAAGCACAGGTACCTATCCTGGCAGCCAGGTACCACGATGCCCAGTGTGTTTTTTTGGGGAGGCTGTGAGCTCTTGCAGTCTGGCAGAGTTTGGGCAGGTGCTGCAGATGGGGAGGTGGTTGGGCAGAAGCAATGGCAGAAGTCATGACAAGCCCTGTTCCCACCACTTTTGCCTCCTCTTTGGGTTCATACTGGTCCTGGTGACCACAGCACGTGGGTTTCCCTCTCTGCTCTGCCTCAGGCTAGGAGGTAATAGGAGTGAGAGGTTCCTCCTTGGGTGTTTGCCGAGTGGAGCTAGAAGAAAACTAGTCAGTTTTGGACACAGTCTCCATCCCAGACTGATTGTTTCTATGGCTTTGCTTGCCACAAGCGGACATGCTAGGAAACCACCATAGTGAGCTGCATCTTGTGGAAAGCATGCACTCATACACACACAGAGGCATCCTGCGAGCCTCTTCTTTCAGCCAGCTGTTTTGTTGCAGAAACCAGGGTGACATGAGGATGGGGCATGAGGGGAGAGCAGAACTACCACATCAATCGGCAGCTAAAGCTGCCTGGCAAGCAAAGATACCAGCAGGGTGGACAAGATTATTTTGGAGTTACTCAGATACTTCCTAGGCTTGGCCAGGTCTTACTCCAGCCCATCAGTCACTGTGACCCTATGTACTCCTTAGTGTGCTTACTTTTGATTTTTAACTGACAGCGGCATGGCCAGAAAACAGGGATCTGGTTTCTTTGTCTCTCATTCCTGTGGGCTCAGTCCTGTTTTCCATGGTGTGGAGTGGGGTGGCTAGTTCAGTGGGACTATCACTAGCAGGGGATTAATGGTGTTTACTGCACTCTGGGGCTAAAACCATCTCGGTGGGACGCTGCGGCTGAGCTGCACCAAGAGTCAGAGAGCACCTTTGGGAGATTTACCCCCCTGCTTAGCCCCTTATCATATTTTTTTTCCTTACCTTTGCAGAAAAGCAATTCAATAAATCACAAAAAATGCCTCATACCTCACAAGGAAAAATCATTACCTGCACATTTTGTGCATGCGCACAGCATTGTATCTGCATTACAAATGTCACAACCATGTCTTAGAATCAGCTGCGTTTATTTCTTCCAGATGGCAGAAAGTCAGTTCTGTAGGGCTGTTCCTTAAAGCACATTTTGTCTTAAATGATGGAGTTCTGCTGACCAATGATACTTGTAAACAAGTATTACCACTCAAGACCTGCTTTGCATTATTTTAACTGACTACCCGACACACAGAGTGATGAATTTTGCTTACAGGCTTGGACTTTGCTTTATGGTGTAATTTCTCCTCACAAAAACTGTGTAGGACAGGTTATCAGATGTGGCAGCTTTTTTCCACTCTGAGTGAAGTGTTTGAATTGAATTTGGTTGCATTTTGAAAGAAAGTAGTGCTGATCTTGGAAATTTTGGATATCGTAGCCCCTGAGACATTCTATTTCTATAATTTAAAAGCTTCGTAAAATAATACTAAACGTTGAAAAAGATCTCTCTGAATGCAGTTTTTCCTGTGTAGTGCTTTACTTCTGGCAAATCAGAATTTCTGAGAAAAATATAAGATCATTACTTATTCCAATTAACTCCACTGGATGTGAGGAGGATAATGTAAACCTTTTGAAAATATTGTGTATTTCTCTGCAAAGATACAGAGATTTTATCAAGGAATTTATGAGCAGCCACAGTCATATGTAAGTGAAGGGAATCATAAGCCTGCCTTTAACAGTTAAGAGGATGTCCACCTTTGTGTTTTAGGAGGAGGTAAGTCCTCAGAGCTTTCACCTCCATCTTCCATCCTCCTGAAATCATGGTGTCCTTGTTGCCATTGCTGTGTAAAGGTCAAGCTGATAAAACAATCCCTGGTGTTGTAAAAATTTCCTTCTGAGTCTGTTTTCCTGTACTGGGACAAATAACTTCTTGTTTACTTCTTTGTGCTCCATTTCCTTGTCTGTAAAGTAGACTGTGTGACCCTGGCCTTGTGTGGAACAGATTAGTCTCTTTTAATGCAAGTTCAACATTTCTTGCACAAAGAATGGACCAGACCCTCAGCAAGTGCCATGTAGTGTGGGACAGACAACATGGTTGGTTTTTGCATGCAGATACCAAACTTCTGAAATCCAGATTTCTGCCAGGCTGCTCAAAATAGTTTCAACCAGGATGACATTGCTATTTAAAAGCAGCAGGAAAGAAAGAGGCTCTTACCCATCTGCTATGGAGAATTTTATTACAGAGACAAAAAAGCTGCAGAAAATTCCAAGGAAATGAAACATTACGTGGTATTTGCAGCAAATAAGGCACCTGTGGGAAGCCTCCCTTCCAGGAATCTCTGCTGAAAAGTAAATTTATTTCAGAAGATAAACTTCATTATGTTGTCACAAACCACAGCATAACTTCCAGTCAGAATAGAAGGTTAAAAATGCCACATATGCTCACTCTTGCCTTAGTAATGGCACATTGTGCCAAAGAAACAGAACAGCTGAGACTGGCTCAGACATGTCATGGGGCATTGACATGAAGCGTGTGAAGGATACTGTTGCTACTGATGTACCCTGTTTCTGTTTCACAGAAAGGGTACTCAGGCACTGGAATGGGCTTCCCTGGGAGGTGGTTGAGTTGCCATTCCTGGATGTGTTGAAAGATCATTTTGGATGTGGTATTGAGGGATCTTGTTTAGGGGTGAACTTGTAAGGAAGGGTAGATGGTTGGACTCAATGATCCCAGGGGTCTTTTCCAAACAGAGTGATTCTGTGATTCTGATAATATTGTACCTACTCACAAGGTCTTTTCATAAGGGCACAAGAACGTGCATCTCATTAAAACTATTGTTGTTTGTGTGATTTTTCTGGAAGGGTGCTGGAGATTCCAGTAAGGCATAGCGACTTCCTAGTATCCAGACAGTGGGTGATCCAGCAGTTCCTGAAGTGAGGGGATGAGTCCTCATCACATGTTGGTGGAATGTTGGTGTATGCTGAATACAGATAAAGAGATACACCAAAGGTCTTTTGGTCCTTTGTTTTCTCAGTAGACTAAGAGCCTTCAGTTATTAGAAGCTTCAGAATGCTTTCCCCCGTCAAACATTTGCAGAAGGCTTAGAGTATTTGTTTTCCAGCCCACCGTGAGGTTTACTCGTGCACTGCTGCTTTTGCAGACCCAAGCAATTCCTATTTGCTTTAGCAGAGGTTGCTTATGGTTGAATACCACAGAATTAGGCCACCTTAATCCCACCTTGCCTAGTGTGGGCTTTAAAAAATGGAAATGAAAATAGTTGAGGGAAAATACTGGCCTACTGGGAAAAGGACAGGTACTGCCTGCTGGTCCCTGAGGGAATATATAACACCAGGATTAGAGTTACTAAGGAGCAGCTTAATGAAGCTGGCTAGCTCTGAGTTGGCCATGATTGTACACATAGGAACAGCATCTGCCTGCCAGTACAACACAGCAGACAGTTGTCTTTAGTTTAAGAGCTGATCAAATAAAACTAAACTGATTTTTAACTGATTTTTAATTAAACCAGATTTTTTTTTAATTTGTACTTAAGCAAAGATTTAATGATTTAATGCGTAGAGGTATTACATTAGAAGGTGAATCAAATGAGCCATGCTTGGTTATCTCCTGAGCCACCAGAAATGAGTTTGTTAGAAAAGGATGTCTCTGCAAAGCAGTTGACTGTCAGCCTCTTTAATCAAGACACTTAAAATAATCTTGCTCATGTACATCATTGCATATATCATGGTATTTAAATGGGGCCATTTCTTCATCTGCATCCTCAAAGTAGTGCAGCAGATCTCCTGCTCACAGTCACATTGGGTCCCTACTGATCCTTTGCAGCCCTGTCTTACTTTGGTGTGTGATAAACTAGAAGTGTCCAAAATCAACCAGACCAAAAAAATCCTACTGTATCAAAAGAGAATATGTTGATAGAGAATGTCCATGGCAGTGACGGGCCCAATAAGGAGAGGGAAACATGTTTTCATCTATGATCTGTTAGGAAATTATGCATCTTAACCAGAATTGGTGAAGCAATGTTCTTTTTAGATAAATAATGAAGATCTGACCTGTTTACTAATGTGAGGCTGCACCTATAGTACTATGCACAGATTTGGGTATCTCAGTACAAGGAGGACATTGATGTGCTGCAGTGGGTTCAAAGAAAACAGCAGGGTTGGTGAAAAGTCTGGAGAACAAGCTGTAAGAGAAGCAGCTAAGAGAGCTAGGACTATTTAATCTGAAGAAAAGCAGGCTCAGTGGTGACCTTATTGCTGTCTACAAGTACCTGAAGGAGGTTGTAGAGAGGTAGGCGTTGGTCTCTTCTTACAAGACGTAGAACAAGAGGAAATGTCCTCAGATTGCACCAGGGGAAGTTTAGATTGGACATTAAGAAAAAAAAAGTCTATATTGAAAAGGTCATCAGTCCTTGTAATAGGCTTCCCAAGTTGGGGCTTGAATTGCTATCCCTGGATGTATTTAAAAGTCATGGAGATCTGGAGCTTAGAGAGAGAGTTTAGTGGTGGGATTGTAGAGTTAGGTTCTTGGTTTGACTTGATGATCTTAAAAGTGTTTTCCACCCTAAGTGATGCTGTGATAAGTATTGAAAACAGCAGAAAGAATAAGGACATAAGCTAACTGCTGAAAAGAAGGTGAATCTTATTCCAAAATTTGAGTGCCACTAGAATTTTCAGGAATTTCCTTTGTAACAATCTGGCAAGTCTTGAAAGCGAGATATTAGAGTGGCTTGATGAAGTTTAGTAATTCTTACACCAAGAAGATATTTTCAGGAAAGCCTGACAAGGTACAGCTAGCTAAAGATAGAGAATACAGGGTGAATGAATAAAAATACCTATATTCTTTTTAAGAGGACAATAAATCCCCCAGCCAAAGCTGGTTGTTCATAGGCTATGTGAGGTATCCACTCCTCTCAGTAAGGTATAGCTGGAAGAGCAGGTTAATGGAAAGATGTACAATTTTTCCTGATTTTTCTCGTGTGTGTTTCTACATGACATACACACAGATGAGCATACTCAGTACTCTGCAGAGACTGATGGATCTAGTGTGACAGGTTCAGCATTTGTGAGTTTCCCAAATTACCACACCTGCAGAAAAAAAAAGTCACTTGAGTCCCTCTATCTGTCCCTGGCATCAGACTTGTACAAAGCTGTGTTTCACACAGCTCAGATCTCTCAGATGCATCACTTAAGCCAGTCATGAATGGGATGAAGTGTGGGGAACACTAAGAGGGAATGTTTTACAGAAATGAAGGGCTTCGGGGAAAGGATTAGAAATGGAAAAAGAGCTGTGATGGACTGCACTTCTCATGCTGTCAGATGCAGCTTGGAAGTCAACCAGGCTGTCTAGAAAAAGCAGGTTTTCATATCCTGGTGACTAAATTCTTCTTTCTTTTTTTTTCTCCTCTTTTTTTCTCTCTGATGGTTTTTAAAGTCTTTTAAACTTCACAAATGCTACAAAAAAAAAAAAGTGAGCTATTTGAAAAATTACTTTTTTAATACACAAAGTTCTGTCTCCTACCAGTCGGGTCAAATGTGGAATTGGTGCCAGCACCGAGGGAGCTGCATGCACAGAGAAGGTAAAAAGCTGATCAAAGCATCTCCGGAAATCCATTTGTTTCTAAAACTCTAGTTTCCAAGATTTTAATTGCTATTATTTTTTGTTATTAGAGGCCCTAGGCAACAGTGGAATAGCACTGGGCATGGGACTAGCAATGGCAATTCCTATCCTAGTAGACTAAATAGGCGAGGTGACTGAATAGGAAAAAGGTTGCAACATGCAAGACAGAGATGTAACCATGTTAAGTGGTGATGCTGACAGCTCAGAATGTCTCTTGGATTCTGCTGCATTAACTACAACCTCAGTTTCTTTCACCTACTGCACACCTAAAGGTATCATCAGTCTCATCACTGCAGGTTACAACTTCTCATGGGTCTGAATACCTGCTGTTTCACCTGATTAGTTGAAAACCCCACACATGCTTCCTGTGCTCTAGCAGCCCCTGGGTGGTGCATTCGTTGGGGCACACTCTCGGGATGTCCTTTGTGCCCCCAGCCAGGATAGTAAAGAATGGAGCCATATCAACATCTTTCTGGCTCCTTCGCATTAGCACTAAGAGATAAATTCTTCAGAGACCTCCTGGAGTTCACTGTACCAGTCTACAAATATTCTGTCTCTGCTTTCGTCTTTAAGACATTTTAAAAATGTTTGTAGCTTTCTAGGACTAGATGTCAGGCATGGTCCCAGCTATTCAAGCGCCACTTCGTTTTATGGAATGAGGTGGTTAGGATTCAGCCACTTAGGTAAGAAAAAAGGGAAGTGATGTTGTCTCTGTTTGAGTTAAGGTCACCTACAGGATTTCTGTGCAACCTACAGTGCAAACAGTTCTGAGTGGACTCTCTAGTGATATGGTCTAGCAGTATCACTAGAGACAGTGACAGTCTGAAGCTTGCAAAGGGTGCAAAAGGAGAGGACAGTCAACACAGCAAAGACTCCCAGCACTTCTCATTGGGAACAGCTGATCAATACTTTAAGCTGTTCAGCATAACCAGTTAGGTGGCAATTCTTCCTTTTTTAAAAAGAAATCCTAGTTCCTGCCTCAAGGGATTTTTGTTACTGCAGTGGTCAGCAGCCTGGTCATCACTTATGAGGCTGAAGTAACCCAGGAACTAAAGGACAAACTGTGATGTAGGCAATAATAATTTAAACATCTCTTTCCAGGACTTTCTTAGTTTGCCATCCATAAAAGTGGCTGCTGGGATTTCGTAGAGTGCTGAGCTGGTTTGAGTTGTTTCCTGCACTTAGTATTGGAGGGGATCAATTAAAATAGGCAAGAGGACCAAATGTTTTGGTGCTTTCTCTGGCATGGCACAACATGAGAAACATGGAGCAAAATGAGAGGAAATAGGAAGATTTTCTACTTTTCATTGCATTGTTGCAAGGAAATGATTCAAACTGTAACTCCTTATCACAGTAGTGGATATGTTTTGATTTTATGCCTGAATGTGATGCTGCTTTGGGTTTAACCCATAGGCTTCAGCAACGTGCAGCTTATGATATACCTGCCCTAGCATGTGGAAATTAAGGAAATTGATTGTTACATAGTGTGCAGCTTAGTACCTGTAACATGGCTCTTCAAACCTTTTCTTCCAAGGGAACAGTCTGCAAACACTTTCTGAAGTCCCTTTGTAATGTTTGCTTTTGTTCATTGTATTACAGGTAGCATTTGAGTGGTTTGTGTACACTACACTTTTCTTCCTCAGAAAAAGGCAAATTCTAATGAGAGAATTTAACCTGCTGGATGATATGAATGTGTGTGGGTTTTTTCCTGATGAAGATATAAACATAATGCATATATGTATTACATACATGTGTACCTAGGAACACGCCTACACAAATACATGTAAACACGTATCTAGAAATGCCTCTACCTATTACATGAACTGACAGTGATAGCACAGTGACAATTAAACAGCACATTTTCTTACAGGGTTGTGAGGTTCAGTCTTACAGGGCTGTTAATACTGTTTTGTCCCATTATTTAGGTAGAGGAACAGATTGAAAAGATACATAAACAGCTACTGCCTTGTCACAGGACTGGCGAGTAACAGAAGCTTTCAAAGGAGCTTTTAGCTGAGAATCCAGTCCTGGACATCAGCACAGATAGGATAAACACGTTTTTTGTCCTGATAACCCCTTGAAATCATCATGAGCCTTGTGAGCATGCTTTCCAATAGAGTCCCCTGAGTAAGAAGTTGATAAATAACTCGTATAACATGTTTGTCCTGTAGAGACAATTTACTCTGGAATCTACAGAAGTGTGAAAGTAGAGCTGGTGCAGGGATTGGAACTGTTAAGACATCTTGGTGTCAGAAAACCACATTGTTTTTATTGAATGAGACACACTAAGCAAAACTCTTTATGGTGCTTTTCTGCAGCTGCAGGCAGGCTGTATGCTTATGCAATATGTGCACTGTCATCATCCATCAGTGTAGGTAGCAAAGTGTAAGAGCAGGCCAGACAAGTGCCTAGCTTTCCTAACTCTTCTGGGTCTGTCTCATATATAAAAATATATAGTGTCATTGACCACTGCACCATTCAGATCTGCGCTCAGTGAACCTGCTCACTGTTCACAGTGTGGTCAAAGGGCTGTGGTCTCCATGCAGCAGGAGTTTACAGCTCCATGGCTGTCTGACACCAGATGATATCTTAGGTGGGTGCAGAGCCACCAGAGATATCTGCAGCATTGCTTTGTCTGTGCAGTGACTAGAACCTGGGAATATGGAGATTAGGACGAGCGCATGACCATAGTTGCAGCAAGCCAGCCAGCGTAATTGCCAGAAGGACTCGTTCCTGTTTTCTCTTTTATCTCCTGTGTTACCCCCAGCATTTGCACTGCTCTCTCTGCTGTCACCCAGCTCCCCCAGACTAGTCCCTCTCCAGTCACTCTCGCAGCTTTACCAGCTGATTCCATTTTGGATTCTTCTTGAGCCTTTCCAGGACATAAGCAAGTGTGCAGTATCTATCCACCAGCCCCAGTACTGGTGCTCAGTAATGACGTGTGGTTGTTTCCATACTGATGGAATATTTGTCTATATGATACCTGTGTGGTGGTTATCATGCAAGCCAGCAGCCATGTGAGACACCTTGGGAGCAGAAAGTCTACGAGAGGAAGCTCTGGTTTGCTGATCCCCATAGCAGTGAATACATGCATCTGAAAAGGAATACAAATAGAGCTTGTCCTGGCTATAGGGCAGCCAAGGAGATGCAGCTGAACTTGCAAGACACTTGGCCTTCTTGGTACGCTCCTGGGCTAGCAGCCAGGGGACTCAGGTTTAATTTACAGTTAAGTCATCTATGTTTATTTCTTAGAAAATATATATTAAAAAAGTTCTGAAATTAAAACATGGCTAAAACTCTCTACAGTAAACAGAGGTCTTTAAAGGAAAGAATGGCTGCCAGCTTTGCTTTTTATTCAAGCTGTAACAGATATGAAGTTTATTTAATTCCTGAGGCTTAAAACAGTGCTTGAGACAGTTCTTCAAAAGGAGCAGCACATCTGTGGAAGCACTCGCTGAATACTTCAGATAATGCTAAATCTGGGTCAGATGCCCCAGAGATCAAGTCAAAGAGAGAAGTGATTGTTTTGCTTTTGATATCTACACCCAACCCCCCTTAAAAAGGGTGACATTTCAGCTGCAGGCACATTATCAGTAGCCTGAGATCAGAATAGCTGACAAGTACTTTCAATTTGGAATAAAAAAACCAAACAAGCAGTAAAGGTCATGAGTTAAAAATATAGGATATGCTGTTAACATTCTTAGACTTCATTTTTCACCCACAGAGAGGAAGTTGTGGTGAGCTTGGTAGTTCTAGTTTAATGGTTAAACTCAATGATCTTGTAGGTCTTTTCCAACCTAAATAATTCTGATTCTGATTCTACCTCTCCACGTTATTTGTATATCGTGGTGGTGAAGGAAGCTCTAACACAGGCTGGCCAGTATTCCAGAGGCGGCTTCTGCTATGTAGTTACTTAACAAATTCCAGGTGATAAAGTGAGTCAAATTTACTCAATTTTGCTGTAAGGTTAATTTCATCTCATAGAGGCTTTTGTTAGGCTTGACAGAGGTGTTTGTTACTGTTGAAAGGAGAGGAAGCCCCTCTGCCAGACTTCGACTGAATGAAGAATCCATTCTTTTGCTTATCTCAATCCCCCTGTTGTGTTCTGCAGATAAGTGATGAAGATTGAAGTATCCTAAAGCATGACTGGTGTCTCCAACACTCTTCTGACCTAGCAAATCTCAGATATCACACTCTGAGTTCCTTTTTTTGAGGACCATGGAATAATGCAGGTGTTCATAACCCATCCTGTGCATTCTAAACACTCAGAATCACTACACACCTGTCTAACTTACTCCTCCTGATCGCAGTGTTAGGAATCCAGGGACATAGTAACCTATTTCAAGCAGCCCTTGCAGGTGTCTTCAGTGTGAGAAACCCTTACCCTGTCTTTCACTGAACAAACTTCATCCTGTCAACAAGTGTTTTAGGACTTTCTTTTGTATAATTCCCTCTTCTGGCAGCCAAGCAAAATTTAGCAGAACTTAGTGAAAATCATTTCCTTCTGTTCACAAGCTATGAATGAAGATACTTCTCAATCCCTCCAGGATACTGCACAAGTCTTACACATTTCCATCACAGCCTTTAAAGGTGCATCAAACAAGTAGCACTAAGTACTGCTAGTGGTGTGAAAAATTTCCAGAGCCTGCCAAAATTGAGTGATTGTCAAAGTGATCTCAATGCAGGTGGATTCCACTGAGTTTCCCAATTCTGTGAGATCCTGAATGGACCTGAGAGCTACTCAGTGTTCTCACCCTGCTATAGAGCCTTGGAGAGCTTTGGTGACCTGAGGCTTGTGGTGGAGATCACCGATCCCAGTTCCAGAGTTCATTGAATATGCTTCCCATTACCTTTTCCCTGACTCCCCAAAGAAGAGAAGAGACAGTTTATTTTCTCTTAAAACCCTTTATTCCACCAGTTCTCTATGCATATGCAGTAGTTTACAGAGGCCAGCTAGGGTAGGTAAACAGTACCAGTATTGCCCGTGACTGAGTGTTTGTAGGCAGCTCCCTCTATTGATTTTTCAAGTCTTAGGGGAAAGGTTAGGTTGTCCAAGACCTTTACTGGGGAGAAGTGTGAAGCTTTGTGTGAATTCCCTGCTAGTGATATTCACAAAGGTTCTTAGCCATTGGGATAGCTGATCACTCCTAATTATTGACATCTTGAAGTTAGGTATCTGGTCTAGCAGTTTAGCCTCAGTGGAGAGGAAAGGTAAAAGTTGTCCTTATAAGGTGACCATCACTCTGTATTGGCTGTAGGATGGATGTTTTCAGGCAGTCAGAGAAGTGGGATCCCAGAGTAAATGAACTTTTTCTGATTGACCTCTTAAGAGAGAATATATCTTCATTTTTTGTTTTGTTTTCTTTTTCTGTAACATGATAAGTAATCTGCTTGCAGAAACACACTGTGATGATTCAAGGATAATTTAGTCAAAATGTGCAATTTTTGTTTAGAAACTGTGGCTATAATCACTTTAGCCCTTGGCCTTGGTCATTGAACAACAGTATGTTTCACATCTCTTAGTTTTACTGTGTTTTTGCTATAAACTATTTGAGAGGTTTAGAATCCTGCTTATCATCTCTGTTTGCAGAGTCTACCACTCAAGTGGAAATGTTAAAACTACAGTTAGCCCACTCTTCAGCTATCAGCTTTGAGTCACATACAGAGTTTTTGATGCAAGTTGTGGAGAAATTGATTCATGACTGTGCAATAACAAAAAAAGAAGGTAAAAAGAATGTGATGCTCTCGGTAACCATGAGAATGGGGAACCAGGTAAGTGCTTGTGGAGAGAAAGAAACGTTTGCCATTACAATGGAGTAACTGCAGCTATGCTGAAGTAGTGAAACAAATAAAAAACTCCTTGAGCAACTTTGTCTGGTGAGACGTGTCTCTGCCCATGGCAGGGGGTTGGAACTAAATGATCTTTAAGGTCCTTTCCAACCCTGACCATTCTATGATAGGATTAGCTATTACTGCCGAGGGATGTGCCATAAAAAAGATGCAGCCTTGCTGTAGGGAGTTGATGCTGCGAGATACAGCATCTCACAGGCAATTCAGAATTAGGGTATAGAGTGAGGACTGGTGTTGTGTGGTGTTGGAAGGCACTTCTGGATGAGGATGAGTGTGGATGGGCTGTTGGGGAGGACAGAAGCTTTGTTCCACTTACCAATGGACAGTCCTGTGTCGGCGATGGGACCCCCGGAGTCCCCCATGGCAGTCACTGTGGTTTTCAGAGACCATCCTACACATTTGATAAACGCGGCACTGGACAACCGCCGCTGCCCAGCGTGTTCGGCTGCGCTGCCGGTGGCCGCAGGTGATCCGGGGCGGCAGCAGCCCCTGCACCCCGCTAGGGGTCCCTCGCTGTGTGCGCAACGGGACTGCGGGGCTGGCTGGGCGGCGGCTGCGTTGGGGCAGCGGGTCCCGCTGTGGCAGCAGCGACAGCCTTTGCGCTGGCAGTTTTGGGCACTCAGCAGTTCTGATTCAGGTGGGTCAGACTGAGCGCAGTTTGTTCTAGCTTCGGGCTGTCGGTACAACACAAAGCGATGAGACCGCAGCCGGCTGCCTTTTGGGTGATTTCAATGTGAAACCAGAACCAGAATCTCCCTTCTCGACTCTTGGGATCCAACAAATGGGACACGGGTGCAAATGGGGACTGCAAATCCAAACCTGTGAAGCCAGGCTCAGCAAAAACAAACCGAGAAGAATGAGAAACTCTCTTAGTTTTAAATGCTACAAATAGCTGACAATACATAAAAATGTCAAACCTGATTACAAGCTGGAAGAAGACTTTCATGAAGAGCATTTCAGATCATGACTTACCACCATTCTTCATGTGTGTGGTCATGAGTTCCCACTGTAGTTTGTCCAATGCTGTGTAGCTTTGCCTACATTGCAACAGGGTTGCCTTTGTCTGATGATCTGGACAAGGGGATTAAGTGCACCCTCAGTAATCTTGCAGACAACACAAAGTTGGGTGGGTGAAGAAAGGGTGAAGGAAGGCTCTACAGAGGGACACTGACAGGGTTGAGGCCTCTTGTATGAACTTCAACAAGGCCAAGCGACTTGCGCTTGAGTCACAACAACTCAATGTAATGCTCAGCAGGAAAGAACCTGGGAGCTAAATAAGAGCCAGCAGTGTGCTCAGGTGGCCAAGAAGGCAAATGGCATCCTGGCTTGTATCAGAAATACTGTGGCCAGCAGGAGAAGGAAAGTGATTATCGTTCTGTGGTCACCACCTAGAGTACTGGATTCAGTTTTGGGCACCTCAGTGCAAGGAAGATATTGAGGTGCTGGAATGGGTCCAAAGAAGGGCAACGAGGTTGAGAAGGGCCTGGAGAACAAACCTAACGAGGAGCTGCTGAGGGAGTTGGGGCTGGTTAATCTAAAGAAGGTTGAAGGGAGACCTTATTGCTGTCTACAAGTACTTCAAAGGAGGTTGTAGCGAGGTAGATGTTTGTCTCCCAAGATGTATATCATAGAACAAGAGGAAATGTTCTCAGGTTGCACCAGGGGAAGTTTATGTTGGACATTAGGAAGAAAATCGTTATTGAAAAGATCATCAGGCCTTGGAACAGACTGTCCAGGGAAGTGGTTGAATTTGCATCCCTGGATATGTTTAAAAACTGTGTAGAATAGTGCCCAAGGATATGGTTTAGCAGTGGGCTTTTTAGAGTTATGTTCATGGTTGGAATCGGTGATCTTAAAGGTCTTTTCCAAACTAATCACTTGTATTATTCTGTGACACAAAGAAGGATATTGACACCACTTGGTTTTGGAAAAAAAAGTGTAAGATTTGAAAATTATAGGTATGGAAGCTAGGCTTTCAGAAAAGCAGTCTAGGACACTCCTTGAGCTACTGGTAATGTTTATCAGTTCTGAAATACTGGGGGATGTTTAAGAAGACTGAACTTCCCCCAATATTATTCTGCCATCATTTAAAACCAGCTGAAGATAGTGACTTGTTAATTGTGGCTGAATAAGCACTAGACAGCTTCACATGTTTTGGGTAGATGGTAGAAATGTGGAAACAAGGCTGAAGAGAAGGGAGGGCTGTCTCAGTCAAAGGCAATATTTATGCAACTTCATTTTCCTTTTACTTTTTGCTAATGAGATTATAAGCCATCTAAAATTTAGTGGTGTAGTTTTGGTCTTCTAGTTCAAGATCTAAGTACTTGCCCTTAGATCTAAGTACTTACCCTTGTTTGGCAGACTGTGGAGACGTGTGGAAAGCAGTCATTCTCATGGCTGTAGATTAAGTGGGATGAGTTGGTCTTTAGAAACAGTGTTTTTTTACCAGAAGGACTACAGAGACAGTCTGGGCTAGAAGTCAAGCTCCTAAGTGGATACAGCCAAATGAGGTGAATCTTTTCTTAAGCATATAAAATTTCAAGAACTACAGAGGTACAACAACTAAAATAATAAAAAGAACAGCCAAATATCCAAGACAAAATTAGTAATTTAGAACTGTAATACTGAGGATAATTTTCTACTGAAAAATTTTCTTAAAGGTGTTGATAGGACTTCCACCCTTGACAATCCTGACAATGTTTTTGTTAAGACTGTTACTCTAAAAGCTGAGCTCCAGTTCAATTCATCATGAAGAAGGAATTGATTTCTGAAAACGGTATGCTGAGAAAGAAGTCAGACAGCAGCGCTTTTTGCCCCTGAAGTCCATCAGTCTTCAATGCTTCTCCCTGTGATGTCTGGTATAAGCAAAAAGAGATGATACAGCAAGAAAAATAATAGGTTTTCCATTGGGGATTACTGTGTTTCTACTTCCTCCTAGACTAGTATCTCTGAAGTTCTATCCAAAAACACATCCCCAATCCTGTTTTTCATATGGCAGGAGTTTACTGGTATTTTGAACTGCATTTGTAGAAGTCATCAGGCAGAATATTAATCAGATTAGTGTAAGAAGTCCTGTGAGAACAAAGTGAGGTGTTTCTATTGCTGCATTGCATCATGTGTTGTGTCACTTCTGTGTTATCTCCTATGATTCTGGTGCCTGGTGGCCCTGATGAGAAGGGAAATGTCACTGTGCCCAGCACATTCTCTCCTGGAAGAGCAGAATAGGGAAGGTAGTGGTGGTACGGAGGCAGGGAAAGCAAACACAGGTGTCTGCATGGGTCTTTCCAACCAGTGGAAAAATGTATCAGGAGTGAAGATATCTCACAGGTAGAGACTGTTTTATGGAGATGCTGAAGGGTACGTGCTAGGACACAGCTGACCGTGCTAGGACACAGCTGACCTTGGAGACATTCCTGACTGTACCCCTTATCGAGTTTTCCAGGGATTGTAAGGTTCAATGCTTTCTTAAAAGTGAGAAAACTTAAAAGTGCAAGCAGAGATGTTCAAAACAGAAACAGCAAATCTCCTGCTGGGCTAAGCAGCTGGGGTTTGAGTGGCTGTTTTGCTGCACAGGGAAGAGCAAGTGAACGAAGCGGCTAATGGAGTGCCTGGTTTTGGCTGTGGTACAAAACCCATTCAAATGGCAGAGCCAAGACAGTGACAATATTTTGGCATGACTTTCCAGTGGTCAAAGTGACCCTATATATCATTTTATGTATTTATTTTTCTATATGTATACAGTCACCTCAATGACTTGGAGTGCTTTCTAGTCACGCCAGCCAAACCAGACCTTTTCTATTTGGCTCTGCCTTCAGGCTTTCTGGCATGTCAGCTTCTACCAGGAAAGCTGGCTAGCAGAGGAGCCTCTGGTCTCAGCTGGGATGTAGCTGCTTTTTTTTTGCTGCAGTCATCCAGGCACAGGAGAGAGTCTGTGTTTACTTTTACATGAGAGATAAAGAGTAAGGATGATTAGAAAGAGCTCAGCAGGAAACAGTGGAGTAGGTGCTACTTTTTAAACTGAGTAGTGTGTGAAGTTTTTAAACATAACAGCATAAACCCACATATAGCTTAAAACTGTGTAATAAAATGAGTTACTAGAACAGTTTAGTCGGAAAACACCTGCTTGCTTTGCCTTAGGAGTGTTTAAAGCAAGTATTTGTCACCTCTGTGTCCTTTCCAGAAGCATGCAAGCATGGGCTTACCAGTCATTTTGTCCTGAACTACAGGTGTATCTTAGAATTGGAAAAAAGAAACAACAACAAGAAAATAAAATCACACTATCAGCCATAGGAAGGTGCAGGAGCTACAAAGCATAAGAACCTGCAGGAATTCACTTCCAGCTGCATGAATATCTAATACTACATTTTGAGTGTACTACTTAATGCTTGGTGTTTGGCTGTGTACTCACCTCCTAAGGGTGCAGAAGTCATAGGCTGTGCAGTCAGTGCTTTAGTGAATTGTCATTGTAGCGCCTGTGTAAAACCCAGAATCACATGGTCCAGAGATATCCAAAGTGAAGCAGAGGAGCTTAGTACTTCCTATCTTGTTGACAAATACACCTTTCATGACCAAGAGAGCATGTTTAAAGAAGCTACAGCATGAAGAAAGGGATTAGAAAATGTTATGCCAGAAACTCATCTTTAACAACCATTTTGATATCACCTTTTAGGACATTTTACCCTGATATGGGGATGGAGCTGTTACTCTGATCTCAGAGAAATGTCTTGCATTATCTTGTGAAGTGGTAAAGTTGATTTCCTGAAGCAAGGAGCAATGAGATGCTGTAATGTTCAGCTGGATAAAAAAAATTAAAATGTGTGTCTCCTTCTCACTAGCAGGCTGGGATCATGAACATCTAACTTGGAGAGATCTGTGTTGTATTCTCCTAGACCTGCTGCTTGCAGACAAACTCCCCTGCGCGGTCCTTATGGGGGGGGATTCTTTGAGTGAGCTGCCTGTTGTTACCATTGGCATTAACTGCCTTGTTATTAGTGCACTACATTGAACTGGTTGCAGCCAGGGCTGTTATTGCCATGTGAGGGGCTGTTGTCATATACTTCATGACCTGGAAAGGCTACACTTAAAACTGTCTTTAATATAGAACATATAACAACAAGGAATATGTAATAAGGGTAACAGTGCTAGAAACTCACAAGTCTAAGGCCTTTTAAAAGTTAAGTAATTAGAGGTATGGGCATGTGTTAGTGAAGCTCAAAACTCCCCACTTTCATCTGAGAGGAACAGGATATACTGTACCTCTCTGCTGAATCCTCTAGTGAGTCAATCCATAATTACATATATTTTATATATATATTTAATATTGCATTGTATATATTATATCTTTTTATATTACATTTATATTTATTTATT
>JAOXOE010000343.1:36961836-37014810 GCA_028565055.1 Phoeniculus purpureus
GATGCTCTCCAACAGTGGATGTGATTGATACAGCTGCTCTATGGTTGTTTGCTGTGCTACTTTACTATTCATGATTCACTCTCATATTAAATTTGTCAATGTAAAGACAGCCTTCAGATAGCTCTGAAAATCTGTTCTAATGCATTGGCAGAAATGACCAGGTGTTTGCATTGACTTTAAGAAAGTGTTTTGTACATTTGTAAGCAACACTAAATAACCATATAGAGAAATTCATCAGGACATACACAGCCTAAAGCCAAACAAGGGCTATGTGTTGTTGATTTCTGAATGGTTCAGTGCAATAGCTGAGTCACAGAGTCACAGAAATGTTTTCTAAAAGGGAGCACTGGCAGTCCTCTAGTTCCACTTTGCCTTGGAGCCACTGTTATTTACACCAGGTCGGAATGGAGAAAGCTGTCTTCCAGTGTTGACTGAAACAACAAAATGCTGATAGGGCATTCTAGTGGTGTTCACTTATTGAATCATAGAACAGTTTTGCCTGTGAGAGACCTTCAAGATCATCAAGTCCAACCTTTTCCTAGCCCTATCGACACCGCTAAACCATGACTCTCAACTCAACACTTACCCTTCTCTTAAACACCTCATTATCCAAAGGCAGAACATTAGTTTCACACTAATCTTGCTGGATGCTGGTATATAATTATTATATATTATGTAAATTAAATTGTAGTCCCTGTAGTGGTACAGAAAAGTAAATATTTTGTTCCACCTCTGGGTTGTGAACAGAGAACCTGCATTGCAGAGTATTTAAACTTTTTTAAGTGTCATGAGTTTTTTGGCTTTCCATAAAAGTATTGCTAGTGATTCTTTATCATCTTCATCATTCTCTGATTATACTTAAAAGCACACAAATAGAATGCATTGATATAGAGTCTCCCAGACTCTTGCTTTGCCAGCACAAAGTGTACCCTGTTATCATTCAACTTGGCATAAGATCTGGATACCACCCAGGTAAGGAACACAGATAATGCTGCTTGGCTGAGCTGTGACTGCTGTCCCTGTGTGTGCTTACAGCCTGGACAAACAGAGGGGAAAAATGTCAGCTTAAACTTCAGCAGGTATTTTAGCTCAGCAGATGCATGGTGACTTATAAAACACTTCTGCGTTTCTTATCCCTTGAAAGACATGGGCTGATAAAGGTGGCAATTACTACGAGATACTCATCTAGTAAACCTTGGCATTCCATTTATCATTGGTATAAGCTGAACAGTGAATAGCAGACTGTGAGGGTAATTTCTTAACTCCTTTAATGCTGGCCTTTGCCACAAAATCTGTGCTGCCACCAGTATTCCAGCAAGGAGAGACGTGGAGCACTAGTGTGCTTCTGTGCCACCGCTCCTGCCTGCACAGCACTGAAGTAGTTAAACCTTTATTTCACTGATCTCCTCCTCCCCTTTGCTGTTTGGCCGTTCTCACACCATGCCAAAAGTTTGAGGAGAACTGGTATGGAATGCTACAGCTGTATTTGAGTTCTATTTGCTAGCAAGATGGCCGTTAGACAAGTGTTTGGACGAGGTTACAGAAGAGTACAGGCACTCACAGCCCTCCAATATATCGTCCATCACTCCAACTGGAGCTAAAATGTTTCCTTTCACTCTTGCTTGATTTGCAGCAACTATTAGAGCTCTTAGTTTCCTGCATAAGTGGTTGGTGGATTACACAGAGAGGAATGATGCAGGCAAGAGATGCCCAAGCACCTGCTGCTAGGTTTGACTTTCAGCAAGGCACTACAAGAGCTGATAGTTCTCAGCTGTGATAATGTGTGCTTGGAGGACACCATCCAGGGCTATTTCTCATGCAAGACTGCAATAGCGTCTGTGGCAGGGGTGAGATGATGAGCATAGGGCTCAATGTTAGAATAGTGAATTTGTCAGAAGCTGTAGCACCATTGAATGACTTTCACTGGCTGCAAACCTGAGGGTTCTTTAACATCATCAAGCACAAATCCTTGTGTTTTCTTGAACAAAAATAGCAGAACTAGTTTTCTACCCCACTACTGTGACATATTTTTGGCAGTACAATAAAATTAACTGCATCTGTTTAAACAACCTGTGGATCTAGACCACTATTTCCAGGATTGCAGTAAACCACTGTGAGGATGGTTCAGCTATAGTGTCAAACAGAATTTGGCCCAGTGACTGTACCCAAACTCAGAATGTTTATTACTGGTTAATTTGTACACATGCCTGTGGCTCTTGTTCTTGGAAACAACCTCCCTGGGTGACTGCGAAATTCCTGCTATTTCTGTTGCTAAAAGTATATTTTTCCTGTGGTAAACTCATCTTGGAAGTGCTGCTTGTTGAACATCCTTTGTTTGTGTAGGAGCTTCTGTTATAACATGATAGAATAAGTATGGTATGGCACCTGCATCTACTGTAGCTGTAGGATAGGTCATCAAATTCAGACTGGGTGCAAGCAAAGGAAATTGTGCTGCTGCAGGGAAATGGCCCTATAAAGTACATGTTTTGTTCTCCTTCCCCAGAATGAAGATGGGGAACTGACTCTGATATTTTTTTAAACCATTTGGAAGAAGTAAATAACTGGTCTGCAATTTCCTGACACATTCTAGTGGGATACTTTTAAGGCTATTTGAGCATTTTGAACTGCATTGTTTCCCCCTGAACTGAAAAATTCTTCCCTGCCATTCTGCACCTTCTATTGATCATGGTTCAAGGATCAAAGTAAAGAGCATTTTGTAAGAAGCAAAGGTTAAAGTCATTCGCAAAGTTTCTTGACTCTGCTGGGAGTTCAGGGGCAAGCATTTGGGCAGCAAACACAGGCTAGAGCCCTTCTGTCCTGCTGTCTGTCCATCCCTTGGCAGCTGCTCTAAAAATCATTTTGCTTTTGCTAGGACTGCAGGGTGTGTAAAAAAAAAAAAAAACCAGCACAGAGGCTCAAAAACATGGAAGAAGTCACTGCCCTGGTGTGAAACCCACAGACTTGTTTATCAGTGTGGTATTTTCCCTATATTCACAAATGAAGCCATTATCTCTCTTCCCTGCTTCTTAATGGTGGGAGGATTTTGTCCCTGGGGTTTAATTAAGCACCAAAAGTCAGGGCTTTATTTATTGATAAGCCTTTCCAGGGTGCCCGTCACTGCAGTGGCTGAGGCCATACAAGCCATGACCCCACTGCATTCCTTGGGAGGCAGGGAAAGGTCTCAGGGGTTTACCTCTGCCGCCTCGGAGCTCACCCATCACTAACTGAACTAGTGCTCAAGGCCCAGCTCACTGATACCTGAGTGGGTGCTGACTGCGGAGGAAGGATGATTATAACAATATTTGACTTGTTAAGATGCAAGACATTGTACTTGGAAAACAGTTTGAGGAAGAGTGGACGGAAGAGACAATAAGGCAGAAGCTGTTAATCCCTTTAACATGTGCATGGTAATCAGTATAAAAGCTCACCTAAAAGACCTAAGTGTGCTTGGGATAGAGAACAAATGTGGAAAAAAATGCTGGTTTGTTTTTTAAACAAAAGATTCAAATAAAAGCAAAATCCTAAACTAAATCTAATCTAAAACCATTTCTGGGTTTTCCCATTTCTGACAACAGCAAAAAAATTGCAGCTTCGGAAAACTCTCAGGAGAGGAAATATTATTTATAGCTCAGCCTTTATTTGTTTCACAAGACCATGTTGCTGGCAAACACACACGTAGAAGTTAATTGAGAAAAAATAATATCAAAAAATTAGGAGAACTTTTCACCTCTGCGCATACCTTTTTCTTTTCCCCTACCAGAGCTGAATATGGAATGGGGAAGCAGGTGTCATAAACCCACAAAATAATTATTCCCTATTTGCTGTATTACATTTTATTTATATTCCCTGGCTTTTACTTTAAGTTAAATCTGCAAGTACTCTTGTTAGGTTTTAGCTTCCACCCTAGCGAATGAGCACATAGCACATAACCACTGCTGCCTCAGTGATTTCTTTTCCAAAGCTTAATTACTCTCTGGTTATGTTCGTAAGAGTTTTAAATATTTCTAAGGGGCCTTTTGACACAGACCTGCTTTTTGATTGGATGTAGCTGATCTATCAGGAAGAAAATAATTTTGCCATTATAGATTAAATTTGCTTTCTTATAAAACCTACCAAGGTTTTGACTTTTACGTTCAGGTGACTTGCCCCTTTCTGTCATGTCCTTGAGGAAAAAGAAGTTCAGACTTCCATGTTGTTTATCTCAGACTGGAGAACTGAAAGAAATCAAACTTTGATCTAGGAACCTGTTTTTTTTCGTAGAGAGCACCTGCTCTCAGTTGGTGTCTTGAGTACCTTCCGAATATAAAGAAGATGTTAACTGCCATAAGACGCATCTCATCAAGAGGTGATGGAAGTGATCAGAGAGAATAAAAGCAACTAGAGGGATTGCCTGTATGTCTCTGTAGGCATCCCCATAAAATGTGTCTGAAGAGATAGTTCAGCAGAATATAGCAGAACCATACAGACAAACTGAAGCACGACCATGGATATCTCTAGGTTGTGGAGCCTCCTCTGAAGACTTTCAAAACCCACCTGGCCATATTCCTGTGTGACCTTCTCTGGCAGAGGGATTGGACTAGATGATATTTCAAGGTCCCTTCCAACCCCTAACATTCTGTGATTCTGTGATTTCTTTTCTCTGCTGCATTTTAGATAGTAGTATGGCATTCCTTTGGTTATGTTTTCACACCATCAGACCTAGTACAGGCTGCTTCAGACCAGCTCACTCAGCCAGAGTCTCAGCAGACTATAGTGGCACGCTGGCTATCCAGCCATGCTGAGATAGAGGAGAGCTAAAGAGTGGCACCATAGCTCATGCTCATCAGCACAGGTACGTGCAGTCATGTGAAGTGTGGGCCTGGAAATATTATTGCTGTGTCAGGCTGCCTCCATGGGACTGCTAAAGAGGATTATCTTTGGTCATGCTATACTGCTTCCACCTCTGGAATACCATTTTCCCATTAGCTTGGGAGGCTCTGAGCCATGCTCCACTGAGTGGGGTAGTCAGAGTAAAATTTCCCTCTGTTCAAAGAGCACCACTTTGCAGAACAGCAGTGAAGTGGAACATAAGCATACATAGCCTCCAGGACAGTTGGCTGTGGAAAATGAATAATCTGAGCTCAGGTTGGGGGGAACTGTTATTTCTTTGTCCCACCTTGAGCACAATCAGTGTCTGTAAGACCCTGTCTCTAGTAAACTCTGGGTTTCAATCTCAGGCTTCTTTCTTCATGGTCAAAATTGCTTCATTTCTAGTTCTTTGCAGTTACCGTCATATAAAGATTGAAACAAATAGGTAAAATTCACCCTCTTTGTTGATCCAAAGACTTCAGTTGAACACTAATATGAGAGTGGTCTATATTTGGAAAGTTGATATGGTTAAATTTTGAGGAGCTAAAAGATGATTCAAGATATGCACCATGTAACAGGAGAGCACAAGTTACACTCCCAGTGGAAGCAGGGCATTTAGCACAGCATGCTAAATGGAGGCATATTCCACCAACTGATTCAAAGACACTTACCCACCTTGGGCTGCTGTTCCAGCTCTTATTATGTCTAAATGGGGAGAAGTTCAGGCTATTTCTCCACCAGAGATGACTAGGACCTGCCTAGCACAGATACAGAGGTGACCAGGTTAACAGGACAGGGAACAGCACTGGTCTGTGTTGGAACCCACTGATTCACTCTTTCCAGAAGGTGAGTTTTGCCAGTGCAGCTTGTCAGGCCCTTGTTAGAAGTGAAAAGAGCTTTGCCCATGGGGTCATTCACCAAGGAGAGCAGCTGTTTTCATAAAAGCGATTAAAATCTGTACCAACGGGACATTTTATCAGAGTTCTGGCCAGAAATCCCCCTACTTAGCCCCCTCTGCAAATCCACTTGCAGGTGTTTCAAGAGGGAAAGCTGAGGGAAGGAAAAAAGCAAAGCCTAGCCAAATGTAAGCATGACTAACAAATTACTCATAATTAAGGTTTGTTAATTGCATATAACCCAATTAAACCTTTCCATGTCTGAAATGGAATAACTTATGCTCACAGCAGAGCTGTTTAGCTATTAGACATGTTTGGTGACACTTGTCTGTTGATTTGCCATTAGATAACTCTTTGGCCAGAAGCCAGGCAGGGCTGAGCTAAGAGACGTTTTGTACATGTGTTTGCAGCACATTTTCACAAAAGGTTGCCAGAGTTTGGCCCATGATGACTAGTGAGTGGATTTATTACATTATTTTTTTAGATTGTTATTATTATGCATGACTGACATTGTGAAATTCTTATGTTACAGAACTTTGTAGAGTTAATATAAAACAGTAGAGCCAGAGAGGCATTTTTCATAAAATTCCAAACTAAAGTGCAAATTTTATGTAACTGAAAAGTCGTGACTTTATGTAGCTAGAATGTGAATACCTCCCCAAAACATGTTGCCTCAAAGTGGACCTTGAAGAAACCTTTCTCATGATTAAAAAAAATCACAGATGACCAAAAAATATATAATTTCCAAGTGTGTGTGCCTCTTCCCTTCTCGGTTCCAGCTGGGACCACAACTGGAAATACCAAAATACCACAGAAATGTAGTTCTTTTGGTACTTCAAACCCCAGAAGAAGCAGGAAGCATTAGAAATCTTCCAACAAATCCTGTTTTCAAGAGATTTCCAGTCCAGTATTGCAAGCTCAAGAAGTCTGGATAGTAAACCTTGCTCTGTTTGTCTGTCTGAATCAAACACCTCACCCTTGGGACACTTACCTTTATACTTAGTGTATGTTATATATACACTTGTCTTTGTCTGAGATGCTCCTGATATTTCTCCTAAGCTGTAACACATCTTCAGTTTCACATTAAGTCTGGCTATAAATGGAATTAAATGTAGTCATGACAGATAAGTTTAACTCTGGCCTTCTATTTCTGTTAGTTGCAGAACATTTGGTTTTATTTTTCCCCAGGACAAAGGAAAGATGCATCAGCTTGAATGTCCGTGGCAGAAGAAGTGTAGCAGGCTGCTTTTTGGGTGTATCCTGTATGGAGACAGGTAAGAAACAGAATCATATCCTGGTGAATTAAAAATGAACACGGCCTGAACTTCCTCTGAACGTAAGAGAGAGGAATTCCAGACCTGTTAGAAGAGTTTCTCTCTGGTGCACCCCAACCTGCTCCTGGCAGTATGATCTTTGTTGCACAGAAGCCACTGAACCTAGTACCAGTTCTCCTAGGTGGTACAACCTGTAAGAAACTGGCTTGTGTGGTTGGCTGATCAGATGAGGAGGGCACATCTGAACAACCTGAGGTCTATATCTAAGCAGGACCTTATCTAATATCACGGTGGCAGTATCAGGCAAGGTTTTTTGTGCTTTCAGAATCTCAATAAGAATTCAGCTTTGCTGAAACCTCAATAAGAAATCAGGTCAGTGTGGTCGCTCCAAAGAGACTTTCATTGTGTGCTGATTGGAATTTCACCACAGACAGATTGCTAGATTTGCATGACCTTGTGATCTCTTTTGTGAGTGGTGGTTGTGCAACAGATCCACTAGTGAGATAAGACAACATGAGGGTTTACACAAAGTAGGAAAGTTTACTAGAGATATGGCTTGCCACTCTCCTCCTTTAAAGAGATAACACCTACATTTCAGGCTCAGAGAAAAAAACAAACCAAAAAAGAATCAATATTTGCATTCTCTTTTGAGTTTTCAACTCATCAGACCTTTCTCTATACTAGGAAGATGACTCTTGAAAGCAATAATTACTGGCAAACATTGCAGTAGGTGATACCAAATGCACTAAAACTGGAATGTATCCATATCCATCACTTTGGTAGCAAGGGTTTAGCTGGGAGGGTTGTAGCCTAAGGTGGGGTTTGTTTCTTCCATGTTCCCTTCATGCTGCTTTTGAAGATACATGAGGTGTCTGCAAGAGCTACTCTGGTGTTGCTAATCAGCCAGGTTACTGGTAGAAGAGGAAAAAAAGGAAAGTACGGCTCACTTTCTGGTATTTCAACAAGGCACTTGGAGAGACAGTTCATTGTCTGAGTCAGGGGAGGTGGCTGGAGGTAGCGCTTTCATTTCCTTGTCTGCAGTTTTGCTGGGCAGCTGTCGTCTTTGCTTGCTGCCGGCTGCACTTTTACATTTCCCAACCCTTAGTAGCCTTCAGACCCAGGCTCTTAACTTTGTGCAGTCTGTCACAGAGGGAAACACTTGCTCATGCAGAAATGTTGCTTTGGTTCATGTGTTTTTGTTCTCCTCATTTAAAATGTGAACGTATCTGCTTCCTCTTCTGTATGGAAAAAAACCCACCCTACCTATTTCCTGAGTTTGAACTCTGAAGAGACACAAGCCTTTGAAACGCTTTCTTGGTGTGTGGGCAAAGCCTAACAATAATTTCGTTATAACATATATGATACTCAGATTGCAAACTGTTCTGGCTGCTTGCACTCACAAGTGCTTTGTCCATTTCTGGCTTCCTTTGTACTTAGTGGAAGATATTGTGAGCATTTCTGTTCGTTTAAAAATAAAACCCAAAGCCTTTTTGCTGACCATATGCATTTCTTCAAGAGCACACACACACATACACACACATCTATATATATAGCTTAGCAAAGAAATTGTTTTTATAATGTTGCCTGTATGAACAATAAAATGCTCACTAAATATAGTTAATATTAAAAGTTCCCATAATGCAGCTTAGGTTTCAGGAATTTAAAACCTGACTATAAACAGTGACTTTCAATACCCAAAAGAATAGGGTTTTTCCTTAAAGAAGAGAAGAGTGTGTGCTGAACTGGTCATTGCTTTTCCCTCCAACAGGAAGCCTTTCTATAAATGTTGGGTACCAACGATGTGTTTATTAGTTTTGAATTGCTGCTGTGGTTAGCAAATCCCTCTCTTTCTTTTGAATGCAGTGATGTGTTCAGGGATACATTGCATATTCTTCCTCTTAAAAATAACATCAGAAAACTGCAGACTCTGCAGTAAAGTAGGGGAGAGATGATCTTTGTTTGGAGTAACAAGTTTGGGTTAGCCTCCTGTTCCTGTTATGAACTCTTATTATGGGAAGAATGTTGAGTGATGTTACCTGTATCCCTTTACAAATAGACTGAAGGGATATTTACTGGCTCCAAAGGTGAACAGGATGGCTCAGGTGTCCAAACACCACAGTGCATGATGTGATGGTGAGCAGTGCAGCTGGCTGGGCAGCAGACACTGAGCACCGTGCCTGGGGCAGGGGCACAAGGCCAGGGTGGCTGTTCTTGATGTGCAGCTCAAGACTAAATCATCTAGGACAAAGAGATGAGCAAGCAGTGACAGAAAGCAGTTGCCATCCAGCAAGGCTTGGGTGCCCTGTGGCACAATGGTTTAATAGCTGATGGTTGCTCTCCAGCAAGCAATGTGTCTGGAAAGTTATCTGTCACTCAGGAGCTGCTTGTCATCACTGGAATTACTGAACAGCCATCAGGGAGGCAGGCAATGAACTGCACCATTAACTGTGCTTGGGGTCCTTTCTCCTGGCCCTGTCACAGGCATGAGAGGGTTGTACTGCTCTCCCAGCTTTATGCTTCTTTTTTAAGTAGGCAGGAGAGGGCTGACTGTACATTTGGCTTCTTTTATTCTTAATAAGGTGACTGATTAGATTGGAGAGTTCTGGGGAACTGAAGGATAATTGCAAAACAAAATGAGGGAGTTCCTGCCCTCTGTGTGCTTCTGGGCTGTTCCCAGGGTATTTTGCGAATAAACTGATCTGGTCCTCTCTCACAGTCCTTTCTTCTTGCTTGTACAGGCAAGTTGGGAAAGTTTTTACTGGAATCACTCATTTGTTTTCCAGAAGGTTACAGTGGGATAAGGGGGATGCTAAAGCTCTGTAGTCATTCCAGGTTGGCAAACTGCTCTTTTGCAAAATCTGTGCTTAAGGCTGTTAATCCTGGGATGTCTGCCTGTTTCCCTTTAGAGACACTTGGGGAAATTGTGTGAAAGATGTGTGAGAAATTTATGTTGTCCTGTTCTACAGATTCTTATGACAGTTTATGCTCTTGGATCTTGAACTCTCATCTGATGTTATATCACTCAGCATGGAGGACTATAATCACAAAACCATGGAGAAAGTTTTCAGATCTGTCCAAGTTACTGTAATAAATGTGAAAAGTCAATGTAAAAATAAGGTCATTATTTATTTGTAAGAGGTGAAAGACAGCTTTATCATCTATTTTTTAAGAGCTGGTGGATCTAGAGGTGTGGAGTATGTTGTGAAAAAACTCTTGGTGGTGTTGGTGATGGTGGCACAGCAGAAAGACATGAGCTCAGGTCATATAAATCTCAGCAGAAGGCTCAAGAGGCTGAAATGTCTTAACTAGAGGGATTCAGGGAGTTATACTGGAGGAGATAGAAGGTTCAGAGTGAAAGAATTCTCAAGGAAAGAGCACATGTCTAGAAATGTATGAGGTTATTGTAAGAGATGGTGTAGGAAGGGAGCCTTTGTTAGCACTCACAGATGAAAGTTAAAAGCTTCTTTACCAGGAAAGACACGGATGGATTGGCTAGTTAAGTAGGAAGAGATCCAGAAAAAAGTATAGTGATGAAACCTGCAGGAGAAAGACAGCACATGTTGAGGAGAATGAAAGCACAACAGACTTGAAAAGAAGAAATGAAGAACAATTACTGACTCTGGTAATGACAGCTGAGACAGGCATGTTTGAAAGTCCACCTACAGAGGTGACATATAGCTCCTACTACTTTGAGGAACATAGAAACATAGAATGTATTGAGTTGGAAGTACCTCCAAGCGTCATCTAGGTCCAATGTCCCTACAACAAGCGGGGACATCTCTAACTATAATAGATTCCTTAGACCCCCATCAAGGCTGACCATGTCTTCTCTCAAAAGAAAATTGAAACACACAAACACATTTTTACACCTTCTCAACATCAGTGATGCACAGGGCAGAGAATTCAGTCCAGGTCTTCAGAGATCTCCCTAGAAATGGTCTTCTGCCAGTTAAGTTCACTCATAATTCCACCAGAATACTCCAGTAACTGTCACTGTAACAGTGCTGAGACAGGTGGAGATGGTCTTTGCAAGGAGAGGTAAGACTTGGCATGTTACCCTTACCACAAGTAAATGTCTCAATTGCACACTGCTGTTCTCTTGGTCCTCCTGTAGGTGTCTGTTAGTGCAAAGAGGAATGCACATACCCACACTTGTAGCTCTGGAATAAAACCTTCCAAAATCTTGCAGCCAGTATTGTGGTTGTGTAATTAGAAAGTCCTTTCAAATGTGACCTTTTAACTACTGATGCCATCCTGCAACTTTCACAAAAGTGACTATGTCAACTGCATCACATGGCTGAAGCCAGACTGATTTTCAGCCATGTGATGCTATTTTAGCACCCTCAGGACAAAGGTTAAGCCCTCCCTTTCTTTTCTCTGTTAGGCACCACTTTCTTTGGTCCTCTTATTTTGATACTGCTAAAATTCCTGATGATCATAGAGTTAAGAGTTTTTATAATCCACTGTGTGCTTCTCTGATGAAGAACCCTGCTATTGTGCTGCATGTAACAGAAATACCTTCACACAATGAAGCAATCATTCTTCCCCAGCAGGGTCTGAATGTCTTGATTCTCATCCCAAGCAGGTTTGGCAAGGAACAAATTCCCCAGCTTGCACAGGGCAGTGGCCAGCATAATCTTTTTGCATTTTAAAGTGTTCTTTAATGTTAGGCTTTCTGCATTGAAATGGTAACTTTAGCTGACATGGAGTTTTGTAGCAGTTTTGAACTTCAGCCTATTGAAACTTGTTTATTATGGTACAAGCATATTTTTAATACTTGTTCTGTGGCTTATTTGGAGGCTGCAGTTTCATTCTTCCCTAGATAGGACACATGCATTACTAGAAGCATGAATGCAAAGTGGGGAGCACTGAGATAAAGGCTCAGAGTTTTCAGATCAAGCTGTGCACTGAATGGACAGGAGAAAAGAAATGTAGCTCTATATTGAACATTACATGACGGTGAAACTAAGTAAGTGGACAAGTGCCGGATGCACAGTTGGACTGAGTTGAATTTACTGAAGTTGAGAAAGTTTCCTGCGTACTTTTTTGCCATAGATTTCAAGACTGAATGTGCATAAATCCAATCTCTTCCTAAGTGAAACTCAACATGAAATTAGTTACACTTTATAAGAGAAAAGGCAGGAAGGAGGTCAGGTTTAAAATCTGAGTTTTGAATATTCCCTTTCCTCCCTGTTCTGGAAAGCAAACAAGAAAAACCAGGAGCAAAACCCAACACTAACAGCAACCATCCAAATCACAGACACATGCTATGTAAAAATTTAATACTAAAAAATAACTCATGACAGCCCTGCTTGCTATCAAGCATTGGCCATGTTGGATGCCCAGCTGGGCAGAATAGGCCTGGCTGAACAGTGGTCTGTTGTCACTGCTGATGGTGACACTGAGCAGCCCTGCTGACACTGATGGAGACTGACTTGAGGGGACCCACTAAGGATGCTGGAGTACTGTATAATCCCTGGATGCTGGGCTGGGTTTTGCTAGGGGAAATGTAGTAGCTGTGCTTCTCCCTGCTCCATCTGTACCTTGTTCCCCCATCACCTGAGCCCCCCAGTGCTGCCCAGCCTGAACCCAGTCACAATGGTGATGCTCCTTCCTGGCCTTGTGACCAAGCTCTGAATTAACATGTTTCATTGATAGCTGGGCAGGGGTTGGGTAAGGAGAGTCCCTCGGTGCCCTGTGAGCATCAGAGGAGACTTGGTGGGTCGGATTCTGCTTGGGACCTGATGTAATGGCTTCTCCCAATTCACAGCTGCATAACTCGTGCTGGAGTAAGGTTTATAATATCTCAGGCATGTGATTCACAGAAGTGTAAAGGCTGCTGGATACAATTACTCATTTATTTTTACCTACCACTGAGGGAATTCCATTCAGTACTGTGCAAGCTGGTTGCCCTTGCTCTGTGCTGTTTCACTAGTATTTTTCCTGACAATTCACGTCTAAGAAACACAAGCCAGAGAGAGACTTAATGTTATGTGAAAGGATTTTCCTAGGGTAACTGTATTCAGTCTTTGCTCAAACTGAACGAATAACTTTGATCTGTCAACTGTGAAAAGTAAACTGAGTGCGACCTTCCGTCATCGGCTAATCGTCTCACTTAATGACATCTGTTAACTTTGTTCTGATATTAGATCATGGTCTTTCTTTGTACTGTCAAGATTTTTCATCCAAGGTCTAATTATTTCACTTTATGTGTATACAGATATCTTGGGAGTCAGTTGCACCTAGCAGGACGATCATTTTTTCTATTCTGAATTTCTAAAACTGATCACCATGGTCAGATTGATGTGGCCTTTTAAAAGACAAAACATGCCAGCTTTAAGCCCAGCACTGGATCTCAGTCCCTCTCTTCCCCTCACTTTCCTTTAGGCACCATATTTTTTTTTTTTTTCTTAATTGAGAGAGAAGGAAGAAAAGAGAGAATTGTTTCTGCCCCAGTAATGTTCAATATTTCAGAACAGTGACTGATGTGACTTACACAGATCTGAACTGTTCCACAGAAAGGAAGAAGAAAATACTGTTCTTCAGGCTGTCCCCTTCACTTTCAAAGTTTTTATCTTTTAATAGTGATAAAGGCCTGGAAAGACTGTGTTTTGGGGGATTAGTGGTCATTGGGGTTAATGCCCTAAGGCCCTCTGTCCCACAACTCTTTCTAGACAGTGATTAATCTCCAGGGGAATGTATGTGCCCTGATTGCTACTGCTGATAATGCTCATCCTTATAGTATCGATCAAAATGCGTAGACTTATTGTAGTAATGGCCATGTTCTCACCTCCCAGGCTTTGTTCACTCGGCCACAGCTTAAGCCCCTGGTATCATCTGGTTGCATCCAGTTCAGCAGGCATTTTCTGTCTTGGGACCGCATCGTGCAACATGCCCAGTGTGTCTCACTGGTGTTTTGAGACCACTGACTTCTCTAGTGACTCTAGGGAGGTTTCCTCTTAGAACGTAATGGGGTTCAGTCCCACCTCCCATCCTGTGCAACAGCAGTGGAGGGTGTGAGACCAGTGAAAGCTGCAAAGACAAGGAGCAGGAGCTTGCTTTTGGGGTGAGGTGACAGTGGCTGGTGGCCAGATCAATGGCAAGAGAAGCATCTCCCTGATAAGGAAAGGCTGAGGGAGGTGGGTCTCTTTAGCTTGGGAAAAAAGAGACTGAGTGGCTCGGTTGGTGGAGTATGGGACTCTGAATCACATGGTTGTGGGTTTGAGCCCCATGTGGGACAGTCTGGGTACACCAGATGCTGTAGGCTTATCCTGCGGAGTAGGGGCATGTGTGGACTTAGATGATCTTTCAAGGTCCGTTCCAACCTGTAAGATTCTGTGACCTCATTAATGTTTATCAATATGTGAAGGGTGGGTGTCAGGAGGATGGAGCCAGGCTCTGCTCAGTGTCATCTAATTATAGGACAAAGGGCAATGAGTGTGACCCGGAACAGAGGAGGTTCTACATCAATATGAGAAGCAACTCACTTCCCAGTGAGGGTGACAGAGCACTGGAACGGGCTGCCCATGGCGGGTTGTGGAGTCTCCTTCTCTGGAGACGTTTATAGCCTGCCTGGATATGTTTCTGTGCAGCTTGATCTAGGTGATCCTGCTGTGGCAGGGGGGTTGGACTGGATGATCATTTTAGGTCCCTTCCAACCCCTCATATTCTGTGATTCTGTGTAATGTATTTACATGGTATCTACTCTCCAGGTGAGCTGTCCTCTGAGCTTCCAGCACATGTTCTCTTCACTTCAGTAAAAAAGATTGTTCTGGTCATTCTCTTATTCCTCTAGAAGCTCTTATAAGTAAACATTGCCAACATTAGATCTTTATGGTCAGTTAATAGTAGTGAATGGATGCAAATACTTTCTTTTTGGTTCAGGGAACAGTTTTTCTTTCAGTTTATACCTACTGCAAATGTTTTCTTCTTAGTTCATTTTTGGTCTTGGTTGAACTTTTAAATACAACAGTAACAAAAGCATAACCCTTGTAACTGATAACCTCTGTTGTGCTTTTGTGGTACTTTATTACTCTTACATACAGCTTTTTACAACTTACCAAGTGTTTTTTTATTCAACCAATCCTTTGATAATTATGATGAATTACCAAAGAATTGACTGATGGCTAAAATCACTGATCACTTCTGAATATATTCACAAATCCAGTTTGAAAACATGGAAGCTATTCATGTAATTCCTAATGAATTCCAGCCGCTCTTGCTGACAATAAGAGAAAATGCAAAGCCATTAGCGACTTGCCAGAACAGTGGAGTAATAGCCAGTTAGGGCTATTGGGAGCTATGGGGCTGTATGGAAACAAATAGTGATTTCACCAGGGAAGTAAGACAAGCTGCACAGACTTACTCAACTTTTTTAAAAAGGTTTTTCGTTTCCTTAACATCTTAGTAATTTTTTTTCTCTCTCTCTCTGGTCCAAGTATGGACCCCTCAGGAACACTACTTGTCACTAGTCTCCATGGACATCAAGGCATTGACAACTATCCTCTAGATGTGATCACTCAAGCAATTTGTTATCCATAAAACAGTTCACTCATCAAATCTATCCCTCTCCAGTTTAGAGAGGATGCTGTAGGGACTGAACCAAAGGCCATGTGGACAGTATGCTCATGATCAGAGGAAGTAAATGTTTGCTACAATTCCAAGAGTTGTCAAACGTGCAAATAATGAGATTCAGGAAGACGATGCTCACATGGAGTACTTGACACTGAATGAGTCTTCTCTTCCGAATTCCTACTGACTACAAACTATTCTCTAACACCATTCTTTCTGTTTAATCTTTATAGACCGCTGCATTTCTGTTGTGGCTTTTTCTTCCTTTTCTTTTCCCCATGCTGCTGTCTCTACTTCCTTTAATTTCTTTTGTTTGTTGTTGCATTTGTCTGCAGACACCTTGGAAATGTTCTCTGAGCTCTCTTATTACTTTCTGGGGAGTTGGTCTGATTTCCTGAGTTTGTTTGTGAATACTTTTTCTTCTCCCCATGTCACCCCCCACTCCCTTAGTGTAATATTGTCTTTTTCTGCTGTTTAATATTTTCAGTTCCTCGTGTAACCTGTGTGGCTTGGTTTTGGCCACGTCTTCTTTTCTCTCTTCTGGCATTTATATGTTCTTTCTGTGAATTCAGTGCTGAAAGTAAGTAGAATGGGTCAAGTTCTGTCTATATTTTCTACTTCTAGTGCCTTGTCTCAAGACTCTCTAGCCACTGTGAATACTTTAGGTTACTGGTAACTGAACAGGTGCCTGTGTTTGACTCATTTGCAAAATGAATAGTAAGAGATTTCAAATTATTCTCCAGTGTTAAGCAATACTAAAGCTGAAGAACGCCAGTCTACAAAACCATTTATTTCCTTTAGTCAATTCACTGCATCCAAATACAACACATAAAATGCCATCATTACAAAAAGACTGTTTTTCAAACCCTGATTTTAGGGCATTAGACGTGACATTGCTTCAAAACATGTGTAAGATGTGTTGAAAATATTTTAAGTCCTCAACCACCCTTCACATTGCTGGCAGGCTGGAGTGCTTTTAACTTTTTGACTCTCTATGTGTAGAGTCTTTATAGGCATTATCTAAAGCACAGGTATAAGCTCACATGAGACTCTTTTGGCATTCATGTTTTTCCTTTGACTTCAAAGTAAGCCAGAGCAGCTCAGAGACTTACAGTGAGTTCTTGTGCAGTATTTCTGACATATCCTGGCTGATGGTTAATTATTCTCACAAGGACAAGTGAGGATGTGTTCTCTTGGCATATCTACCCTCATCTCTCATGGTTCTCTAGGTGTTGTTCTATTTCTCTAGTTGGTGGTCCCAGTTCCCACTAGGAGCTAGTTTCCAAACAGCACATAAATGCAAAAACCTTGCCCCAATAAATCCCATTTTCTCCTCTGGAGAGAAATCCACCCTTCTCCATTCTCTATCCCTAAGCCCACCCTGCTGTATAGCATATGGAGATACCTGCAAGCACAGGCTGTGCACCAAGCACAGGCAATAAGTGACTTGGTGGAAGGCACATTGTTCAGAGGCTCTTGGGAGGCTCACTGAAAAAAATCTAGTTATTAATTACTGTGTGACAAGGCTTCTTGTAACCTTCTAGTTGTTTTGTTTAATATTATTCCTTACAGCAATCGCCATGTATCGTCTGTAACATGGTAAAATCAGTGCCTCAGAGAATTCTTCTTTTTTAGCTGTCAGACAGCTATAGACCAATTAATCTACAAGTATGCACATTTGGGGATGATATTCTCCAGTGACTCAGCAATGTAACAGATGGGAAAATATTTCATATTTATTTCCATTCCATCTCTACATTGGAAATGAACCCAGACATTTTATTTTTTTGACAGTCAGACAACATCTGTTCAGAGCACTGTCAGCTGAATTACAACCTCTCTGGCAGGTAGCTGGGCAGACAGCATGAATTAATTTCAGCTCTTCAGCTCTGTGGTTAAATGTCTTTCTCTAGTGCATTGTTTTCATTACAAATGCTGGATTTATGGGTGCTCACTTGCTTTACATTGTATCCCTGAGAGTTTAGTCATATAAAGTTTTGATGCGTTAAAGAAGATGCTGTGCATTAAGTTGCAGGATCAATGGATATTTGCACTCATTCCTTAGCCAAGACCAATTAAACAATGGGATGTTTTGGAGGGACCAGGCCAGTAGGTTGGAGGCAATGTACTGCACTGCTGTGGAAGGAACTCAAGTGTGGGAGTGACTTTGAGAATTTGGTCCCAGGGGCTGGTGTAACCCAGACATATCACAGTCTGAGATATCTGAGCTGAGTGAGGGGCTGCCAAGTGCTCTCTCTCCTGGTGCAAGCAGCATCCTAGATTTCTGGCAGTTCTCAAAGTTTTTCCTAGAGAAGCAGGTGTGGAAGCTGTGGCCTTCCATGATGAGAGGATGAGGAGTCTGAGCATGGGAGGAAGAGTGATCTGGGGGGTTTGGTATTTTTCTGTTCAGACAAAAGCACCACCCAAACACCAGATTTAACAATTTCCTCGAGCCTTGTTGTCCTGTATTGTGTTAGCTTGATGCAGTAACCTCAATTCCTACCCTCCTGAGCACTATCCGTGCTGCCAACCTCCCCTGGAACAGCATAGTCAATTCTCCCTTAACTCCTATGCCCATTCCACAGCACTCTAAACTCCCTCCTGTGTTTCTACGGTTGGGCAAGATGCTGTACGTGATGATGCAGACACACACACAGACTCATTTTCTAGAGAGCACATGGCTGTGGACTGGCCAGCTGCTGCCAAACAGACTGAACAACAGCTGAGTTCTCCTCATGTTTCCATTAGACATTTCTGATTTTCAGCAAATGTGTGTGAATGTCCTCTAACATGTCTACTGTCTGCCAAAGGCAATTAGGGTAAACTGATGTACAGATAGGACAGACAGGGTAAGAACTGTTGTGAAAAACTAGGCTAAGAATCACAGTAAACAAGTGAGTAATGAGGGAAATATTTGCAAGACACTAAATCACAGAATCACAGGACATTAGGGATTGGAAGGGACCTCAAAAGATCATCCAATCGAATCCCCCTGCCGCAGCAGGATCACCTAGATCAAGCTGCACAGGAACATATCCAGGCAGGATTTAAATGTCTCTAGAAAAGGAGAGTCCACAACTTGCCATGGGCAGCCCATTCCAGTGCTCTGTCACCCTCACTGGGAAGAAGTTGCTTCTCATACTTGTGGAACCTCCGCTGTTCCAGCTTACACTCATTGCCCCTTGTCCTATAATTAGATGACACTGAGCAGAGCCTGGCTCCATCCTCCTGACACCCATATTTATAAGCATTAATGAGGTCACCCCCAAGTCTCCTTTTCTCCAAGCTAAAGAGGCCCAGCTCCCTCAGCCTTTCCTCATCAGGGAGATGTTCCACTCCCTTAATCATCATTGTGGCTCTGTGCTGGACTCTCTCCAGCAGTTCTGTGTCCTTCTGAAACTGGGGGGCCCAGTGCTATCCTTTAACTGACTTTATTTGACTTCATCTGTCTTTGTGTCAGGAGTTAGATGTTGTTCTTGGTTTGTTTGGTATTTAACATATGTGCTTACAACACAGGTGTGAAGTCTTGTGAGTTACATCCACTCAGCCACGTGCCTGTGTGTGTCAGACAGAGAGACAAAGGTATCCAAAACCCAGGGGTGATCACTGCTGTTAGATATTAAAAACTTGACATGTTTTAAAATTTTTAAGGTTTTAAAGAGGATTACTCTGTCAAACTGGATAAAAGTGGAGTGTAGAAGCACAGGCTTGAGTGATGAGTTTAAGCAAAGGTATGTGCTGATGCCCTAATGCCTGTCTGCACATACCAGTCCAGATGTCTGGCAAGTAATGGGCTGTACGTGGCAGTGGCAGAGAAAGTCACTGAGCCTCAGGTGGGACTTGACGAGGGTCCCTGTCCATTCTTGTACCATGGGGCAAGCAGAAGATGACGTGGCTTATTGGTGGTTTCTTTTGTGGGGTGAAAACAAGTCTTTGCATTTGTCAAGAGCTGAACCCACTTGTAGATAGATGTAGATGTTAGAGATAACTTGTAGGTCAGAAGCTCTGGATATCCTGCCTTAACTGAGCTCTACGTGTGAGCTTTCACTAAAGCTTGGAGAAACTCTCTGCTGCATTTTTTATGTTAAAACAAAACAAACTAGGTAACCCTCATTTCTTTAAGACTTGAGTGCTGCAGTTTGCCACACAGGCATAGAAATCCAAACTACAGCACTCATAGTCTATTTAAAACTGTATCTTGTCTTCCACAGGAAATCAGTAGAACTGGAGGACTTAGCACAACCTAGGTAGGGTCAACAAAAGTAGCAAAGAAAACTTGTGTGTATCAACGTGTGACACATACAGACCTTGTAGCTAGGGTTTAGGAGTTGCTGCTTTTTAATTACCCATTTCACAACCCTTAGATAAAAAAAAAGCAGAGGGGTAATCTCAAGAGGAATATGGTTCTCTCTAAATGTGAAAGATATTAAGCCCATTGAGACTGTAAAAGCTCTTCTCACTGTAAAATTTGCTTAGGGTTAGGTTGATGTCTATAATTACATGAAGAAAACAAAGGCAAACAGGAGCTTGGAAATCATGTGGGAGAGAATTTCTGAGAGAGATCTGGGGATCTGACTGATGGAAGATTTCTGGGTCAGCAACAACATGCAGTATTTCCTTGGTTAGTCTTGACCTTGACTGAGGCTTTCTCAGACCACTTGTGAGAACATAGTGATTTTGCTATATTAGAACATGGCTGAAATACAGTTTTACTGGAATGTAATTGAAATAAAACACCTAGTCATGTACTGGTCATGCATCCCCCTTTTTTTCTTTCTTATTCTTCCTGTATTGCTATGGAGAGAGGAGAAATTCAGTCTGTCTGTAAGGTACCACACACAAGTAGGTGTGAGGCAATGTAAAGCAAAGGCTCAAGGAAAGCTGCAGCTAAGAAGACAAGGCATCACTGATGTGAGGTTTCTCAGATAAGAAGCCAAAATGTAAATAGAAACCAGTTTCACTTACATTTTTCCAAGGACACTTAAATACAGCAAATTGCATGTTAATAATATTGTGATTTCAAGCAAAAGCTCAGTGAAAAGAGTGGCTGAGCACAACATTGGAGCTGATGAAGTGCTGAGTGAGTTAAAGGAGTTTCTGCTGTCTGGTGGCCGGAAGCCTGACCAGGGAGGCTATCAACAAGACATTTCTCATCCGTACCTCAGGTTTATTATTTTGTTATTTTGTTTTATTTGATCTTACAGCAAATTAATGCATCCTGTTGAGTAGAACAGTCTGGGGTCTTGCCTGTTACTGCCTGATCAGCTCAAGTTACCATCAACCTACTTCTACTCCTGTAAACAATTACAGCAGTACAAAGTGGATGCAGAGCTCTGAATCTTCACACCTCTCTGGGTGATAGTGAGGTGAACTCAAGGTGTAAAAGAAAAGGCCCCTCTGCAGACTTTGCAGTTCAGTTAGAGGAAGAAATGGGAAAAAATGGGATATGTGCTGCCAACACTTGTGCCTGAGACAGTGCCAGCTTCCTTTAGAAATCACTTTCATTTGCTCAGAGTAGGTATGTGTTTGAAGGGCTGAGCCAAATGGCAACTTCAGGTGTTAGTCACATAGCACCACATGAGATAGAATCATTGAATTGTTTAGGTTGAAAGAGACCTTTAAGATCATGGAGTGCAGCAGCTAATCCACCACTAAGCCATGTCTCTAAGTATCACATCTATACATCTTTCAAATACTTCTAGGATTGGTGACTCCATCACTTTCCTGGGCAGCCTGTTCCAGGACTTCACAATGATTTTTGTAAAAGAATTTTTAATACTATAATAATTTTTCCTAATAACCTAAACCTCCCCTACTGCAACTCTCATTTTATCTTGTCCTAAGGATGTGTTATGGGAAGATGCAGTTATGGTTTTTGCTAGCACGTGCAGCAAAATAAGCAATTAAAAAGACAAGGCAAGACAAAACTGGGGACTTCTGGAGGAGATTTTCATAAATAGCCTGATCCGGCATGCTTGCCTTGCCTGGCTTCCTGTAACATGGAGACTGAGCAGAGCTAGAAGAGATGTAGGTTGAGAGCAAACTTTTGACCTGTTCCATAGACTACTGAAGATATGCAGTACTGCCATCCTTGTTGCTGCAGTCATCTCCCCTCAAAAATACAAGAGGCAAGGCTGTAGCTCTGACTTGTAGCTCCCATCCAGGAGCATGGGGTAGGCATGTGAACAGGCAGCAGCTGTCCTGCTGTGGTTCTCCAATAAGATCTGAAACCTGTCTGACACCGATTGCTCTCCCTTGGGACTAGTAACACCACTGTACTCAGCACACACAGTGTGGCTACCTGTAAGAGGCAAGATCTGTAGGGACCATGGACCTTTGAGGCCCCTTATTTACCACTTGCTCATCTCCAACGTAATGATACCCCTTAAACACAGGGAGATTTCACTGTCTGAGTGTGGGGAAAAAATATCTGAGCTAAAAACTTATAAAAATTAAGCTTCTTGCATTAAGCGAAGAAGCATCAGACAAGCATGCCTTAAATTGCATAGAGTTCACACTGAAGTCTGCTTCAAGTTTCAGTAAAACCTACTTTTGGAAGTTGTTTTAGTATTTTAAATATTGAAACAAGCACTGTGTGTCCCTCAAAATCCTATTTCTGTACCTGAGCTACTCTTTCTGGGCTTTCTTTATTATTTGGGGCTAAGACTAATGTTAAGATTTTGTTTGTAAAAACTATATTTGCATTTATTCTGGTAGGTTTTTTTTTTAACTACAGCTCAAGAAGTTCTTCCGTTGGAAGGTAGTGTAGGATTCCCTTTATGACATTCTGGTTCATTGTTGTGAAAGGAATTATCATGTTGCAAATTCAATAACCTGCCTTCAGGATCAGTTAGCAAGAAATTATAGGCCATAAAGGAACAAAACCTTTCTTAAACTTAATATCCTTGGTAACAAAGCAGGAAGGGTAAGAGGAGTTCTAGAAATTTCAGAGGTTTTGTTTTTAATCAGCTTTGAAAACTTTGATCTAATTTGCAATGTGATTTGCAGATGATTATCTTGCTTTCTGTAGCACAGAAAGTTTGTTCATAAGGTAGAAACCCACTGTGTGCCAAGTCTCCTGTTGGAGAACATTTTTATGACTATCTAATAAATTCTGAAAACAGTGGTTTATAATGGAAATGCTGACTGACTCTTTACTCTAACAAGACTGGCGGATGCTGCTGTAATGCACTGTGTAATTTATAGGAATCACCTGTTAAGCCATCTGGGACAGAGAGTTTCCCAACTTTTAAAATGTTGCTAACTTGGTTAGCCTTATGAACTTCATTTTACAATGATACCAAACACAGCCTACACCAGCCCATTGTGTTCTTGGGCAGTCATGTCATACTTATCCAAGAAAGCTAAAAAAATCTTAATTAGCCAGGAATGAATGGTGGATGTTAAAAGGGTGATGCTGGAGCTTTGATTTATTGTTTATAAGTGTCATATGGAGTGAGATCTGGGGTAAAATAAGTTTCTGGTGTTACTCTTCAGCTAGGGAAACTGTGGATTTAAAAGCAGCTTGGGGCTTTTAAAAATTTGCAACACTATATTAGTCCATTGGGACTTCCACAGACTGGAATAGTTCACAGAAAGGAAGATTAATGAAGAAAGAAGGATGATGAATGATACTGGGTTTCAACTTACAGACCTCACCTAGAAAAGCTCTACCTGTGAGTTTATGGGAATAGCAATGTCTCTTACAGTAGCAAACACTTTAATTTTCCTTGGAAACCAATGAGCAATGAGAAGCAAATGTAGTTCCTCTCTGTTTGGTTATAATTTTTCTCCAAGTATTTCTTCTCATCTATAACAAATTCCCCAGGTTCTTTTTTCAGTTTCATAGGACTGTGTGTGAACAGGTGGCTGTGAGCAGTACTTTCAATTCATTTGTTCAGATTCTCCCTGTGATTTAGCATGGAGGATTGCAGATACTTTCCTAGAAGAGACATACGTTTTTGCAAATAATGTGAAGGTAAACACTGAACTTTAGGTGATTATTAAAGATACTTTGCACGGGAATCAGAGCAATATTAGTGTTTTCCTCCACACTACAATTGGAATACTGAACAATTTTGCACTTCTGTTGAAATGTCTGTGAATGTAACTTGACATTTTCACCCCGATTGTTGCTCAATACTCCTAAACAGATGCTAACATCCAGTGAACATCCATCTAGCAGTAGTCTTCAGACAGCTCTACAGACAAGCTCTGCCCTTGTAGTAGAGCCAGAATTTTCTGGGCAGCCAGTCGGAGACTATGGAGCTGACTCTTATGGGAATAATGGTCATCCCAAGCCTCAGTGCTTTCCATACCATATGCAAGAGACGTGCTGCCTAGCTTTGTCCTCCCTGAGTACGTGTAGAGCAAATGAAACATTTATGAAAAATAAATCTGATGGAGAATCCCAGCAAAAGGAAAACCTAGTCTACAGTCAGCAATCCACCCTCAGGAAGCAGGTGAAGAAGCAACTGAGACACCCAAAACAGACAGTGTTCCTATGTCTTAATGTGCTACTGGCAAGTTCTCAAGAATTACAGTGATGGGGTGCATTGAGATTTTTCATATATTGGCACAGATTCATATTGTCTGGTGCCTTCTCTTAGTTTTAATACTGAAGTTCTTATGTATCTTCCAGAATACTAGGCACTGTATCAACGTAAAATTACACAGCATTAGTTTGTCTGCTGCTTGAAAATACTGAGGATTTGGAAACCATAGTGGACACACAGCTGAGGTTTAGCTTTCAGTGCTGTACTATGAAAAAAGAGGTTGGTTCCTATCAAGTCAATATGGGTAAATTATTTCCTCTTCCCACATATTATTTATATAACCATATAAAGAGTGTAGCGGCACAAGAGTGTAGAGGTGTAGAGGTGTGTTGAAGATGGCCAAAGACTGATCTAAATGCTTGTGTGACTAATGCATGCATAAGTCCTTTCACTCGATGAAAATGTAGTAAAGGACTTTAACCTCAAGAACAAAAGCAGAGCAGAACCCTGAGTGCAGTTTAACACCAAACAGATACAGTAGAGAAATCAGACAAATATTTAAGTGATGTTAGGAAAAATAATTGAGCTACCAAGGGAAACACTGAATTCAATATCTCCTTAAAACTTCATACCAAGACTTTTTGAAGAATGCATTTAGCTCAGTACAAAAGTAGGTGAGTGGAATTATAATGTCTGTGTTCTGCTCTTTACGCACAGGAGTAGAAAGGAAGATGACTCTGAAGCTGAGTTAACAGCCTGCTGTAGGGTAGGCTTAAAAAGAGACAGAGGTGATGGAGATATTTTTAGCTCTATCTCTTCAGTGACTGCCTTCAAGGATGGCAAGAGACTATGTGCCATTACATATGAGTGAAAAGACTTTTCCTCAAAAGTATTTAGGACACAAAGCAGATGGCAGCAAGCTAACCCAGTCCAACGAAGGAAGAAGTGAAATCATCCAGTCAGTTATATTCACTTGGAAAAATTCTCTGGGATTCACTCAGATCTAATGGAAAAAGAAAACAAAACTTTACAGTAGCTGGCACATATTTACTATTTTATTACAATAGAGCAGCTAGTTGTCTCCTGTTTTCTTAAACTGGTACTATTGAAAGATTTGCTATTTCTGGTTTTTTATTCTGCCTTTTGAAGCACTCTTAGTAGTTTCTTGTAGTTGTCCATTATTCTTTGACATTATTCTGTCCATCTACACATCTACAATGGCTTCCTGTGTGTGGATTTGAACCTGTGCACAGACGTGCACTGACCGCATTGCACCTGTCATGCAGTCCTGATGTGCAGCTTCATTCACTTCCTCATCTGCTCACTCATCCCACAGATGGATGTCCCTACCAGAAGCACAGGTCCCCATAGATCACAAACTCTGAGTCAGCCACTCTGCAGTGATACTCACACCCATCTGTCTGAACTTTAAAAAGAGTGGGTTTCAGGAAGCCAGGAAGCCAGGAAGCCCTGTTTTGGAATCATCATGAATTTTGAGATGCCTTCCAATTCTCAGTCCTTCATCCCCCAAATGTTGTGACAGTTTCCCAGTCCTGCTGCCAGGAGTTCTTTCTTTTCCTGGGTATCTGCTGAACAGGTTTTGCAAAAAAACCCCACCCCATTTGTTTCACAGTACAGTACTTTTCTCCCTGTTCCTCACTGAGGAGAGCTGGGATTTATTCATTGTGCCAGATAAAAACGTTGAACTAATAGTAGGCAATTTTGTATGACTTCATATTCTCAGAAATTAATTAATTTACAAATCATATTGAATCACACCTCAGTTTACAATAATACAATCCAGATTTGTATGTCACTAGAGATACATTCTACCAAAGTCATAGACTTCAGGAGGTAATTATAGTCTGTGTACACTATGTGAGTTTAAATTTTCCCTTCTGTACCATATAAGCAATGCCCAGAGAAGGTGTGGGGATTCAGTGAAACTGGTTGAATAATATTGTTTTTAAAAAGGACAAGATTGTAGGTTTTGGCTGAGTCCAGCAGAAGGGCTGTTGCACAAGCAGCATCTCAGGAGTAAGGCTGGGAACAGAGGACTCAAAAGTATTTCATGTGGTTACTTCATTTAGTATCCATTTAACTTTGACTGTCTAACCTGATGTATCTAGATGGTGGTTTGTCCTCTCCTAAAATACATGTCTAATGTCAGTGAGATTAATTCCTTCTGGAGGTGGCCTCCTCCTTCCACTGTCCAAGTCCAGACAAGTATCTGGGACCAAGCAACCAACTCAACATCTTAAAATCAGAAGAGACTGGTTCCCACCTTCTGAAACTAGTGCAGAGCCTCAGAAGGGGCAGCATGCCCAGGGATGGAGATATCCTTGCTGTTAAAGAAGTGTGGTTTATTTTTGTTTATTTTATTTTTCTCCTTCTGGTTTGCACACACTAGGTCTTGAACACTGATGACAAATTAAAGTCCTCATTCATGAAAGAAACTTTTTTTCCTGGATGAGCTCTGCACTGATGTCAAGATTGAACTTCTTGACTCTCTTTATTCCAAAAGTGCTCTCAAAGGCTTCCTGAGGGGCTTTTCCTTCAATGCTTGTGGGATGTCGAAGTAGAGCTCAACCCATCCCTTCTGAGAAGGAGAGGAGAGGAACCTTTCCTTTGAGATGTAAACGCAAGGAGCTCAGGCCCATCAGCATCAAAGTGTCCATTGCCAGGTTAGGATGACCTGGTGCTCATCTTCTGCAGTTTCTCCATTTGCATTAAGACTTAGGAGTTATTTTAGCCAATATGTACATTGCTAGTTAATTTTGTCCCAGATATTATAAAATGCTGTTGGCAGGTAGGTTTAAATGTCAATCTTCATACCATCTACATATTTCCACTATAAAATAAGATCTTCAAGAATTATTTTTTTCAAATTTGAAAAAGTGTCTATCAAATATTTCAGCATTTTCTGTGTCACTTTTTCACTCTTTTTTAATTTAAAAAAAATGCACAGCAAAAGATGCAGAATTTCCTGTTAAGAAAATTGGAGTAAAATATTTACTTTCAGGCCTCATTAATCACTACAGTTTCAATGCCTCCAGGGATCTGTAGTTTCATCCTCCCCAGTGGTCTGTGCTTCCGAACCAACTGTATCTCCTGCAAAGAGCAGAGTCAGTCAGTATCTTGGCTGTGCTGTTCTGCACTTTATTATTACCAGAGATGTTGATTTTCTGTTGAGAACACAAGCTTGTCCTGTCAATTTTCTTTTCTTTGTAATGAGTATTTCATCAAATCAAACACTTATGGCCAGCAACTTCTTTCCTTTCTATTTGTTGCTTTGTCAGTCTGTTGTTTTTTATGGTTGAACAAATATCAGTAATTAGCACATTCAGAGATTCAGAAATTGAGTGTTATTGAGGCCGAAAAGGAGGCTGCATCAATCAAATTGATTTTTGCAATTTTCTCTCTGTGAATCTTTCTTACAGGCTCAAGAAACATGGATAAGGCTAGACACAGCGTTTTGGGGAAAAGAAATATCTCCCCACCTCTCAGATTTTTCCCTGAAGGTCTATTTATTCAGTGCTGAGCTTTGCCAGATCACTTGATGCTTCTACTCTAACACACAAAAGCAGTTACAGAATATTAAATGATTCAGAGATACATTTTGAAGTCATTAAATGCAGAGCAGTGATGCAGAAAATTAGTCAAATTAGTGTGAAATTATGATAACCACCGTGCTGTCCTAAGTACGGTGGAAGATGCAATGTTAGTGGAAAAAAAAGGGAAGGGTTAGGTTTTAAGACACAGCCCTTAAAGTAAAAAGACCAGTGCTCAGTCCTAGCTGTGTGACATTGCGCAACTTGCCTCACTTCTTCCCCTCATCTGAAAATGGGGTTGACTGCTGTCTGCTTCAAAGAAGGAAATAATCAATTTTTGTAAAAACTATGAATATTTGCAAATCACTTCTCGATACTGTGATATAAAATGCATTGACAGTAGGGTCATAAATGTTTTATGGCTTAGAAAACTCTAGGAAAATATAGTATTTGCATAGTTTATTTACTTGGAAAAGCATCATGGGGGATGTTTTCGATTTCAGATGCTCCTTAGCTCTTGGCAGAAATTAATAATCCTTGATTTCATCCACATCCCAAGTGATCCTTTTAATTCTGTGTTTCATATAAAGGGCTGCCACATCATTTGTCACATCTCTTGTGACCGAGAGATGTCACTCCATACCCTGTCCTGTGCTCAGACTGTAATGCAGGACAAAGCTATTGTTGTGAACTAGGGTGAAAGACAGCCTTGGCTGGAATTGCTGGTGGAGCAGTGAGCTGTCCTCTTGGACCTGCCCTGCAGTCTGACTGACCCTTTTCTGCTCCACTAGCCTAGGACATAAGTCCATGAAAGGAGCAGAGCTGGGAGACTCCTTACAAGGATGCAACACAGAAAAGGGCTGGAAACCATTTTGTGCCAAACCTGTTCTTGGTTTGCGTTCAGAGCAGGAGCACGCTGAGAGCCAGAAATTTGGATACATCAGGAGCCAACTCTGGGCTGGTCCTCAGAGGACAACAGATTAGATACCCATATATATAGGTCAGGACTACCTTTGGACTTGTCCTTTCTGTTAAACATATCCACGCTCCATGATGACCAGGTTATTCTGATACTAGGGCCATCATCTACAAGGCTGAGCCGCTGTACTTCCCTGGGCTTCTGCTTACTGCTGTCTCTTACCTGGTTCATGGGCTGTGAGTTCTTTGGAGGAAGGACCGCTACACTGAGTTTCTATTCCCTGCTGGTGTTTAGAACATTATTGTAATGCATATGACAATTACATGCCATGCTCCAAGCCTGTTTCGTCCAAAACCATTGAGTCACTGGGTTTCTCCCAGTGGGGTTACATGTGTAAATCCTAGAGTAGAGGGCTCTGAATGATGCAAGTTTAGAAGGAATACAGTTGAAAACAGACTAGATCATATTTATTTGCTTGTGTTACCAACTACTAAGCATTTTCGCTAATATTTGTTGAGGTTTATGAATTACAAAAACATTTTGGGACAGGCATTGTATTAGATGTGTCTTGGAGTAAAGACAACTTCTAGTCTTTTGTGCTTGGGTTGAACTCTGGACACAGTGTAAAGAGGATAGCAAACAAGACTGCAAATAAGCGAATACTATAGATGCCTTGTTCTTGTGACAAAAACTTGGGGACTCTGTGTTTCTACCAGATCTAAGAAGCAGATTCTTCTGAGACATGGTAGGATTCAACAACAGAAGCAACTCTGGCAGCCTGGCTTGGCTAGAGATATTGCGGAGGAGCCAGGTAAAATGTTTGCTGCAGTGCCTTCAGGTATGTCAGTCACAGGATCAAGAGGCACATCAGAAAAGTAGAAAAAGCCGCAATGAGGAGAAATAGGTGATGGTGATGTGTCACCTGAAGGTGACTAATATTTTAATTGTCGAGATCCAACCACAATGATTCTTACTTTGAGTAAGGCATTGGTTAGAAAGCCATGAATTGATGGATGAATCCTTGCCAAAACAAGAGTCTTATGAACAGATGCCCTTTTCTTCCTTTTCTCTAGACATATAGTCATCTTGGTTTGTCCTTTCAACATCAGTCATGTTTTGTCTCCCAGCCTAGTGAAGACTGGGAAGTGCATGAGGTAACCAGGAACAGTTAGATTTTGTTTTGTTTCTGGAAGCAGAATTATTAGTAGGTGGTGTAGTCTCTGTTGTTAAGGGGAACCTCAATCTCTAGCATTTCCAAGGCCGCCTGGCCATGGGATTGGAAGCAGTTTTGGACACCTTTGTCCAAAATGCTCTCCTATCCATCCAACTAGCTCTTTATGTAGGAGGTTTATTTGCTGAAGACTGACAGATGATCCCATGTGGGCGCTCATGGCACTGCTCAGGCACTGTGATAAAGCATAGCATGCAGTGCAGTGCAGGGCAAGCAAGAAGTCGAAGAAAGAGCCACTGAAAGAGAGATAAAGATAAGGGAGAAATGCTATGGGCTAGGAGGACAATGAAAATGAGAACGGGAGAAGAAACCATAAATGCTGCAAAATAAAAATGGCATGAAGCTATTCTGACAGGAGTGGAATGAAACACTTAGAAGTTAAGAAAGGAAGATTAGAAATAAAGATCATGAGATGGAAGATGGCAGTAGAAGGGCCAATTAAGTTAAAGCCAGAGACTGAAGAAAGAAAGCATGGCAGTGTGAGAAGGAAGAAACTCTGGAATAGCTGGCAGTGGTTAAAGAAGAAGGGGCACACACAGAAAGCCCTTGAGTAACCAGAGCAGGGTGGTGAGATGGTGGGGAGAGCAAGAAGGTAAGGCAGCAAGGGCTTTGCACTAGGGCTGTCTTCTGCAAGCCCGTGCACTGGCAAAATTCAATGAGAGCCTGGTTTCACCGGTCAGCGAGGGGCCTTGGGATTTAGCTCTTGAAGTCATAACATGCTGATGTTACACAGCTGTCAAATTGTGTAATTTGCATTTATATAACTCCTGTTATTCCAATCTGGACTAAGAAAAGACTGCACTGTGCCAAAACCTTTCTTACTTGAAACATGATGAAATATTACCTCACTAACACTGCATGTACCATGAGCAAATTTAATTAATTAGTTGAGAGTCCAAAGGTTAAGCACACATGGATTACCCAGGGTAATTTTTTGGGGGGCACGTGTACAGACTAATCAATCTAGTTCCAATGGAAACACTTCCTCCCCAAGCTTCAGGTCGCTCTTCACCACATCTTTGAAGCCACATCAAGATGTGTCTACCCAGCTAAAACGTTAATACAAACGTTGCATATGCTCAATAAAACCCTGTCTAGGAATCACCATGTGATTTCTCTTTGGGCTTTTTTTCATGGGGACTGTTTTTTGATTTGTCCTTAAGTGGAGGCACATGGGAAGAAAATGCAAAAGTTGACTTTATAAACTGCACAGGCAGCTGGGGCTCAGGGCAGCCCTCATGTGCCTGCAGCTTTGGAGACTGACACAGCATCCTTGGTGCGGGAAGATCACAAAATCAAAATGTTAGGGATTGGAAGGCACCTTGAAAGATCATCTAGTCCAATCCCCCTGCTAGAGCTCAGTGACACATGCCATTGAGTGATGTAGTAATAGCTGTGTGGCCTTTTCCAGGGCTGAGTGTACCTTATTATCGACGTATTTCCATGCAATTTTCTGTTTATATTCCATTAGTGCCTAGAGACCCTATTAAAGAATTTGGAGGTCAGTGTTGCTGCATGCTGTACCGACTCATAGAGAAAATAAAAGATCTGAAGTGTCACCCTAGAAAGCTTACAATTTCATGGTTTATTTGGCAGAGAGGAGTAATTTTTTTACTCCTTTCTGGTTCTTTGCTCCCTGCTACCCACTTGTTTATGTGAGCCGCTTGCTGCTAGCTAGAACTTCTTTAGTTGAATTATTTGATCTTTGAAAACAAATCTTGTCTTTCACTAATGGAGTAGTGTTTCTCACACATTTCTCCTTAATTATTTCTCTTTGTAATCAGGGCTTTCCCACTGGGAAGTCTTTATGAATCTTTTAGAAAAAAAGCATGGCTCATTTTCACCTGAAATTGCCGTGATTGGAGCACAGGAGCATGGGAGACCTGAGAATGTTAAGTCACATCTCTTGTCTCTTTTCTGTTCCTCCCAGCAGTAAGACTAAGGATTTTCCGGAGGAAAGAAAATTGTGGCATGAGTTTCCTCAGCTAGCTGAGGTAATTGAGCCTGACTGCCATGTACTGTATGTGACTTAGTCTGCCAAGTGCCAAATAGAAGGGACAGGCTGCTTCTTACAGAATCACAAAATTATCTTTGGTTGGAAGAGACCTTTAAGATCATCAATTTCAACTCCGCACTACCAGGTCACCCATAAACCATATCCCTCAGCACTATATCTATCAGCCATATATCTATGGTGACTCCACCACTGTCCTTGGCAGCCTGTTCCAATATTTGATTACTCTTTCAGTGAAATTCTTCCTACCATCCAGTGTAAATGGCAGCTTGCAGCCATTTCTTCTGATTCTGTTGTTTGCCATCAGGGAGAAGAGGCTGAGCCCCTCCTTTCTCTAACCTCCTGTCAGGTAGTTTAAGACTACAATAAGGTCTCCCCTCAGCCTCTTTTACTCCAGACTAAACAATCTTAGTTCCCTCAGCCACTCCTCACACATGTAAAGGGCCACTTGGAAAACACTGAAGCTACCTTCTCTTGGAAAGAGTCATGGTGTTCAGCATGTTCCCCTTCAGACCCCAGCTCCATGGCAGGATGTCTCCCTGAAGGCTGATATCTCAACCCTGAGGGAAGTCATGTAGGGATAAAAGTAAGGGGTTATGAAGAACCAGCTTGCTAAGCAGGACTGGGGAAACTCATGCAGATGGAAATAGACTTTCACCTTGAATGAGGAGCCCAGCACCGCCAAAGTCACTCTATTTGTGATTAATGTTGTTCCCTTGCATTACATGTACTTTCCTTGTTCCACTCCTTTGATCTGTTTGATTTCCCACTAATTTTGAAGGCCTCTTTGTAAGCTCAAAGTAAATTGTGCCCTTCAGTGTTTGGTGAATTTGGGATACTCAACACCTTTCAGAGTCATGGAGCTGAAACAGATGCTTAATGGTAAAATGCAGACACTGTCCCAGTCCTCGTGAGTTTTTCATTATCACAACATCTGAGTATTTTTCCAAAACAATCATGTGCAAAGGGATGCATTTCCATCCTACTTATTCTCTGCTTCTCTTCTGAAGTTTCGTGTTTGTTTAATTTAACTTTGATGATCGACTTACATGTATTTCTCTTTCTGGCTACTGCGAAAAATGAGATGGAATGTCTTACTGTGATGTATATGTTTACAAAACGTAATGTGGGATTAAAATCAAACCCAAAAAGACAACATGTGAGATAAGTTCAGAGGGAGGGTTTTGTCCCATCATCCTGCCAAAGTGCATCATTCTGCATATTGGAAAAGCTATTTGAACAGCCTGCAAGTCCTGCAGGTTTCCTGAGAGGCTGAGAAAAATATATACAGAGCAATTTTCTGCATAATAACAGATTTCCTTTACAAGAGTGCACATGAAGAAGAAAGAAGCTCTAGTGCAGCAGCAGGTCTGGTTTGCTTGGATAACTTTGGTACATCTCCCTGCTGTCCTTCAGATCTCTTCAGCAAGACAGGGTGCAGAGATACGAGGAGCTTGTTATAAAATAAGTGATGATCCCCTGATGTCTGCAGCTCTCTCCCAGCCCTCCATAGGAGCGAAGCATTGAGAGCAGCATAGCTGCTGCATCGCTACTAATTTTCTACTGGGCAGTGCAGTGATTCCCTGCTCAGTACATTGGCTACTGCCAATCCCTTTTTAAGGTACTGAACATCTTTGTATTTTTGGATCTGTAGATCCTAAAGGTCTCGACCCTTAGGTCAAGCTCAAAATGGATGGAAGTGTTAAAGTGGCTGAAGTTGCTCTCTCCCAGGGATGAGCTGGAGTTCCCACCACCCAAGTACCTGTTGTCTGATCTCAGGGTGTCCACCTTGCTGCAGCAGTAGCAATGTAGATCAGGACGAGGCGAGTGCTGTCACTGAAATAACTTCCCTCTTCCACTGATGTGAGCTAATATTTGAAAGTAGTTTTTTTTTTTCCCCAAGGTCACACATTCTGAGTGCTGGCCTGCTAAACAGAAAAATGAAAGGGCAATATGCTCTGCACAATTTAGGGGAAATTAACACAGAAGTAACAAAAGTCACATTTTGCTGTGGTATTTTTCACTGTAGAGTGGGAATGGGTGGGAGTAGACTGAATACACTTTAATAACTCCCAGATACTAATAAGAAAAGATCCAGCAGCTTGGGGGACTTAAGATTTCAGGAAAAGCAACAAATGTCTTTGCCTTCTTGTGATCCACAGCAACTAGACCACAAAACCACTAATCTCCTAATAAGTGGTGCATCCAGAATACCTAATAGATCATTTTATGAAGGGGGTCATTGTTTTTCAAAACAAAGTGTATGTGGAAAGGACAGTTTCTGGCAAATAATTACATCTGTAAAAGCACACACACAGAGTCTCATTAAACTACACTCTTAATCTTACTTGTTATTTATCTGCTTTTGATACAGTCTGGGATTTATATCCTGTCCGTGTCCCACAGAACTTTTGTACAGTAAAAAGATAATCTGTAAATCTCACATAGGCAAGTGTAAAATTTTCCTACCATAACATCATCTTAAAAAAAGGAGGGGGTGGGGGGGGAAAGACACGGCATTAAAAGTTTAATGCTGCTGTAAACCTAAGAAAATACATTTGTTCAGCTGAGCCCACATTAAGCTCGATTTGCTTCATTTGGAAACAGCTGGGTAATAGTGAGCTTGCAATGAGAAATATCAATTTAACATGCATTTGGTGCGCTAAGGGCTTCCCCATTCTAATTAAAAATCCACTGTGTTTTTATGGTGGTATTCTGGAGGCTGTCTTGATTTGCTGATGAATGCTGACAGGATTATTAAGGCTGTGAAACAACATTACTTGAACATGGCACAAAATTAAAGGAAAAGCACTGCCATGCTGCTCTTTACTGTTATTATCCTGATTAAAATTGAAGCCACAGTGGACTGTGCATTTATTTACTTACTTATCTATCGCTTTAAAAATTACTTCATGGTATGGGTAACTGTCTTTCCTGACAAGAACTCATACAGTACTGTGGTTAAATGAAGAAGTAATTTTTAATAACCCATCTTGTTTGTGCCTAGAAATATCACTGGAGCATAGCAGAGGGCACTGTGTCAGTTTGAGTGTGCAATAATACAAAGAGCTGGATGGGACCTCGAGTGTTCACATTTTCCAACATTGTTGGTTATTAACATTTTTTTTCCTGTCACAATTTTGAGAATCATAGAATTTTTTTAAGTTGGAAAAGACCTTTACAATCATTGAGTCCAACTATTAACCTAACACTTACAATACTTTGCTAAGCCCTGTCCCTAAGCTCCAGATCTACATGACTTTTAAACATGTCCAGGGATGGCGATTCACCACCCTCCCTGGGCAACCTCTTCCAGTGGCAATGACTCCTTCCATTAAGAAGTTTTTTTCCCAAGGTCCAGCCTAAACTGGAACTGATAGGGAAGAATCTGGGGAAAAGAATGAAAAGCTGAGGAATCCAGAGAGGCAAAGAGAATTCTCTTCTGTGCTGAAGACTGTATGAAATATTTTGAGTCAACTGAGGTTACGCCGAGTGTCAGTGACCACCAGAGTATGCTGTGAAGCTTTGAATACACACATGCTTTCCACATTTATCTACTCCCCCACCTTGCCGATACAAAAATCTGCAAAATTTTCTAGTCCAGTGCATGCCTGATCCTATCTTGGTGCAATCCCAGAGCAACAGGTAAATTTCGTTCTTGCTCTGGTGTCTTCTTCATTCATGTCATGAGACAGAGTGCTGACCCTACAGCATTAATTCCCACAAACAATAGCTATGAGGGCTACTGATACCATGTTTCTTTTCCTTTTTTCTCTAAGAAGTCCAACCTAGCAAACAATTGGTCAGCCTTTTCCCCATCGTAACCACTCACATATCTTTTATTGAAAGAACTGCACCCAAAGATGAGAAATCAATTGATCAAAATGTTGGAAGTACTAACTGATCTCCTGAAGTCTGAGTGAAATGAGGCTGCCTGTATTCACTTATCATTTCCCACCAAGCAGCACAGCATAGTCATGCCCCAGAGGTGGATCAGGGTTTTGCAAGGCAGGGGCCTCTTGTCCATAGGGCGCCTGTTTCTCTGACTGCGGAATTCAGTAAATGCTACAGCTGACTGTAGGAGGAGAAGGGATAATCCTGAGACTGGGGAAGCTGCATGCTGCTCTGAATAGCTGCTGTCTATTTTTTAACAGGAGGTGTCCTAACCTAAACCTTTTGTAATGCTCACACAGCTTGGGTGAAGTTCTGGCAGGTGGTAGCAGTGATCTGCACAGGCAGGCAGCAAGAGGTAATAGGTTTTCAGCTAAGCATCAGTCTGATACCTGTAAAATAGTTAATCTACAAAGCTGCATCTATAGAGAAATGGTTGAAGACTGTCACTTCATTGAAGACTGTTGTTTGAGTCTGTTGTGGCAGCCAGCCATCTAGAGCTGAAGAAGCTCTGCTGTAGGAGCGTCCTGCGCTGTCAGCGAGATAGACCAGGTGAATTAATAACTCTTTCTTTGTGCTGTGATTTGATTTTTTTACATTTTTTTTCATTTTTGGTGACATGAAGGAGCTGTCTTCACATGCAGATGGGAATATGATTAAATATGAGAAGGGTTGGTTAATAGAATAGAATGGAATGAAATGAAGTGAAAAGAAAATAAAGTGAAGTAAAATAAAGTAAAATAAAATGAAGTAAAATAAAATAAAGGCGTTCTACTTGGAAGGGACCTACAGTAATCATCTCTTCCAAGGGCCTAACCACTTCAGGGTTGATCAAAAGTTAAAGCATGTTAGTAAGGGCACTGTCCAAATGCCTCTTAAACACTGACTGGTTTGGGGCATCAACCACTTCTCTAGGAAGCCTCTTCCACTCTTTGGTCCCCCTCTTAGTAAAGGAAGGCTTCTTAATGCCTGGTCTAAACTTCCTCTGGAGAAATGTTGAACTATCCCTATGTGCCCTTCACTGGACTCCAGAGTGAAGGTGTTCCCCTTCATTTCACCCTCTCAGGAGGCTGTGGAGAGCATTAAGTTTAGCCTTCAACCTCTTTCTCTCCAAACAGATAAAACCAAAGTCCTTAGCTACTCCTGACAGGACATTCTTTCCAGCCTTTCACCGGCTGAGAACATGGCAGAGTATTCTAGGAGAATTTCTGGTACCTTGGGAGATAAGCTCTCTTCAAGAAATGCAGCCAGGGATGAAAGTGAAGACAGGAAAGGATTTTCCCACAGTTCCCATAAGACCCTATTCCAACAGCTCAAGGTGGAGCTTTGATACACATTTTGTATTTTATACACTTTTTCTTTTCTTGATAGAGTGTCTACTTGCCTGACCAATTTTTCAAATTATTTCTTTTATGATTAAAATGTCCATTTTCTGCAAATGTTAATTTAGTCACAACTAAATTAACAAATCTGGAGACTTGCCACAGAAATCAGCCACCAGTTGGCAAAAGGGAATGGAACTCTGAAAAGGCTGCAGAACCAGCTCCTTGTTACGTAATTATAAGCTCAGACTAATAACTAAGAAATGTTTTCCTTGGGCCTTTCAGGCAAACCAACTGCTTCTTAGGAACTGGGAAATGCTACCAGGTGCCACAAGGCTGAGGTGCCAAAGTTCCATGGCAAGACAAGAAGAGGTAGTCAGACAAGACAGCAGCAGGTTCCATATATGTGCACCTATATCAACAAAATCAGCTAAGTGAAACTGCCTCTGGAGATTATTTAGACAGGTCTGTGCCGTGCCCTGTGATGCTGAGTTTATAGAAGGGCTCAGCCAGAAAAGCACACTACACCCAGATATCATAACAAAAACGACACCCAGGGTAATAAAATAAATATTTCATTTATTTGTCTTCCCATATCCACCTCAGATGTGCAGCTAACTCCGATAATACTTAACACTATAATACTTCATGAATATGAACATTCTAAATTAATATAAGTGTTTTGATAGATATTTGTTAGTTCATTTTTCACTCTGTGCACATTGGTGGCTTTCCAGCTATGGGGCAGAGCACAAGGAGATGGCTTTTTGCATGCTGGAAAAGTTTCAAATATAAAAGCCAAAGTAGCTTTTGGAACACTAATACTATCACTCAGTGCTTCTATTACTCTGTGCAATTTCAGAGCCTTTTGCAATAGCCATGAATGAAGTATGGTAATAGTTTTATTTTATTGTAAACCTGTTTTGCTGTTCCACCAGCTGCTTTGGCAGGTCTCATCCTGGTGTCTTTGAGAACAACACACTAGTGCTTCAGAAGTGGGGCTGCGGAGAGATAACAGCTTTTCCTGTATCTCCCCCAAAGGCAAGTTAGACATTGTGTGTTAACATTTTGAAAATACTCTGCCAGCAGATGTGGGCTCTACATGGTGAGATGCCACTACCCAAGGGGCCCTGCCCTTCACCTGTACTTGGACTATAAGGTCTTTGGTGCCAGCCAGCATCTTTCAGTTTGACAGCTTGTCCAGGGCAGTCTTGGGGAATGGCTTGGAGCTTGTGGGGGGTATAAGCAGGCATTGCTATAAATTGCCATGAATGAATACTTTTCTAGATGCTAATAGTGGCAAAATTCGTAGTGTCTTAGACAGCAGGGGACACGGGTTTGGACAGGCTGAGCTGTTCACCATCACCCCTGCCATTGTTCTGCAGAGGTGTCCTCTGCTCCCATTGTCCAAATCATGGATGAGGGAGGCAAAGGTCAGCTGCAGTGAGGTTGAAACAAGTGGAATGAGAAATGCAGAGCAACCTTTCAGTTTCCCAAAGGCTGAGATCAGCCTCAGAGTGCAGTTCCCTGGGCTCTGTCCTCCTTCCACCTGCAGAAGTGTCTGCTTGCTGGGGATGGGAACTCATTTCAGTCACTTCCTCCTCCTGAGGTCCACAAGTGACCCCAGGATGTGTTTTGGCCAACCCTGCTCCTCCATGACAAAGTGTGTCACGCAGGGTCCTGAGGCCCAAGTGCTGCCAGCCTTATGCTCTGCAGCAGCTGCTGCAGGCTGCTTTGCCCCACTGGAGCACCACTGCAAGGCTGCTGCATTCACATCACCTAAAGTAAACTAGATGTCATGTACATTTCCCATCTGGCAGCTATTAACATAATGTGTGTGTGTATGTGTGCAGGCTGTGTGTGTGTGTGTGTGTGTGTGTGCATAAAATGTGGACACATGGCCTGATTTCAAATATAGAACAAAATGCGGGGTTTAAATTTTGGCTCTTTTGTTAACTGGAAAATCCTTTATTTTCAAGTTTGTGCAAACTATTTTACTTAACATATTATCTGAAACAGATTGCATAAGCATGACTGTTATCTGCATTAGTCATCACTTCAGATCATAGAATATAACTCACGGCAGTCTGGATTTAATGAATGTTTGAATTAACCTATACCTAATTTCTTGTGTTTTAAAACCTAAATCTCATTGAAAGCTGAGCTTTGTTTACTTCCCAAAATTGATCTGAGGGCCATTTGGAACATTTAGTGTATTCTAAAATGTGATCGTATCAACAATACATGCTCAAGTTTGTTTTAAAGTGAGTTTTTCTTTCTTAGTTTACATAAATCATCCTAAAAAGTTGTTCACTTTTTTGTATCGTAATGTACTCACTTGGCTTTTAGACCTACATAGTTCACAGGCCAATTTTTCAAACAGGATTCTAAAGCTATTTGTGGATTACTTTCTGTTTGCTACTTGTAATCTGCATTCCTGAGGCATGCATGCTAAAATGACTGAGGATTTTCATCAGGCTAAGTGATTATACTAAATAGGGCAATTTTGGGTGCTCTTAGCTTCTGTGTTTAAAAATACAAAGCAGAAGAAGCCAACACCATGTTTTCTATTAAACTACAGAGGGCACTCTTTGTTCTTAGTATAAAATGACCTTGTTACTTAGACTCTTATCACTCTTCATTAAGCAATTAACATTAAGAGCTTAAATTTAGTCATATATTTCCTTTTTCCTTCTTTGATTGAAAAATTAACCACGTGGATTACACTGATGCAGACTCGCACATTCTTTCAGTGTTTAGTATGAAGTATTTCATTGGAGCATCCTTCCTTTCCTCACTGTTTCCCCACACTACATGGGGTTGGGCAGTTTCCTTTGCAGCCGTGGTCTGGAGATGTAGTGCAAGAAGCTGCCTCATGGTTGTTTTGTGGCTAATAAATACTCTGCATTTTAACTTCCTTGGCTGGGATAAGCCTTACAAGACAGGGAGACAGGACAGTTGCACTGGCAACAAATGGAGTCTTAACTCCTGATATTTTTGCATTTTTCTCCATGGTGAAGAAATCCAGCAACTGACTTATGCGAGGCTGAATTATGTGACTGTCTATGTCAGCTCTGCAATTGTTTTTTATTTATCTACTACTTGAAATGTTCTGAACTAAACACCATAATGTTTTCCATTTTCTCAAAAGAAAAAAATCTTCCAAAAAACCTGAGACAGAAAAAGCTGTAGCAAGATTGTGGGGTTTTGAATCCATTATTTTATTTTTTTTTTTTCTGTAAAAAATGATGAAAAAAAAAATCAGAATTCCATGCAAAGCAAATTTAGGACTTGTCTTGGAGTTCTGTTGATAGAAATTGTCCCTAAGTAGTTGTGCAGAACATCACACACAAACAATATAAACTGTTTATAACATAAAAATCCTAACAGATTAAAGGAAAGAAAAAAAAAAGTAGAAATTAAGTAAACTGTGAACATCAGATTAGCAGAAAGATTTTTGTTTGCTTGTGCTTGTGTTAACTGTTGTGCAAGTTTAGGACATCTCAGAAGCCTATGAAATATTACAAATTTTACTGTTGGCTCAATCAAAGCTTTTTGAGCCTTTATTTAGGAGTTCCTTTCTCCCTCTAATAGTGATCCTTATGAACTTTGCTGGTTAATTTAATTTCTTATGTGTTTGAGGGCTGGGTAACTCTAATCTTCCCAACGTATCCCAGGATAGACTCTTGAGGAGCTCATCTTCTCATCACCAACTACACAGCATGCTACCCACTAGCTGCTACACTTTGGATTGGGCAATGCAGCCGTTTTTAACTCCATCAGGACTGTAAAGAGTCACCTTAGACATAGGATGCTGTAGGAAAGCATGTTGAAAGTGTTGCTAAAGAAAGCCTTTCCTCCCTTGGGAAATGTCCCGTGAGAGGGATGCTGTTCTTGGGGCTACATTTAATGGGACAGCTTGTAAGACTGGAGACTGTCCAGAGAAATGGAAATTAATCTCCTGGTTTCTAAGGTTTTTGTTTTTAAAGAAATGGGGCTGTGTGTTGAAATTGCCTTCTAGGAGCCATTCAATCAACTCATCCATTGCTACAAGAAGGATGATAAATTTTGGAAGTTTCTGTCACAGTATGCGGTAGTAAAGGCCTGAAGTACTTTTAAACTGACTTGATTATAAGACATTATCCACCAGCAAATATGCAAACTGTGCTGCACAGCTGGAGTGTCACTTTCCTAGAAGGCACTGCTAGAGACCAGGGCTTTATCCTGCATGTGAGGGTACATGCTTGTGTATGCATTTTAAGATTGGATCTTCATTGTCATGGGATAGTTATAAAAACATGCACATAGTTCTGCAAGAAGAATTTGATTTTTCAGTATGGTTTTTGTGTGCTTCTTTGCCTGTCTGATTTTCAAAAACTCGAAACATAATCTGAGAAATAGGGCCGCAAAGCCATTAGAAAAGTCTTGCACAGCACAACTCTTGCTGTTTTTGGCTTTTCTTTGTCCTCCATATGCCAATTTATTCCTAGCTATGCTTATCAAGGGATCATAAGCATTTTCCATCTCATTTAATTTTTGAACCAGGAATTCAGTATTCTGCAATATATAGAATATTGGAACTGCTTTAATTTGCTAAGTTCGGACACATCCTGAATATCTAAATATTATCAAACATAAGGTTCCTTTGCTTTTTCCTTTTAAGTGACATAGAACTAATTTGTAGGAGAGAAAGCAGTACTTAAGTTATCCATAACGCATCTGTTTATGTTTCCAACTGGTGTACTCTATCACCAAGTCATTGGTTTATATTATAAAATGATGGTTGTGTAATAAGTAGTTAGCAGAAACCACAGGCAGTCTTTGAAATAACACTAATGGCCATTTTTGATTAAATATATGAGACTTTGTAAAAATGATTTGATGAAGAAATGTATTTTCTTTCCTTCCTGTTAACAGTGAGGATGTTGAAGCCCTTTAATCTCTGCTGCACAACTAAACATTATTTCTTTCTATTTGGGATTAGTTTGAACTAGCAAGCACCATTTTATAATCAAGAAGCTTTAAAGCAAGTGAATTTGATCAGGGAAGCACTAGTTAACAGTATAAAGTGAAAAAAAAGCACACGTGTAATGGTTTCACATAGAAATACAATTATCTGGTAACCGTGAGATTTGGTCATTCTGCCTCTTTTTGATACTCATCCAATTTATATTTTATGATGCTGAATAGCCTTTTCTGCTAGTTGAGGTCATATATGTAAGAATCAATGAATAATAGTAAATTATAAAATATGCTGGAAGGCCTAATTACATTTTTAAGACTAAGATTTGCTCTGAAGGGATTAAATCTCTGGGTTTGTATAAAAGGTGCAGCCAGTCCAATTTACAGCACTGCACAATGGATTAAGTTTCCCAGTGTTTCATAAGTAAATCTTCCAACCAGCTTCTAAGCTAAAATTAGATGTAAGTTGGATCCATAGTTGGATCATAGTTGTGATCCTTGGACAAGTTTAGCATTTATATCCATTAAATGTTCTTTAAAAAGTTACTTCCTCAGTAGTTCAGCTGTAACACGTTGTGCAAGATGATATTTTGCACAGGATACATCTGAGGAAATAATTTATGATCAAGTTTTTATGCTCTGTTGTATGTAACTGCTACTACAAGCACTTTTGCTGATTCTACATATTTTCAATCATGTTCTCAGAAAATTTTGACTACTTATATTTTGACTACTTTTTCATGGTGTTTTTCTCATGGAAATGAAAATTACTCGAATCATGGAGGGGAAGGATTGCTTTGGGAAAGTTCTTGCCAACTTTTTCAGTTTTATGAAATCTGCTAGTTCAAATATCTGTGTATTCATATTTTTCACATTTTTTAAAAATAAACCCCAACCCATCCTTAATTTAGTGTCCCATGAGGCATTGGTGTCAGGACTGAAAATTAGGTTATATAACGAAGTTTTAAGAAAACCCAGGTCTGTAGAGACTTCTTTGGCATATAGAGCTAAAATTAGTTTGTGACTGTGTAATTTGCCTGGTTACAGCTGCCCTGCCCAGGGACAGGTGGAACAGAGTTTGGACAAGGAGTCTCAGATCAGCAGTATCTGAGATTGCCAGAACAAGGGGAAACATTGGAATTTTTACAGTTAAAGAACCCTTGGAACACTAAGCAGCACTAGGAGGTGAAAAATGCTCAGAATGTCTTATGAATAACTTTAATCTAAACTGGAACCAAGCCATTAGGATAATTTCATTATAACTACATAATTATTTTATCATGCTATTACATCTTTGTACATTGTGCACTTAAGGATCTTGACTCTGCATTTCTTACCTGAATTAATTTGACTTCTTTAAAAAGTGTAATCTTAACTCTATTTTCTTCTTGTTTTCCTTCCTATGAAATTATTTGTTGATATCTTTAATTTTTCACCAGCTGATGAGTGTTTTACCTGAGAATCCAGCCTAATCTTTCTGGTGTCATGGAATATATGGGAGGAACGTTAGGCTTATTAAAAAGCTTTCTAGGAAAAATGAAATTAAGGGTATTTTTAGATGTTGTTACAGACCATGAAATAATAGGAATAATAAACCCAAAATGGAATTTATATTTTTAAACAGGGACATGCTGTCAGCATTTTCATGTGTTGCCATTGGACTGTATGATCTCCTCATCATGGCTTAAATGCAATGGGAATTTTGCAATTTGACTTCCATGCATCCAGGGATTTTGCTTCATGTAATGAAGCATTTGCTCCATGTAACTTCATCAGTGTGAAGACTCATATGAAGTTATAAGGAGTTATAGGGATGAGATGGATGTTGAATATCCTCAGGGGAAAGAGATTCACACTGAGAGAATCTTGTCTGTAAATATACAGTGTGGTTGCTCCCAGGAGTCTCTATAGAATAATGAAAGGTTCAAGCTTATAGTGTATTTGCCATTAAATACTCCAATGATGACAGAAACTGTAGACTAGCCTCATATAGAATATCTATAAAAAGCAGAGTGAAAAGGGTATAGTAAGACAGTGGTTCACAACCCTAATTTTAGAAGTATTGAAAGTGGGAGAATTTGAGTAGTTCACAACATTAAGAGAATATCTGGGTTCAGTTTCCTTTCTTCTTGCCAGTACAAAACCCAAGCACTCAAGGCTGCATTTTGCAAAGCCTATACAAGCATCTGGATGTACTTGCCCTCCCTCTGTGTCCCCAGCACCCTGTGGAAAATACAATGAAGTTGTACAAAAATCTAAAATAGCTCCAAAGCCACAATATCTAATAGGAGGAAAGAAGGACAGCACTAACACCCAGCAGCACATGGGATGCACCAGGATGCTCCTGCCCATCTGCCTTTGTCAAGATGGGGTAGGAGTTCCATGGATTGCCAAGGCACTCACCAAGGTTGGCAACCTGGCAGCTACTCAGGACCCCAGCTTGACTCTGAACCTGAGGTGTGCTGAGACTGTGGAACTTGTCAGATGGTCCAGGACTGACATAGTCAGATGCTCTGTTTCATTTCAGGTGGAAATGTTTTGATTTTTCCCTCAATGAATAAATGTTGAAAATTTGAAATGTGCATTTCATATTGCAGCTGGAATTTAAATAGACATTCCCTCTCTTTGTCTAGCTGCAGCCTAGAAAAAGAAGCCTTTTAGGAGATGCACAAGACTTGTATATCCTGATTTTCAGAGGAGAAAATGCACATGAGGCTCTAGGGCTGCAGCTCCTCTGTACTAAGAGAGGTTTATTTCTTCTTCTGAACAATTGTGGTTTAGCCAATAAAAATATGTTCTTTGCATTGTTTTGCGGAACATCTGGAGCTTTTCGAAGGGAGGTCTCTACTACTAAGGTTTATTTGCAGGTCTGCAAAAGATGAGTGGCAGCACAGCTGAGGGAGGGAAAGCAAGGTGTCTTATCACACTGGGCATCTCTGCTATGCCAGGATGCCTGTTTAAGGTATAAGCTTATATGAGCAAGGATAATCTTTTTCTGTATGTAATGTGGTATATGGCAAGCTACTACAAACCAGTAATAATCTGTGTGTGCTGGTTTGTCAGACATAGCCTTTTTACACCATATCCCTCCTTGCAAATTCATAGTATAGCATGATGTGTCTCCGTCCTGGAGCTGCAGTGGTGTGTTACCTGCTGCCTCCAAGCAGCCACAAGTGGCTATGTTGCATGGACATCATCTTCATGCAGCTACTGTGTGAGTAATTGCAAGGATTATCCCCATGGAAATCAGCCTGGTGAAAAAGAGAAGACCTGTTTGCCAAAAATATGGGGCTTGAGGGGATTTATCAGGTTATTTAGCCCACCAAAAGGTGTCATACTTCACTTACTGTGTTTTGAGAGCTCATGTGCTCTCAAATATAGGACCCTGCAGTTAAGGAAATTTTTGAGTGCCTTGTTTCACAATGGGCTGAAGGAAGTTTCTGAACAGAAAGTGTAAAATATTTTTTCCAGAGCTGCACAGTAATATTTTCACTCCTGCATTTTTTCCTGTTTATACTAACAGATGTCTTGCTCTTTCCAAAAATCTCAGAATAGGAAATGCCTCCATTAACTTAATTTAGGTAGTTCAATTTCAATGGTACCCACTGCACTTTGCATTTTACAGTTAGGAGGCAACATCTGGACTTGTGAAAATGGAATTTCGGGCTGTTAGTAACATTTATTATATTTCCTTTTATAAATATTGTTTTATTATAGAAAGGAATAATGTTATTAATCTTCACTGTGTGTCTGGACTGTTGATTCATACATGGAAAATAATGTGATTTTAAAATACTTGAGGTACCTAAACCCAGAAGTTGCTGTAAAGTGGCATCATTGCTTTGGCTTTGAGTGGTAGCTTATGACCATTTATATGTCATAAGTCTGTAGGAGAAATGGAGCTTAGAGAACTGTATCTCAGCCCTATATTAAACATCATTTGCTGTCTGCATTCCTCTGGTTTTCCATTGAAATATGCTGCCTCTGTGTTTGCTGACTTGACACACAGCAATTTAGGGAAAAAACATATCAGAAATCAGATTGTTCTTGCATGATTATTTGCTAGTCATATTTTCCTGAGCAGATCTTCTGTGAGCAGATGGCTATTTAAGCAGCTGTCCTGTCTGGTTTTAGGTGATTGGATTTGATGTGTTTGTGATGTGCAATGTAATGCCTCAACATTTTGTCTTCAAACTTTTTCCTTCTTTTACAGTCACAGTTGATTAAAGCTGATCTGGCAAGGTACCAGAAAACCTTTGGGAGGATTAGCAGTTATTAGTGTCATTGCCTTCTCTATTGTAGAAGTGGTGGCTGTGTAATGAGGGGCCGAGCAGGCACTGCCCTAGCACAGCTCACCCCGTGGAGCACTTGTGGGGACCTGCTGTCGGCAGGGCTGCCATCACCTCCCTCTGTCCCAGCTCACCTGGGTGGCAGTAGGAGGGAGGGAAATCACTCAACACCCGTCTATGCAGCACTTTGTCTCCCATTCTTCTCTTTCTGCTTTGTATGTTGCAGCACAGAGGTGGCTGGTGCTGAACTTTTTACCTTCGAGGCCAAGTATTTTGTGTGCTGGAGAAAATGGCCATTAAAATGATTTGTGAAATAAATACTATCACTAGGGCAGGTGTTGGACCTGTAAACAGTTAATTGCAGAGCTCTGCACATGTTTACTATTTCTTTTGAGACATCTGCCAGCTAATATTATCTGATAGCAGCTTGTTCAATTAATGAAACTGTCTTTTTGTAGTTTAGGTACCACAATGCAAACAGCAAAAGACAGGGCACATTATTCAGAGGAGTTACTGTTTGTACAAATTTGGTGAAATCGTATTTATGTTCAACATCTGCAGTCAGTACTTTTCAGCTGGTTCATGCTTTGATAGTTATTGAAGTTTCCTTCAGGTAAAGTTCTCTAAAAGACATAACTGTTACTCAAAAGTGGATTAATGATTGATGATAAGTAGAAATAAGAAAGTATGTTTGAAATTAATCCCTGCTTTTTTACTGATCTACATTTTGAACTATTCAGATTAAAACTGTTTTGTAATTGAAAAGCATAGTAATTGCTGCTTGTGAGCTGAACCATAACAATTGCTACCTGTGAGCCACTCCATTGTCTTTTCTGTTGATCACATTCAAGTAGATCTTAATACTCTCCACAATAATTTCAGCTACATTTACTATTTCTGCTTTTTGGTGAAACAAAAGATGATTTGTACCTGAGGCAAGTGCTTTCACTCAACACGTCTAGAAAGCCACCATGGAATTGGAATGAGAAGTTATCTCTGTAAGGTAAAAGAAAGAGAGAAATGTGTTATTTTAGAAAAGCTTTAGCACTGAGGAGTTGATGGTGGAATTGCATTTGAGTCGTAATCTTTTAAAAAAGCCCTCTCTAAAGCAGATAACTGATTTACTATGTAGTCAGGCTGCTCAGGTTACTCCCTTGATGTTTGGGGCTGTGGGGACCCTCCTTCAGGACTTTGTTGCTCTCAGTGGCCACAGCCATGAGGCTGCGGATGAATAGGTTGGAATGGCAGAAGGGTAAATGTGAGAGCTTTGTGTTTTCAGACAGTTCTTTTGCTTTTAGGAAAGTTAATTAGGAAGTGAAACCTTAAGCAGTTGACAGTGTGCATTGTTAGCTGCTAGTGCTCTGTGACAAATACCACTGAAAGGTACTTCACTTTCTTTTGTAAACAGAAAAGTAAGGAATTTGCACAAAAATGTATTGGTGAAGATCTGCTTTTCATCATGGCCTAACCACATAGTAAACAACAGGAATAACTTGTTTTAATAAAGTATGGTGTTGAAACATTTATCAGCAAGCTCTTTCTCTCCATTTCAAAGGTATGTTTAGGTAAGAGGAACTGTTGCCTTGAAGAAACCCAAGCTGAAATTTTGTTATAACATTTTCTTTAGGTCAAGGTCAGGAAACTTAAGGAAAAGTTTGACTTTTGGGCCATCATACGATTATGCCTGAGCTGATTAATACAGTATGCTGAAACAGCCATCTCAGAATTTCTTAGCATTTAAAAAGTATTCCAAGTAGTAGAAACTCCCATAAAATGATTCTAGTAGTCACATTATAAAAACCATCACTTCATTTTTACTGTCATTTTTTGCACATAGCCAGGTACAGTTAGGAGACAAACATATTAATCCATGCATTTTAATTCCTCTGTATAACGATAAAAAGATTAACATACCTTTTCCCTATGGACTAGGTTCCCTTGAGTGGCACAAGTATAAGTCTCTGGAGTATTCATAAACTAGGCTCGGGGACTTCCAGTTTAAAGCTTGTTCAAAACAGTCTGCACAGTACTTCAGAGGAACTAGACTTTAGTGGTGTACTGGTGAAATCAAATGAAGAACACTATGGAAGTGGCCTAAGCGCACATTAGAACCTGTTTCAGAATAAAGCTTGCTGTGTTTTGCCCCAGCACTTCCAGTCTCTGTAGGTGTAGCTGCTCTGCACACTTCTCTCACTGGTTTTCACAGCGTGAGGAATGCAGAGTAACACAGCAGAATGGTAATTATGTGGAGATGATACAAAGGGCATGGCGCTTATGGAAGTAAGACTCAACAAGCAGTCACCACAGATAGCTGCTCCAAGGTGGAAACGTAGGGAGGAGAGAATGGCAATGAGAGCTTAATCTCAGTCCTTGTGGTAATGCTACAGTTTCCTCATCCATGCAGATGTTTTACAACAGCTTCCCATTTTGCCAGTTTTCTTTACAGAAAGGGAGAATTTAGTTCTGTTTATACATTCCCACAAAGTGATGCTCTGTCTGTTTTTACAGGGCTATAACATCGTTTAGATTTCCTTCACAGAGTGAGCTATTTTTTGTAGATTTTTAGAGAATAATTTTATATTTAAAAAGGCATCCCAACTTTTTCATAGGAAGCTCTCCAAATATTATTAGACAGATGTTTTTTGGCAGAGAGTTGCTTTGGAAAATGAAGTAGGAGGGTTTTTAAAAGACCTTAGTATTGGCCTAAATGTCTTCCTACTCCTTAATGTTCTTAAGGATGAAAATCCAACACACTGTAAAAATGACAGTAGTTTAATAATAGTAATAATGTAGGACAACCATTGGGTAACAGTGCTTAAGTAAGGCAAGCTGAGTAGGTAAACGCTTGAGTAAGGTTTGGTTACTATTATATGTCAGAACTGCTCTTCAGGCACTTTAAATTATACCAGGGCCAGGTGATGCAGGGCTGAGGATATATAATTGGTGTGCAGGTGCCTCTTCATGTAGTATTACTATAGATGAGCATGGGATGAATAGGAGAGGGCTGTAGGACTTGAGTGGAGCAGGTCTTTCCTCTCCTGTAGGCTTGTTTGGATCAGGGAGGAGGATTCCACCGTTATCAACTCTGTCGTGAGCTCATTCCATATTTCTTGAGCAGAGAGGAATGTTTATGCAGCTGACAGAGTTTCTGGGAAACAGGCTAGAAGGAGAAACCGTGGCATGACAGTCTTCCTCCTTATCGTGTATAGTGCTGTTGCATCTGTGCAACATGTGTATTTTACGGATGGATGGGGAACGATGGGCAGCTAGACAAGGGGTGGACCTACAGAAATGAAGTGCCTGAATGCCCAGGGGATTATTACCCTATTTCTCTGTATCAACAGCAATATGCATGTGAACTTAGGCTAGCAAGTCTTAATCAAAATAACCTTTTTCCCTTGGGTGGTTGATTAACCCCTAAAGGCTCCATCTTTCAGTGAGTTTAAGCAAATTCAAATACTATGTGTGGAGTATGCAGTGCTGATTTACACCAGGGTGTACATTAGTAGTGGAGTCATTGAACTGAGCACGGGGAAGGGCTGGGAGCAAACCATGCGGGTGGATGCCCCAAGTCCAGCAGCAGACCACAGGGAACAGCTGAAGGCATGGGACTGCCTTCCTACTCACATGTCTTTGTGTGGGATCCAGAAGAATGGGAAGGATGGGATTAAACCCACAGGAGAGGTGTGCAAGGCATGGTACAAGTTGAAGTATGGCCCCTGGTCTGATTTCTTCTGGGGACTGCTTTTCCCTTCACAAATCAGAGTTTCTTGCTATCCCTTCTGATCCTGTGCAGCAGGTGTCTCTGTGAATGGATCAGTGGCCTTTGGCTGCATCTCAATATGGAAATTGCTTTGACATTTATTTTCAATTGTTGGCCCGACTGCTATCCTGTCCCTGAAGCGGAGTGCGGTTACACCTTTCTGCTTAAGCTGGCATGTTTAGCTAAAAACCAGAAGAAATTAGAACTGCTCAGCTTTCTAGAAATAACTTTTCTTCTCTCTTTATCACCCACAAAATGCATAGTAAGTTTCAAACCACTAACAAGATTATGTAAGAGAATAGGAAATAAAAACATACATCTATTTTATTTCTGCAGAAATACCCCTGTTGCATTTACTCGTCCAACACAGTAAATGAGCCTTCTGTATACTTTGGCACTACAAAGCATTTCAGAGATGCTTCTGGTAAACTCCAGTGCCATATCTATCCTTCTAAACCTCAGTCTTCAGGAATGTATGCATTGTATAAATGGAACAGAAATGTCAGCTTCGATATTTTAAGCAATTGGTTAGATTCTGGTCATGGCAATTACTCTTTCTGTCAGCAGGGGTAAAATTTACAATCAGGAAATCAAAGAGTCAGAAGTATTCCTGTATAATGCAGCATAAGCTGCACGTAAATTAGATCACCTCACTGGAAAACCTGCTTCCTCTCGTTTGCCTGAGCAGAGCTGGGCAGCTTACATAAGCTGCAAAGCAGCATGACCATGCCCAGCATTGACCCATGGGCAGGTGGTAGGAGCAGGGTCATGGCTAGAACCATGCCAGGGTGGGGCAGGATCCTCCTATGCCCCATCCCTATCCCATGTGCTGCTGCTGGAGCTGGTCACATAACCACCCAGCCTGGCCCACTTCCCAACTTAGCTGCGGGGGAAGCAGTTGGCATTCCCCAAAGCAGGTGAGCTGTCCTTACCATGGGTTGACCAGCACTTTTGCAAGGGGATGGTAGGAAATGCCCTCTGAGGCTGCAGGCCAAGAGGGCATGGTTTCAGTCCTGCCTGCAACCCAGGCTGCTTCCCAGCCTGTGTGGGACACTAATCTGTGAGTGGGGGCTCAGACACTGGTGCAAGTAAATGTGTTGCTTTTGATGGGTGCGGTGCCTGGGCCAGCTCAGTGAGTGAGCTGCTGGTGTCCAAAGGGACTTCTCAAGTTGTGGATGATGCTGACTGCCATGGATTGTGTGATCTCCAAATGTTGGTGCTTTGGCTGCAGGAAGAGAGATGCTGCTTGGCTTGTCTGCAAAGAGCAAGCAATGACAAGCGTAAACATCTCATCTGGACCCTTAAGAGACCTTATTTTGGGTCTGGATTTGTAGAACTAACTAAAAATATCAAGAAAACCTCTTCAATTTCTTGGCTTGAACAATAGGTCCTTCCCCAGTATTAATCACCAGTTTAAGCAGATGGGCTTGGAACCAAAACCCTTGGGATGGGAGACTTGAGCCACTCCAGAAGGCTCCTTCTGTTCTCCTTTCTCTGCAAAAATAAACCAGTGTTAATGTTCATCTCACTTCTGAGTGAGATTGTGCTCTGTAGAGGAGGGTCACAGAACTCCAAGTTTCAGAGTCAGCATTATTGTGGCCAGAGACCTGGGAAAGTCCAACACCACATGGCCTCATACAAACCCTGCAGCTCTCACTAAGGGTCCAGCACTCAATGGATAACAGAAATGTGCTGCATACCAGATATCTGAGTTGTTCTCATGAATTCAAAACACAAGGCACAAAATATGTGAAAAATCATCCCTGCATATAGTTTGGAGTAGCCAGGGACTGAAGGAGCAGAGCCATGGTCATGCTAACACAATCAGTCCTGAGAGCATGCAAGCTTCGCTCTGTTGGAGCCATCTCCTAGGCACCAGTCCCTCCTGTCACTGGAGGAGACGGCTGAAGAGCAACTAGTCTGGCCAGCAAAGGAGGCAACTGTCCTCCATTCTTTTACTACTCTGGAGCAACACACTACTCCCAGCCACATTGCTCCCCTTTTTCGTCCTGTCCTCTTCAAGGGGCACCAAGCTAACTTTAGACCTTCAAGTCAGTCTTTTTTTGTTTTTAGGATTGAGACACTTGTGCTTTTCCCTTTTTCTTCTCCCTGGATTCCTTGCAAATGAAAAACCATGGTCAGACCATTTATGTGACACTGTCTCTGATAAAGGAATGGGAAAATGAGACTTTTGAGGCTGTTCTGGACAATGTGATTAAAATGATTCTTGTGTGGCAGTTGTGAGTTGACCCCTGGTACATAACCTGGTCAGGTTAAGCTTTGGAAAGGGCCTTCTCTTTTCTAACATAGGTGAGTCTGCATTTACTAACTCTACAGTTTGGATTTGGTTTGTTGGTTTTTTCCTCTCTTTGGGGAACTCAAGTGGTTTCGTTTATAAAATAACAAAGATTTTGAGACACTCACTTCATCTTCTTTCACTGCATTGCTTCTTTCTACTAATAGTTCAGAATCAGAATTCCTTTCTTAGGGAGTTTAAAAAAAAGAAAAAAGAAAGAAAATAGATCTCATTTCAGTAGACGAGAATCAGTAACTGGTTCACAGATCTGGGAACCTCTCCTTTTGGTAATACATAATCCTCTCTGACTACATTCATTTAATTCTTCAAGCTCACTCTACACTTCAGTATGTTCTCAGGTTTCTGCCTCTTCACAGCACATTTTAAACACATACAAATGGTGTTTTAAATCTAATTACATTAAGCAACTTTAAGGTAATTTCAAAAATACTTGGTCTTGTAGAAAAGTCTGCATCTAACTTCAAAAATAAATTCTGGTAACAATTACACAAGGAATGTCATAAATATTTCTGCTCTGCTCAGCAAGACTTTGTCTTTATAAAAAAATGTTGCTATTAGAAACTGCTTTTATCACAGCAGCAAAGAAGCAGGTGAGAGTGAGCCAGCCTTCCTTCCTGCCGACCAACCCCCC
>JAOXOE010000343.1:37019822-37051962 GCA_028565055.1 Phoeniculus purpureus
CCGCGCGCGTGCCCCGGCGTGGCCCCACTCACCGCCCGGCGCCCGGCCTCCGAGCTGCGGCAGCGGCAGCAGCCGGCCCGGCCCGGAGGCGGAAGCAGCGGCAGGAAATGAGGTCCGGGCGGGGGCGTCGCTTCCGGGGGCGGATGGGGCCGCGGGTAGAGGCGCTGCCCAGGAGAGCGGCTGGTCCTGGTCCCTCTCCGTACCGGCGCTCACCGCCGCCTTTCTCTGCCAGGACAACGGCGCTCCCTCCGGCCTGCGGTGCCCGGCTGCAGGTGGGGCCGTGGGCTGGGGCGGCCGGCGGACAGGACTCGGCCGAGCGGGCTGAGGCGCCCCCCCAGCGCGGTCAGCGCTGCCCGGATCCCTACAGAACCGCAAGTGCAGACCATTTCAATCTAATAAACGAGACTGGGTGAAGAACGCCGTTTCTTCGCGTCAGAAGGGAACTGCAGTGCTGTTGACCACTGCTCCCAGGCTTAGCATTTATTTTCAGCAAAATATTGAGGAAAAAACCTGTTTTCTGGGTTCTCAGCTCTGTGCTGTTAGCCTGCAGTTCACCGCCCAGTCGATTCAAGTCATTACATCCCAGATTACAGCATGACACACCTCCAAGTTGTTTTCATTAGCCGTTTTTTTATTAAGAAGTCATTTCTTTAACTGATTTTGTGATTTACCTAGAAATAAAAGAGTAACTGGGGGCATGATGTCGCCTCTGGATAAGTTGTCGTCTTTCCATTTTTATAGACAATCCTATTCTTTACAGCAAGTTGACTAAATTAAATAAAGCATCTTTGCTATTAACATAATGCCAGCTTTTACATTATCATGTTGGCTTTAAGTGTCCTGTAGCCATGCAGCTCTCTGTGTCACTTATAAAAGGCTCACAGTATTGCCTACACAACCCCTACACAACGGGCACAGAGCAGAGTCCTTCTGTACTACCACCAGCGACACTCCAGAGTCTCAAAGCTGTTCACATGCACTCAGCAGTAAGGGCTACAGTACCTTCACTCACATTTACTGAGCACATTCAGCAAATTCAGTACCATGCCATCAAGGAAGAGAACAGTTTCTGTGCCGCTCTGCCTTGCTTTCTCTAGGGTGCTGGAACCAGAGAAGCAGCTGATATCCACAGTGCTGGCAGAAAGAAATTATTTAAAACATCGATAAGACTGCACTTGTCTACCCCAAGAGGTTTCTCATTTCTCTGAGCAGGTCTGCCCAGTGATGGGGATTTACATGCTGAACATCTCAGTGAGCACTCGGTTTACCTCACAGGGCTCAGGGAAGAGCTACTGAGAACAGAGTGTTTAGGAGAGTCCCCTTCCTTTCCCCTTTGCCTTCCGCTATGTGTCATTTAAGAGACATCAAGAACAGCTCCAAGCTGGTTCTTATCATCAGCACTGGAAATGAATCCTGAGGTCTTACAACTGTGAGCTTCACTCCACTGACAGCTGTACGCTTTCAGTCTGCTTTGGTGGCTGCTGCTGTTCATACTTCCTTGCTGGAAAAAAGAAACACCCATCAACACTGGTAATGCCATTTATTACATTCAGGTAGGTATTTACACACCTGTGTGTGCAGGGATACGAATCTCTATCTGTATACACGTGGTAACTATCAAGAAGATAATGTAGTTTCACGCATTGTTCAGCTACATAAGGGCAAGCTGCAGTCATCATGTATTAACTACTGTCTTGGAAAGGCTGACCAGTAGGGTCACAGCAAAATGTCAGTAAATTACTAGCAGAGAACTGTGACTCCATGCAGGTCCTTTCATTTAAAGAAATAAATACAAGACTATGGCTTAAGCGGTGCTATTAGAGATGACCTGAATGACTCATTTGCCAACCTACTGACCTCCACATCATTCACATCCTCCACAACGTACAAGCCACAAGCTCACAAATACACTGACTTCAATAGTACTGTGGTTAGTGAGGCAAAGGGAGATCAAAGAGTTGTGTGTGGTGGAACAAACACCAACACAAATGCCAGCAGCATTCCTCTGCAGGAAGCACATCCTTTTGGCTTTGGCATAGAATCATAGAATCATCATGGCTGGAAATCATCCAGGAACATAAAAGTCCGGCCCTCATCCTAACAGCTCCCTAGCCCCTAGACCATGGCCTCAAGTGCTCGAGCTACTTGTTTTCTAAACACCTCCAGAGATGGGGACTCCACCACCTCCCTGGGCAGCCTGTTCCAGTGCCCAACCACTCTCTCAGGAAGCAACTTCTTCCTAAGATCCAATCTAAACCTCCCCAGATGCAACTTGAGGCCATTTCCCCTCATCCTGTCATTAGTAATTTGGGAGAAGAGACCAGCATCAGCCTCACTACAACCACCTTTTAGGTAGCTGTAGAGAGCAATAAGGTCTCCTCTCAGCCTCCTCTTCTCTAGACTAAGTAACCAATGTTTACATTCAATCTTTACATTTAAAACGTGGCTTCAACTCATTATTTCTTGCCCATATTCCCTCTAGGCAAGAGGGAGTATGATGGTAGATGTGAAGCAAGTACAGGTTTTTCTCTCATGTAGACCTCTGGAAGGAGTATCAAGAGGCACAGGACTCTCTTTCCTACTTCCATCCTGACCTTCAGCATTACAGCGTAAGCAGTAACACTTGCTGGCAGAGTAAAATTCTCATTTATTTTTAATTTATTAAAAAGCTGAATTACTCATTGAAAGTTATTTGCAACCCCACGGCATCACAGAATTATTCAGGCTTAAAAAGACCTCTAAGATCATCAAGTCCAACCTATGACCTAACATCACCACATCAGCCAGACCAGGGCACTACGTGCCACAGCCAGTCCTCTCAAGTTTTACAAATTCATCCGTGTTTTGACAACACTCCGGCATTTCCCGAGGCTTAACTATCGGGCTGGGTTTGACAGCTAGAAGGGACGTTCCCTCACACCTCAAACCCATGGTGCCCCTGCCGAGCTCAGGAGCCGCCCACACTCACCGATGGAGTACATCTCCAACTGCTGCCGCAGGCGGATCTTTTTCATGCTGTCGTAGAAATTGGGCTCAGGGGAGGTCTCGGCGGCTGGGGGCAGCGTAAAGATGCGCAGGATCCTCCTCTTGTTCCTGCGGGGCAGGGAAGGGGGGGAACAAGGCGATGAGAGGAGGGCGAGGAGCGGGGCAGCCCCAAAGCCTCGGCCCCCTGCCCGCGCCCGGGCGCCGCTCACCGCCGCGCATAGACCAGTAGCGCGAGGCTGGCCAGGACCACCAGCAGGTAGACGTTGGTGGCCTCGTTCCACGCCTCGTGCACTGAGTAGTCGATGCCGCCGGTATCGCCCAGCGCGGCCGAACCGGCACCAGCCCCAACCACCACCGCCGCCATGGGGCACCGCGGCCGGCAGGAAGTGACGTCGGTCGGAGGCGCTGCGCCCCCCGCTTCCGGCCGCCGGGCTCGGGGGCGCTGCGGGCGGTGGGGTGAGAGCGTGGGGGGCTTCTGCTCCTCACACAGGAACTGTGGGGCAAGGGGTCCTCATGGTTTGAAGCTGGAAAAGGGCAGATTTAGGCTGGACATGAGGAAAAAGCTCTTGGATCTGAGGGTGAGGGATCCCTGGAACAGGCTGCCGAGAGGTGGTGGAGGCCCCATCCCTGCAGCCATTCAAGGTCAGGCTGGATGGGGCTTTGGGCTGCCTGTTCTAGTTAGAGATGGCCCTGCTCGTTGCAGGGGGGTTTGAGTAACTGCCCTTTGCAGGTCCCTTCCAACCCAGTGATTCCATGAAATTCAGTAGTGTAGGTTGTCAGAACAGAAGCAGCACTTTCCTGTGTCAAATTGGAAATCACTGGATAGTCAGGTGTGGGAGCAGCATCCCTTACTGCCCTGGGCTCCCTGTCTTCCTGATGCCACAAAGCACAGATTATGCTTTGACAGGTGGAGCAGATGAGATATTTTGGTTTAGAAAAATGAAAAATTGTGCTCACTGAGGTGCAGATTAAATAGGCAGAGGATGTTCTAACACTTTGTACTGTGTGATGTGTCATGTTTGAGCTACACGATAGTCTAGATGTGCTGTCCTTCATCCTTTCATGCTTTTTTGTACCCATCTCTTGCCTTGATGCTTCATTTTACCACATAGAATCCTGGGATGGTTCAGGCTGGAGGGAACTTTGAATATCATCTAGTTCCAGCTCCACTGCTGTGGGCAGAGACACCTCTCTCCCACCAGACCAGGTTGCTCAATGGCACATCCAGGCTGGCCTTGAACACTTCCAGAGATGGGGTTTCTACAAGCTCCTTGGGTAATCTGTTCCAGTGCTTTACCATCCTCATGGTGAAGAACTCCCTCCTAATACCCAATCTAAATCTCCCCTGTTTCAGTCTCAGGCCATTGCCCTTTGTCCTATCACAACAGGCACTTGTAAAAAGCCCTTCAGCTTTCCTGTAAGCCCCAGGTTTACCCCAAGAAGAAATTAAGTAATTGATTTAGTTAATAATAATGTACCAAAACAAAAACAAAACAGGGAGGGTTAAAAACCTTGTAGAAATTGCAGGCAAAATTAAAACAGAATTAAATTAATTTAAGGGGAAAAACCCCATAACAGAACACATTTAAATTGCCCCACATAAAAAAATCCCTACATACAGAGATGAATCACATATTCCCACATAACTGGGCCAAGCTGCTATCTCGAAACCCTCAGAGAGAAGAGACTGCCAGCAGTTCCTGCTCTTTGTGGATACATGGAGTCCACTCAGTGTCAGCACAAGTCCTAAGTGTCAGCAGGCATTTTAAAGCCCAGTTCTCTGTTCCATGTGCTCCCAAGCCACTCCTCAATTCCCAGTGTGCCTATTCCTATGGACATGAATGACGGGAGAACTTGCAATTTCAGCAAACAATGGAATTCAGATGAAACCTTCCTTCCACTGACTCTTGAGGTACCACTCTCTATTCACCAAGTTCCCAGGGCTAGATGGCTGCTGCGTTCAGCACTCAGTGCCATATGCATCCTCTCCAAACACAGGTGACAAGTGAAGTGAAGAAGGAGGAGCTGGAAACCCAGAATCAGAAACTCCAAACCCCTTCTGGTTTTGCAGAGCTGCAAAACATGGCTTGCAGCTGCAAGTCAAACGTCACATAAACGACTAACTACTACACATCATAAGGTAGACATCATGGATGTGCTTCATCTACCTTAGCCTTACATGCACTTGGGATGTGTCCTTCTGTTGCAGTTACTTGTCTTCTCTCATCATAAGACAATAGGAAGAAAACCACGTATTTCTAGGGCATGACTGATCTAACCTATGCCAAGCATTCAGAATGAATCCTCACATCCCTGGGAAGTGCTCTGACCCCCTTACTAAGTAGAGGGAGTCTAGAAACCTCACTTAGACAGCACTCACTTTGCAAATGTCCAACCAGCCTGAAGAAACTCCATCCTTTGAGGAGCATTTTCTCAGTGCAAGGTGTGCTGAGCCATTTTCTTCCCATGCTGTGAAACAGCTTCATTTTCAGAGGCCTCAGATCAGGGCATAAAAAGTTATGAGTGAGAACTATACTATAAAAAATAAAAAGGCATGATTATGGTGAGAGAAGCTCCTTGCCCCACACAGTGTGGGAAAGACAAGGAGAACAGCAATTAGACATAATTCTAGGTCATTAAACTGCACAGAACTGTGGAAACCACTAAGAGAAGAGAGTCTATCACTTATGCAACATGACACAAGCATGGGTTCTCAGGGATTTAAAAAAGTTTCTTGTGAAGTTAAGGGGGTTCATTTGCCTCTTTGTTGTGTGGGACTGTTTAGCTAACAGTCCTGACAGGAACGCATCACATGCCTGTGGAAGAGAAGTGGGAAGAATAAACTTCTCAGCTGAGATCACAGAATCTCTTTGGAAGAAACCTTTTAAGGTCCAACATTTGGCCTAGCACTGCCACAGTACTCCTAAACCATGTCCCTAAGCACCCCTCTGTATTTCTCAGATGTTAAACAGCAGGAGAGACAGGGTTAGGCTGAGGAGCTGTAGTGAGCGTGACAGCTCTATGAACCTGAGGAAATGGAGTGACCTCCTACTTGCTGCCCTGTAACAACAGGAGTTCTGTGAGTGTGGACCTTCCTTTCTTGAGGAATTGGTTCAAATACCAAATACAAAAGCCGGTTGACTATTAATTAGAAACTAGCCTGGCAGGTACAGTGCTGTTTCCTTTCATAGCCTGGGCTCTTGTTTCAGTCTGGGACCACTGAAACACCTTCAGAAATGGGACAGCAGGCTGCTGTTGGAAATGGTCCAAGCAAAGTGAGACCTTGCAGTTGTCATGCACACAAGAAACGGTGTGGCCTGCCCATGCAGATTATGGATCATATTTATTTGTAGATTGGATGAGGTGGATAGGATAACCAGTGCTGTTAATGCATGAAGACATCAGTTGTTTTCTATTTCCTTATACTACAGCTGCTTTTATGGAAAGGGCTGTTGTTTTGTGCTGTGCCAGCACAGCTTCTGACCTCCAGGATCCCTGCCTGTGTCCCAAGCATGAAGACACCAAAGCAATAAGATAGAATAATACGGCACTGGCACAACCTGTTCTGGCAAAAAACAACTAATAAGGATCCAGGCTCAGTGGCTAGATCATAGAATCACAGAATCATCATGGGTGGAAAAGACGACCAGGATCGTAAAGTCCAGCCCTCATCCTAACAGCTCCCTAGCCCCTAGACCATGGCCTCAAGTGCTTGAGCTACTCAGTTTTTAAACACCTCCAGGGATGGTGACTCCACCACCTCCCTGAACAGCCTGTTCCAGTGCTCAACCACTCTCTCAGGAAACAACTTCTGCCTAAGATCCAATCTAAACCTCCTTGACGCAACCTGAGGCCACTTCCCCTTGTCCTATCATTAGTAATTTGGGAGAAGAGCCCAGCACCAGCCTTGCTACAACCTCCTTTTGGGTAGTTGTAGAGAGCAATACGGTGTCCTTTCAGCCTCCTCTTCTCTAGCCTAAATAACCCCAGGTGCCTCAGCTGCTATTCACAGGGCCTGTTTTGCAAACCTCTCCCCAGCCTCGTTGCCCTTCTCTGGCCCCACTCCAGCCTGTTAATATCCTTCTGATACTGTGGCACCAAAACTGGACCCAGTACTCAAGGTGCGGTCTCATGAGAGCAGAGCACAGGGGCACCATCACCTCCCTACTCCTGCAGGTTACACCATTCCTGATTCAATACTACACAGCAGCAAAGAAATCTAGAGATTTTCAGCTATGGGTCAGACAGCCCCTCACAGAAACCAGCTCCTGGGAAGAAAAACACAGAGCTGCCTGAGTGAAACACAAAAAAATCCCAGCTTCCACAAAAGTGGGAATGTTGCCCACTCCACAAAGAAATCTAACGTTACACTTCATAAAAGCACCCACTTCAGTCCCATAGATTTGTCAAGAGAACTGCTGAAGAGGGTCTTCCTGCTCTACTAGAAATTTGACTGAAAGCTGCTGAATATTCTGTTTTGAACATCCAGTTACTTCATATCCAAAATGGATGCTGAATTCCAACAGTAAGCTGCTTCTTTAGAAAATTATAGCCAAAGAATTCCTCTGTGTGTGTGTGTGTCTAGATATAATTTTTAATGGATTTTGAGTTACAGAACCTCAGAATCACAGAACATTATGGATTGGAAGGGACCTCAAAAGATCATGCAGTCCAATCCCCCTGCCACAGCAGGATCACCTAGACCAAGTCACACAGGAACATATCCAGGCAGGTTTTAAACGTCTCCAGAGGTGGAGACTCCATAACCTCCCTTGGCAACCCATTCCAGTGCTCTGTCACCCTTACTTGAAGTTCCGTCTCATATTTATGTGGAACCTCCTATGTTCTAGCTTAGACCCATTGCCCCTTGTCTTATCACCAGATGACACTAAGCAGAGCCTGGCTCCATCCTCCTGACACCCACGCTTCACATATTTATAAACATTAGTGAGGTCACAGACTGAATTTGGACGTTTGGCCTAGCAAGGAATAGCAAAAGGGACCACAGAGTTTGTCCACTGCACACATAAGGAGAAGTGGAAATTCTGTGCATGAAATGGGACAGAGATGACAAGCATCATCAGCCTGGAAACAAAGTGTGATAAATCCTTAGCCCCAGAGTTAGTGAAGATGACCATATTGGCTGTGAGTGGGACTGTGGCATCCAACTGCAAATTTCCATTTGCAAGTCCATCTTAAGTGGGAGTGTTGCCTGTTTTAATCTCAGGAGGTTGAAAGAAGTGCTGCTGAGAATTGCAAGCTTCTTAGAACTTCTGGACAGAGCTAGCATTGGGACTGCAGGGCAGGAGATCAGCAGGAACAATGTCTATTTTGAGAAGGTATCTAGATAGCCATGGACATGTAAATCTGACCTAAACTGTCAGCAAGCTGTGAGAGGTGCTGCAGGACCACTAGGAGATAAATGAAAAAATGTAAAACACAAGTCATAGTTTAGCAAAGGTAGCTCATACCGAACTGTTAGTAACTGTTTCTATTTAGTTACTGGTTTTCTAAACAAAAATAATGTGGAAAATACAATGTATCAAGATTTCAGAAAAACACACTCTGGAAGCAAATGGGTAACATTTTATCTGTCATAACAAGAGCACTGAGGAATGAACTGTGAAGTAGGTGACAGCAGGTGGGCAGCATCAGAATCTGTGAAAAACAAAGGGATCAAACTTTTAGAGAGAGCAGAGTCTGAAAGCCCACATAAGAGTGGAGGGTTAAAGAAAGTAAAAATTGTAAAGAATGTTGAGAAACAGCCTCTTTTATTTGTTTATGAACAATTGACTGAGAGGCATCAATGTGATGTAATCATGAAAAGACAAACTCAGTCCCATAATTTGTCTGTGAAATTACTGCAAGTGGTGACAAAAATTACTAGGATCAGCATGTAGGGCTCTGGCTAGAGCTCTTCTCAAGCACTGGCTTAAGAAAGGCTGTTTGCAAACTCAGCAGATGCAGAGCAGGGGCTCAAGTGTATCCAGAGAAAGTACCGTTGTGCTGAATGATAGAAGTACTTCGTACTGGATGATAGAAGAGCTTGTCTTAGTCTGGCAAAATGAAGATAAGAGGGAAGGGCACAGGAAAAAGCAGCAGGGAGAGAAAGAGTTGTTTAAGATAAATTAAAATATTGTCCATGTACAAGGATGTAACCTGTGGAGAAAAGTTTAAGATAGAAATTGGAAGGCAGGTCCTCACTGTTAGAGCAAGTGCATTATGGAATGGTCTCCAGCTGAATATCAGAGGCCAAACCCCAACAACTTTTACGTGAGATTGAAGAGTGTATGAAAAAATTATGCAATGTGTTTGCTTGCAGTAACAGGGGAATTGACTTAATGGCCCAGAAAGTTCCTCAGAGCCCTGTGTTCTGATATTCTCCACAGCACTGTTGCTGTATAAGATATTTGAACAGAAATTAAATGCAGTCCTGTCAAATTGTAGTGGGAATTTTCGTTCCCCGAGAGTAATTAGCCTTGCTGTGTGTGGTCGGTACATGGAAGAGGCATTTAATGGCTGTGAATACCAGTAAGTCTTTAAGTGGTGGAGTTGATTAGAAGTTATTTGGAATATTCATGTACTAATTTTCAGTAAGTTTCAAGGGATATGTCCTTTTGAACAGGATCAGTTATTGCAGTGTTGAGATACTGGTTCAGCATTCCCTTAGATGTCAACTGCCTGTCCCTAGCTGTCTCCTAGATGTGGAGGAACCAGAAAATAACATGGCTTGTCTTTCATTTAGCAATAGAAAATGTCAAGCTTGTAGACTTAGCTTTGAAAATACAAGCTACTATTAAAACAATCCACTTGTTAGGATTAAAGAGACATGCAACTATATGACTTTCAAGCAACAGGATACCAAATATAGTAAAGACGGGAAATCAAGCCCACACCTCCCTAAATACAGACATAGTTTCCAGCAAAATAAGTCAATTAATTTGGAGAATGTTCTTAATCTGCTGTCTTAATATCTCTGTTTTGGCAGGAAATTTAAACTAAGGTCAGGGAAAGCCATCATGAACACCACTCTGTGACTGTATACAGAAGTGTTTGCCAGAACCAGCATTGCCTGCCTTGTAAAATTTCTTGAGAATTGCTGTCTAACGGTGTTATAACATGAAGCCGTCAGTGATAGGTCTTTTTCTAAACTACTAAAGAAAAGATTAAGAGTGGATTAAGTTAGAGGCATGCCATTAATTGTGGTGTAATTTCCATCACGTTTTGTCGTGGTGCAATTATAGGAAATGTCTTTCCAGGATGTCTCTTTGTGTATAAATGTATGTTGTGGTTGCTTTAATTGTTTTCCCCAGCGACAATGCACAACATTCCCAGAGTCCTGCCTTATAAAACATTTGCTGATGGACAAGATACAAAAAGAATACTATAGTGTTGTTCTCTCCTAATTTTATGCCTAGTTCAGAATGAAGTTGGAGAAAGTTGCACAGTCTGTGCACGTATGTTTGTCTCTGCCTTTTCATTTCTGTTAGACATGTGTCGAGTACTTTGTTTTCAGTGCTATGATGCTCTAAGTCCCTGAGGACTCTAGAACAACAGAGTGAAATTAGCACTGTATAAATATAGGATAATTTTCCTCGAAATGGCCATTGCTATTGAAAGTATGCTGTGAGGCGTGGTTTCACTCCGAGTTTTCACTAGTGTTGTGTCCACAGATGCAATTATGACGGGCATGTAGTTAGTCAGCAGCTGGCAGATGCTGCACAAATCACTGGTCTACACATAATCTCTTCCTGGAATCTTGGAAGAATAATATTTGCATTGGCTTCTAACCAAAAATCATCTTAAATGCAACTTGATTTTGTGTACTTTACCCAATTGTATAATTGTATGGACAGAATGTGTGTGTATTACATGGTAAATGCTACATGGAATTTTTCAAGTATAGTGTTAACTGTTTTTAAAGCCATTTCTCCTGACATGTGGTAACATAATGTGACCAGCACACCTGTCTGGCTGGATAGAAAAAGTGAAAAAAAGAATCAAAAAATTATCTGATTCTCCTTTCACATCCACCTGATGACTCAAGGGAGATTCCACTGTTGTTATTCTTATTGTAGCATAAATAGGAGAAGAATCCTGTGTGTTATCTTATCAAGGTAAGAGAAATATTTTTCTGTTGCACTTAACCTCTCACCACAACCCCCCCCAAAAAAAGCAAAATCATTTAATGCTGGAGGTCACAATTTTAAAAAAATAGTATTTTATAAGAGCTATAAGATTAAGAATTGCTAGCTATATCATTGCAGCACTGGAGAATGAGGCTTGGAATTCTAGCATAGTTTTTAGTTTGAACAAAATTTTCATTCAAAAGCTCTGAAATAACAGAGCGTGGTCAATAATAACAGGTTAGACCGACTTGGAGTTCTGATCTCCTACTATTGTGTCAAATCAGTCAGAATTAGTCACTGTTGTTTGTGCTTTATGATGCTCCATACAATATCTGAATGAGGTCCTTTCCTCAGTCATATTCATTCCTTGGGTTTGTCTCAAGTCCACCTAAATATGCAGACAAAAACCTTATAATGTAACTGTGGCTGTAATTAAAACAAAAGACTTGAGACTTGCATTGCTGAGCTCCATTGACGCTCTTTCACTAGGTTTGGGTGGTGCAAGGTGAACCCAAGACACGGGCTGTGTAGTTCACTCTTCTCCAGGCATGGATTCATGAAACATGGGAGAAGGCTCCATACACCAACACCAGGACCACAACCAGCTCATATGCTGCCATATTCCTCATGGCTGTCTTCTTCACCCAGAAAACTAGTATAAGTAATTTATGCAGCCATAACTATCTAACTAATAATGATAATGAGGGTTTCTCCAGTCTTCCTATCTATAGAATGGTTTGGTTTCATGGGTGAAATCATAGGTTAAAAGTTCTTATTTTTTTAGGTTTGTTATTATGACATCAGATCATAATGGCTATGAAATTCCAGTAAAAGCTTATAGCATAAACCAACATAACACAGCTTCAACAATGTCTGAATGTATGTAGAAAATGTATTACAATCAATCATAATGGACTTTTTATTTACATTTTTGGACAAAATGCTGTATGTTCATTTGTAACTTGTGGATTCAGACTTTCTCCATGTAATTGCACTCATTTCAATGTAGTTGTTGCTAGACAGACAAGAGTAAGTCAGGTGATCTTAGTCTCAGCATCCAGTTTAAAACCAAGTCCTTTGTGACTTGGTCTAGGTGGTCCTGCTCTGGCGGGGGGATAGGACTAGATGATCTTTCTAGGTCCCTTCCAATCCCTAATGTTCTGTGATTCTGTGATCCAGAGACCAATAACAGCAGCAGTTGTTCATGAAGTTGTATCTTTCTTTTCTTCTCACTTTTTGATTTGTAAGTTTTAGTTTCAAAAATTAAAAGAATTGATACATTATCGTGTCATAAGATCATTGCTTCAAGCCACTGTAAGAGTAAGAAGTCTAAGTGTAAACAGAGTTAAGAAGGAGGACATTTAAACTAAACTTCAGAAGTATTTTCTAACTTTGGAAGCTTTTTACCAGGAAAAAGAAAGAATTGCCAAATCTTTGACACTTTCAAGTTAATCTAGATGAGACATTTCAAAGTACAGGAAATAATCTTTCATTAGCAGGAAAAGGGCAAGATTATTTCTTATTTTATAATGTCTATTATTTTAGGCACTTCTGCCATGCGAAGGGCACAAAAGACAGCAGCTATGATTAGCTGCAGGATAATGATACAGGCTGTGTTTTATTTCATGGTAGGTTTTTTTTCTATAATTTATAGCAAAAATAAAATACAAATAAAATAAATGGTTTATTCATGAAGGACTTCCTGATGATGAGCTTTGTGAAGAGCATCCCCTGTGCTCCAGAGACAGATGTTTTCTGTGGCCCTGATTCAATAAAGCAATCCTGTTCAGGAAAATGGTTAAGCCAGAGACTATCCCAACAACCTGAGGATGGGAACAACAAATTTGCAGTACTAAAAAGATCTAAAAAGATATACTTTAATGTGACTCATCTGACTGACATTTAGCTGCCTTCAGATTACCTAGGGAGGAACTGAAACTAGGCTAACCAGGGGCCTGAATGGATGCACAAGCTGTCATAGATCTGATTTTTCAATTACCTGTAAACTGCTCCGAGGTTCAGACTAACTTCAGATCAGATTATTTCAAGCTTGGCAATTACTTCTCCTCATCTAGTTCTAAATCTCCAGCTTCCTTGAGATAGAATATCAGTGTCCAAGTGATGTGTGATGGTGCAGATTCTTACTTTTTTTGGCCCTTAAAAGTTCAAGATCAAGAGCTAGGTGACAATACACACTTCTGTGGTGTTATTTGTACCTCCAGAATCTGCGGTGTGAATCTCTACATATGTCTATACAGCTTTTACAAACTGTATTTACAAACATAATTTTTACCAAAAAATGGATTATTTTGCTGTTCTGAAACTTTTGGCCACACTGCTGGACTTGTGGGAGGAAATCCCCTTCTAACCAGGGCAAAGCAGTACTTCATGGTTATCGTTGCACCATTGTGCTATAGACTGAAAGACCTCATGACATAGGTAGGTTTGTAACATAAGACTGTGGCTAAGGGAGGAGGAGGTGACACAACTGTTAGTCAGACCCCATGAATGAGATTGTGAGTACCTGCTGCTTCCAGTGGCTGCTGTGGAGGATGGAAGCATTCAGCACCAGAAATGATCATGTCCTCTCCACAATCTGCTTGTTGCATTTTCGTTCTTATCGATCTGGACCATATAAACCCACGATAATTCCCTTCCCTGCCTAAAACTATGCTACTTCTGTTGACCAGAGCTGATGCACATAAATCTGCCAAGCTGTTGGCACTGGCCAGTCCTAATGACTGACCTCTGTTCTGGAATAAACTCAGTTAGTTCATACAGGGTCCATACGGCTGTTTTCTCTCCTGCCTTCCCCCTTCCCTTCTTCTGATTCTCTGAAGGTCTGGGGTTTTATATGTCTTTGCAGCATCTCCCCATGAGTATTTCACTTCTGTTGGCACTTTCTGCAGCAGTATTAATAATGACAGTTAGCTGGCACAGGGCCAGCTGTAAAAGTTTATGGAGTAATTGTGTAATAGAGCTGCAAGGGTTTAGCAAAAACCCAGCAGGTGGACAAATTTTCTCCCTCACTCCTTTAAAATAAAAGCTCTCCTGTTCCGCAAGCTTTGCAAAGCCTTTGCACCACCGTTTCTTGGAGGCGAAATGTGCATATTTTAATGTGACAGGTCTAGGAACCAGCGTTCTCCTGTGGCACTCCCACCTCCAGCTGCAAGGCTGTACCCCTGGTCCCCATCTTGGGCCATGCTCAGTGCAAACATTGAATATAAAATTGCTGCTTTCCCCTTGCCCTCCACCTTCCAGCTGCATATTCCCACCCTGGTTCCCTGCTTGAAGCAATGATTTAATAAATATATCTACAATAATCATCAGTGCCTCTGTCTGCCGTTCCCCTCCCAGCTGCAGTTTCCCACCCTTATTTCTCTTCTGTGCCATGATTAGTACATATGTTTAAAATAAAACTCATCGTCTCCTTCTCCCTTCCTCCTTGCAGCTGTGGATTCCTTCCCGCCTCCACCTTGTCCAGATTTTCAGCCCTGGTTTGTAGGCATATTTCACAGGAAAATTGAACCTCTGACAGTGTCTCCCCTCCCTGCTGTCTGCCATTTCTCCAATGCAAATCAAATATTGGGCTTTAAAATGAAATCAGATCATAGCCAGCCCTCAGTGGTGCTGACATGAAGCCCATTAGCAATCTGAATCAAACAGAATTATTCCTTTGTATTTTAATCCCTTCTCATAGAACCATAGATCCATTTAAGTAGGAAGAGACCTGTAAGATCATAGAGTCCAACCATTACCCTAATTCTAACAAACCCACAACCAAACCATGTCCTAAGCTCCAGATATACATGACTCTTAAACACGTCAAGGGATGGTGATTTAACCCCCACCCCAGGTCGCCTGTTCCAAGGTCTGATGACCCTTTCCATGAAGTTTTTCCTAATGTCCAACCTAAACTTCCCCTGGTGCAATCTGAGGCCATTTCCTCTTTTTCTACCACTTCTTACTTGTGAGAAGAGACCAACCCCTACCTCTCTGCAACCTTCTTTCAGGTGGTTGTAGACAGAAAGGTCTCCCCTTAGTCTCCAGACTAAAAATCATGGTATGACAAAGTTGCTGAGGCTTGCAGGTCCAACCCTGTGTTCCAAGCTTGCTCAGGGCAGTGTCCAGTGAGGCTTGAGTATCTCCAAGACTGGACACTCCATGACCTTCCTGGGCAACATGAGCCAGTGTTGAACTATGCTCATAGCAAAGCAGTTTTTCTGAAGTTTAGACAGAATTTCTTGTGTTACATTTTGTGCATCTTGTCATGTCAGTGGGAACTACTGATTCCATCTTATTTCTATATCCCATCAGGTATTTATGCACATGTATAACACTCTCCTAAGTCTTTTTCATTCCAGGCTGAACTGTTGCAGCTTTTTCAGTCTCTCCTTCTTCAGTCCCTTAATCATCTTTGTGGCCCTTCACTGGAGCTGCTCCCATATGTGTGTGCATCTCTTGCAACAGAGACCCCAGATCTGGGCATAGCACCCAGACAAGTCTCACAAGCACTAAGCAGAGGGCAAGAATCAACTCTATTGATCTGTGGACAGTGTGCTTCCTAATGCAGCTCACCAGGCTTTTTGCCTGCTTTGTCACAGGGGCATGTTACAGGCTCATGTGTGGCTCACAAGTAGACTAGAGGTCTTTTCTGCAATGCTACCTTCCAGACAGTTAGTCCCCAGTGTGTTCTAGTGCATGGACTTTATTTCTCCTCAGATGTAGGATGTTGCATTTCCCTGTCTTAAACCTGATGAGTTGTCTGTTGGACACTCAGCCTTTCAAGCCTTTAAAGAGCAACCACTCTTCCCAGTTTTGTGTATTCTGTAGCTTTGCTGGGAGTTTGCTCTGCTCCACCACCCACATTGTTAATGAAGATGTTCAACAGCCCTGAAGTATGTGTTTGCCTGGGCTTCATGACATTGACCATAACCCTTTGAGGTGGCTGCCACCACACTTTGAGGTTTTCAGTCACATCACTAGCCGTTTATGTTACCTCCACTTGATCAGTTTGTGTATGGGGAAGTTATGTGAGATAGTGTTGAAAGCCTGAAATCAAGGCTCTCCTCTCATCCACTGAGACAGTCATGTCATTATAAGGCTCTCAGGTTGGTCAGGCATGACTTCCTCTTTGTAAATCTATGTTGATGGTACTCAGTCACCTTTTTTTTTTGTACGTTTAGAAATGGTTTCTGTGGCTATTTGCTCTACCACCTCATAAAGGACTGAACTGAGGTTGAGCAACCTGTAGTTCTGAGGTGAAGTTGATGCCATCCTTGAGAAAGCAGTGACATTTGATCAGAGGAATTAGAACTTTCCCCATGATGCTGCTCTAAAGATACTTTCTTACTTTCGTGCATATGCTTGAGTGGTAGCCCTTCACCCGTTTTGTTGATTTTGTCAGGTGAATCCCATGAGTTATTCTAGTGTTACACGTCCTTATTTTCATTAGTTGTGCTAACAGTTGTTGACACTCAACATCTGTCCTCTTCCCTTCAAGGCCATGGTATATGGGGGTGGAGAGACAAGGATGTTTGTATTTGGCATCAGCCGAGAACGAAGCATGTGGTATCTTGCGAAAAACCTTGTGAACTTTCTGCTCCAGGGAATACTATATTTTCCCCCCAGATTCACTCAAAGTATATGCATAACCCAAGGATAAGCCCTAGTCATGACAAATTAGGGTTTGCAAGGACACCAGATGGTTGGTGAGCTTTTGGGCTAGACTTGGACCAGTAAGAAAGTTTGAAAGCCATCCCTGTTCAGATTCTGCATTAGTAGCACCCTTGACTAATCCCCACCTGCCTTAGCCTGAGACAGTGTTCTGTCTTGTGTTCTGCATGTTGCAGGTGAGTGGGACAGGCTGAAGGTGCAAAGAGACCTTTTAGGGGCTCAGCATTCACTCAGGAATAATGCTGAATCCACAGAAAGTGATTTAGTTTTGGTCTAGAGGTGACTGGAATACTAAAGGGCATCCTAAGGGGCTACAGTGCCTATGAATTGGATGATCTATCTTATGCTAGTGCCTCTCAGAGCAATCCCACAGATTAAAGAGGAAAGAACCATGAGGTTACAATGGTAGCAGTATTATGTATTGATAATAATTGATCTTGATTGTGTGTTCATACCACACACAGTACAGCTAAGGTCTTCATCCACACAGCTTATGTCCTGTCATCAGGGATATGCACCAGCCTTTCAGGGAATGACAGAGCTGCTGGAAGCAAAATGCCTGGGCAGAAATGGCACCCTATACTGTGTGGGATGAAACAGACCAGCTCTGCTGATGCTTCGGTGATTTGGGCCATGGTTACTTGCACGCTTTGGAGTGGCCAGAACTGCTGAAGATGCTAGTGAGGAAAATCCGAGGTTGTCCTCAGGCTGGGTTTAATTGCATTAATCAGACTCTTGCAAAGTAAAGATGGGTTCAAATTCCACACTGCCAGACAGTGTTGGGTGAGTTATTGTAATTATTATTCAAAGGAGCTAGTCTAAAGAACTGAAAAAATAAAAAGGTTCTGTTCCATAGTGTTTCTAGTTGGCTGGAATAGATCAACATCTCATCTTTCACCTAAATAGGAATCCCTGGACTCCCTCAACTACTCTCATTTCTGAGTCAGTCTCTAGCTGAAACAGCATTCCAGAAAGAAGATAAGATTATCCTTGATCAAAACAATGTTCTTATTCTCTACTCTGGCTGAACAAGCTCTGTGGAGGAAGTGGATGCTGAGAGAGGGGAAGGAGAAAAGCCAATGCTTCATTACCTTGGGACCACTCCACCTTCTGGAACAGAGTGAGCTGGAAGAGCTCTGTGTCTCGCAGAAATGTGCAGTCTGCTCCTCTGGCCCCTGCTGGCCCTACCTCACCTCTTCCCTATTATGTTTTCAGCATACTGTTCTCCAGGCCCTTAAATGTGGCTTAGTGTACAGGCCATTCAGAAAGCCCAGACAGATTCCCCCTCTAACAGTGCAGTTTTCACCATGAGAGAGACCTTTGGCCCTATGGTCCAAGTACAGTGGTAGAGCAAACATTCAAGTGGCTGCAGAAAGCTCTAAGTCAGAGTGATCAGAATGAAAACTCACCAGATACTCATTCATCAGAAGCATGGAGTCTGTATTCAGTGACCAGATTAGCATTGTCTGGTAGAAATACTGAAGATCCCTCAGTATTTGTTGATTGTCAGCAGTTTGTAGCTGGAACAGTAACACCTGCAACAGCTAAGGATGGAGGGCAGCTCATGTTACGACCTCTTGTAAGGTTTCATACAAAGCCCGTCAAAGCTGGGAGGGACTCTTTGGCTTCAACTGTCTTTCAGCCAGACATTAGTGCTCCGTAACTAGCTCAGACAAATTCCTTTTTATATCAAATTGTCCTCTGAAACTGCCTTCTTTTTTCATTGCTTCATCAAAATACATCCAGCTGTTCCTGTGCTTGTATCAGTACAATTTGCCCCAGACATTCCAATGGAAAATTGTATTCATATATAAGTCAGTAACAGCTGAATCTATTTTCTTCAAACTCCCCTTATTTTAAATCTAATGGAAACCTAGAGAATGTGATTTGCTTGTCCAAACTTAATTAGCTCTACTGAGCTAATAATTTCAACATTATTAGCACCAGGCTTTTCTACTTCTGCTCAATATGTTTTGAATTCTGTCTCTTTGCTCACAGAAAAATGTTGTTACACAACGAGTTATTTTAAATTGTTAATGTCCAGCAAAATTTAAACATGTATTAGGTTAGTAGAATGCAAAGAGTGGCAGTGATCTCTTCACTACTCCCAGCTGCTATTGGCCATATGACATGATAATAATAATACCTTGAATTTCTGTAGAATATTTAGCTTCAGTAAAAAACTTGAAGGATGTTGGGCTGTTCTTGAGTAATTTATGAATTCCATGTGTTTATAAGTGTCTTTAAATATTGTGAGGGATTTACAGTATGAAAATGTGTTTGGTCCTAGGAGGTGCTGAGTGTCCATAGGCAAGGAGGCATATAACTGCATCTAGGACATGCTGCAGATGCCTTCTGCTTTAATGTCATACATCTGTGCAGCTGTGGGCTTCAGCAAACTCTGCCCTGGGGACAATGTGTCTCAAGCGGGATGAAGAGGAGAACAAAGACTCCAGGACACCGAGTCAAAGAACTGAAGTAGGCAAGGAATGGGATTAAAAGAAAGGGCCTTGCAGGGAAAACTAACGAAGAAATGCCATTGAAGTTCTCTCCCTGAAGGGTGACAAACTTCTGGGTAGGATAGGTGTATGAGGCTTGCTGCTTTCAGAACCTTTAATCTTTTGTTCTAAAGGATTAAAATTTGTTGTGGTGTTGAGAAGGCTGTCCACTAAAGCTTCCACAGAAGTAACTTTCCCTAAAACGAACTTGCAGGATGACGCTGGCAAATGCATGTTACTGTGATCCAGTATCTAATCTAAGGCCAGGGAAACTGAGGTTTTCCTCTCAGGGAGAAAGGAGGTGCCTTCTGAGGGATCAGAACAACTGAGATAGGGCTAAGGGGAAAGGGTTGGAACTGCATGCTCTATTCATATGAACAGTTTTTTCATGACTTTTTGGAAATTTGGAAATTTGTGGCATATGCAGACAGACTGCTTGAAACAAGAAAATGCTCTATTTTTATGTTTTCAGTCATCACATTTCACATTTCCTGTTCCCAAATGAAAACATTCTGCTTTGTTGAAGTGTCTGAACCACCTCAGTTAACATCTATGTACATCTCTGGATGAAGCAAAGAGCATTTTAGTTTGGGGGTTGTAGGTTGATGTTCTCTACTGTAGTTGTGGATGCCTGGCCAAGCTTCCTTGTGGTCCCTTGTGCTTGGCTCTGGGATTCTTTGGCTCCTGTGGGTCACCACCTGCTTGGAGGGGGAACATTCCCATTGCAGGGGGTAGTCTGGCCAAGAAGGACTGCATTTTGGATAGAAGAGAGCATAGACTACCCATGTTAAAAACTTTCATAATGAAAAGTGATGCTAGGAAGGCAGAACAAAGCTGGGCTAGCTTAAAAATACAGAAAGAAAAGTCTGTTTGGTCAGTTCAGCAGACAAGAAGGCACAGAAAATGCTGAAGCAGTTTAAAACTACTACATCTAGTTTTACTGATGGACAACTGTAGGGTTTCAAATCCCTTGAAATATAATTTAGACTCACTTAAAAACTTGGTTTATAGAGCAGACAATATAGATGACTCCAGCGTAATCCTGTAGACCATGGCACATACCAGGAAATTCATTACATTTGAAGCCTGATTCTGCAGAAGCTGATAGCAAAACTACCGCTGATTTTGCTAGCAACAGAAGTTTACCTCTTGGATTCAGTTTTTAAATTCCTGTAAGGGTGATCAAAACCTTCCATTTTAACCATGAAAAAAAGGACCACATCAGTGAAACTTCCATTGCCAAATGGAATAAACAAGTATATAATTTAGCATCTTGGTAACTATAGTTCAAAGGACTTGTTCTCTGGAGATGTTTAAAACCCGCCCGGGTATGTTCCTGTGTGACTTGGTCTAGGTGGTCAGGCTCTGGCAGGGTGATTGGACTAGATGATCTTTCAAGGTCCCTTCCAATCCTTAATGTTCTGTTATTCTGTGTGATATGCGACTGGTTAATGTGCAAAAGCAGATGGATCAAGCAGATTCATCGCCTCTGAAACATTTCGTACAATGATTTTTATTTTTACATTATTCCAGGCAAAAGAATTTACATTTTTCTTCTATATTTAATTTCCCAGGTTTCTGTGAAACTTCAAAGAGACCTGTTTGTAGAAAATAGTAGTGTTCTGTAGTAGTGTTCTGTAGTGAAGAAATGTTTTCCTTGTTCTGAGTCAATGGCCAGCCTACGTTACCCATTGAACAACACTTGATGGAAAGCATAAGGCAATATCCTAAGTAATAGGATAGTCTCTGAAACTCTCTCCATGCTTAAATAAAGCTGTATATAAGTATTTTCATTTATCTGAGTTTTCCCTACCCAGATAATGATATTACAGGGAGAGTACTGATATCACTCAAAGCTTTTATAATAATAACAGTAATTCTATTGTTAATGATATTTACTACAAAATTTAAGAATAAATTAGTGCCAAAAGAAATAGTAACAAACAAGCATAAATAAAAATAACAAACAAAATGAAATAAAAGCCAGGGATTTTTACTGAAAATCAGAGTTCTACTTTCTTGTGGTAGAATCTGAAAGAAATTTCTATCAGAGTTTTATCTCTGTTTTAGAACTCTAATAATTCTGCAAGCAATACAATTCCAGGAACTAAAGTATTCTGATACTGAAGAGTGCAATGCTGTTTTAGAAAGGAGCAAAAGAGAGATGTACATGTACAGATAAGGAAAGCAGGATAGCAAAACCCATCATCTTGCATTCTGTTTCTCTTTACAAAATACCATGTGAATAGTCTCCTGGTCCAGAAGTGCAGTGGTTTGTCTTCCTCAATGCAAATTGCTCCTGCCCCTTTTTCACTTTGTAGAATTTATCCTGTGCTCTTCTGGAGACTGGCACGCAGCTGAAAAGACACAGAATCTCTGATGTGATGTCCAAATGCCAAACAGTTTCTTGGGCAATGCAGAGAGAGCTGACAGTAACTACAGATTGGAGGTGCGAAGATTATGAGCTTAGGGTGTTCCCCTGTGCTCATAGTCTACGGATGCTCCTCCGATATCCTTAAACATGATTTTCACACTAACAGCTTGTGTGTGTATTTTTCATGTGGAATGTTTATGTGAGCATGGGAATACAAGAGAAAACCCAAACCAAAGGCTTGGAAGTAAGCTGAAGGTTGTGTTCTTGGATGATTAGGGATGTCTCCAGCTCAACTTCTGTCATCGCCTTCTGGAGTATGGTGCACCCTCTTTCTAGAGTTTGGTATGATCAGGGTGCAAAGAGGACACTGAGGCACCAATGAAGTTTTTTTTCTTAAAACTGACCTACTGCTCGCTCACTCAATCCATCTCCAGAGGGACACAGCTACTAGTCATTCTTCTAAAACTCCATGGATTAGCAACAGATGTTTTCTCAATTGTACAATGGAAAACGTTTTTTTTTTTCTTCTGAAAAAAGCGACATATTTCTGTGGACTTGGTACAGTCTGCAATGGTTTGGGTATGGTCTTCATCCACAATAGCTTTGGTAACAACACACAGAATATAAGACAACAATCTTGCCTTCAGTTATTTAAGAGAAACCTGACTCCACTCCCGAGACAATATAACTCTGGCCAAAGGAAGTTCAGTTGGCTTCTTCTTTCTCTGAAAAACAGACCACACAATTGTGGTGGATGAAAGAGTAGCCAAAAAATTAAGAGATCATTTTCAGACAAATAGCTTTTTTTTTTTCTTTTTGCAAATACAGTATTTTTTCCCAGTCTTTCCACTCGTGTAATATGAACTACTGCATATGCTACACGATATCACTATCTGCTGCTCGGTTTTTTTGTGTTTGTAATCACTGGATTTTATTTCATTTGTTTGCCTTTTGGACCCAGTTTTGACCATGGAGAGTTTTAATGATCAAGGGATCTTTACATTAGAGTCTCTAACATGGTGTGCTTTCAGTAGAAAATGGGAGGAATTTTGCTGACAGTATTGACATTATGATTTACCCCCACAATCCCACAAGTACTGAAGTTACTACCAATGGATTTTGATTGCTCTGATACCTTTCCTCCTGACACTGGGGGGTTTTTTGTTTTTGTTTTTTTTTAAGTCAGCTCACTTTGTTAACTTAATGTAAAGCTTGAAAGGCAATCATGTAGTTTTTTCTAGATGTTTTTTGACATCTACCAACTTGGATTTTCCCAGTAACTTTACAGCTGAGTCATGTTTGTTGACCTCTGTAGCCAACTCCTCTTAAACAATCTGCTGAATTGTACAATGCGCAGCTGAGCAAAACGTTAAACTTGCTTGAAATGCCACCAAGTATATTCTACTTCAGAAACATCCTGGTGCTCTAAATCACTCAGTGATTTGAAAGTCAATTGAATGAAGCTCAGGAGAAATAAGAGAACTAGATTTACTGTTAATTTGATATTTGGAAGTGAAATTTCATTCCGTATGTGGATGCTGGAAAAGCTGCCAAAACCAGGCTCTGCTAAAATATCATAATTACTGGTTTCTCTAATCCCCAAATACAACATTGTTTGATGAAAACAATGTCCTCTTCAGTCCCTTCACTCCACCATCTATTGTTTTACACTAGTTATTTATAAAAGGAAATGTCTGACTTTTTAAAATGGAAAAGTTGGATTACTACTTGATTTATTTCTTTTTCTTCTATATTATCAGTCTTGACTCAAACAGCAGGTCATTGTGTTCTGATTATCTGATGTTTTTACCAGTCAACTCCTTTTGCTGTGGCCTTTTCACTGTCAAAATGAACCTCACTTCTTTTTTCCACTCTGAGTTGTTATGTCACTGTGCTCTAAAAGTAACCCTTGTCCTGATTGGCACAGCGAGAGGAGGCTTGGGCTGGTTGGTGCCTGTGGCATGTGTGGGTGCAAATGCCCATGGCCAGACATAGTGTCTTTGTCGGAAATCATTCCAGGGTGAGACATACAGTGGGTCACTCACTTCATAAAAAACCTAGTGGATAGCACTAGCTTTTTTATGCTGGTCATGTGTGACATGACTTCCTGCCCAATATGAAAATTGGTTCAAATTGACTTCTACAGGAAACTAGCAAAGACAGAAAAAGGTAGACTTCCCTTTCTTCAGCTAATATAAAAATGCCAAAGAGCAAACACAAAATGCTAGGCAGCCTACCAAGTGACAAGAGTTAACTAGCCTTTGGTTACTGTGCTCTTGGATGGAGAGTGCTGTGCTGCCCAGGGGGGTTGTGGAGTTTCCCTCTCTGGAGATGTTTAAAACCTGCCTGGACATGTTCCTGTGTGACTTGGTGTAGGTGATCCTGTGTGGCAGGGGAATTGGACTAGATGATCTTCCAAGGTCCCTTCCAATCCCTAATGTTCTGTGATTCTGTGATTCTATGTCTTGCAACGTGGCTGTTTGAAATCAATTTTGCTGTTATACATGTAAGACTTTCTGAGGTGACAGTGCTGACTCTCTTCCTTGTACCTCACTTGCAGTTCCTTTTTCAGAAGGTCCCATCTGCTCCTGAATTGAAAGTTTCTGAGGATATGTTTGTTGAGAAGCAAAGAAGCCTTGGAACAGGCTGCCCAGAGAGGCAGTGAAGCCACAGTCCCTGGAGTTGTTGAAAAAAAATGAGTAGACTTAGTGTTTCAGGAGATGGTTTAGTGGTCAGGGTTTGTAGTATGGATGGTTGGACTTGATGATCTGGAACGTCTTTTCCAACCTTGATTATTTTATGATTCTAATGTCATGCTGACACCAACAGGTCCAGGATGTGCCTTTTCAGCCCTGTGTACCATTAACCAGAGCTGCTGCCTTCTGCAGTTCTCCTGCCCAGAGTCCATCATGGTCTCTCTGAAATCAGACAAGGCATTGACTCACCCAGTTGTGTTATACATAAACTGTTTCAGGCTGAGAACCTTCACATTTTTGTCACATGTTCCAGACTATTCCAAAACTTGCTGGGTTTGTGTTCATTTGGAAAATAGTGCTTGGAAGCTGAAGGAACCCAAGCTTTCTATGTTCTTGGTGAAGGGCTTGGCAGAGCATGATTTGTAACAGCAGCATATTGTTCTTGCTTGGCTTTAAATCCTAGTGCTGCTATCTGACACCCCAGAGCCTGGTAGGAAGGACAATGGCCCTTGGACATCTGCTGGCATTTTTCAGTGGTGGTCACTGTGCAGAGCTGACCGCTCTCCAGTTTGGACACACCTGCCATGAAGGCATTGTGCTGGCATCACATTTAGAGGCATTGATAAGTCTGCTAGGTGTTTGGTGTGGGGCTGTCTCAGAATTTACTCCCCTTTAACAGCAGCGTTTTTCCAGGCTGCTTGATAAGGTTTTTAATACACACATTCCTTTCTAGAACTCACCACTACAAACTTTTGCTCATGAGGGCAGGCACATCAGTGACAGCCCACAGAGACTAAAATCTGTCTGTATACTGTGCTGTCAAAAGTCTTCCCCAGGTATGTTCGTGTCATTTGGATTGGTGTTACTGTTGAACAACTTTGCAGCAGACTTAGTTACTTCCAAAGCTTCTTGGAGCCTTTTGTCTTGCTATTTTACTATTTTTCCCTCATCTGTTTAGGCTTAAGCACTCTGTATATGATAAAAAATTGGTTTATTTTCCTGTAAAACACCTTGGATACCGAATACAACCCATATGGCAGTTTGAGGAAACAGCATCTCCCAAAGAGGGTGTTGAATGTGCACAAATATGTGCTTGTTTTTTGCTAAGGGCACCTGCCAGAACCCTGCTGACACATCAAGTGTAAAAAAATATTTGGCATCAGTCATCTCCTCCAAAATTTCCTTGTAGATATTGGAAAATATTCTCTTTTATGTATTTATTTAATCCTGCATGATATTTCCTGGACCTCATGGTCACATCTATGCTGGAAAAGTAAACATGCTGCGGCATGTTCTCTATTACTGAGGCCAACTGGAATGGATATGACCTGAGTCCATGCTAGTAAATTTGCTGTCCCTCAAAACAGTGACAAGTTACCAGGGATGGGCCCCGGAATGATTTCATCTACTTATTGAAACATCATTTGAAAGAGCTAGAACAGAAGTTAAACTGGGCACTACAGAGCTCACTTACAGCAAGAGGGAGGTAGCAAGAGCGAGAGGTGGGTAGGCGATGGCAAGAAGAAAAAGAGGAAATTAGAAAGACCTTTATGTAAGTGGCATCCTCTCCTCCTTTAGCATGGAGGCAACCTGAGGAAGCCCAGTTCAGCTTGAGAACACTGCTGGTGCACACTCATGGTGAACACTCGACTCTGCTCTTTGATGTGTTGGCCTGTAGCACCTCAGAGTAGAGCAGAGAGACCTATGGAGAGGGACAAGTATCCTGAGGCAGAAGCTGGTGGCACAGAGTGAATATTCTGCTTGCAAAAAAAGGGTGACTTCTACCCATTCTTGCTTGCCCCTTGGGGCTGTGGGTTGTCTGGTCTTCAGTTTTGCTTGTTAAAGAACATGAAACAGTCTGGGCTGGATCCTGGTGACTGTGGTGAGAAGAAAGAACGAAACGGGATCAAACAAGAACCTTGCATGGTAGTCATGTTTGCAGATCATCTAGAGATTAGTGGATGCTGTGACTGACCAGTCTCCCAAACTCATCCCTGAGCAGATGCTGGGCAGAATTTAATTTTATTCCCTGGCTGAGCATGGTACTGAGTTGACAGTGGTGGAGCGAGTGTGGGGTGGAGGAAAGGGAAGGTTTCTCTGGGTACCTGTGTGGCAGTGCCTTGTCTAACCCACAATGCGGTGCCACATGGGATGACCACTGCTACCACAGCACTGCCTGGGACTTTAGGGTATGTGATGACCTTGGGGTGATCTGGGTGCTTCTGGCTCTGTTGCCTGTACCCAGTAGACCTCCCTGATGAAACCCATGGAGGGTCATCAAAGAGTTAAACAATGGGTACCATCAGGTCCCCATAGTAATACCAGGGACAGTATAGAGCACAGAAAATCTGGCAATGAACATATTCACCTCTTGCATTAGCCCTTGGCTTTTTTTGTAGCTGGGGGAACTTTCTTAGGGCCCATCTTGAGATACTTATTTTATGACATTATGTCCTAGAAGTTTTCCCTAATTTCCAAAACAGCTTGTCCATTGGTATCTTGGAGAGAACAAGGACTTGGCATATTTTTAAGGCAATGAAGTTTTCACCAAAGCATAATATATTGCATTTAGATTTGATAAATTGTTTTTGTTAAAAAAGTCAAGGGTTCTGTTAATCATTCTGTGCGTAACATTTTACTGCTCTGTTTTACTATTTTATTTTTCATGTAATATTTCATTTCATTTTATTTTATTTCAAACTGTATTCAAAACTCAAGTGCAATCCAAACAATTCTTGTTAGAACAGAATTTGTTTTCGAGTAGAAGAATTGATCTAAAGCATTTGTTATAGTTTTTAAAGAAGTGACCTTGAATACTTAATGCAAGAATGACTATAAAGTGAATGTGCTTTGATTTAAACATTAACTTGCTTCGTTGTGTTTGTTTTCTGTACCTTTTCTTGTCTAAACAGCTCTATACAGATATTGAGATATATTGTTGGCAGTCATCAGATAAGAATGTCAAACTACAGGACTGAATTATAGTGGATATTTTAGATTGGCTGCTTCTGGCAGTAATCATGTAAGAGTGGCTGTTATAGCTAGCTATGTAATTATTTGGTACAATCCCCAAGAGACGATATTCTACATTTACATATAAGTGGCTGAAAGAATCGCAGTCCACTAAGGAGCACTCACTAAGCCCATCACATACAAATACCCGAATCCCTACCTAAGGCAAAATCCTTTGACCTCAGCTTAGGTTTTGCAACAGCTAAAAATATGGGGTCAATTATCAACTCTCTTCAAGCAGTGGGGAGAGTGAGGCTCATCCCAAGACCACTGCACCAGTTGTGAATTTGGTGCCAAGCATAGGAGTGCTTCTGCGCAGTGCTTCCACTCAGGACTGCCTTTGTGCTTTGCAGAAGCTGAGTCCTGTCCCAGAAGCAGGTTCCTGGGGAACAATGCATGATCCCAAAGGACAGATGCCACTGCAGAGTTGTTTAAGCTGACATCGGCTGGGAGCTGCACCTGAGAGTGACCTGATATTAACAGGGCTTGAATGGCACCAAGAGCCTGGGCCAGTGCCAGGGCTGCCACACCTGAACCTGACACAGGGCAATGATGTGCCCTGACCAACACTCCTTTCCTGTATATATCATGCTTCTGTTTCCCATACATTATTCCTGAGGAGACACAATCTTTTTCTGAATTATATTTGTATCCATTTCAGCGTGGTTGGGTAAACGTATGCTTTGTAGAGACCAAAGAATTCTCATTGAAATCCATACTGGGTTTTACACAGTAAATGACAGATAATAGGTCTAATACTGAACAACTATCAGTACAGTTAGCTCTCCTTGACCTGGGGTAATAGCAGGCAGGAATTTATTCTTCCTCTGTAAGCATAAGCTCCTCTTCAGCCCTGTTGCTTCCACCTTTGGTCTCGAGAGCAGAACGCCAAGCTGCAGTGTGGTGTCTGGGTCTCTGGGTGTCTTGTGTAGCTTGACAGCATTCACTAATGCTCTTTCCATAACCCTCAGCAACACATTCAGCTCCTCTGCTTTTCTAGGTCTTGTTTGCTCTGATTATTTAATGTCCTCTTTGATTCTAGCCCCAGCCTTAGAAAGTGAATGCTGCCAATCTGCTTGGAAACTGCTTGGTCTTTTACAATTTATAGTATCCCTACTGTTTCCTCAAAGACTCCTCTTATTTTCAGCCTGAACTTATCTTTGCCATTGTTTCATTTCCTCTTTGTTTCCCCTAACAACCTGTTTTTATTTAACTTTATGCAGCCAAGCATGACTCGGATTAAACTAAGTTGTATATAATATTTGCAAAATGCATGAACAGTTGTCTCTATGCAGTTGCAGTTTGCTCATAGATCCTTGTTTTCCATATTCGTCTTGCTGAATTGCCATTAGATCTGCACCTGCAGTCTGGTTCTAGCTGGACACCTGTGTATTTGCACCTCAGTGCCTGGCAGCAAGTGAAATCTGAGTTAGTCAGTGCTTGGGATGATGGCTTTCTTCTAGTGCTTTTTCTCAAAGGAAAATTGGCTTGGGTCTAAACATTTTCTGGGAACATCTGCTTTTTGCAGAGACTTTTATTGAAGTTTATTTTCCCCAGTTTTCACCACCATTACTGCTCACTTTCCAACCAGAATTAATCACCCCAACAAAAAAAACCCGACTTCAGCTCTTGAAAGCGTACCCCCTTAGGTGTCTTCTTTATGAGCTATGAAAGTCTGCGTGAGGTTGCCCAGACACATGTTTGTGTATTTAACATCGTTCAAAACCTGGCAGATGTTACCCACTCTGTCGTGTTACACTGCAATTTTTTCAGGTGTAATTCCTATGTCTTGAAAACCTTCCTCTGCACAGTGTGGGCTTGCAGCAGCCTGAACTTTGCTTGCATGATCTAGTGCTATTCTCTTGGCCCATGTCCATCAAGCTGACCAAATCACAGAACCTCTTCTTGGAGAGCTATTTATTCTATTTCTTTAGTGAGGGGTAATTAACAGGCTTTGGATTGACACCAACCTTTTTGAGTGAATGGATGGGACAGCATGAAGGAAGGATGCTTAATGCCGGAGTGAGAAGTTCTTAGAAAGAGAAGTCCTCTTCTGCTTTGTTTTGGTTGCTTATCAGTTCTCGATGTACAAGAATAGGTTTTCAAGTTATGATGCTAATAAAAGGCCACATTTTTTGGTGCCTCTAGCTTTCCTGGCTTTTCCTGAGCTTCCACTGGGGACTAATTTGGCCCAAAATATCGACTCACAACTCCTATGGTTGCGGGGGTAGGCAGGCTTTCTGGCATGTGCTATGCCGAGTCATTACAAACGCAGTCTCTGGGACACAGCTGTGCCGGGGCTGCTGCTCTCTCTCACAGACACTCTCACTTCTTGAAGCCTCAGGCTGCTGACACTGTTTGCCTGCTCACTGCATTTCCATCTTATCTCATCTTATTGGGGCTAAGCACAGTTACTTCCCTGCTTTTCTCCTTGCCCTTCTCTGGCATCAGCAGTATGGATTGCCAGGCTCCGGTGCCACCCTTGTGCTCCATGTGCAAGTGGTTGTTCATTCTGCTGTGTCACATGCTGCTTTCATGGGGGAGATCCTGCAGGTTGCTTCTTACAAAGTACATGAAGGAGTTTGAAGTAGGACTAAGACTTCTGGGATCTCCAGTCTTCCTTTCACAGTGCTAATATATGAGGAAGAGCAGCATTCTAGTTTTGTGCATCACTTGCCATATGAGAAAAAGTGGAGACAGCTGGATTGGCTCAGCCCTGAAAAGAGAAGGCTTAGGAGGGACCTTATTGCTGTGTCCCAGTATATTATGGGTGGCTACTAAGAAGATGGAGACTCCCTTTTCACAAGGAATCTCATAGAAAATTTAATTGAATGGGTTGTATGCTGATCCTTGGGGTCCCTTCCAACCTAGTCTACTGTGATACTGTGTCCAATTTCTGAAACACCCCTTTTCTATTATTATTATTATATATATAGTAATCCAGGTGAAAGGACGGTCTCATAGTTGTGACTAGAAATAAGATAGCATTTGAGCAATTTCAACACAGTGCTGGCAGCTCTCATTTTTTTTGAAAAACATCCCAAAATCTCAATACAACATTATACTGCTGTAGTAAAACCCAGTAATTCTTTGTGAAAGAAATACTCTTCCAAATTTTATTAAAACACCTTTTCAACTGGGACAGAAAGAGCAAGGGGGTGATGAGGGAAAAGCATGGTTCTACAGACATTGACACTGCATTCAGAACAGGGGATAAAAGTGAATGAAAATGAAATGAGTCCTAAATTTCCTTGATCTGGTGGTTTACATTAGCAGAACCAAAATTCTTATCAATTTTTTGTTAAATTACCAAGTATCCAATTTTATCTTTCTTTGTGTGTGTAATTTTTCCATCATAAAGCCATATTTTGATGGCAGAATAGAGACTGCAGTGTTTTCCCCAGATTTTATATGGTATGGCGATACTTGGGATTTAGTCCTGAACAGCTATAATAACATCTTTTGAACAAACTGTGGCTTGTGATCCTCCCTGAGCAATAGGTGTTAGTCACAACCCTCTGTTTTGCACCAGGGGAGGTTTAGGGCAAAAATATCTTTCCAGAAAGTGCTATGAAGCATTGGAACATGTTTGCACAGGGAAGTGGTGGAATAACATCCCTGGAGGTGTTTAAAGGACATGTAGGTGTGGTGCTGAGGGATATGACTTAGTTGTGACCTGGCAGTGCTGGGTTAACAGATGGACTTGATGATCTTAAAGGGCTCTTCCAATCAAAATGATTCTGTGATTTGCATGTGAATTACCCTAAACACAATTTATGCTACTGCTCTCTGCAGAGACTATACTAGAGAAGGAGATACCAGTCAGAGAAGGAAGGTCTCCATTCCTCCCCAGCTCTAGAGAGAGGTGGCAGGTTTCCCTCAGCCAAGCTTTGTGTGCTGCCATCCTGCTTGTCCTCAGTCTAAGCCACTGAGTGATGGTGCCTGTCATGGGGGCAGGACACTGTTAAACCTTCTGTGGGGTCAGCAGGCTTTGCAACAAAACATCTTCTCTTAGATCTAAATCTGGGCTGAAAATTCCATGCCAGCTGCAGCCACTAACTAGTACTGTCACTTTGTCTTCTCACTAATCTGTTCTTGACCTACAGATATTTTCTCCTTGCAGCTTATATAGCTACCACACATCCCCAAGCCAAGCAGACCCAACATTTTCAGGTACTTTTCACAGTATGTCTTGCTGTAAGACAACCTCAGCAATGTATTTGCCTGACAATATGCTATTTCACTCTTTCTTCCATCTCAAAAGGCAGAAGGTCCACACAACCCCAGCATGAATCCCCTGGCAGCAGGTCACAGGGCAGCACATTCTGTTTTCCCCATTTCTGCTACTCAGAGGTTCTCTGAACATAGCCTGTGCCTTCGGAATAGAACCCGAGGTATGTCAGGCTGAGTCAATTTTGGGCTAGGCAAACCTAACAGGATTTTTGTATCGGTTTTGCACAGAATCTGCTGGTGTCTTCAGGCTTGGGAAGAGTTTGCTTTTCCAAGTCAGGCAATAGGAGCCAAATTCAGATGTGAATCTGAGTTCCCCAATTCTGAAGGGAGTCTGAGTTGGTGTATTTTACACCTTCTTCCACCTCCCCTTGTCCCAGGAGTGCGCTGTGCTGACTTAGGTTCCCTCAGGTTTGGTTTACATTTGTGTTCACTGAAATGTGCTCAGGCTTACATCCACCAGCCACATTATAAATCCCTCAGCTTTTTATGAAACCTCTGAACCTGGCCATCAAAAGCTGTATTTAAGATATTAAAGGA
>JAOXOE010000343.1:37051972-37080826 GCA_028565055.1 Phoeniculus purpureus
GTTAGTTTACTCCCAGCAAAGGGGGAGTGGAGTGGAGCAACAAAAGCAGCTAATAGGATATAGAGCCTATAAGAAGGCTGAGGAAGAAATATTCAGTAAGGCAAGTAATTATCTGACAAGGGGTCATGATTGTAAGCTGGAAAAGGGCAGATTTAGGTTAGACATCAGGAATAAGTTCTTTAATCCGAGGATGGTGGATCACTGGAACAGGTTGCCTAAAGAGAGGTAGTTGAGGTCCCATCCCTGGAAACATTCAAGGTCAGGCTGGATGGGGCTCTGGGAAATCTGGTCTGGTGAGTGATATCGCTGCTTGTTGTAGGGAATTGGACTAGAAGACCTTTGGAAGTCCCTTCTAACCCTACGTTTCTCTGATTTATTTGAGGTACAGCATATCCAGTTTCAAACACTTTGCATTGCAGCTGGCATGTACCAAGATTTGCCTTTTCCAGTATGAAGAATCACTGTAGGATGTGTCTCATTGACTTACCAAACATGTAGCTTATGATGTCTAGAGATTCAGATTCCAGGGCTGCCACATGGCATCCTACTGGAGGTGTGGGCAACACTTTTCTACCAGAACCAGTATCAGACATGTTCTGAGTGCAAGTAGCAATGTCATGGGATCTGGTTTTTTCTAACTTCTTTTAGATGAGAACGGTGGTTAGAACAGTTTTCTGTCATGAAGTCTAAGACAAAACTGTTAATGTTTTTTCTTTTATTTCTTTGTGTTTGTATTTTTGCTCACTTTTAGAGTTGAGAAACTGATGCAGTCATTGGTTTTGACCTGTATCAGCATCTGAAGATTTTGTAGGGGTACACAGAATAAGAGATTGGGCAAATATTGCTTTGTTCTTTTTGGATTCTTGATCTTGAGCTGGTTGGTCGGTGCCCTTTGTACAAGTTCAAGTGAATACTAGTCCAACATGTACCATAGGGCCATAATTTTAAGTAATGTGCACCATATTGAGAAGATTTTCCAGATTTTGGGGAAGTTATATCCCCAGTCCATTGACAAGTTGGAAATCAATTGCTATAAATTGGATCTTCAGTCACTAGACACTGTCTCTTCTGCTGACACAGTCCTCCTGTGAGCAGATAAGGCAGCTTTAATTTTGTTTTGTCCTTGCCTGCTGAAAAGAAGAATTTGACTAAGATGACCGGTCAATTCAGGAGCACTGTTCATTCTGTCTGATTGATACTTGCTGCCTTTAGAAGGCAGAATGTTCATTCTGTCTGACTGATACTCGCTGCCTTTAGAAGGCAGAAGATGACCTGTGCAAAAATAGTTCAGTGAAGGCAGATGTGAAGCTGCCTAAATTGCTTTTCATCAAACATGTTATGTAAGATGAGCAAATAGATCAAACCAGTAGACTTTAGTAACAACATTATCCAGCTTTCAATTGGTGCATCTTTGCTCTAACTCACAGGATAAATATGTTCTCAGCTGGAATGTGCACGTATCCTTATCCTCTGTGGTACAGCTCATTCTTGTTTGGAGGCTTTCTTGCACATGCTGGGAATGGTTGCACTGAAAAGCTTCCAAGTGCGACACACTCCAGGTTTTTCTCGTGGTGTGTCACTGTCTTGTCTTCCTTTCTGATTGTACTGCCCACTTTTTCTAATGGTTTAACTAAAAGGGAGAAAATAAAGGAGGAATTTTGTAATTTTTATAATGTTGGAACAAAATGTTTCACATTTTCAGAATTCCACTTTCCTCCCCCACATCGTTTGGCTGAAACAATTTGCTGAATTCAATCCAAACTCCCAAATAGCTTCAGTTGTCCTGCATTTTTTGGTGAGTAAACTATTTGTCTAGAAATTTTTGTCCAGTTCTAAAATTTATCTCTTAAATGAGATTTAAAACAGAAGGTTGCCACTGTTATACCTGGGGGGGATAAACTGATTGTACAGCTACGGTTGTAAGCATCCTACAGCCTGGACCCCAAAAGCTTTGATGTTGATGTTGATGATACCTTAATCAAACACAACATAAAGAAACACATGCTCCCTATTTTCATGCTCTTTAATTTTTATCGACTTCTCACATCCTCCTAAGTTGTGGCATTGTTCTTGTTCTGCATATGTGCTGGTTTCCATCTCAAATGAGACAGTGAATTTTGGTTATACATCCTGTCTCTAGGTTGTGCAGTATGTAATTCAATAATGCTTTTCAGGTGGTTTGGGGTCCATGAGTAAAAGACAACAAAGAAATTGAAATAGTTGTTCTCAGGAAGTTTATTGCTCGGTGTCCATGACAGACTAACTCTGTAGACTTGACTTGCATAAGTAATTTTGCTTTTTGTAACTTCCCTAACTAGTCACAGTTGCAGTATGACAGATCCAAATTAGACAGATGTTTCTTAAAAATAAAATGTCCAAAGGCAATTGTGTTCAAGTTGCCAGTGAAAAAACAAAGACATCTGTACTTTTTAACTAAATTTGAACTTTTTTTTATTCCATCCCCTATGTTTCTGCAATTTTAGGTCATGTTTGAATCAGTCTGTGTTACTGATTTGCGAAGTCTATTGTCTAGTGTTGTCAAAAACTGAACATTAAATCTATTTAGTTTGATATCACTCTGTGAGCTTCACTGTGCTTTCCAAATATTTCTTCAGTTCTTCTTGGGGTGACAAACTCTTACAGGTTGTTAGACCAGACAGTGCATGTTTCATACACTTTCATGTGTGTCTCAAAGCACAATTCCTGTGAAACTTTCTTTTCTAGCACTTGTGTTCTTATTAAACAAGTAGTCTCCACATCATAGAGAGATTTCATGGTACAGTATTTCTGCATTGCATTGCTTATTAGCTAGTTTGCGAGTACCAGTATTTATCTGAGCAATAGATCTGATGAGATACTAACAGCACAGTTGTGATCCTTTTTAATATAGTGAAAAGGCACAAGTAACAGTCGTCTAGGTGGTCTTCCTCTGGCAGGGGGATTGGACTAGATGATCTTTCGAGGTCTTTTCCAATACTTAATGTTCTGTGATTAACTAAGAGGATCTGGTTGTCCTCTTCTTTATCCTTCTATGCACTATCATCTGGGGAATAGGGTTAGTGCTGTATCTCGCACATCTGCACGTAGGTTCTGACACATAAAACAAGTCTGCAGCTGCCAATGCCCCAAACAGTAGCCCTAGCTGTGATCTACCAACATTTTGTATAAGTACATGTGTTTGTCATTGCTGACAGAGGATCAGAATACATTAATTAACACCCACTGTGGTGTTAATTTCACACTAAGATTTCCATTATAATTAATTGCCTAAATGATGACTTGTTATTAGCATCATTCCTGTTTATGAAATAGTTATTTACTATCAAATTACTGAGAATTCTATGAAGTCTTTGAGAATAGAAACAACTCAAGAATGCTGTCTTCAAAAATTGTTAATGGGGTTGGACACTTAAGTTAATCTTATTCTACCTAATGAAAATATTAATTTTCAGATTGAATACTGTCATTCGAATACATTTAAAACCCCATTAGGATGATTTTGCATATGGTGTGATCATAGAATTATGGAATCATTAAGGTTGGAAAAGATTTTCAAGATCATCAAGTCCAACTGGATCGAATGAGTGTTGTAAGTAACATTAAACTAAATGCTATAAAGTAAATACCAATTAGTACATTAATAACTTTTGAATCATGGTCCAAAGTTTCATGAGCTTTTATTGCTAATTAGTTCTAGTCTGAAAATGGGAAACAAGAAAACAAAAACATCTGAGAACAGTTATTGTCCCGCTCATCAGCTGTCATAAAAGCTTGAGGTAATTAAAGTGCATTTAGCAAGTGCTATCCTTCAGCTAAGACCCCATAGGTCATGGACTTGAAGAACATTGTTTGCTCTTGTGACTACTGCAGTAAGAGGGCCTAAACTGAATTAGGTGCTGCCTCTTCTGCCAAGAAGGAGGAGCAGGAATCTGAATTTTCCTTTTTCTCTCCCCAAGTACAATATTGCAATTTCATTCCCTCAGGTAAGAAAGGTGACACCTGAGGCTGCATTGTCTCCATGCATTGTACTGCTACCTCAATAGGGTAATATCTTTAATCCCACTGAGGTAACTCTGCATTTATGTAGTGAAAGAAGCCCTCAGCAGTTCAAAGTATAGCAAATGCTGCTCATTTCACAGTCTGTTTTCCTAAACATAGAGAAGGACAGAAATGAAAGTGTAGGAGGCATTAAAAGAAAAAACCCCAACAGTTAGAAATTATGCATATAATATGAATAATTATAGACATATTCATATAGTGTCTAATAAATATTCATCAGTTGCATATACATATTATTTCTATATGTCTATGTACACACACATATATATTTGTATACTTGTGTGTATATATATATATACACACACACACTTAGATACACACACACTTGTATATGTATCTATTTATTTAACCTTTTTCTACTAAAGTTAATAGCCAGTGATGTAGCTTCAGTAGTCTGTTACTAGTGAAAGTCCTGTCTACAATTCAAGGTAAGACTACATCTACATCCACCTTTTACCAGGTAGAAGGGATTCAGGCTTAGGCTTTTAGTTTATTTAGTGCTATACCATGCACAGAGACCATTTGTTGGATTTGAACCTAGAGTCCAACTCCACAAAAAGCCAGGACCCTGATCTGAAATGGTGGCTTAGGCTCCACTTGAACTTCTTCATCACAGAACTGCTAAAAAAGCATTCATCAAATAACTATTTCGGGTAATACCAAGAGCATAAACCAAACATACTTCTTTCTTTGGCTACAGTACAAGTCTTTGCTTGGTTTCCCATGGCACTTGTTGTTGTTACTGTGCAGGGCTTTCCAAGGACTTGAATGGTAGTGTGTTTACTTGACACTGACAGAAAAGTCCTTTCAGGACTCAAAAAAGCATTTTTGTATTTCCAAAGAAGTTTTCAAAATATGATGGCCAAAATATTTGAAATATGTGTCCCTGGGTGATGTCATCCTCAAGGGAAACATTCTTCTGATATGAAATATTCCCGTTAGGAATCTTCAAGATCTTACATCTGTATTCTTAACCTCAAGAGGTTATCAAATGATAATAGTTAATTGTAAAATAGGATGTCATCTAGTGGAGTACTGGCAGGCATCTCGGCCAGTAGTTGTAGGTCATTGCACAAATATTTGTAGAGGAAGTGAAGGCTTCGTTTGGCCTTAACTATCAGACGTCTTAGACAAATATTCATGAAGTGAATAATATTCAGATTCAAGCAGAGGCAGAGCCTTGCTGGTCATTCTGGGGAGCAGAGCCATGCATGCATGCATGCCAAAGTGGCAGAAAAGCCCAGTGGCTGTGGCAGATCTCTGGGAGTGAAGTTTGCAAAGTTATTGCTGAGCTAGCCATGATCCCCATCTGCTGAGCACTGAGTACACTAGGTTGATACCTTGACTATCAGGCTTATAATCTTTAGGAGATACTGACTGTCCTGTGAAAGAATTTGGGAAGTAGCAGTCTGCAGATGGAGCCCTGTGAGTGGGGCAGCCCAGCACAAAGAACACCTTGAAGCATTCACGTTGGAAAGTCTAGAGAAAAGCACACAGAGAAAATTTCATGCTCCGCTTGAGTGGGGACCTCCTTTTTTCTTCACAGCAGTAACAGTGACAGGATCTTCTGTCCTGGATAGGCAGCGCCTCCTCCTGTATTGCTGCTGTGGCACTGGGATGCTGTGGTACTTGCCTAAGGAGGTACCTGATGATAAAGCTGTGAAGTGTTTTAAGTGTTGACTTGCATCAGGAGTAGTCTCTGGTGACCCTCTCCTTCAGCTGGTGATGAGGAGCACTCCACCTTGGCACACGTTTCTCTCCTAGCACTACTAGCAGAGAGGCAGTGGCAGATGCTATAACTGAGTTGGCCACCAGCAGGGCTTGAGTGCAGCAGGTCTCTTGAGAAAGTTAATCCAAATTAACCAGAGGTGCAAAGCGGATTTACCAGCTGTAATAAAGCATTCATCTTCAGATTTAGCTTCACTCCATTGCAAGGGGAATTAAGCTACGCTGAAATCAGGTCACTTTAGTTCTGGATAATAACATGCCTGCAAGGGTTTGATGGGGTGTAACTAATCCTTTTAAAGCTAATTCAGATTTCAGGTTTGTCCCCTTGCAGACAAAGCTGTGCTGTATCTCATAGGGTAACTTCAGCAGTAAGGTGACTGCAGGGAGTTTGCTCCTACCCTGATGCACCCACTGCCTCCTCCATGCAATTTAATGCAGATGGGGGAAACTCCAGTTTGGGACTGAAGCTGGCCGTAGCAGTTGTTTTCCTGACAGCATAGATAGGAGCACTCAGGCCTGTCAGTGGCACTGTCCACAAGCAATGCAAAGCCCCATGCAACATGATACAGCTGTGCTGGAAGAATGCAAGTCCCTGCTGAGGGCTTGGCTGCAGAGTCTGTTCCTTCCCTGTGTGCTGGGGACAATGATGGCCTCAGTGCAAACAGGATCTCTAGGATAGCACCAGAAGTCAGCTTCCTATAATGAGCCACTTAGGAGAGCTATCACACTGGTTCCAATTTCCATGCAGTGCCAGCAGCTTGTTGCAGTTCCAGGTGGATGGGTTTGTTTGGAGGAGTTCAGTGCCACCCAAGCTGGCTCCTGGAGGACACCATAACCATTCTGGGTCCTGCCACATGTACAGTGATCAAAAGGGGACGGAAAGTTTAGTCTGGTCCCTGGTCAGGTCACAGTGAGCTCCTGCAGCATTTCCTTAGCCCTATTTCAGCTCTAACTTCAATTTTAAGATGCAACAATTGCATGATTGATGAGGCCTATGATCTGCAGTGCAGCACTTGGGCTGCTGAATGAGCTTGCTCTGCTGGAAGGTGGGTCTTAGAGCTCAATTTTTGGGAAGAGCAAGACACACTGACTCTCTTGTCTTTCCCACGTCATCAGTCCGTGCCTGGTGTACCTGCATCACAGGGCAGTGGCCTCTCTCCAGCTCCACAAGGTGCAGCTGACATGCCTGAGCTGCTACATGTCATGCACGATAACAGCTGCCACACCAAGATGTTGAGGTAAACCTCTGCGTTGGAAATATCTTTGCTTGGCAGCTTAGCAACATCATCCCTTCTCACCTTGCACTCTATCTGCCCCAGACTTTCACAGCAATAAGTATAGGAAATGTGCAGCCCCACCTTTGTGCCAACCCTCTCCAACAAACTTGCCATTCAGGCCATGTCAAATTTCCTGGTGTCCTCAGCAATATCTTTACTCTTCTGGAGAGTGAGAGGCAGGTATCATACAGATTTCTTTGCTTCTACTCTCCAGAGAAGGGGGCGCACATAAGGGTTTAAGTTGGCGAATCTTAATCTCAGATTGTTAAAGTCAATGTTGTTGACTTAGTAAGACCTTATTTCAATAGACAGAATCAAGAAGAAAATATGTTTATTTCTCCTACATCCCCTACATTGAATATAAGAAATAAAAAAGGCAGAAAAGATCCTGGTGGTGGGATTTTAGAAAATTTCTTCATATGGGTCTTAAAGAATATCCTTTCAAAATCCTAACGGTAAGGAAATTTCTCCATCCTTCCTCTGTGTATACATGTAAAAATACATGTGTGCATTTCTGAGATGCATACATGTATTTTTAACCTGTTGAACAGACATCATGATACCCATCAATAAAATGCAGATAATTATTTGTGTGGATCGAGGCCTTAAATAAATCAATGTATTTTTACATTTAGAGTTGAAAACCCAACAAAACTCAGAAATATCAAGATGGCTAAGATGTGTCTGAGGCTGGTGCATTCAAAGGAACATGTAATGAGTCAAGCTTGTGGTTTTTGTGTCCATTAGGAATAGCTCAAATAAGTCTTAGCCTCCATTGTTGTAAACCTGTGTTGGAAGAAGGCCACAGAAATCACAAGTGAGTTGCTTCTGTAGTTCTGCACCACCATGTGTGTAGCCAAACTGCCATGTGCCATGAGAAATGGACACTGTCATTCTCTGAGGCATGAGTATCAATAAGATCAGAGCTGTCTGTCTGATACAGTCGCAGCCGACAAGATGTGCCTTCCTTTCTCTCATGTGAGCTACAAAAGATGCAGTTAGTCTCCTCTTACTGGGCATTTAATTTAGCTACACAATATGTACAGCTAAACATAACCTGTCAGTTATATTGTCAATTGTCATCAGCAGTTCATCAGTTAATTCATATGATAATCACATCATTAACACCTCTGGGAAATCCAGTTAACACTATTCTCTTAAAGTGGAACAGAATAATGATGAACACTCAAGAAAATCTGAGGTTTTGGTTCATTGAATTATGCCATTAAAGATGCCTTGTGGTGTTGTAGATGTGCCACTAAGGGACACCTTCAGAATCCAGTAGGCTTGCCACAAGGCTCTCTGTCCTTTCAAAGGCTAGGAGATTAGGTGCCAGGTTTCACTCATGGCAGTCAGTGCTTTAAATGCCAGGTGGTAGTGAGCATGTGAATTGCTGCTTGGCTGTTGGATTTGTGTGTTGGACTGGATTTGCTCTCTGTTAGTCCCAGCTCCAGAAGGGGTCAGCAACAGAGACAGCAGTCTGGGCTGAGCTATCTGGTGTGCCAGTCTTCTGACCTAGGTAGTAGGACCAGGAATCCTTGAAGAGCAGAATATAGTTTTCTGATATAGAAAAGAATTTGCACAAAATTACAGCCTTGAAAAGCCTAACGTGGTCAGGTCCATTTTGTCTGTCTGAATATCTACCTTAGAATTTAAGAATCATTCACCTATAACCTGACTGGTGTCTTTGCTATTGTTTTCCAGAGGTCTTAACTCTAGAAACTTTTTTTCTGTAAAGTTACATTCCTTTTTAAAATTAACTGTTACAGGTTTTATGCAGCAAAAAAACCTCTGCAAGTTGTGTGTTCAGGGCTTTTCTTTTTTCTACACATACATATTATTAAAAATATTTTATATATAAAATACAGTAGAAGTTTTCAATTTTTCCAGAGCATTTAGTCTGACTTGTAATTAATTAAAATAGTTTGACTTTTAGAGGTTCAGTAAAGTAGTCTTCTCTTTGTGATGCTAAAATGAAGGTAAGTGGGATTTAAGCCACTATAAAACATATTTTATTTAGCTTTAAATTCTTGTCTTGCAAAAACTCTGTAATGGCAATGCCACTTTACTAATCCCCCAGCCACTACATCTTCTAGGCTGGTTGAAAAAGTGAAAAATTATTGTCAAATATAGAAATAAAAAGGGAATTTATTTTAAAATCTGAACCAAAACTATCCCAAAGCCTTAACACTCTACAAATACAATAAGAAACAAGAAATGAGCAAAAGCTCCTTTTTCATCTTCAATTCAATAGTACAGACACACATTTTCAAAAAGGGCAGTTATTCTGTCCATATTGATTTGCTCCTCTCTAGTTCAAATTTTTGTGATGGGTAAGAACTGATAGAATTTGGTTCATGTCCCTCTTCAGTTCAAATGTTGCTGCCCCTATCTCACTCTCACCTATTCAGAGAAGGAATGTCATGTACAGCATGCTATTATTTTCTGTTCAAGTGAAAGGACATGTTATTTATAAAACATACTCACTTTTCCACACCTAAAGGGCAAAACGGAGCCTTTTGACTTTCCACCTTTCCAGATGTGAAATTCCAGATCAGACACTAACCTAGAACAACCTTTTTTATGGGCCATCTCCTCACCTCTCTTCCATTCCTTTTCGCTGCCAATAAATTGCATGAACAGCAGGTTTGGCTGTCTGAGGGTTCTGTCTTGGAGAGAGTATAGCAATTCTTGAGTGTCCTTTGACTTCCTGGTGTTTCTTAGTTTGGAAGGAGTTAGCATCAATGAAGAAAAATAACAAAAACTAACAGATAAACTTTTCTTCCAATTTATAGGGCAGTATGATAAAGGAACAGGTTACACCTCTGTTAGAAGAAATCAGTTAGAGTTGACCCAAAGTTTCTAACCTGATATAGAATATTACTCTACTTATAGAATCGTAGAATCATTTAGGTTGGAAAAAATGATGTGAACATTTCTATGATGTTGAAAACCTGCCCACATTGTGTTATCTGGCAGCATAAATCAGCCACTCTGCCACCAAAATTCTTATGGTCATCTGTGGACATCCTCCAATGGCTGCTCTGTGTTACTGTCAGCTTCAGTGGTACTAGAAATATGCCCAGGCAACATACTCACTTAATTTTTATTAGTTCTTTGAAAGACACCTTCCCCCTAGTTCATTCAGGTTCTTCCTCACAGATTAACTTCTCTGAGATCGGAAAAAAACAGAAATCAATATTTCATAAAATTATGTGGGGTGATCATATTTACCTTTGTCCGCTTTGCTTTCCCTTGTGCTTCCTCTGTGGTGGTGCATGCCCCTATTCTGCATGGCAGGCACCTTAGCATAGTAAATCCCTAGAAAGGGGGTCTTTGAACAAACCCAGCAAATTCACTTAACGGTACCAGAATTTCCTACTGTCACTGCCCTTTGTTGCTCTGTGCTGGACTGTCTCCAGCAGCTCCATGTCCATCTTGAACTGAGGGGCCCAGAACTGGACACAATACTCCAGATGTGGTCTCACCAGGGCAGAGTAGACAGGGAGGAGAACCTCTTTCAATATGCTAACCACCCCCATTCTGATCCACCCCAGGATGCTGTTGGCCCTCTTGGCCACAAGGGCACATTGCTGGCTCATGGTCATCCTGCTGTCCACCAGGACCCCCAGTCCCTTTCTCCTACACTGCTCACCAACAGGTCAGTCCCCAACCTATACTGCTACCTGGGATTGTTCTTGCCCAGATGCAAGACTCTACACTTACCTTTATTAAATTTCATCAAATTTCTCCCTGTCCAGCTCTCCAGCCTGTCCAGGTCCTGCTGAATAGCAGCACAGTCTGCTGGAGCATCGGCCACTCCTCCCAGCTTTGTGTCATCAGCAGACTTGCTGACAGTGCACCCTAATGCCTCATCCAAGTCATTAATGAACAGATTGAATAGGACTGGTCCCAGTCTTGACCCTTGGGGTACTGCACTACATACAGGCCTCCAACTAGACTCTCTCCCATTGACCACTACTCTCTGGCTTCTATCCTGCAGCCAGTTCACGATCCACCTCACTATCCAATCATCTAGACCACACTGCCTCAGTCTGGCTGGGAGGATGCTGTGGGAGACTGTGTCAAATGCCTTACTGAAGTCAAGACAGATCACATCCACTGCTCTGCCATCATCTAGCCACCTGGTTATGCCCTCAGAAAAGGCTATCAGGTTGGTCAAGCATCACTTCCCTTTGGTGAAGCCATGCTGACTGTCCCTAATGACCCTTTTGTCCTTGCTGTGCCTAGAGACAGCACCAAGGATAAATTGTTCTCTCACCTTTCCTCAGACGGAGGTTAGGCTGTCCAGTCTATAGTTACTCGGGTCCTCTTTCTTACCCTTTTTGAAGTTTGGAGTGACATTTGCTGTCCTCCACTCCCTGGGCACCTCTCCTGATCCCCATGACTTAGCAAAGATGATGAAGAGTGGACTAGCAATGACTTCTGCTGTCTCCTTTAGGACTCACGGGTGTATCCCATCTGGGCCCGTCTATTTATGTACATCCAGTTTGCTCAACTGATCCCTAACCCAGTCCTCATCAACCAAGACAAGCTCCTCTCATCTCAACTTCCTCTGGGGCTTGATATCAGGACAGCCCCCAGAAGTATAGAGGCAACAAAGGCATTCAGTATCTCTGTTTTCTCTGTATCTTCTGTCTCCAGGGCACCCACCTCATTCAGCAGGGAACCTACATCGCCTCCAGTTTTAATTTTACCCGAAATGTAATAGAAGGAGCCCTTTCTGTTGCTCTTGATCTCTCTTGCCTCTTGCAAGGCTTAATTTCAAGGCAGCCTTGTCACCCACAAACTCTCAGCTCTCTCTTCATCCGCCCCTGGACAGAACTCAATACATTCCAGTCACTCTCTGACGTAAAGAGCATTTGAGTTGCTTCTCCTCTGGACCCATTCTAGGAGCTCTCTGTCCTGATGTTGGGAGACTCCAGAACTGGACCCAGTACTCCAGGTGGGGTCTCAGAAGTGCAGAGTAGTGGGGGAGAATCCCCTCCCTCGACTGACTGTCATTGCTTCTTTTGATACAGCCCAGGACACAGCTGGCTTTCTGGGCTGCCAGTGCACAGTGATGGCTCTTGTTCAACTTCTGGTCCTCCACTACCTCCAGCCAAGTCCTTCCCCTCAGGGCTGTCCTCAATCCTTTCTCCTCCCAATCTGTATCTGTGCATGAGATTGCTTCGACCCAGGCACAGAACCTTGCACTTGCCCCTGTTGAACCTCATGCAGCTTGCACAAGCCCACTTCTGGAGCCTGGCAAGGTCATCATTTCACTTACAACATTAGAGTTTGACTCTGTTTTCCAAAGGTTAAATGCAAGTGGATTATTTAGAAAGTTTTTCAGTCTAAAAATCTCTATGGTACAAAATGCACAAGCTAATACAGGACTCATTTTCTGTAAATTCTCCTCAGCAGCGAGTAATCGTTGTGTACTATTTACATCCCAATTCTCACCATAAAGGGTCAAGTGAGAAGAGTAACTTCTCCAGTGCTGGAGATGATGGCATAAAAGCTTAAACTTTACCCTATTGTTAAAATATTGGTCCTCTAACAGCTTTGCTTAAAACAAGTTTGCAAGATTAAGTCCAGAAACCAGCCCAGCTACTTGTAACAGATAACCCAAGAGAACAAATAAAACCAACAAAACAAGTCAAAAAGCCCTGCAGAAACCACACACAGCCATGCCATTCTTGCTCCCAGGGAGCCCGTATCCCACGTAACGAGTGCCTGAGACACAATGCATCTTTGGGCTCTAATGGACATTCCTGTTGATACAGGACAAGACAAAGAATAAAAGAAGAGTTTTATTCATATTGTTTGTACAAAACTATTGCATTCAGAAGTAGCTCTTCTTCCTGCACGCCCACTGCCACACAGACACCATGTAACTACAGGAAACAGGCTGAGCAGAGAAGACACAAGAACAAAAAGCAGCAATAGTGCTGGAAGACTTGAGTTCTCTTATGCCTACTGAGGCAACACCAGTATGCAGTGCTGAAGCTGTTGTACATACAAGGCTGGGTCAAAGGGTCAAGGCTAATAAACTCAAGAAAAGCCCACTGAAATGTTTCCCTTTCTATTAAGGATGGGAAGTCTCATCATCTACTATTGGTGCTGTAGAAGCAAACAGGAAAGTAGTGCCAGAACAGATATGACCCTAGAAGTCAAGTACCAATACTATTGTTTACTTTGAGCTCACTTGAAGCTAAACAACATGATGGCAACAGCAAATAAATGAACAAAGCAAGCTGTGGCTTATATAGCCTGCTTGCTCTTCCAAGTGGCATTCAACAAACACCTCTCATCAGAAGCATTTGAGCTGTCATGAGGTAAGAAGAAAGGCCCTTGTATGAACAGGTAACTAAAGAAAGATGGGTAACACGGTTAAGAACACTGTTCTCACAGCAAAATGAGAGCATTCAAGAAGAGATATCTGCAAGCTGGACTCTTCATGACTTAAGGATTTGCTAATCATCTGGAAAATGACAACGCCTCACTGATGGCACAAAAGAACAATTACTGAAGAGCTGCAGTACAATGTTACTGCCCTAACTCATTGTGTAGGGAAACAATGGCGGCATTCAAGGCACACCAAGTTAGTAACAATGAAAAACACAATTCCAACTTACATGGAAAACATGGTTGGCTTGAGATCCCAGGGTTCTAAGAATTTTCCACGGGAACATCAGCCCCACATTCAGCGGGATCAAAAGCTCACTACTACAGAACAGTGGTAGAGAACTAAATAAACTCCATCACCTGCATTATGAACAGCTCTGATCCTCCTCAAAATTATTCTACCATCAAGAGGAGAGTTTTTTTAGTGGTCAGTTTGACACCAGCCCAAATCATGACTACTACTTCTATTCAGGGACACAAAACACAAACTTAGTTCATTCCTGAGCCTGGAGGTTCGTCTTAAAGAGAAGAAATAGCTACAATGATAACGCAGACAAACCTTCCTAAGCTTGCCCATTAGCACACTGAGTACACATACGCTCAAGGTGGTGAAGGGACTGGAGGGAAAGTCTGATGAGACAAAGGCTGAGGCAGCTGGGGGTGTTCAGCCTGGAGAAGAGGAGAGTCAGGGAGAACCTCCTCCCTCTCCACAACTCCCTGAAGGGAGGTTGTAAGTCAGGTGGAGGATGGGCTCTTCTCCCAGGCAACCAGCACCAGTATGAGAGGGCAGGATCTGAAGCTGTGCCAGGGGAGGGTTAGGATGGGTGTTCAGAAAGACAGATCAGACACTGGGAATGGACTGCCCAGGGCAGTGGTGGAATCCCCACCCCTAGAGGTGTTGAAGGACAGCCTGGCTGTGGCCCCTAGTGCCCTGGTCTGGCTGCTGTGGTGATGTTAGGTCATGGTCTGGGCTGGGTTTTTCCAGCCTTACTCATTGTGTGATTCTGTGTCACACAACGCTGTTTTAAAAACAACTGTTAATTCCTCTATTACCATTCACACAGTAACATTTACAGATCTACCTGTACTTAACACAGAGGTATTCCTTTAGATCTTGACAGGAGTAAGAGCAAAGACATAAGTCCAGCCAGCTTCTGCATAGAGATTACCTTATCATACTGGCAAACGACGACATTTTCTGTATCAAACAGTTCTTGTCCTTCCTCATCGCTTACATCATCTTCACTGTTAAGAGGCTCCTGAAAAACACACATGCAAACAGTTATGCTGGTCAGCAAAAACAGAATTTTTACCCAGATTACTCACATGGGGCTAAGACTAGTCTATGAACTACAGAACCTAAAGAGCATTTGAGGTGGGGAATATCAGTCTTTGCAGCAGAGGGCTGCTTCCTGTCCTCTATCCTGAGAAGATGCCCTTATTAATTCTAGTCTGGAACTTCAGCGCCCAGGTCAGATTGTAGGCATCACCTTCCCACCTACACCTAAACAGAAGCTAAATGGCAGAGATGCTAATGACAGAAAAAGGGGTACTAGAGGTCTTAAATGCCTTCAAAAATCATGCTGTATTTAGTGACTTCAAAAGCTTTAAGGAACCAGCCAACTCAAAAAGTAGCAACTGCACCAGGAGATCTGTGGCATGATGATATTAAAGACACTTCCAGAAGCATGCTAGCATTAAGGCACCATTAAAAAATCCTGAGTATCTAACCACGATGATCTATACTTGATAAAGCAACTAACATTCAAAATTGTGTGCCCCTTACACTGGCATTTTAAAACAGATCTGGATTGGAAGAGCTGCAGGGAACTGTGAAGTCATCTGACAGTTGAAAATCTAAGCGTATTAGACAGCGCCAAGTTTCTTGTCAGAGACTGAATTAAGAGTCCAAGGTTATCCTTCCCACCACTTCTGGCAGTTTTTCTTTTTGTGGGGCAATTTGATGAAGCACACTGAAATGTCTACGAATCATTCACTCAAGTCCAAACCCAAGCAAATTCAAAGTGTAAATTAAAAACAGCTTGTTAAGAATTCAACAATAACTCTTGTTCCTATCTTCTGACTTTGTTAAATCAACTGGAGGTTGTTCTTACTACGTTGGGACACAAAGAATGTTGAATCAATGTTCAGAATCTCCAGTTCAGAGAGTCCAAAGTGGAGCTATTATTAACTTTGAGGCCAGGACCAGATCTACCTCCTGTTGGAGAAGGTAGAGTAACTGATTCTCTTTTGCTTGTGGGGGATTTTGTTGTGGGGGTTTTTTAACATCAGGGCAAAAACCCCCATTTTGTATGCACCCCAATGTACTTAGTGTCCACATATCAGTGCCCTTCCCACCAGCTTTTCACTGTAGTCTACAGGATTAATCAGACACTCAAAACATCCTAAAAAAGTTGTAAAGCTATAAAGCTTCAGTGAGAGAGCTCTGATGCCTTTAAATACTCCAAACCATGACACAGATGTGCTATTTGTAGCTTTTGAGTAGTTTTATGTTTAATCTTGTTAAATTTTTGCAAGTATTTCTCTTTGTTTACTAATTAGAAACAAACTGTTCTCCAGGTTCATCACTGAGGCGTCCATACACTGGACTCCTCGTTCTAAGGCAGTAGGATCTGAGCAGGATAATAAGCTTTGGTGGAAAAAAGGTTTTGATACCATGAATGTGAAGGCAACAGATAATCCAGATTATCTAAACAGGTAACAGAATTGACTGCAATGATGTAAGTGCCAAAACACTCCTGAGCTTGGTTCCCTCCAATGTTCTTAGCGGATTACTGTGTCTGCTGGCGCACACAATGTCCTGTCTGAGAACATTCTGCCAGCAGAACAGCCGACTGTTTCTTAGATTTGTCATTTTGGTGACACAAATGCACAAAAATATTGAGACTTTCCATCTTTGGGTGATTTGATGAAATCCTCAGCTAGAGAGAAATAGGATGGTATTTACCCAAGCTGTAAAAGCACTGTGTATGTAATTAAGAGAACCAAACTGAGGTGTTACTGGCCAGCTGTCTAGCACATGGAAAGTGAGCGCTGTAAAACGTTTTTATAATTCAAAAGAGTCTTTAATTGTGTGATCTCTGCTGTGCTGCTCGTTTTTAATGCTTCAAAATCTAATGCTGAGGTTCTGTACTGATACAATCTCCTTTGTTCTCAACGCAAAGGGGCGTCTGTGTCTGTGCATTATGCTACCCTTGTGGAGAACACTGCACTGGTTTTTCAGGAGGCAAGTGGAATTTAAATCGCCTGTGAATTCTTACTAATGGCAAATGTCACAAATATCCTGCAAGATGCATCTGCTTTTTCTGTGACACTTTCCAGTTTCAGTTTCCACTAGTGGCTGTGTCCAACCACAAAACCTAAGCAAAAAGCATTTAAAGCGTTTTCTGTACTTGGTGAGTCTGCCTCACTTACCCAACGACTGGGCCACAGGAGCAGAACAGGAGATGTGGGCAATGTTATCACTGTTTCTCAAATGATGCTGTTCTACATTTTGATATTGGGCGGGGTGGGGGGCGGCTGACTGATGAAGGTCAGATGTGTTTCTAGAAGGTGCTTTATAATCAACTTTCAGTTCTCAGGCTTGTTCCACAGTAACAGAAAGCAGTAGAATAATCAGTGAGATACAGCCAGACCACATACATCGGTCCCCTCAGTGAAATAAACACATGGTCTCCTTTTTGTCAGACTTCCTAAGACCTTGGTTTGTTTGCACTCTGTCCCAGGCAGAGGTGACCATTTCTGTTTGCTTAAGAAGGTTCCATCATTTCATGTCTGGCTTCTTTATAACATCACAAATATTTCTGCTGAAGTTTTTAACAGGGCACTTATGACAATCAACAGTTTTTGCTGCGTCTGCCACCTTCTCAACTGCATTTCAAAGTACTTTGCTAATATACAGTTTCCACAAGCTCCACACAGGAAATACAGAACTTTAGGTGTAATCTCATTTCTACAAATCATTAAGCACAAACATGTTCTGGTTTTCTGAAATAAAGTTTACCTCTTCAACCTGGCCATCTTCACCCCCATCCTTTTCTTTATCTTCCTCTTCATCATCATCATAGTCTTCTTCCTCGTCTTCCTCTTCTTCAGATGATGTGTCCCCTGCTCCATCAACTTGGAGAACAAGTGGCGCTTGTGGTTGTGCCTGTTGTTGTTGTGGTTGCTGCTGACCTGCTGCAGAAATCTGTGCTTGAGCTGGTGTTGGGGCAGCCACTGTGGTAGGTATGACTTGTGTTTTATTTCCTGTAAACAGGATCTGCTGAGGCTGAATAATCACTCCTGTCTGTTGGGAAATTCCTCCAGGGATAGGAGCCAAAACCTGATAGAACAGCAGCCACAACACTTGGAGTGATAATGTAACGGAATACCACAGCACTAACAGAGAGTAGACAGTATCAACCCGATTTGCACAAACTACAGAAATACAGGTTACAAACTATTCCACTTGTATCAGACACCATTTCACCTTCTTTCACTACTCAGCATTCATTTTCTGCACGTTGTATTGCTAAACCTAGGCAAACCTAGTGTCTTTCCCTTCTAACCCTACAAATGCCAGCTCCGCTGCCATGCCTGAGGTCCAAGCACAGCAAGGGAAAGTTTAAAATTAAGTAAAAGATTATTTTAAAAGTCTCTCTATACAGCATTTGACTCTAAATTCTCCACAAATTTTTATTTACACTTAAAACTGCAGAACTATGCCGCAACACTAAATCCAAAGCTTGCACAATCTGGACACACAGTATCTGAACAAACACCCTGGCAGAACTTCCTGTATTCACTATTGAAACAGCCCAGGGGTGTGCAGTGCTGCTTTCGGCTATTTTCTCCTATATGTTAAATGACCCAGAACAACGTTTACTAATAAAAAAGCATTTGAAAAGGATGCTGGCTCGGGTAACACATACAACTGTCATCAGGGGATGCACAGAAGACATTTTAACCCACAGCCAGTCAAAAGTTGGCAAAAATAAAAACTGAGAACTTTGAAAATGGTTCTTTTCTAAAAAACTCTGATCTTTTTAAAATGTACTTTGTGTCCTATTTCAATTTGCTCACAAAACACAAGTTGCAGCAGTAACCACTAACAGTGTTTTTAATTTCAAGTGTATCTATTGAAGTTGTTATCGTTACCTGCTGTATGACAGGCGCTTGTACTCCACCTGGTTGCATTTGGGGTATCACCTGCTGCTGTAGAACAACTGGCTGCTGTGGCTGAATGATATACTGAGCTCCATTTGCAGTTCTAACTACTTGGAGGATCTGGCCTGTCATAAAATAAGTGTCAAAATAATCATAGATAGAAATTAGAAATTAACTGTTTATAAGCTTGTTTCCTGGAAGCAAAGCAATGACAATTAAATGGGAGTATTTATGTTCCACTTTCACCCATGAAAAGACAGTATGCTACAGCAGCTGTGTCGGAAGTAGAGAAGGAATCGGGTAGTTTACCATTTAAAAACAATCATGAGGTATATGATTCAAAGATAAAACCACACATGCAAGCCAAAGGCTATTCCTTTAACACAGCACCATATTTTAAATATTGGCTCCCACTTACAAACACACCTCATGTTCCAAACACTAGATTTTGCAGATAGAAAGACAAATCATTGTACCAAAACAGGACTACAGGCATTCACATCACAAAAATCCTTTTCCATAACACTGTATTTCCAGAGTCCCGTCAGATTATGTCCTTTTCTCAGATTCTTTTTCCTTACATTACCACTTTACAAGAAATTCCTCTATGCAGAGCTTTCTTTGTAGTATTCCTATGCAGCTGCCTTTTTGAAAAATCTATCTTTACAGTTACTATCTAACTGTTCTTTCTGTTCCCATATGCTCACACTTATTTTTCTTCCATCATCCTATAGCTTCATCATTTTACAGCTTTTCTCACTTCAAAAAAAAGAGACATCCTAGGACTCACACACTTTTGGAGACTGCCTCCAACTATGAAAACCAAAGCTAAGATATATTCCAACATAAGTTTTTTTACATTTCTAATCAGAATGATGGAGAAGAAAACACATTATATAGTCCTCACTCTCGTATATTTCCCTCAAAGACTGGTTTCCTGTTGAAAACAACATAAGGCAAAGCCCTATTTACTGAAATGGTTAAATATATCTGAAAGAACTACATTACCCCATTGGTTTAAGAAAACATACTATGAATACCTATCACTGAAGGAAAAATTATCACCATAACAAAAGTAACTTGTGAGCCACGGATTGTTCTTCACATAGATTAATTAGTCTGGCAAAGCTGCAATTTACTCTAGCAAATGAGCTCTCTCAAGTCATCCTTCACTCTGCATGCAGCACAAATGTAGAATCAAGCTTATAAAATCAGCACAATACACAGTACACAAAGCATCAGCTATGCTGTTCATAAAAGGAACAACTGTATTCCAAAGGTACAGCACGGCAGTATTTAAAAGTGATGAAACTAAAAGAAAACAGCATTGCTAGCAATAAAACTTCCCTATGTGTGCTCTGCAGGTATGAGAAACCTTAGCATGTTCTCCTCTGAAGTCACAGATGAAGTGATCCTGCTCTTTTATAACCAGCCTAGTATCTGTGCTCTGCTCATGCATCACAAAGCACAGTAACAGGCAAGAGGGAGAGACAGCAGTGCCTGCCTTCTTACTTCATGCCCTTCTCTAGAAAGCAGGGAAAGCTTGCACAGAATCTAATCCTCACCACTGTTAGGTCAGAACCACGAGGTTCTTAAGACTAGCAAGTCAGTGTGCAAGAGTCCAGGAGCCTAGAGAAGAGATTGCACTACTGGATTCTGAGGTTCTGCTTTTTAACAGCTTTTTAAAACCCAGCATTTCTTCCTCTTGAGCATCCTCCAAACTACTGTTTGATCTCAGTATCAAGACAGTTACCTGAATTGGTAAGTATCTGCTGAACAGGAGTAACACCAGCAGGGAGAGCCAATGTAGCTGCAGTGGCTGCAGCACTCTGAAACAGAAGAAAAGCTTTTTAAACACAGACACCTGCCAGTGTTTCACTTCACAACATACTGCCTGAAAACATGCAACTTTGTGTTATGTGTGAGTTATACAACCATACAGCATATGCATTCTGTTCACAAAGTAACTTATTTCTTCTATCAAGGGAGGTGTTTATAAGAAACAGCCAAATAGTCGGTGAATAATGATTTGAGCTCACAAGGAAACTGAATTCCAACACAATTAAGCAAGCTCCAAACACAAAAATAATATGAATTAAGTCCTTTATTTGCAGAAGGAGATAGACTTCTCCAGAGTCATCTCCATTTCAAGGGTCTAACTTCAGATAACCCTTACTCACTGTAAAGGATCCATGGCTGATTGCTGCTGAAATGACTGCAACTGTATTACACGGGGAGAGTGCAGACTCCTTGTTTATAAGAAATACAACCTCCCTGTATTGCCTGATCCATACAGCAGTTACAACCACCAAAATTAGCCATCACCAAGCAAAACTGGTGAGATCTTTCATGCATCCTCACATCCCAGACTAAGGCAGAACTAACTCTCACTACTCTCTGCCTTTCAAGACATTTAAGGACTGTCAGATCCATTCTTTTATGTTTACCTCAAAGGCACAGAGTCATTCCAAATGAATTCTGTTCCTATTTACAGAACAGTAGTGTCCTGCAGTACACAATTAACCTACACTTTAACAGCAGGAGAGGTTTAAAAGCACGGCACTCTCGTTTTTGCAACATCCATTGACAAGATCTAACTGAACAAGGCAGGACGAGAATGTTTAATTGTTGGACTTGGGAAGTTACATTTCACACCGAAATGGTTGTAAAACATGTACGAAAGAGGCAGATGCTAACGTGCTCTTGGCCTCTGGATAAATCATGCTGTTTGAGTAGTGAAGTTCAGGTCCTTTACTACAGTGAAGTAAACAGGCAGTGGAGAAATGAAGACCAAACAAGCCACTGCAGCTGCGGCTATGATAAAAGCACAGGAAACTCATCATTAAAGCAGTAAGAATGGAATCAGTTCTGGCCTTAATACACGTAGTAAACTTCTATTAGATGTTGTTTTGGTCATTAAAACTAGGCCTTTAAAACAAGAGAAGATAACCAAACTTAACCTCTCGAGATATATTCTGCAAGAAAAAGGTGAATGACCAGGGTCAGTTTTACCTGCTATTACAAACTTAGTGAATCAAGTTAAGGTAATCAGAAAATAGCGATGTGAACTGCTAAATAACCTTTAGGTAGATACAAACTCAAGTTTCAAAGTAATTAATGCTCTCTCCTGCATCTAGCAGATACAGTATCCTTGCACCAGTTAATTGCGTTGTGTTGGTACATGATGAGCACACCACCATGTGGATTCATACCAACAGCAGTTCAATTTCTGATGAAAATAACATTTTTGGTTGAACACACTTATAGCAGAGGATCAAGTGAAGTCCTAGATTTGTTGTCAAAACTCAAGCCCTGGACTAAACTCCAGAAGGTGGCAGCCACCTTTACCAGGGTGTCCTGAATTACTTTCAAGCATCCGGTGACTAACAGCAGATTTATGGTTACTATTCAATCAAAGAAACATACATAACGAGAGGGCACGCATGCATAAGCATCTGCTTTTCTTACCATGCCTGACGCATTCATGTGTGGTATCAGCTTGGAATCTGGCACAATAACCTGCTGCTGAGGTGCTGAAAACAGAAAAACAGTATTTCATTAAAACTACAGAGTCTGCTCAAACTAATATCCAAGCCACAGTAACTCAAAGAACATAACCTAAACAGCAGCTGAGCTTCACAGCTAGAAGAGCTATTGAGTAAGCCCTCATTTTACTAGGTTTTACTCTCAAGACAATCGACAACAGCAGCTCTGAGAGATAACATGGCTGTTTCGGTTTCACAAATCTTTTTTAGGGGCTTGACCTTAGCTAAAACAAGACTTAAAATACATTTCTGAAATTAAAAATAATAGTCAAATGTTGATGAACTTGCTGATGTTCAGTATGGGCAGTCTCCAAAACCATCAGCTGACAGTGGTTAACTCTTAAAACAGACTGCAGCAATGACAGCTACAAAATGTAGAGTATGTTAACACAATGCAGCAGGTAAACTTGAACTAGATCGCACAGCCGTCAACAGAAGGTATCACCTTCACTGTCTTTCTAATGTAGCAGAAGCAAATGAAGTGTGCTCAATCCTTAACACCAAACAACAAAGCACTTTTCCTGTGCTAAGACAGCTGAACTGTGCAAACAACTGGCTCAAATTGTTTTAACTTCCAGCTGAAACCATCTGACAGCGCAAAAGCATCCCAAGTCTTTGGAACAAGCAGCTTGCCAGTGCTAGTGTCAGCGACAGTAACCTGGAAAATGATAGAGCAATCAGAATAAACAACATCACCAAAGCATTCTGCATCCAATCCTACAGTCCAGGACACTTAAGAATACAGGGCACAGCAGTTTCTGGAAAAGATTCTGAGGAGGAAAGCCCCATAACCTTCCACCAAGATTTGAGGCCCGCTCTCCTCAACTTTCAGGAAACACGGGGAGGAGGGCAAAACAGGGAAGAAATCTCATGACCCCTGTGAAGGACCACATACAAAACCTCAGGAGTCACCATGCCAATCACCCTGATGGCTCTCTAAGACTGCAGCAGGTCACAGAAAGAACAACTACACCATCTTCCTTTTGGAATAGGGAAGTTAAGTAGTTCATACCACTTAAAAAAAAAAAAATCATAAAATATGCATAAAACTGAGATTAAAGTGCTCTGATATCCTAATTTCATTTAGCCTCTCCACTGTCATTTGGTCAATGTGCTGCAGCATTGTGCAACAGCAAACCATCTGCAGAGTGCACTACTACAGGCAGGTTCTTATTCTACCTGGAGGTACAAATGGGAGGGCAGACCTCCGTATCAGTGGAGAGAAACCTGCCCAGGAGAGTCACTGCTCTTCAGCTAAGAAGCAGGAGAGGTCTTGGTGAGTAGACATCCCAGTGTCTGCTGACTCTAACTTAAGGTAAGACACCTGGATCATTAGATACCATGTGTATTTAGGGGTTTTAATCTCAAAATTAATTTTATCCCTACAGCTGAAGCTTATTTACATCCAGCCAAAACACAACCTACTACAAGAATAGATTTTTTTTAAAGCAAAAAATAAAAAGCCAAATCAAAGTACCATATCAAGTGAAAAAGGCCCAACAACCCACCACACCAGCTCTCTTCTGTTTCAAAAATCCAGTGGTTTGTGAGGATTGGTGGGGGAATCAATGCACAGCTACCTTTTGTGCCTATAGCAAAAACAGGTTCTGATCCATGAAATGTGATAAAAAGACTGAGGTCTGCTATTGCTGATAGCAGGAACTATCCTCACGGAACAGCTCCTCAGGCAGCTGGTTTGGGTCCAGGGCTGTTTAACATCCTTCTTGGTGACAGGGACAGCGGCACTGAGTGCCCCCTCAGCAAGGCTGATGGTGACACCAAGCTGTGCAGGGTGGTCAACAGGCTAGAGGGAAGGGAGGCCATCCAGAGGCACCTGGACAAGTAGGAGAACTGGGTCTGTGCCCAATACAGGAGGTTCAACAAGGCCAAGGGCAGGGTCCTACATCTGGGTTGGGGCAATCCCAAGCAGAGATCCATGCTGGGTGCCAAATGGATTAAGAGCAGCCCTGAGGAGAAAGATTTGGAGGTGCTTGTAGAGGAGAAGCTCAACAGGAGCCAGCAGCGTGTGAGGGCAGCCCACAAGGGCAACTGTGTCTTCGACTGGATCAACAGAAGTGTCACCAGCAGGGCAAGGGAGGGGATTCTTGCCATTTATTCTGCTCCTGTGAGACCTGATCTCAAGTACTGCATCCAGTCCTGCTGTCCCCTACAGGAGGGCATGGAACTGTTGGAGTGAGTCCAGAGGAGGTTACAAAGATGATCCAAGGGCTGGAGCTCCTTTGCTATGAGAACAGGCTGAGGCAGCTGGGGTTGTTCAGACTAGGGAAGAAAAGACATGGGGGACCTTACAGCTGTCATCCAGTATCTGAAGGAAACCTACAGGAAGGCTGCAAATAGACTTTTCCCAAGGAGATCTAGCAATAGAACATGGCGAAAGGGTTTTAAACTGAAGGAGAGGAGGTTCAGACTGGATCTTAGGAAGAAGTTCTTCAATGCAAGGGAGGAGAGACTGTGGAATCAATTTCCCAGAGACGCATGTCCTAGCATCCACATTTGCTAAGTAATAATATGGTTTTTTAAAATATGCCAAACAATACTTTTTAAAATTAATTTGCTCTTAATTCCATTAGTACCTCATGACTAAGCTGTCAACTGCGTGACTGTATTAGCTTGAAATTACAGAGCTGCTAATGGATTTTTAACAGAATGTGAAGGTCATGTATTGTGAAAACACAAGTTATGTAGTAGAAGACTTAGACAAAAATGGAGCTTTTCCAACATCATATACTCTTCTACATGATAGCAGTCTTAACCCATTAAACAGAGTCAAGTAGAGACAACATTTAACATAGACAGACATTTATCCATCGAATAAAACATCCTGCCTTAGATTTTTAATATGCTAATGAGTCAGTATCACTTGAGTCTTTTGCCAGAGAGATTAGAGAGTAGATCTGACCTTGCTGGGAGGCTGGAATAAGGACCTGTTGTGGCTGTGACTGCTGCTGCACAGTCTGCTGTGGCTGAGGTTGTGTGTGATGGTGGTGGTGATGATGCTGCTGTTGCTGCTGCTGCTGTTGCTGCTGTTGTACCTGCAACAAAAGCTGCTGCTCTTCTGAATGGAAACCATCTACAGCCTTGGATTGCATCAACTTGTTCTCCCACAGCTGGTTTGGAAAAGGAAAGAGAAATCTATGTATGATTTTTACTCAGCAGGATCTGTAACAACATAAAGACAGCACTCCAAAATCTAATCAGTTTTCACCATGTATCTTATGCAGTCTACTTGGCCCAAAAAGCCCTTAGGCAAACACTGACTGAAGAAATAATGCCACAGAGGTAACATTTTAAGAAAAGGAATTAAATACATTTCAAGAATTGTTAGTCCAAGCTTAAGCTTTAACATGTGGAAGATTCGTAACAACTCTAAAACGCATGGAGATAAACTGGTAACTTTAAATTAGCTTTCAGGTTTCTACTTCTTTGCCTTCTTTCTTTGTTTCTTGCATCCTTAATCACAAACGTATTTGTTTATTATAGCTTTCCTCAAGCCATTTCTTCTCAGATCTGCCCAATAAAAGTTGCTTGAAGACTACTTCATAACACACTTCAACAGGAGCTACCAGTGTACCAAAGGTAACACTACTGTATAAGCATTTACACAGCTTCTAAACCACAGCACCAACTTCAGTTTCTCTAACCCTGAATGTCAGCTGCCATGTCGCCCAAGATAAGCCATCAATGTAAAAAACTCAGCTCTTAGTAAAAGACTACAGGCACCTCGGACAAATCCTGCTTTGGGCTCCCTAAGCCTTCCTCTTCTATACTTCCCTTTCCTTCTTGTGTCTTTCCAAGCACAACCACCAAGGTGCTTTTCTTATAATGTTCATGGTTTCCTCCAAGTCAGATCATGATTTGACAGAAAGAAAAATCGTTTTCAACTGGTTCTGTCCATCCAAACTCAAAACTCCACTGCAGTGGGAAACCACTCCATTTTTTAATATTTAAAAAACATGGAGTATGGCATGTCCTGCTCTCTGAAATAGTCCTTATTCAGCAGAGACATGCAGTGACCTTCTCTCTCAGCTTCCTTTTATTTTTTGTTCCCTTTTTTATTTGTTTCCCTGCCTTTTGTCTTCCCTTTTGAAGGTCTTCTTTTACTCAGGAAGAATCTGAAGAAAGCCATTAGAGTTTGGGTCAACCTCCTGCCTCACTTTTGTACCCTGGTAACACTTCAAACCCACTGGACATGCATAAAGCAATTCAGAATCCGAAAGCCAAAGGGAAGCACGATGCACACAGTGCAATTCATTATGTACCACCCCCTCAACAGCAGCACTTCTGCAAAGCACAAGAAATGCATGCAAAACTGACACTGCACGCAGCAGCACAACTCTTCTTCAGAAAGAAAGACGCATCAAGCAGAGCGGGCATTTTATTCTTCATACAGAGAAATCTTAAGAACTGCCTGCCTCAAAAATATCCTCCCCTTTATTTTTTCAAACTGTAACACATGTCAGGTCAGGGGGAGTTAACAGGATGAGCAGACCTCTTTAGACAGCAGTGTAATTCTAATGTTTCGGGGCTACGAACACACAGATTAATTCAGCGTTTAGCTAACTAAAACTAGCATTTTTACTGTGCACAACAGCAAACAGATTCTAAGATCAACTGCTCTACTGGTCTATTAAAAACCACAATTTTTAAGTAGCAACTTACTGTTTTGAGCTCCATAAGAACTTGTTCATCCACTCCTTCATCCAGAAAAACTTCTCTGACATCATTGATGACATCTTCAATCACAGATCTGTACAACTTAGGCTTAAAAAAAAAAACAAACAAGTCAGCATTGCTTTGAAAGAAACTGATCGCTTCAACAGTAAAATAAGATTCCCACACCCCACATGCAAAAAAAATCATCTGAAAACTGCATTATAGAACACACTGCATGTTCTCAGTCACTGAAGTATCTGAGAGCAAGAACAGCTCAGATAAAGTGAAAAGGGAAGGAATTATTTGCTATCTTTTGTGACATAACTCGGTACAAGAGTTTTCAAGCCATGAGGAGTACAATTCAAAATGTAAGCAAAGGAGATTGTTTCACGTTCAGTAAAGGTTTCCTGCCTGCCAACACACACAGGGAATATGCACAAATACCTGCGCATGTGCAAAGCACGCACATCAAAGAGCGTTAACAATTCAAAAAGCTGTTAGATAAATAGAGAAGAGAGGTTGGTTAGTGCTTGCAAGTTCAGTGGAAACCAAACATGGCTCAGAATGATCTCAAGATGAAAACCACCAAAGGTTCAAATTGGAAGAATTCTTGTGAACGTTCTGCTCTTCCTTAAACTTCTGTTTACTGAAACTACAGCAGACAGGACATGAGGCTGGACAGATTCCTGTTTTCAGTCAGTACTTATGTCTTCACATGAGACATTTTTCAAGGGGGGATTCCACAAATATGTTATTATTGTATTAAAGAATAACAGAACAGTCAGAGTTGGAAGGGACTTTAAAGATTATCAAGTTCCAACCCCCTCTGCAGGGGCAGGGATTATGTTGATTTCACACAACCAGGTGAATTGTCAATTCACTTCAGGTTGCAAAAAAGCAGCTGTGGAGTCTTCTTCCCTGAAGATATTCAAAAGCCATATGGACACAGTCCTGGGGAACCAGCTCTAGGTAGCCTTGTTTGAGATGTCAAGTTGCAAGGTGACCTCCAGAGATCCCTTCCAACCTCAATCATTTTACGACACAAGTACAACTTCAATAAGAAATTATCATATTAATTAAAGCACATTTAATGGCTAGAGCCACTGTGCACACACTGTACCTGTCAGCAGTGCAGCTTGGGCATCCCTACGTATATGTGACCCTCCACTGGGTTTACATCTCTGTGCTATCCAATTTTAAGGTAGCACTGATAGCAAGGCTACTCAATCTGCAGCCTGTGAACAACATCTACTGTTCCTTGCACTGAGAGTGAACGGGTCATCACCTGATCTGAAAGTAGCCACGATTTTCCATAAACAGACATCTTCCTCTACCCCATTCCATAACTTCCGTGATAATTCTTGATAAACTGGCTGCTCATGGCTTGGACAAGCAGACACTCCGCTGGATAAAACACTGGTTGAACGGCTGGGCCAAAGACTGGTGGTTAATGGAGTGAAATCCAGCTGGCAGACTGTCACAAGTGGTGTGCCTCAGGGCTCGGTGTTGGGTCAATCTCTGTTTAACATCGTTATTGATGATCTCGATAAGGACATAGCGCATGTCACTAGTAAGTTTGCAGATGATACCAAGTTAGGTAAGAGGGTAGGGAGGCTCTTCAGAGAGACTCAGATTGATTGGAGCAATGGGCCAATGTTAATGGCATGAGCTTCAATAAGGCCAAGTGCCAGATCCTGCACTTGGGCCACAACAACCTCCTGCAACATTACAGTTTGGGGAGGTGTGGCTGGAGAGCTGTGTGGCAGAGAGGGACCTAGAGGTTCTAACTGACAGGAAGATGAATATGACCCAGGAGCGTGCCCAGGTGGCCAAGAAGGCCAATGGCATCCTGACTTGTATTAGACAGAGTGTGGCCAGCAGGAGTAGGGAGGTTATCGTCCCCCTGTATTCAGCACTGGCGAGGCCACATCTTGAGTGCTGCCTCCAGTTTTGGGCACCTCAATACAAGAGAGATGTGGAGGTGCTGGAGC
>JAOXOE010000343.1:37080836-37109236 GCA_028565055.1 Phoeniculus purpureus
AGGTGTGGAGGCGGGAAACTAAGCTGCTGAAGGGCCTCGAGAATAAATCTTATGAGGAAAGACTGAAAGAGCTGGGGCTCTTTAGTTTGAAGAAGACGAGACTGAGAGGAGACCTCATCACTTTCTACAACTACCTGAAAGGACATTATGGAGAGGCTGGTGCTGGTCTCTTCTCACAAGCAATTAGTGATAGAACAAGAACGAGTGGGTTCAAGTTACAACAGGGTAGGTTTAGATTTGATATTAGGAATAATTTTTTCACAGAAAGGGTGGTCAGGCACTGGAATGGGCTTCTCAGGTTGGCAGTTGAGTTGCCATCCCTGGGTGTGTTTAAAGATCGTTTGGATGTGGTGTTGAGGGATCTGGTTTAGGGGTGAGCTTGTGGGGTAGGGTGGATGGTTGGACTTTGTGATCCTAGGGGTTTTCTCCAATTAGAGTGATTTTGTGATTCCTTAAGCAATAAATCCCAGATCACACCCCACACATCAGATAGACACAGAAAAACTGCACCATGCACAGCCAGCGCTGCAGTGCTGCAATCATAGAATGGCCAGGGTTGGAACAGACTTAAAGATTACCTAGTTCCAACACCCCTGCATACACAGGGACACCTTCACCAGATCAGGTCACTCCGGGTCCCAGCCAACCTGGCCTTCAACACTGCCACGGATGGGGCAGCCACAATTTCCTTGGGAAATCTGCTCCAGCATCTCACCACCCTCACAGCAAAGAATTTGTTCCTAATGGCTAACCTCAAACTCCACTCTTCAGGTCTGCAACCCTTTTCCCTTGTCCTCTCACTAGACACCTGTGTCAAAAGCCCTACCCCAGCTTTCTTATAGCTCCCTTCAGACCTTGGAAAGCTACTCGAAGGTCACCTGGGAGCCTCCTCTTCTCCAGGCTGAACAACCCCAACTTGCTCAGCCTGTCCTCGTAGGGGAGGTGCTCCAGGCCTTTGATCATTGGAGTTGCTCTCTGCAATTCCAGGAGCTCTCTGTCCTTTTTATGCTGAGGACTCAAGAAATGGACTCAGTACACCAGGTGGGGTCTCACAAGTGAGAGTAGAGGGGGAGAATCCCCTCCCTTGACTGACTGTCACTGCTTCTTTTGATGCAACCCAGGACATGGTTGGCTTTCTATCACATCGAAAGGGGGGGGAAAAAACCCCTATTTGGAAGCCTGGAACTAAGAACGAAGCAATCTGATGGCTGCTTAGTGCATTATGTCCCGAGCGTTTCAAACAGCCTCAGCATTGGGGCATAATCAAGTTTTCTTAGAACAAAATCCCAAGCGAAACAACAATGAAAAAGCAGGGAAGGGGCAAAAACAAAAGTCAGAAAAGCACACTAAACCACAACAAAACACAATGTACCACTTTACCACTGACCACATAACCACTACTTTGGCAAATGATATGCTGCCAGCACCCTGGTTTTGTCTACATTTTGCATTTCTTCAGCTTTAACACATACTGCTGCAAATCAAGTAGATGAACTATTAAACCCATTAGTTTCTCATGTCTTGAAAGAATTCCTGGCCTCATGTAACAAGGTGAGCACCTATGTTCAAAACTTAACTTCTCAAAGTGTCACAAAACACACCAGAGTACTTGCAGATTTTGTATTTCACAACACCACCACACACTCCCGGATCCAGGCTTCAAGCAGAGCACTAACCGTGCTTACACAGACATCTGAAACACTTCAATCCAGGCTGTTCTTAAGCTCTAGGGTTCTAAATCTGCATTGTGAGTAACTTAGAAATACCAAGCATCACTGGCAGCATTGTTTTTCCACTTAGATTCAATTCACAGCAGATGCAAAAAGGCGTTTTACGTAATAACAAATCCTATTCTTCCTACAATTAAATTGCGTAAAGCTTACATGATTGACATTAGCACAGAAGTGCTACTTAACCTAGGCCATATATCCCTCATACTAATATATATTAAAAGCATCTGCTAGTGTCCAAAAACCACATTCTGCAAATAAACATGCTTAACCTCAGGCATGTGAGCTACTCTAAGCAAGACAATTATCCATATGCCTAAAATTACCATCAAAATTCCTGCAGAATCACAGTACGGCCAGGGTTGGAAGGGACCTTGAAGATCATCTAGTTCCAACTTGCTCAGCCTGTTCTCAGAGGGGAGGTGCTCCAGCTCTCTGATCATTTAAGCTGCTCTCCTCTGGACCCACTCTAGGAGCTCTGTGTCCTTATGTTGGGAACTCCAGAACTGGACCTAGTACTTCAGGTGGGGTCTCTATTCACGCCTTAAACACTCTTCTCCTTACAGCTCCCCATAAGGTCCACTTTCCTAATAAAACTGATTGTATACGGTATTTTCAATCCTATCTCCAGAGTCAGGCAAGGTTTATTCACAATGCCTCAGTTTGTAAAGTCTGTAAACACTCAGCTACAACAAACCAATCCCACAGCCCAACAGCCTGCTTGAGGAAGTTTATTTTCTCCCCCTGCACAATAAGGTGAAAAAACAATTTCAAACATGAGGATACTGGTTTCTAGTGTCCTGCATTAGCCTAACAAGACAGCAGGTCTTGAAGTGGTGGAGTCATCATCTCTAGAGGTGTTTGAAAAACAAGCAGCTAGAGCACTTGAGGCCATGGTCTAGGGGTTAGGGAGATGTTGGGATGAGGGCCAGGCTTGATGGTCCTGGAGGTCCATTCCGGCCAGAATGATTCTATAAAGGAGGTTCAAGAGCACAGATGATTACTCTGCCACAGACAGTGCACCCTTCCACACGATTCCCAACAGCCAAAGCAAATGGCTTAACCCCCCTAATCCCAAAAGGCAACAGCAGTCCAGGGGTGCAGCACACCCAGTGCAATGCAGGTTGATGAACCCACTAGCGGTTTACACAGGCAAGGACTGCTCTGCATGAGCCATACAGTGCATGGGATCTAAAGAAGAGTCAAAACTTTGGGACACTGCTCTCATCACAATACATGGCACACTCATGGCTGTGTGATTAGAGGGAACAGAAAAGTATCTGCATACTTATAAAAAGCCAGCATCTGTCTCATGTTACCTACTCATGTGTAGGTAATATAGAGAAAAATCCTGCCCCGCTAAGCACATTATCCTCCGGACACTTCTAGTGATCATCCAGCCTGGGTTGATGCAACACCTTCCACAGAGGGAGCTACAATGCTGTCCCAAGTCGTGCTCCAGAGAGGAATTCTGAACAATACCCACTGAATGCTCCTTTCCCACCTCAACAAAAGCAAATCCAGTAAAATTACAAAACAGCCTTAAGCCCTGATCTTTAAAAACAAGCACAGTAACACACTAAACGTTGGCTTTAAGCAGTATTTCCACTGCGCTCGAGCTGTTCATCCAAACCACCCAAGGCTGTGGAGTTAAAATGACAAAATTATTTTCATACACTGCTTACTCAAAAAATAAACATTCAGAATCACTGAAGAAGTCTAAAGCACGTGAGTTAAGCTTTCCAATAAATTAATGCTCACAGAGAAGGCAATGAAAACATAATGGAAACTTTAAAGTTTGCTATTAAAACAATCACGCTTTCATCTGGTTTCTATTAAAGTGCTTCCCTCATAAAGAGTGTGTTGCTGTAAACTTCAAGCTCTTTTAAGAGCAAAATACTCAAATCACTCTTCAATAAACACTATTCCAAACACTTGCTACAGATTAAAGACAACAATTAAAATACCTGATTTATTTGATACAAGCACATAGAAAAGATTAGCAATCTAGTACTTTCCCCTCTGGCAACATAAGGAAATAATTATATTTCACTTTCGCTGTGCATCTTGTAAAGAAAATTCAGAGTATGGTGAGACTGCTACACACACCCTCCAAATCCAAGGAGAAACCAGTACACTACTTTCAGAAATGCCACATGCCTTTGGGGGCTTCCACTTCCTACATCCCTTTAGTTTCAAGGACACAAAAAGTACATCTCTTTGAGATTATTATCACAACACTCAAACATCAGCAATTTGCGTTTCAAATAACCAACACATTACAGAGAGATACACCAAGGCATATTTTGTGCATCTGCCAGCAGTTTGCTCCTGGATGCTTCAGCAGTTATCCCTGAACTGTGGCAAACCATTCTCCTTACAGCTGGAAGCCAGCTATGAATTACTGAGGCTAGAAGAGCCGCCTGAGCACTCATCCAGTCCAGCCCATGACCTGACATCACCACAGTGGCCACACTAGGGCATAAGGGCCACAGCCACTCTGTCCTTAAACATCTCCTTCAACAACTCTACCACTACCCTGAGCAGTCCATTCCAGTGTCTGAACACCCTTTCAAGGAGGAAGGGCTTCCTATACTCCAACCTAACCCTCCTCTGGCAGCTTCAGGCCCTGCCCTCTTGTCCTGCTGTTCATTGCCTGGTAGGAAAGCCTGACCCCCACCTGACTACAACCTCCCTTCAGGAAGTTGGAGAGAGGGAAAAGATCCCATCTGAGTCTTCTCTCATCCAGACTAACCAACCCCAGCTCCCTCAGCCTCTCCTCATCAGACTTTCCCTCCAGTCCCTTCCCCAGCTTCATTGCTTCTCTGGACCCGCTCCAGCCCCTCCATCTCTTTCTTGAAGTAAGAGGCCAAGAAGTGCCCCCAGTACTCAAGAGGAGGCCTCACAAGTGCCCAGTACAGGAGGATAATTACATCTCCAGTCCTGCTCACCACACTATTGCTGATACAAGCCAGGATGTCATTGGCCTTCAGAGTCACCTGGGCACACTGCTGGGTTCTGTTCAGCTGGTTGTCAACCAGTACTGGCAAGTCCCACTCTACCAGGCTGCTCTCGAGCCACTCATCTCCCAGTCTGCAGCTGCAGGAGTTACTGTGGCCAAACTGAAGGGTCCTGCACTTAGAATCATAGAATCATTAGGGATTGCAAGGGACCTCAAAAGATCATCTAATCCAACTCCCTGCCACAGCAGGATCACCTAGACCAAGTCACACAGGAACATATCTGGACAGGTTTTAAACGTCTCCAGAGAAGGAGAATCCACAACCCCCCTGGGCAGCCCCTTTCAGTGCCCCGTCACCCTCACTGTGAAGGGTGATATTTATATGGAACCTCCTATGTTCCAGCTTACATCCATTGCCTCTTGTCCTATCACTAGATGACATTGAGAAGAGCCTGGCTCCATGCTCCTGACACCCGCCCATCACATATTTACAAACATTAGTAAGGTCACCCCTCAGTGTCCTCCAAGCTAAAGAGACCCAGCTCCCTCAGAACTTTCCTCATGACAGAGATGTTTCGCTTCCTTCATCATCCTCAATGCACTACACTGGACTCCCTCCAGCAGCTATGTCCTTCTTGAACTGAGGGGCCCAGAACTGGACACAATACTCCAGGTGTGGTCTCACCAAGGCAACGCAGAGGGAGAGAAGAACCTCTCTTGATCTGCTAACCACTCCCCTTCTGATCCACCCCTGCATGCTGTTGGCCCTCTTGGCCACAAGAGCACTTTGCTGGCTCATGGTCATCCTGCTGGCCACCAGGACCCCCAGGTCCCTTTCTCCTACCCTGCTCTCCAACAGGTCAGTCCCCAACCTATACTGGTACCTGGGGTTGTTCTTGCCCAGATGCCAGACTCTACATTGCCCTTATTATAGCTCATTAAATTTCTCCCTGCCCAGCACTGCAGCTAGTCTAGGTCCCGCTGAATGGTAGTACAGTCTCCTGGGGTGTTGGCCACTCCTCCCAGCTTTGTGTCATCAGCAAACTTGCCGATAGTGCTCTCTAATCCCTCATCCAAGTCATTGTTAATGGACAGATGCATCAGGCTTCTCTAGTATTCTTGGATTTTTCACAACTTTTCCGGTACAAGTAGTATTGGTTTAAGTTAGTGTAACAGTGATGCCTGGTGGCTTCTGCAGGCACAATATTTCACATTTGCAATAGCTGATCTATGAGGAGCAAAAAGGTCTGTCACAAGAGGCTGACAATGTAGGCTATACTGCCGGCAACCAGATTATTCCAATGCTTTGGAGTTCTCGTTGAGGACTCACATTTTTTTCAGTCTCTTCGGATCTAGGCTGTATTCTGGGAATATTAGAGAAATGGAGGAGACCCTAAGGGAATGTTTGCCTGGAATATTGTGGAAGACATGGTAATGCCTCTTTATGGTTTTATTTTCATCTTGGATCCAAATCTCTGCCACATTAAAGAAGGACTCCTTGGTCTCTGATGACTGTAATAGTGCTGGGACGTTGCTGTCCTTCTCAAGGTTGCAGACGCATTTAAACAACTTCCTCCTTCTTTGTTTTCAACCACAGGAAGGAAGTTTCACCTTCTTTGCACTTGTTATCCATGTAGTCCTGTCAGGAGCAAAATATATTCCAGGCACATGCTGGAATAAACAGCACACAGGAGTTTCTTCTGATGAATACTCAATACGGAGCTGTCTGCTGTCTGAGCTAGATGAGTTTACACACTTGTGTTTTATTTTTATTTATCTTTTCTGGTAGATATTAGAATGCAAAGACCAGGAGTCAGGGACATCCTGTGGATTTGTGACATTTGCTGGCAGATACTGAATTCAAAACCCAAGGAATACGCTGTTTTCTTTCATGCAGCAACTTCTGCAGTTGTTCTTCATCTCTGGCAGATAGAGTATTCTGATATTTACTAATCATTCAGGGGCAAAAGCCACCTTCAGTGCATATTGAATCTCATAAAATGATTCCTGCTGACTTAGTGGCAGCACTAAGACCTAAGTAACTACACTTGGGCTAATCCAATGAGGTTATTAACGCTTTTGAGAATGAAAATTTCATTATGTTTCAGTGATGATTGAGTGAAAACTCCTTACGCAGTGAGAAAAAAGAAGCTGATGATCCCTGGAAAATTGTATTATAACTTGGAGATGGATGATAGAGTGAGAGAGATCTGTCCTGTAATAAATTAATGAAGGGTTACTTGTTGTATGAATAGCCTTATGAAAATTAGAGGGCTCATTACGGTTACTGATGCAAACCCACACAGATGTGGAGCATCGGATGCAGCGTATGGTTAGACCTTCCATAAACTTCTCTAGAGGCTCCCACAGTAGATAGTTGGGTGAGTGTGGCTGCTGTGCCACGGCAGGTAAATAAATTAGCATCTTGGGGAAAGGCTGCTTTTCTTTGTCCCCTGTGTCATCATGGAGAAAGGGGGTTTAGTATTTGCATAGACATAGTGCTCAGGAACTACTTAGTATTGAGGTTGTGTGTCAGCAGTTTGCTTGAGCAGACCCAGTGGTGTCATGGGAAGCCAGGAGAACATTTCCATCCAGCAGAGATGCCTTTTGCAAGGAGCCTCTGAGAGTTTAGAATTTTCATTTTGACGAGAAAAAACCTCTGGTAACTTACTGCTGTTGTCGCTCTCCCCAGATAATTCACTCATAGCTTTTGGGCAGCGTGTTACAGAGTTGAGGGACTTATAGTATCCCTGTGTGGTAGTTAAAGAGGCTACAGAACACTGTGTTAAGAGGCATACAGTCAAGAAATTTGTTAGGAAGATAACTCTGTGCTAAAAAAAATTATGTCCATGTGGAATGGTGCCTCCATGGATTTGGCTTTTGTACAGTTGAAGAAAATCCCTCTGGTGCTATTCCTGCATTTCAGAAAGGTGTCATCTACTGGGATCCTCTTCTCCTAGAACATGGGTGCAGAAGGTGTGGTAGATAAGAAACACCATCATGGAAGAAAAAGACTCTGAATTTTAAGCAGGTCTGGGTATGAGGTCTTGTGTTTATCTTAGCTGTATCTGCAAAAGGAAAGAGAAAACGACAAACTTAGAGCAGTTATGAAGACAATAGCTGTATTGCAATAGCATTAGAGTGCTGGGTATGGAAGAACAAAGCTGGTAAAAGAAATCTCCTGATGTCTTCTGGGTTATTCTTGGCTTTGAACATTACTGAGGTCAGCAAGGGTTTTATCAGATCTTTCAGCTGAAAAGGATGGGGCTATCCGAGTGGTAGAGCATCCTATGGCATTTAATTCCACTTAAAGACCATTTGAGGTGTGTGCTGTTTATACCTAGTCATTTGGATAGTGTTAGACATAAACAACAGCTGGCAAAACCACAGGTACCCGCTAGTAAAGTGAAACCTGGAGCGTGCTGGAGCTTTCTCCCCAAACGACTAGGTCTCACTCAAGTCAGCAGTGAGCAAGACCAGCTTGTCATTATGTAAAAACTTCCCCTCTAATCTTCTTGAGGTCAATGAGGCTCATTGGTGGTGTAAGTGTTGGTCATGGAAGGTAAAGATGCCTGAAGGCAGACCTAGCCCTCGAGCACCATTCAATGTAATTCAAGTGTCATGTTCTTACTTCCTCCCACAGAAGCTGATGTAGTGTAGTGCTGACTGAAGACATACTTGCTCTTACTCACGGCTTAAACAGTATTTCCACCTGTAAGTATGTCAGATTATGTTCAAGGAGCCTCTAAAGATATTTCTGAGTTTAGGCAGTGTTTAACGTGCTCTGGTAATGAACTTTCCCACTGCACTTACTTGAAGGGAACTTTCATTTTGTGAGTGTGAGGGTTTGCTGCTTGTTGCAGTCTGGTTTGATGTTTAGAGAGACACAACTAAACGTCTCATGAACGTACAGCAAATAATAACAACAGTATATTTTCTAAAAGTTTGGGAGCTAACACTGCTGGTGAACCAACCCTCCTGCCCACATCACTGTGCACCCACAAATGAATACACAGGCAACTTGTGGCTGCTCTGCTAATTGAAATGTCCCCTGCAAGATCCATGGCCAGGAGTGATTTCGTGCTACCTAAGGATACTTGAGCCCGTGAGACTGGTTGTAGAGAGTTGCTACAAGCAGAGTAAGTGCAGTAGTTTTATTTTGGGGTGACTCAACCTGCTCCAACGCAGCCTGTGATGGCAGAGCAAAGGCAGCAGTAGATTTCCTGTCTCCTTTCTGTGGTCTGAGCACTGTAACATCAATTTATCTTTGGTCATCAAGGTAGTTCTGCTACTTCCATGTTCTTTAATGAAAACTTTGTTTGCCTAGATGCAGATAAATGCAAAGAAGCTATGCATTAGTACAACTGATGTGTAAAAACAAGCTGTGAAGATTTATCATTCTGGTGGTGCACGTTCAATTTGGTTCAATTTTTCTTCTCTTTAACAGAAGAGCTATTTTGTTATCTCCAAATTGTTTTGATGACTGTTGACTTCTGGCAATTATGAGGCCACAGCAAACAAAGCAAGCTGGAGTGTGCATAGGAGTATTTTAAACACATTATTTTGTTCCAGATGGTGTTTGATGGCTGCATGTTGCCACAGCGTATAATGGCATCCTGTGACATATGTCAACCCTTTGTGACAAGCAGCATGAGGAATAGATTTGAAATGTAGAGGAAATAAATGCAAGAATCAATGGCTTCTGCTGGCTGCAGTGAACTGTGCAGGCCTCTGTGCTTGATGAGTTCATGTTTTATGCAAAAGAAGAAACTCTTCGGGAATGTGTTAAGGAGTCTGTGCTCAAAAACACTTGCAGAGAGCAAGTCCGAGAAAACATGGTACTGTAGAAAACAGCCCAGCGACCAAACTCTGCGTGTCTGCAGGTACTCTGAGTGACAGCTCACAACTTCGTGAGCTGTTTGTGTCTTCGAGACTCAAAACTCTTCTAGTTAGAGATGTCCCTGCTTGTTGTAGGGGGTGGGGGTTGAGCTAGATGACCTTTAGAGATTCCTTCCAACCCACTGATTCTATAGGACCAAACAATTTAGGAAATCTAGTTTGATGGAGTTATGTAGGGAATTATTTTATCTGTAAGGATATTTAAAGGTTGCAATAGTGCTGCATTAGCAGAAGAAGAAAGGGAACTTTTTTTGAGCCTGAAAAAAGTGTTGGAAGTTGCTTTGCTAGTTGCCTTTGTCCTGCAGAGTAATTTATGTGATTGAATCTATTGCAGGTCACTTTGGTCTTAATGAGACGCTTTACACTCTGCTTATCTTCCTTGCTTTAAAAAAAATACCCCAAACATTTTTGTTAGCATTCATTTCAATTCTTTTTATGAAGATGTGGAATGTGATAATATTTCCAAGGTGGCTAATTTTGAAACGTGAGATTTTATAGCTAAAAATTAAGTACAATTTTGCTGACATGCTTTCATTGCTTTGTAGTGTCTGATAATATCAGTGATTTAAATGCCTGTAATATACTTCTGCATATATCGAGCATCAGAGGCCAAATAGAGAGTTGTAGCTTGGTTGTATTTTTAAATATAAGGCTGGAACACTTCAAGATAGTTTATCTTGTTTACCGTTTCATCTCTCTTTGTCTACAAGCATAAAACTGTGAAAATTGTGAATAATCCCTGAAGTCATAAGATAGAGTGGTGTGATGATGAAAGTTCATCTAAAGTCCACCCTTTTTTCCTTTTAGAATTTGGCTTTTTTAGTTATTCTCTATTACTGTAGTTGTAAAGGTAAAAGATCCTAAAATTGGAGTTCAATTAATCTTGACTTTTCTACTGATAAAATTAAGGATAAAATTAAACCCATGAATTTTCAAGAGCTGCTGATGTAAAGAAAAGTACCTGTATGACACAGTGTGTTTATGAAAAGTGTTACTGAACCTTGTGTAAAAAAGACCCAACAAAACAAATCAACAAACAAGAAGAGACCAGAGCGCTGATGTTGTAGCACTCAACTGAGATGAGGAGGTCCCTTCCAACCCAAAAGATCTTCACTCAAGTTCCTGCTCCAATTCGTACAGGCTTTGCTGCTCTATAGGTTTGGTATTTTTGTTCATCTGGACATCAAACTTCACATAGCAAGTAGAATAACTTTAACAAGTGACTGTCCAACATTTAGAGCTTGATATTAGCTATTGACTTGATTAGAGAAGACAGAGGTGTTTATCTTCCATTGGAAAGTGAGTGAATGTACCTTGAGTTTTCCCATTACCCATCAACATCTGCTTTCCTTGATGGACTACTGCACCAGCTTGGTCAGCTCATTCCCATCCTCCTGTATCATGAGGTGATGGACCTGCAAAGAGAGTAGTGGGATGTCAGAGCTCCTCTGCTGGTGGTCACTTATCTCTTAACATGGGTTTAATTCTAAACCCAGGGTGTGCAAAAGGAGTGCACACAATTTGGGTTTTATGCATTTGCTCAGAAAGTTCTTAGTCATCGCCTCAGGATTAGCCTTGCCTTTCACAAAAATGACTCTGTTCTTGCTAGAAAAGAGGAAAAAAACCCTGTCTTTGCTTGAAGGATTTTGTGTGTTTTAGGAAGAGACAACAGCCTTATGTCAGAGCAGTTATTTGGTTTGCTACTAATAGTTCATACATTTCTAAATAGTCAAGAGCATCAGTACCAGACCAATAGCTAAGCTGTCTAGGGGAATGCAATTTAAGTAGTTGGAAGATTTGATTAAAAAATTACCTGTGGCAGAACTGAGAAATTTGTTTTACTGAGAAACTTTATTTAGTTTTTTTTTCTTGCTCATAAATGAAGTAGTAAAGCCCTAAATGCTTTGTTCTGCCTTCCATCTTCTCCTGTGCTGCTGCTCTGACTGATGTAGCCAAGACTAAACTTCACACTCTGAATAATGCATTAATTTCTCTGCAAACGTGCAAGTCTGGAGACTCGTTTTTGTAAGTATTGTGCTCCTAGTTACTCTCTACGGAAACACTTTGTTCCAGCTGAATGTCAGAGGTTCACGTGCCATGCACAGTTTAGCCACCTGAAAGCAGACTGGTGCTGATATTATCCCAACCGGAATATAATTTCTCCTTGTTGTTGCTTTGGTAGTTGGGCATCATGCAGGCTGGTAAAACCCTGTGTGAGCAGTGAAACGTAGGAAAGGGCTGCACGGATAGCAATGTCTGTTAGTTCATTTTATTTCATTCAGTGAAAATGGTACTTAAATCACAGAATGGTTCAGGTTGGAAGGGACTTTAGAAACACCTGATTCCAACTCCCTGCCGTGGGAAGGTACCCCTCTCACCAGACCAGGTTGCCCGGAGCACCATACCACCTGGTCATCTAGGGACGGAGTAGCTACAACTTCCCTGGACTAAGAAGACTTAGGGTTCACCTAAACAGCCCAGGTGAAGGGGAAGAACTTAAAACCCCTAAAAAATCAGAGAGTTCCTTCAGCTTGTAGGATGTTTTTCTTCAGTTGTCCTAACTGAAGTGACGAGTTCCTTAGAATGAGCTATTGGCTTTGCTTGATGGGAAGGCAAATTGAAGTCCCCGAAGATCTTGGGATGTGTGAGAGTCCTCTGAGAAGCCTCTCACTGAGGAGTCCCAGGCTCTTGAGCCAGAGCAAACTCCAGCTGAAGTCTTCATGGGAAAAATGGAGGGTTTTGGGCCAAGGGTTAAGTATTTTGTCTCTTGGATGAAATATACATTTGATAAATCCTCAGAAACTGAAAATGAAAGGTACTGGGCAAATTAACAAATGACACTGCTGGCTATAATTTTAGCAATGTCACTGTTTTGACAGATTCATTTTCTTTCCCACTCTATGATTGATAAGTGCATCTGTCTGGGATTAGAGACAGTTGCTAGAAGGGGAGTGCTTGAAGGTCAAACTGCTGTAAGGAGAAGTTATATTTTCCTGCCAGCTTTGCTTGGATAGGGTCAAGGCTTCTTTCCCCTGCTTCTATAAAATGTAGGAAGCAATTAAGATTGATTCATGCCATAAGCCACTTCTTTTCTTTTGGGTTGCCTGCAACCATTGTAGTTGGAGGAGGAAAAAACCCCCGAGACAACATCTTCCTTTCAACAAACACACTGGGCAACTCTTACTGCTCTGGAGGAGCTGGTGTTTTCTGTCTCTTAATATTGAAAAATATATTTTTTAATATTGAAATAAATAAAAATATTAACCCCCCCTTTTTATATAATGTAAATCTATCCAAGCTAATTCTAGAAAATTCATCAGCAGAGTGGGCATGAGAGAAAACTACTAAAATATTGATGGAACAGGACAAAGAAGATGTAGGTCAGCAGCATTTGGATCTGGGTGATATATTTCACTATTTCACTCACGCACAAGATGCCAGAAAGATCTGCTGTTGGCATGGCAGGTACTTGTTTGCCCATGTATGTGCATAAATAGGATACTACAAGCAAAAGAGCAGACTAAGACTCTGATAGAGGCAACTGTGTTTCTTCTCCTCTGTCCAATATTGGACATCATTTTCTGCAGCAAGCCAGCAGAAGGCATTTTCATGTTTGGGGTGGACAATTAGAGCTATTAGTCCTGACTAGGTCTGGATAACATAGAATACTTTGGACTGAAAGGGACCTTTAAGGGTCATCTAGTCCAACGCCCCTGCAGTGAGCACAGACATCTCTAACTAGATCAGATTGCTCAGAGCCCTATCAAGCCTGAGCTTGATTGTCTCCAGAGATGGAGCTTCTACCACCTCTCTAGGCAACCTTTTCCAGTGTCCTCATTGTAAAGAAGTTTTCTCTGACATCCAATCTAACTCTACCATGCTCTAGTTTAAAAACCATTGCCCCTCATCCTGTTGCTGCATGCCTGTGTAAACAGTTTCTCACCAGCTTTCCTGGAGCCCCCTTCAGGTACCGGAAGGCCTCTATAAGGTCTTCCTGGAACTGCCTCTTCTCCAGCCTGAACAACTCCAACTCTTTCAGTCTGTCCTTGTAGGAGAGGTCTATGACCACTGCCATAGAAGCTACAAGGGAAGACTGGCCACGAAGAGGTGGCCACTGATTTTTCTCATGAGAGATCTGTAAGAGCTTTATGGAACAAACCTTTATTTCTTTAATATTTCTTTAATGTTGTTCAAAACCATTTAGAAAACCTGGTCATTACGACTCACAACAGGAGATACAGGGAGCGCTGTGCACTTCTGAAAATCAGCCCTTGGTTTCCGACAAATTTTTAATTAAGAGACATGAAAGAGAAAGTGCAAACTCCTTGACAGTTGGTCTGCTGTAGATTTAGATACCTTAATTGGAGGAGCTAGAATTTATTTGTTTTAGTGATCTATTCACTTCAGGAGGTGCTGATCATAGAATCATAGGGTTGGAATGGACCTCCAGAGGTCATCTAGTCCAACGGCCCTACAACAAGCAGGGACATTTCTAACTGGAACAGATTGCTCAGAGCCTCATCAAGCCGGAGTTTGAATGACTCCTGGAATGGGGCCTCCTCCACCTCTCCAGGCAACCTGTGCCACTGATCCTCTACCCTCAGATCAAAGAACTTTTTCCTCATGTTCAACCTAAATGTTTTCACCTTATCATTCTCTGCTCTTCTGAACAGTCTTCCCCTGCCTTCGGATAGGCCCCTTTCCGGTACTGGACAGTTGCTTCATAAGATCCCCCTGCAGCCTTCTCCTCAGATCTTCCCTTTGGGGCTGTGTTAGGGCCACACTCTTCTACTCACAGCTAACTCAAAGCCCTTTTCCTGGAACCAGCAGTTCTAGCCTAGGTGCCAGCACCTCTAAAGGTCTTTTAGGATTATCTTGCCTTTCAGCGTGGGAAGAGATAGGATGTGGTAGAAACTTTTGTCAGCATGGATGGAGTGGTTCGTGCAGCTCCCTCTTGTGCCAGCAGCAAGAGCGAGAAGCCGACGTTTACAGAGTTGTCTCTTTTCTTTCTTGCATCAGAGTGCTGGATGTTTTGAAGGAGCAGCTCTGTAGCGGGGACTGGTACCTGGGGGCTGTTTGCGTGGTGAAGGATGTTTGCTTGATGTTGGTGCTTGGAGCTACTCTGCATTTCCAGTTGGCTCCCTGATCCCTGCTGGTCATGGGCTGATGCTATTACAGCTCAGCAAGATACCACGGAGTAATTTGAAAGGATGAGAAGTGTTAAGATCACAATGAGCTGCACACACTGAAAAGATGGATGGAAAAGCTGGGACTTTGAAGTGCAAAGAGGGTGAAATCTTCTCTGTGTAGGAAACTCTGAATGAGTCCTGTGTACCATGTAAATTCCTGTTAAACCATCAAAGTAAAAGCTTAAGTTGAGCTTAAGTGAATGGGTCTCATGCAAGCATTCTGCCTGTGGGAAAACTTTACCCTGGCTGCTTATTTCTGGGAAATAAGCTGGTTAGAGGAAACTGCGAAACACAATGTGAATTCAGGCTAAAACCAGGTATCTGTTACCCAGGTGGAAAAATAGTGTCACAAATCCATCTGTGAGCTCCCTTGATGGGGATGGTATCCTCTCAGGGAGGGCTAGCCTGGTGGCTGAGCCCCACTCTGCCAACACTTTTCTCTTAAAATTGTGAAAGATCTGAGGTGATAGTGTGGGAGGATTGAAAGGGTGGGAAGAAACTCAGTGCGGAGAGGAGAAGATGAAGAGCAGAGAGGCTGAGTGTGGTTAGAAAGGGTCAGTACTCAGCTATGCTGTGGATCCCACCTGAGGGGGCACTGATTAACCTAAGGAAGTTGGGCTGCTTGAGGTGAGTGAGGGTCCAGGAAGGATGTTTAGGTTTGTTTGTCTCAGTGAATTTTACTCTCTTTTTACTGTATTGTATTGTATAGTGAGGTCAGGGCTGCAGCAGAAGGGGGAATAACCTGAAATCTCAGAGTAGCTTTACAGCCATTGGGCTTTGACAAGCAGGTGGTACCTGTAGAAGAGAGGGAAGGACATCCACCCACCCAGAAAGAACCCTACAAGAAAGAGACAGGAAGAAAGCTGCTGTGAGGGTTGCTATTGGCTAACATTACTTCTAAAAATGAAATTCTGGGCTGCAGCATCCCAATAAATCATCTGAGAGCAGGATTTTCTCCACTCTAGCGCAAAATGATTCAGTGGAGTATTTTTTTCCAAATGCATTTATTTATTAAAAGGACTACAATCCTTATTTTTGCCTTAGAAGCAGCTTTCTGGTTTTTCACTCTATTAGAGGATGGTCCCACTGCTGGCATCGTTGCTGGAGGCTGCAGGAGCTGAACACCCTTGGCGTGAGTCTGCTGCTCCCATCCACCACAGGCTTCAGGACCACAACGTGAGAAATGTCCTGCATCATGAGGCACTGGTGGTTGGTCCATCTCACTACTATGGGATCATGGCGGTGGCTGCACAGAGTGCAGTATTTTGTAATCTTTGGTTTGGAAGCAATGGAGCTTGACTTGTGCATGGTAACTATCCCACACCGGTACCTTGTGAATCCTTCACTGCCAACATCATAAAGGAAGAACGGCTTTTCCAAAATGCCAGCAAATGTGCTACATTGTATAAGACATTGTGGTTAACAGCCTGAAACAGCAAAGTGTGTTTCAAGCTATAGCTAAACTAATCTGAGCTGTATTAAAAGTGCTGATCTGGAAGCTGAGCCCAAGAGAATAGGAAAATGTATATGGCTGCACTCTCATAGTTTCTGTCAGAGAGGTGTGTGGGATGTTTGGAACATTCTTGGTGGAGCCAGGTCCTGTACAGTGTGGGGTGACGCTGCTGGGGACCTATGTTGGTGCTATTGAGCTGCAGCTGGAGGACTAGAAAGGAGAGGAAACAGAAATTTCTGATAACATAGAATAATAGAATCATAGATTCATAGAGTCTTCAGGGATTGGAAGGGACCTCAAAAGATCATCTAGTCTAATCTCCCTGCCACAGCAGGATCACCTAGACCAAGTCGCACAGGAACATATTCAGGTGGGTCTTAAACGTCTCCAGAGAAGGAGACTCCACAACCCCCCTGGGCAGCCTATTCCAGTGCTGTGTCACCCTCACTGTGAAGAAGTTCCTTCTGATATTTATATGGAACCTCCTATGTTCCAGCTGACACCCATTGCCCCTTGTCCTATCACTAGATGACATTGAGAAGACCCTGGCTCCATCCTCCTGACACCCAACCTTTACATATTTGTACACATTAATGAGGTCACTCCTCAGTCTCCTCCAAGCTAAAGAGACCCAGCTCCCTCAGCTGGGAGGTGTTCCACTTCCTTCAGCATCCTTGTTGCTCTATGCTGGACACCCTTCAGCAGCTCTGTGTCCCTCTTGAACTGAGGGGCCCAGAACTAGACACAATATTCCAGATGTGGTCTCACCAGTGCGGAGTAGAGAGAAAGAAGAACCTCTCTCAGTCTGCTAACCACCCTCCTTCTGATCCACCCCAGGATGCTGTTGGCCCTCTTGGCCACAAGAGTACAATTCTGGCTCATGGTCATCCTGCTGTCTACTAGGACACCCAGGTCCCTTTCTCCTACACTGCTCTCCAACAGGCTAGTCCCTAACCTATACTGGTACCTGTGGTTGTTCTTGCCCAGATGCAAGACTCTACACTTACCCTTGATATATTTCACTAAATTTCTCCCTGCCCAGCTCTCCAGACTGTCCAGGTCCTGCTGAATGGCAGCACAGCCTGCTGGGGTATCGACAACATCACCCAATTAAACCAGAATCACCCTTGAATAAAATCCCCCATATGATCTTTAGGGAATTTTGCTTGTGCAGCTTGGGGATGTTTGTTTCTGTGAGATCATGCCTACTGGGCATAAAAAAAACCCCAAAAAATCCATCATGGTGCTGACAGGGGAGCTGTTGGGAAATGACCAGTCAGGTGCTGAAAGCATGAAAGGAGGTCTTGCTGAGGAGAGACCAAGGCCAAGCAATGGGACAGGACTGTTTTCTGAGCCAGAGAGGTGAGTGCCATTGACTATCAAATGTGCGTGAGGTAGTTGCTGCCCACAGTTTGCATATGGGTAGCAACTTCAACCCATGCATGCAGTGGGGTGGCTCTGGGAATGGCAGGTGAGATCAGCAGTGGGTGTGTGTGTCTGGGTGTTTGGAGCTGGGAGCAGCTGCACAGCTGGAAAACACAGCAGATTGTGACTATACTTTCCCAAATCCCATTGCTGTGGGGTGTCCCTAGATGCATCTGTGGGAATAATTGAGGCTGGGCATGCTGGGCAGCTGCATGTGGGTAACTGGTCTACCATCACCCTCAGTCAGTGCTTCACCCCTAGTGCTGCCAAGTGAGTGTGCCCAGAGCTAGTGTTCTGCAGTGCCACACAGCCCTAACCTTGCCTCACAGTGGTGGGTCCCTTGGTGATCCCTCACGCCCAGGATCCAGGTCGAACCGGGGACCGTGGGAGGGCAAGGGCTGTCTGTAACCTTAGTTGAGCTAGTGGGAAGTGGGGTTAAAGTAGAAGGGGACTTGTGGTTCCCTTCAAAGCAAAGAGTCCCCACAATATTTCAGCAAGCCAATGGCAGTGATGAGTTCCATGGTGGGCTGTTGGTGGAGCCAACCAGGCTGCAGAGGCTCAGCCCCTGTAAGAGCTCAGGTCTTCTGGAGGGGAGTTGTTTGAGCCTTGAACCTTCCTGATTGGAGCCTGCTGTTCTCCTGGCTCTGAGGGCTCAGGGAGAGCCTGCAGGGTGGGATTTTCATGCAGCCCACATCTCATAGGAAGGCCATGAAGGGACAGTGTCTGCTGGGTGCCTTCCATGTGTAGGAAGATTTTGGGGGGCATGGCTGAGTGATGGACTTGTAGTGAGCAGTGGATTAAGTCCAGCCCTTGATGACCAGCTGGTCCCTGCACTTTTGCCAGGACCAGAGCATTTGTGAGAGGCTCTGGATAGCTGGGACCTGATGCGGTCCCAAGGCTGAAGGCTGGGGAACATGAGCAGCAGATGATCTTAGGTGAAAACCAAAGCCATCTGTACTGAAGAGCTGTCTCTAGCAAGCAGTGTTATGTATAACTTCAGGTTTTGAGAGGTTTGAAAACTGTTTGGGTCCAAGTTGAGCCTCCTGCTCCTACCTGAGCTCAACTTTGCAGTGTCCTAATCCTCCCAGCCCCCATCTCTATACTTGGAGCAAAGACCACTTTTTTTAATTCTGAAAAGCCAAACTACCCCCTTTCCTTAGGCAAATATTTATGTGGCCCCTGCAGCAGCAGCAGCAGCCAGTGATCGTTTGAAGCACTGTGCTGAGCTAATGAGGGGTTGGGATGCAGTCTGTGCAGGAGAGCAGTGTACCTGCCCCCTGCTTTGGGGAGTGGAGTTTCAGTTTTCTGGACCTGGCTGACCTGCCTTTGTGTCCCTGAGACATCTCTGAGCACTGTGGCTTCCCAGTTCACTAGTCCTTTGCCTGCCCCTGACAAAAGCAGAGCAGGCCTGACCCAGAAAACTGGATGCAGAAGTGATGGCAATTGATCAGGCTCTCAGCATCTTAAGTCCTATAAGAAGTAGGTGCATTCCATCCACAACAAAATTGTAGGCAGTCTGACTGGTGGCTGGGAATTGGTGTCTCCAGGAAGTTCTACAATGCAAAGCATTGGTTCTGCAGCAGCAGTGCAGAAGGCCTGGGGGTGGGGGGAGCAGCCAGAGCAAGTGCTGACGGAGGGGACCTCAGCAGCTCTGGGAGTAATCATGCCACACATGAGTGCCTGGGGGAGGAGATGATTCTGTGGTGTAAACACCTGCTCCTGGGAAAGAAAGCAGCCTCTGTTTTTAAGGAAATGAACATATCCCAAAGAACATCCTTTTGGAGTGGCTCTGTCCTGCTTGCCTGTATCCTCAGAGGACAAGGAGGGCTTTGTCCCTGCCCAGTGCTCGGTATGAGCTCAGTGGCTGTAAATCAGCAGCTCCACTGGGTGCTAGTGCCTGGTGCTGGGTAAATTTAGTGCTGATTGCTTTGATCTGAAACGCTTTTATTTCCTACCCTATGCAGAGAGAGACACAAGGTCAGGCTAATGGCTGGTCCCTGAAAAACGTCTGTGGTCTGTATTGATTCTGCAGTGATTAATGAGTGGAAGGCTGGTGGTTAATGCACATGAGCAGTGTCTGGGAATGAGCAACGCTGACTGAGGCAGCTTTTAATTCCAGCGTCGAGTCTGTTTCCTACTTCCTAAGGGTACTAGCACCTCTCTCCTGGATGTCCTTGCCTGGGCAGACACCCGTTTGTACGTAGCAAGCTCTCACACTCATGGCTTAGTTCTGTCTGCCTTGCGTCTGCTGTCTGTTTGGAGGGGGTCAGAGACAACCAGACCCAGACCCTTGTGCTGGCTGACAAAGCCTCTGGATGCTCTGCTGCTGCTGTCTCAGGTGGCCTGAGAGCAGACATGGGGGAAGGCAGGGCACAGCCTTGAACAGACTGGCATCAAGGAGAGGTCAGGGCAGAGAGCCTGCAGGCAGCATCGCTTCAGGTCAGTTCTGGCTGCCAGTCTCAGTGAAGGAGCCTCAAAGCTGTCTGCTGTGATCAGCCCTGAGGGCAGTGCTTTCTCCTCGTGCATGTGGGGGGGCTGCCAGGCTGTGGCAGGGCGGGCACTCTCCTGAAGCTGCCTGTCCCATTCCACCCAGGAGGCTGCAACCCCCCAGTTCACTCTGCCTCAGATGCAGCTGGAAGCAGATGTAAGGGGAAGTCATCCTAATTCTGAAGGCTGAAATCAGGCCCCATTTGGAAGGTCTGGGAGCAGTTATGCAACTTTCCTATGTGGTGTTTGAGAAAACTTCCCCCTCCTGCCTGTTCTAGCCTTGTGACTATGACTAAAGTCACTGTGTGGCTACAAAAGCTCCTTCTGCTGGGCTCATTGCTTTCCCTCTAGCTTTCTCCCTGAGCCCACTAGAGACCTGTCCCATCTCTTAGGGCCTGAAGACTCATCACAGCTGAGGTCACACTTGCTGCCAGCACTGCTGCTCATTTTGTTTTCCTCTTGTAGTCACTGATGTCTTTCCCTTGGTGAAGGCGCAGGCGTGTTCTCTCCTGGTCGGTGCCACTGAGGAGGCGGCGCTCTGCTCCAAGAGCAATTTCTTGGTAATGGTGGGTGACTTCCTGGGGCCAGGCATCCACCACAACCCTCAGGGAAGATGGGAGGCTGAGGCATGGGCAGAAGCATGGGGGTAAATATGGCTGGGGAAGGGGGCAGATGGGGACACTGGTATGGATGGGGGGGTTCCTTCAGCATCATTCCATGTAGGTAGATTTGTGGTGAGAAATTTCAGGGCTGGTGGTGATACCTGTGTTTGCGAGGCAGATGTTGGCTAGCTCATCACCCAGGCTTGTGGCCAAGCGACTCAATGAAGGGTGACACATGGTAGTGCCATACTCCAGTTCCCAGGGGAGCATGGGTACCTCTTTGAGGGAAGTCATTGTATGGTGCATGAACACAGGTGAAGGTCCACAGGCACAGGATGAGTTCAGGCTATGTGGATGCACATTCAGCCCATGCAAAGAGGTGTAGAGACCCCATGCAAGGAGGTGTGAGGCCGTCTGCAGCTCTCTTAGAGCTGCTGGCTCCCAGCCTGTCAGTGGCAGGACCTGTAGGGATGTGTTGAACACACTGAGGATACGAGGAAGCTGAATACATTGAATTCAGCCCATGTCTTCATTCTCCCTCAGCCTGACCTCTGCAGCCTCCCCACCACAGCCTTCTCCAGCTCCATGCCCCAGCATCTCCCCAAGTAAAGGGGTGATAAAACACTCCCTGTGGCAAGGCATAGTGGAAATGTCAACCCTGCAGGTGGCTGTGGTGCAGTGCTTGTGCTTTCTGCTCTCTGCTTTGCCTGCTGTGAGTGCCAATGCTGAGCAGCCTCTAACACCCGATGCTTGCTGTAATGTAACCGGTGACAGTCCCAGTAGGGTATCTGTCCCCATTCAGGAGCAGGGACACTCTGGGGACAGGGGAGGTTGCCCCAGTGCTGTCCTGCTAGCCCTGGCATGGCAGAGCAGGCGGGAAGCAGCACTAGACACTGTGCTCCCAAATTAGCTGCCAGGCCAGGTTGGTTTTCCTGTTTACTCCCTAAGTGGAGAATATGAGGAGAGTGAAAAACCTCATCCCCTTGGATGTAAAAATATGTTCTGTGGGCACAAGAATTTTACCTTCTGTTCATTCATCGCCTCTGTGGCGCCAGGTGTGTCGTGTGGCCTGCATGGACAGTACTGGGAAGAGAGGGGCCTGCCAGGAATAGCAGCTCCTCTGTAGAAGATGTTTCCTCTCAAGCAGAGGACTGGGCCAGGTCAGCAGTCTACTGGTGAGCAGCTGCATCAGTGGTGAACAAAGTACAAGAGTCACCAAGGGGATGTGCACTGTTGCTTGTGTTGGGGACTCAGAGCTCCCAGCGGGTCTACCCAGCTAGGCATAGCTCCAAGGAGTGAGACAGAAGGTGAAGAATCCCTGTCATCCCTGCCTCATGGACAATCTGGGGTCTGAAGGTTGACCAGTGGGTTTGACCTGCAAGAGGGAGGGATTGAAGCAGATAAGAGACCACCCCACTGCTGCATTTCAGGTTTATAGCAGCTGGATGAGCTGTCTGGATCCTAAACCCTTCAAATGCAGGGAGGTTGCTAAACATTTGTTGCCTCAGGTTGTTTGTCCAGACAGATACCAGGAGATGAACTCTTTCTGCCCTTCATAACTGGCCATCATCTAATTTGAAGCCTCCCAAGTGTCCTAGAAACTCCTCAAAGAGATAAGGGCCAAAAAAAAAGGGGGTCCAAGAGCATTTATTTCTGACACTGGAGACTGGGGAACAGCACAAGGTTTTGCCCCGCAGTGGTCACCCTTGTTTGTCCCAAAGGAAAGGGCACCCAGAGCTGCCAGTATCTTGCTCAAGTCGTGACCGAACTTTCTTGCCTCCTTGTTCCTGTGGGATAACTGAAGCTGGTTTGAGGAACAGTGTCTCAAAATGACCTTAGAGAATAACTAGAAAAAAAGGCTGCATGAGGGCAGGAGCTGTGGAAGTCCCTGTCTCAGGCATCCATCTACCTAGGCCAGTGTGGTGATCTACCAAAGGCAGGATTGTTTGGTGTGTGTGGGTATATAAATATCCTCCAGGCAAGAGGCTTTCGCGTGGATCCAGAGATGGTTTCAAGGTACCTTTTGCTCTGTATGGTTTGTAGCTTCTTACTTGCAAGAGACGCCTCTAATGACCTTTGAAGTGGACTTCAAAATGTGTGTGCAATTGTAAAGAAGATCCCTCAAACGCAGCATTTCCCTTACAATTCAGTTTGGGTCCTGTCTGTCTGACTGGTTGCAGCTGCTCTTGCCTTTAAAGTTTTTACAGGCTCTGTGGCTCATTTCAGGGGGTGTTTCTGCCAATGCCACTTGGAGCTGTCTCGGAGCAGCTGAATGTTGTTTGTGATGTTGCCTCCGCAGCACAAGGCGGTGCCCGTGTGCTCATGGCGATGCGGGCAAGCAGGGATGTCCCATGAAGGCTGGTGAGCTAGAGCAGGCTTGATAGGCTGTTGGTGGCTTTGTCTTACCCCAGCAGTGGAGCAGCTCCTGTGCTGAATGCCCGGTGCTGAGGGAGCTAGGGAGGGGGTACCAGAACAGGATGTGCCATCCCAGTAGTGTGCATACTGGGTCCTGCTGCGGGTGTTCCCACTCGGGGGTCTTTGCTCATGAACTGGATGAGGTCTGTTCGTTCCATGCATGCCTGTATCTGTTTTTTGCAGACCTTTCTTGAGCAGTAGAAATAAACAAGAAGGGAACAGGGTTAATCAGCACACACAGGGCTCTGGGTCACGCTGACTTGTCTCTAGCTTTGTGCCGCTGGCTCTTTCGAAATGCTGCTTTTGTTTTGAATGGGTCCCTCTGCAGACGGAGCGAGGGCAGGACACACAGTCACTCCCCATGCCAGTCTGCATGTTCCCAGTTAGTCCAGGCACACCAGGAGTTTTTGGAACAAAGGATGTGAAGTACACTTCAGTGTCAGGTTCTTGTGAGCAGAGCAGGCTAATGGGACAGAGAGCAGCTCTCTACCCTGCTGTAATGGTTTTATTAATACAAAGCAGTGTACAGGCAGTGAGGACGCTGTCAAACATAATTGATTTTTGCTCCCTCGCTGCAAGTCTCTGGCCAGGCTCTTTGCTGGCTCGTGTGTGTGTCCTCTCCTTCACCATGCTCAGCCCCGCGCTGCTCCAGGGCTGCTGCCCCACCAGCCTGGACACGGAGTTTTACTCTGCTGTGTCCTCGTGGGACACCCACAGCAGGGTCAGTCATCCTGGAGTAAAACCAGAGGAGTGGTGCTGGTGGCAGGGCTGGCACAGGGGACAGGCACAGAGGAGTTAAAGCATTTCGCCTGACTCTGCTGAAAGCCGTGGTGTGTAGTCTGTGCTCAGGCTGCTCCAGCTCGCCTGGGGTTTACCACACATTTCCATCGTGTTTGCAAAATGCCATTATCACAAGTTGCAAAACCCAGCCTGATTCTCCTGTGATCAGAGCGAAGCCAGCACAGCTCTGTGCAGCGTGTCCTGTCTGCTGAGTGCTCCTGCAGGGCACGTGGCTCCCGGCTGCTGCTTTGGGGTTTATTTTCTCTCTGCAGCCTCCTTGGCCTGTGGAAACAGTTGGTAACAGTCACAGCCTGGGCTGCTGGCCATGCCATGCCATGGGGTTTTGTTGAGGGTCGACATAGCCTTTCCATGTGGAGATGGGACGTACTGAAGCAGAGGATGTCAGGGAGCCTGTGCTGGACTGCTCCTGAGCAGAGGCTCCTGGCTTTCACCACAGCCATGCTGAGCAGAGAGACAGCTGGAGTTAATGGGGAAGCCCAGGGCAGCCTCTCCACTCACTTGTCCCATCAGGCAAACAGCACCCCTGCGGGGTCACCCTGTCCTGCTGGGGCGAGGTGAGCAGGGCACCCTCTATCTCCCTAATGCCAGCACCTACATTGCTTTCTGATAGCTCCTTCCATCCCAACAGCTCCTTGTGTCCTGATGGCTCCTTCTGTGCCAGCCCTCGGCGATGCAATGGGACATTGAGGTGGAAAAGTGCTTGGGTCTGGTGGGTGAGGGGGGGGTCAGTCCAAGAGGCTCTGGGGTTTTCCCTGGAGCAAAGCTGCTGGTTACTGCAATATGTTTGATAATTATGACAACTCCTGGAGGCAATATAACCTGTAGAGAAGGCACAAACCAGAGTACCATATAGCTTCCAGTACCAGTCCCCATAACAGACTGCTTCAGTGTACTGTGGTGCACACTGCACAGGGTGTATGGCAGCATGTGCAACATGCTGGAGAGCACTGGAGGTTTGTTTCACTAGAGCTTCCCACTCCTTTTGGCTGTCAGTGAGCTCAGCCAGAGCTCAGCTCCTTCTAGCACCTGGAGCCCCCTGGGAGAAATGCTGGCAGGGCTCTATGCCAGCTGGACAGCAGATTGGTGCTGGGGAGGGGAAAGCCCAGGTAACCCGTACAGGAAAGTGGAGCTTTCACAAGATGTTCTAATGGGTTTGCAGATGCAGCTCCTCTCTGCCAAAGGCTGTGTCATACGGTGGGATCATATGGTGGGGGGGAGGGTGTGTGCAATCATTAAGCGACTGTGAAAATCAGGATGTGAAAGTGCTTTGATGATGCCAAAAGGAAAGCGTAAGGAAGAAAAAAATCCCCTCCCCTTACTCTGTCAGTGGTCATCACAGATGATCCAGAACTTCTGTCAGTGTTACAGGCTTACTGTGGGACACAGGATTTCACCTTAGGTACTGGGATATTCTGCTTCTGAAGTAGACAGGACATTTCAGATAGGAGCATTTAGGCTTTGCAGGCAAAGGGTGAAGGCAGAAACATGGTGTTGTTAGAGGTTGGCTGTAGGAAACACAATCACTGATGGCTACTCTTGATATTCTTCTGTGCTTTGTGCTTAAATGTCTGTGTTTATTGTGATGAATGAGGGGAAGCCAAACATTAAAGGCCTCCAGGTCCATGTCCAACTTGATTTGTGTCACTAGGAAGAGGCTGGGTGGTCCTGCACCCTCCCAAATTCCTAGTTTTGCACCTTTTCCTTTTTGCATGTTCAAAACCCTCCTTATCCACTTGCAGGGAGTTAATTTTCTTCAGACCTTTAGTGCTTTGCCTGGGTGCCTTTGGCTCTGTCTGTGCAGACATGACAGACCAGCAGTTCAGCTTTGTCCTGCAGGATGGAGCCTGCCCAGGTTTGTGACAATTGCTGTTTCTGAATGGAAATGTCTCATTGGTGAGGCTCACATTTCCGTTCTCACCTGTCACCTTCTGCCTCAGCAACACCTGAGGATAACTAAGTGAGGAGGCAATTTTTTTTATATTACACAGCCAGCCGAAGCAGCAGCTCAGTGCTGGTGTTACCAACCTTTAGACACCTCTGCTCTTGACAGAGCTGCCTAGGTGTTGGATGTGGGTGGAAATTGCCTCTGGACTGAGGTCCCCAGCAGTACAGCTTTCAGTGTGCTGTGGCCACTGACCAACCTTCCGCCCTCCATCCATCCCTGCCTTCCTCCATCCAATCCCACATCCCTACCTACCTCCCTCCATCCATCCATCCATCCCTCTGTCTCTGCCTCCATCCATCCCCTCATCCCTGCTTCACTCCATCTATCCGTGCTTCACTCCATCCATGTCTGCCTCCATCCATCCCTCCATTCCTGCCTCCCTCCATCCCTGCCTCCTTCATCCTCCATCCATCATTGCCTCCCCAGTTCTTGCCTCTTTCTATCCCCACAGCCTGCAGAGGTTGCAGGGGTGGCAGTATCTGGTTCTGTGCCCTACTCTTCCTGGAGAGGGGACAGAAATGGTGTGAGCTGTGCGTAGAAACACTCTGTCTATACACGCACCCATAATTTGTAGTGTACGCATAGCTGATGTGTCTGTCTCTCTTACGTATTCTGCACATCTATAACCCGTGTGTGTATCCGTTCAGCACAGCTCACGCTATATAAATATCCAGAAACTGTCGGTCAGTTTATACGTGCGGGATCGGGCTCAGGTGCGGGGTTCCGGTGCTGCTCCCGCTGGTACCGCCAGGGGTCGCTGCCGGCCGCCGCGGCCGCCCGGGGACTCCGCAGCGGCACCTGGTGGCGGGCTGGGCTCGGCCGGGCTGCGGGAAGGGCCGTTGTGGTCAATAAATGCCCTGCGGACAGGGGAAGGAAGTCTTTTATTTATTGTTTTCCCTGGAGAAATAGAGGGTTTCGAATCGTAGAATCACAGAATCACCCAGGTTGGAAAAGATCTTCCAGATCATCAAGTCCCACTGTGCACCCTACAACCCCCAACCACTACTCCATCGCCTGAAACACCCTGTCTGCCCCTTTGTGGAACCCCTCCAGGGACGGTGCCTCTGCCCCCTCCCTGGGCAGCCTGTTCCAAGGCCTCCCCACTCTCCACTCCTCCACTCTCTGGAGGTGTTCAAGGCCAGGTTGGATGAGGCTTTGTGCAACCAAGTCTGGTTGAGAGGCATCACTGCCCATGGCAGGGGGTTGGAGTAGATGAGCTCTGAGGACCCTTCCAACCTGAGCCAGTCTGTGATTCCTGGGACATAGACAGTGTAGCTGCAGCCCAGCAGTGGGCTGTTGCGGGCCAGTGGGTACTGGCACAGACAGAGCCCAGAGTGGGGATTGCAGAGCTACTCACTGCCTGCCTCCTCCTGGGCTACGGGTCTGAGCCAGCAGAGGCAGGACACCCTCCATCCGAGCCCAAATGTGACAGTTTGACAAGATGACAGTTTAGGTTGCTTGGGTGAGTAGCTGCAGGGTGATGAGAGTGATACTGTGCAGAAAAATTGTATTAAAGTATTGCGCCTGATTTAATTTCAACTGAAGAAAACAACCGAAGCCCAACCCCATAGAGCACATAACAGCAGCCGTGGCTTTATGCCTGCTGCTGGTTTCACAGCACCTGTGAGAGAGCAGGAAGGGATCAGCTGCTCGAGCCCTTGAAGCTCAGGGTCTGCCATGGATGTGCAGGGCCATGGTGTCACCCCAGTCAGCAAATCTTCACTGAATGTGAACCCTCCCAGTCACTCCAGCTCACATTCTCCTCCTGAGAAAGGGCTAGTCTTCACATGCCATGGCCGTCCCCAATACTTTCTGGTTTACGAGTTCAGCAGCTTTAAAGGTGCATATGAGCGTTAGCTCTGAAAGATCAGAGGTTACTGAGGAGTTTTAACTGTGAGTTTGAGGCAGCTGAGAGGCACAAAATTCAGGCTCAAGTCTGCTCCCAAATCCCTAGACAATCCTCCTGAAGCTCAAGAGGCAGCAGGAGGATTTTGGCTCAGCTGAGCAGTGCTAGAGCATTGGGTAGGGTTTGTGTCTTCTATTCCTTTTAAAGATGCTTCTGTGCAGCAGAGGTGGCTGTGAATTGAATGCTTCTGGCCTTGTGGTCTGCCGTGAGCACGGCTGAGTTTACAGCTCCTTCAGTGGACTTCAGCTAGAGAGATGAAAGACTGCAAGCAGAAGCCCTACAAGTCACAGTTCTTTGTTTATGTCAAAGCCTGCACTAAAACTACTCTTTTCTTATGCATTTACTCTGTCTCTTTTGTTGCTGACAGGCCAAGTACATACAGGAAAGGGCTGTTTGTGGCCATGTTAGACACAAAAACAGCTGCAGAAGACAGAAGGTTCATAGTTTTCTGTTTAGTTTGCCATTATTTCCATGAAATGGCTTCTGGTATCTGAACCCCAGTGACACTCTATCGTGGTTTGAAAATTAGTAGAATTTTCAGACTTACAGGTTTGTGCTTTTATGAAGGAAAGAAAACATCCTGTTG
>JAOXOE010000343.1:37109336-37149413 GCA_028565055.1 Phoeniculus purpureus
CCAGCTCTCCAGCCTGTCCAGGTCCTGCTGAATAGCAGCACAGTCTGCTGGAGCATTGGCCACTCCTCCCAGCTTTGTGTCATCAGCAGACTTGCTGACAGTGCACCCTAATGCCTCATCCAATTCATTAATGAACAGATTGAATAGGACTGGTCCCAGTCTTGACCCTTGGGGTACTCCACTAGATACAGTCCTCCAACTGCTTCTATCCTGCAGCCAGTTCATGATCCACCTCACTATCCAATCATCTAGATCACACTGCCTCAGAAAAATATTGAGTATTGGAAGAGATTCGGTATTTTAAGTATTTAAAATTATTTAAACTTTAACCATTGACGGAATGAGATTACAACACACAGCTAAGTGAGAGAAGAGTGGCCATGAGTGGAAGGAGAATATTACAGGGTAATGGGAACAAGAAAGACCTCAGGAATGGTGAAATGACGAAAGAAGGTGCAAGGAAGCCTGCCTCAAATATAGGCATAGCAAATATCAGTGGCTGGGAAACAAACAGGGAGGAGAGATCTGCATGTTTTTACAAAGCTATTGCATCATTGGAATAACTCAGATGTGGTGGGACATGATGCTGCAAAGCTACAATAGATGAAGGCTCTTCTGAAGGTGTGGTTGGCTTGTGACTATGTGAAGAAGCAGTCTTAGTCTACGGAGCTCTTGTATGGGATCAGTGGTGGGCAGGATGGGAGTTTGAGTGTCAGGGTCAGAGGAGAGCTCAGTGAGGATGGCATTATGGCAAGATTGTTTTAAAGAGTCCATGCATGGGGTGAGGAAGTGGCTGAAGCCTTTAAACAACTCAGTAAAGTCCTTGTAGACTAGAGACCCTGGATTTTATGGGCTATTTCGACCTCCTGACATTTTCGGGAAGTAAATGAGTAGGTGCTATGACCACTAGACTCTTCTCCAGAGTTTATGTGTACTACTTCAGAACAACAGCTACTAGGGAGAAAACTGCATCTCTGGATTAGGAGTTCATACCACCAGAGTATTCCCGTTAGTTTAGAAAGTGACCGCATTATAAACCTGCAAGCAATGGGTCAGGCAGATCGAGGATTTCAGTTCCAGACCAGCCCACTATCACATTTTCGTGTGTGGAGATTTTCAGATCTTACAGGGACTCATCACTTGTAAAAGCAGACAGCATAATGGAAAAAAAGAGCAACCCTTAGCATTGTGTGTTTTTCTCTGCAGCTCTGTGGCATAAAGAAAATTACAAAAGTACTTGAAGCAGGACTTGGTTTTTTGTTCTGTTAACTCTTTCTTGTGCCCTCACAAGGCTGTTGGTAAAACACAACTGCAGCCAGACTATAGAAATGCCACATGTTGTGTCTCCACACAAGCTAACAGCCCTTCTTTGCTGCTTGTTTGCTGAAGAAACACACTGACGGTGAATTCAGCACCATCAGTGAAGGAGGAAAAAATGGTCCCTCAGCACTCTGACCTTCAGAGGCTGAAGTTACGAGTTTCTTGTTTTAAATTAGATTGTGCAACATCTGTCCTGAAGTTCTGTGTGTACTACTGTCCAGCACCAATGGCCTGCTGGTGGAGATGAAAGTTTGAAAAGACAGAAAAGAGGTCCTAAAATATTCAGGCTTCTTAAGTGTGTAATAAACAGTGAGCAAGGCTTTAGAGAAAAACCCAAAAAGAAGAATAAGAAATGATGGGGCTAAACAAAAAGTAAAATAAAGTACAAAATGGATAGATACAAGTGGCTCAAAGCAGAATTAAGGTGAAACCTCCTTTGACATTACACATACTACTGAGAACAAGGAAAGTGGACATGATGTGCTTGTTTTCTGCTCCAAAACTACTAGGATTCAATTTTGTACAAACATGTTGTGGACGATTGTTGTGCTGAAACTGTAAGAAGTCTTTAAGCAGAGAAGAAAATTGCTTGTGATATGGAAACTGACAGGGTACTGGCAGAGCACTTGAAGGATATTTTTGAACTGAATTTGAAAAATGTTCTCATGAATTACTTTAACACGCAGAGAAAGATGTGTATTAGTGGCACTGTTTGTTGATATCAAACTGGGAAGCATCGTCAGCTCAGAGGAGGTCTGTAATAACAGCAGGAGGTTAAAGTAACACAGTTCTCACCTCAAAGCCATGCTTTTATGGACAAAGTGTAAGATTTTTCTGATGTGTTGGGAGTTTATGACTATGAAGCAACAGAGTAGAAAGAAGGTCGAGGGGTCCTGGCCTATGATAAGGTATGGCCTATGATAAGTTGTCTGTGAGTTCTTGGTGTGGCACGCATGAAAAAGGTTTACTTGATCTTAGGAGGTGTCAGGTGTTTTTAGTGGGAGGGGAAAGTCAATGCTGCTGGCAAACCTTCCTGCGAAGACTGTGTGCAAGTCTTCAGCCAGAAGGGCTGAGACGGCTGGAGGAAAGATTATGTGAAGTGATTTAGGCAGTTCAACTTTCTTCTCTCAGCAGAACGAATTTTGAGGAGATATAAAACTAATCCATGGCCATACATCATGGAACATCAGAGAGGGAAACCCTGTTTGTTTTGGAGGGCACTGTTCACACAAGACACATACACTTCACGCATATAAATATTGAGCAGAAAGAAGAGTAAATCTCTCTGTAACAGGGATATTTTGGAGCAAACATCCAAGTAGAGTAACAAAGGGGCATAGCTAGTGTTGTATTATATTTCAATAAATGTGCTTTTCAATTGGTGCTGTGTGCTCAGGTTAGGGACACTGACTTACAAAGACAATTTTGAGTGGTAAATACTTCTTACAGCAGCCTTTCTTGACCAGTTATGTCCCTTTCTGTCCCTTCTTAGTCATTTAGAGAGTGACATGGAGGTTAGTCTCTCAGATTTCATGTCAGTGACCTAACTACAACTGGTTGTTAGAGTTGTAGGTATTTTCTTGCTTTATGTTGCTCTTCCTTTTCAATTCAGAATGTCTTATTTTCCCTCTTCTTGTGAAAGAGTAGAGAACAATTACAATCTCCACAACAGAACAGGTGGGACCATGCAACTGCTCCCTATCTTGAGAATCACTACTGGACTCAGTGTTTCAAATTCTGAGTCCAAACTGTTAATGGTATACAGGGACATAGTTTAATTACGTGGAAAGCACCATTGCTGAGGTGGGACACTGGGGAATTACACACAACACTGCTGGAAGATGTTGAGATTTATCCAGTAGCTCTCCTATCCTTTGGTACCAGATTGGCTAGTGCTGGGTTTGGGTGATCTTTGCACATCACAGGCAATGAACCATTTAGGTAAGGTGGTTGCAATTGAGCTTGTGGTAAAATTTTCACAGTGGTCTATAAAAGCTGGTGAGCTCATGAGAAATATCTACAAGGTCTTATTCCAGAAAAGTATGTGTATCCTTTCAGTCCATAGCAGTAGCTCATTCAATACTTCCTACATGTTTTCCTGTTTTGTTGACGCTTTAAATATCTTCTGGAAAATTTTATGAATTAAACAGTGAAAATGTTTAAAAAAATATTATCCTCACTATAAAGGAGAGTTAAAAATTAATTCTAGGGATCAGAAAGCAGGGCTGAGTCTCTTTTTCAAGAGACCAAAGAGTTTGTGAAATAGCACAGAAAGCTCTCACAAACTTTCTGCTGTCTGACCGATCAACTTAAACTTTCACTCATAGCTAGGCTCTGATTTCTCCTGATAATTAAGTTAACTGATTTCTCAGGAGAGATCAGCCAGCCCCAGGGAATGTATAAGGCTTTCAGTGTTTCTAAAACATTTTTAAAAGTTAAAACTCTTTTAAAATTCATCAGTTTGATTTAAATGCCTACATAGTGTTATGGCTGCTTTGCAAACCTAGCTCCAGCTGCACTACTAACACCCTTTGCATCCGATTCTTTATAGTGTCAGAGGGCAACACAAACTGCCCATACAAAAAACCCCACAGTTTAGTTAAGGTATAAATCTCATCCAGGTTTCACATCACAAAAACATGTATAATTTTATGATTCTGATTTAATCTTAACCAATGTTACCTACCACTGTGTGCTGTCCATGAGCAGGCTGTTGAGTTATGGCACCTTGTTACTGATGTTGGTTCAGGATTCCAGTTCAGCTATAAATTTGTCATCAGCAGAGAGTCATTATATTGGAATAATCCTGCAGGAATTCCCCCTCTAATATCATTGGGAAATCAAATTGTTTTCTGAGGTTTCCACTTAAAAAGCCACAGCATTTCTCACTTTTAATGTTCCCATTAAAGATGTGGATTAGTAACTTTTCTACCTTCAAATGAATCTCTGCTGAGGGTAAATAAAACTGGTAAATTTTAAAGCAGTGGATGCCTGATAGCAAACAGTTTAGCTGCAACTAGGAAGCAGGAATCATTTGTTAGAAGTGAATCTGTGTCAAAGACACAGATTTCCCCTGGAGAAACACAGCCTTTATATCAGCTATATATTTTTATGACACTAAATTTCAGTTTTCTTGTTAAAAGAAGGTCTCCTTAAGCCCCTGCATTTCTCCTACTCCATTCCCCACGGTTCACAAGTACAATAGTGAATGTAAGCTACAATAAAAAGGTCATTTACTTCTTTCAGCAACAGTAACACAAGTGGCTGCATTTCCTGATTCTGGATTAAGTTCAAGATTTCAAATACGACTGGGCTCGTTTCTGATTAGAAAGTTTGATATTTATCACAGACTTTCCTGTCTTCCATATCCAGTGTGAGTGAGACTGTAAAAAGGTAAACTGAAAGGAACCATTCTTTTATTCAGCAATTAACCCCATCTGAGTAAATAATACGGTGTCATGCACTTGAGCCTTTGCTGTTATGCACTGAATTCAGAATTCAAAACGGCTTCAAAGCTGCGTTCGTGAAATGATGACAAGATGCTGCAGAAACAGCTTTTCATGTGGAATATAATGCAAGTATTGTGTTACACAGTACAGTAACAAATAGAGTATAGTCGTAATGATATAGCAGATAAAGTGTCTGGAAGTACTTACCTGAGGGAAACCCAATCTTATTTTACTTCAGGGCCTGAGGCTTATAAACACAGTGTATGGGCTTGAAACTTAAATATTAGAGGAATCATTTTATTGGGGAGGGGGAGGAGAAGCCAGTGTTTCTTATTACAGGCAAATAAAAATCTCTGTGCCCAGTACAAGGCAGAAATAGCCCAAATTCCTTCAGATGGCGTCTCAGCTTGACTCTTTTCCTACAGCTGTCCAAGAGAAGTAAAATAATGTTACTAGCAATCCTGACAGGAGAGCAGCCTGGATGGGATGCTGGGGGATGGGGACAGGAGCCAGCAGCTACCTCTATGGTAGTAAAGAAAGCAAGACCATGGTACACACTTACCATCACATGACTCGTTTAATTCTTAACACACACCCTGGAGTGGCTTTTGACCAAAAGAAGAGTGAGTTGGGGGATCAGAGCACTGGTGTGAGATGATGGGATTGCACTGACAGATGATAAAGTACAAGGTACTAACTGGCAGAGGTGTGAAGTTATGACTGACTGTACTTAGTTACCAAGATATCATCTCTGACATCACATGACTTTTCTCAGAGAAGGAGTCGTTTCTCAGGATCATGGAATTTGGATTAATTCACATGCTTTTCTCAGCTCTTGGTGTCTTGAAGAGCTTTCTGTTTCCTCTACCAACCACACAGGTCTGCTCACCTATTCTGGGATGGAGAGGGGCTGTGGCCATATATTTGTGCATGGAATTTTATGTCATGGATGGGTACAAGCAATAAGTTGCAAAGAGAAACAGAAGAGAACATTCCATTACCTTGTACTTCTTATGAATTAATTTTTCCCATAATAGTGTTCTTTTACTCTGTAAAATGAACATGAGTTCAAGTGTTAAATGTGATTCCTTGCTTGTGCTTTGTCACTCATTACATGAGAGTTGTTCCCTCCGGAATCACTTACAAAGTGTTTGAACTTTTTTTCCTAAGACACCTTTCTGTGAGCACTTGGACACTGCATTTTTTTGCAATACAGAGACAGAAAAGAGGTAGCTGCACCTAAAGTTGTTTAAGTATATGGAGCAGAATTATGAAAAAAAAAATAAAAGCTGATTTTTTTTTAGTTTCTTAGGATTTTGAAATTTGGTTCAATTTTGAAATGAAAAGAACTTGTAAATTGAGGAAATTTCTGAGCTATTTAAATGCTTTGGTTTTAACAGAATTTAAAGTTTTATTTTTAATCTGAAAAAAAATCTAAATTAAAGAATTCACTCAGAAAATATCAATCCGGTTTCTTTCAGCATTCTCTTTTAATTTTCTCTTTTAATCCTGGCAAAACTTTGAAGAAAACTCAAAAAATTCCCTGAAATCTTCCAGTTTTGACAGACCTTCATTTTTCCCACAGAAACCGTGGCCATTTGTATTTCCTTAATAAGTTGAATCTGAATGAGGATTCAAAGACAAATGTGTTTTGTTATTTGTCCTTTTCCTAGGGAAAGGATTTCAGGCAGCAGGCAAATCAGGACTACTGTCTTTGCACAGTCAATTGGTCTGAAATGGGTCTATCCACGTATTCTACAGATAATCGGCAGTTGTAGTCAGTAAAGAAGCAAACTGGTCCATGAACTGAAAAGAAGTGTTATGCTATGTTCATCCAGGGAATGCAGACCAGTTATTCTAGCACGGACTCAGTGTTATAGTCAGCTTTGGGCTGGAGGAATGAAAACATTTTCATTCCATGCTTGTCTCCAATGAAATTATTGAAAAGGTGTCAGCAACAGTAAGCCATCCTCCAAAAACTGAGCAAACATCACCAGTTTGGTTTTTTCCTCTTGCACTTCAGAGACATCATGCCTGTGAGCTGTCAGATAATGATAGCGTTAGCTCATTTCTGGACAGAAACAGGTTTCATTGTAAAATCAATGCATCTAGCTATCAGTCCCAGAGTCACACAGCCACTGGTATCTGGATCTGTTTTGCAACTTCAGTTGATTTTGCAGAGAAACACTCAAACCTCTCATCCTGCTAAAGTCCAGATGTGGAAATCACAGGTGTGCTGAAAACATTACAGCATTTAAAAAAGAAATATCAAAATAAGGTCTTCTATGTGTATGAAATAATTCTACCCAGATTTCCAAGGTGTTTGTGTTATACCTCTATGTACTTAAATTGTTGGCCAATATTTTACTTCCCTTTTATCACTTGTCCAACAGCTGTTGGGGACCCAGAGGAGGTGAAAATACAGAATTCCCAGGAGAACACCAGTAAAGCTGGCAGGAGAAATGCCTTGCAGATGAAGGCATAGCACAGTATAAAGCTGGAAGGTGATGCTAGGTGCATTCCAGGTGGGAACAGGATGAGCAGAAAGACATGTCAGTTCTGCACAGGGACAAATGCATGCTTGCTGGGAGATGCTTGTGGAGAGGCAGAGTAGGCAAAGACCTAGCTGTGCTCCCTACTGGAGCAGTCACTTGCTGTGTAAGTTCAAGGAAACAGTTTCTCCTCTTTCACTTCACACGGTTTTTTCCACTCTGAGGCTCTGTTGTTCCCACCTGCTGGCCTAGGGTATGGCTCACAGCATCTGGTTGAGGACGACTAAGCCATGGACCAGCACACTGTCACTGTGGCAGTGGTCTATACTGGGGAGACCAAAGCAATATGGTGGTTATCACCACAAAGGCACATAGTTCACAAAATGACATGGGCTGCATACAGATGCAGGAATGTAGTTTGGGGTTTCACATCATTCCCCAAGGGCTGCTCTCTGACTTCTCTGGGGCAAAAGCAGTGAAATGCTAGGTTGAGCTACAGTAGATATTTTGGATTTTGTTTAATTGGAGTCAGGGTTTATAAAGGGATAAACCTCTTATTAGACAGCTTCATGCAGCTGTGAAAAGCAGGCTGCTTGACATCCACGTAGCCTGAAACGATCTCCATGCTCAGGACACTGATTTCTTGTTTACTCACTGGCTACATCTCTTGGGAAGAAATTTTTTCTGTATTGTACATTTCTTCTAAAATTCATGTGTTTAATTTCTCAAGTTCAACTGAACTGAACAAATTCCACAGGAGATAAAACTATTTCATGCATTGGCCCAGTCAGGGGGCACCGACCAGGCATGCTGGTGAAATCATAGTCATAAAATCGTGTAGATTGGAAAAGATCTTTAAGATCACCAAGTCCAACCATTAACCCAGCTGTCCCAAGCCCACTGCTAAACCCTATGCCTAAGCTGCAGATCTCCATGACTTTTAAAGACATCTAGGGATGTTGATTCAACCCTCTCCCTGGGCAGCCTTTTCCAAGGCCCAGTGACCCTTTCCATGAAGAAGTTTTCCTAATGTCCAACCTAAACTTCACCTGGTGCAACTTGAGGCCATTTCCTCCCATCCTATCACCTGTGACTCTAGGGATTTATAATCAATACTTTAGTGCTGTGATTTAAGTCCACATAAAAAAATGCCTTTTGATTTTGAGGAAGAGCAGTGGGGAATATGTCTCTATCAGTACTGCAAAAGTCCGCTCATTTTTGCAAGGTTACTTCTGTATTCCCCATGAACTAAAGAACTCACATAATGCTGATAACACATCTGTTCATAGACCTGTAGAATCTTCAGGAAATGTTAGAAGTTATACAAAAAAGTTATACAATCCTGACTTCTTGCTCATTGGATTAATACTGATACTTAAATTGGGGTGAGGATTGTTACTTTGGGGGTGAGGTGTTTCCTCAAAATTCCCATGCTAGAGTTCTTCTGCCATATTTCATCTCTTGTATTTCTAGATACTGGGCATTTCAACCTCCTCTGTTCTATGATAGTAGCTTTGCCTGTTAAGCAACTTGAAGAACTGAAATTACATAGTTTAATCAGCCTTTGATCCTAAAGAAAAGTATTTGTGACCTCCTATAGTCTATGAATTACTAATTCATTGCTGACCTCATAATTTCTTACGGTCCAAAATTCCCATAAGATCTATGTCAAGAGATTTGTTTCTCCTCCTATGTAAAGCCAGATTCCAAGGCATATTGTTGTCCAGATCAGGGTATTACACAGAGATGAATTGCCCCCACAGATATGGAGAAAGGGCTCCACATACAAGAGTGCCCTGGAGAGGAGAAGCAAGCTAAGACAACATCTCTGACATTGTATTATTTCCTTGCCCTCACTTTCTGAAAGACTGGGGAGACATGGGGGCATCCTGTTCCCTTCTAGAGTTACCTTTGCTCTCCTTTGCTGCTCTTCCACTGCCTTCCAGGTTGCAAATTTTGCAGCCTTGCTGATTGCTATGGATTAGCCTTCTGTGACCTGTCCTGAAGGATGAGTTTCTTATCAACTTCTTGGCCTTATGGCCTTATAAGGATCTTGAAAGCTTTTAATGTACGTGCAGAAGGAACATACATACAGACTCTCTCCCAATACTTTATGCTGTGTGGGCCCACCTGTCCTCCCTTGACTCCACTGTATTTTGATAACTGTCCTTCTCCTCAGTTTGGTTTTACAGCTTTCTGAGTAGTGCCCTGCTAGGTAAGTCTTGTTTTACTCTAGAAATGCCTCAAATCGATGGCAGAGTAGAACTTTCAATGCTCTCAGAGCTGTTCTGTTACAAGTACGCAGCACTCAGCAGTGTATTCAAGTTTATTACTTCCATGAAAGTGTCCACAGGAAAAACTGAGGACTCAATACTAATTTGGTACTTGCATGGGAGTTGAATTTGAAGCTCAGCCCTGGCCACTAGTGATAAAAAAGATCTATCTGAAGGAACAATGATATAATGGGCTTCATTGTGACGCTGGAGGGCCATTTGTAAAATGACTGTAACGATAATTCAACCATTGTAATGCACATGGGGATCTTTGCATAAAATGCAAGTTATGTGTGCAGAGTGGTTTTATTGCTAATAGAAGATACAGTCCTGTCAAACTTGGAGAAGACCATTCTGTTTTCCTTCTGCGCTGATGGGGAATTACTGATCTCCAATGGCAATAGGACAAGTGATCATGTTTTCAATGTGTTTGTTGCACAGGTAAAGTTAATGCTTGGCTTGTAAATAGGAGAATAGCTGAATCACAGACCTTGATTTTTGAAAACTGAAAGTAACGAATGATGTTTGAAGGAAACATTACAAACAACAGCAAGACTGAACATTTGCTAGTTGTTTTGTTATGGTTTGTCATAAACTGAACAGAGAGACAGAATAATGGGAATAGGCAATGATAAATTCCTCCTCTGCAATGTGGGATCCTGGAGTGTTTTTCCTGCTGGGACATGACTCAGATGTGCACCATTTCCAGGCAATCCTGGCTAGCTCTGCAGAGGAAACCCAGGCTTGTAGTCAAGAGGAGGCTCAAAAAGCTCCAGGAGGGCCCCAGAGCAACCTCTCAGGGGACCAAAGCTGTGGAGGACACCTGCCATGCAACATAGGTCCTGACAGTACAGCCAAAAAGAAGTTGTATTTGCATTGCTTGGGTTTGGCAAAAATTGAGCATTGCTTGACTGAAAATATCATTATCTCAAATATAAAAGTATTAGCGTTTGGAACATTCCCAAGCGATCATGCTTAATGACAAACCTTGGCAGTCTCTAGCAGACATAACATTGCAGCCGCGACCCTTTGCTGCTAGGACAGTGTAATGAACGAAACAAAAGGGTTTGTATGATTTTTCCTGAATCTCATGAAAGGATTGTATTTCTGTAATGAAAAATGTATAAAAACCAACCCTTTCAGCTATTTCTAACCTGGAATCTGATTCTTCTCCCGTGCAAATTGATGGCAAAACCGAATTGTCTTATATGGGAGCAGCTGAAGAGCTGGTGCCTCCAGGCCACAGGAACTCGGTGTTGCCAACTTGAAGGAAATGGCAAGTTATTGCTTATGCAGTCACACTTGGCTAAGTAATGGATGCAAGATCACAGATTGCTTTAATGTCAAAGCAAATTATGGTAATAATTAAAACCTGTGTCCCATGATAAAACACTATTCAAGATCCTTGCAAGAGTATCGGAAATAGGAAAGAATTTCACAGCCACTGAAAGAAATTCCGCTTCTACTTGGGGAAAATAAAAAGACATTCTTCACAGATAGGGGAATGAAACACAGGTTTGGCAGAAAACAGCAGAGATAAAGATATTATGAGTTAATCGGGCAGTAATGCTTCAAAGGAATATTTTTTTAAAGCACATTATTTCCTCTTTATTGTGATTAAATGCTTGTAATAACAGGATTGTTTTAACCTTGCCAATATGCTGTCAGTATCAATTTTATTTAAAAGAAGGAAATAAACAAAAGGCTATTATTACAAGGAATTCAAGCTGAAATGTTGAAGCTTTATTGCTTATACGATTGTACTTAAAATTAAAGGTTGTATGTCGAAGTGAAGTTCTGGCACATACTCATACATTTCATAAGAGCTTTTGGACTGGACACACATATCCCTGTGGCAATAATATCATCAAATCATGGAAATACTGTACATCTATTAGAAATAGCTATTAGTAACAAATTTATACAGACTTATTACAGATTGTCAGAAGGAAGAATAATGGACATAGCACCAAATCCAAACCATATGTTCCATGAAAGAGTATGTCCTTCCAGCATTTTTTTAAGCTATAAATTATCTGTCACACTACCAATAAAGTACTGTAGAGGTAAGGTCACTGACCCCGAAGCACTGACATTTAGTTCAAGATCCAACCTCTGCAGCTTAGCACTTCATCCAAATTTCCAAATGTGGAGGGGGATTCTTTTTTCCTTTTTCCCGTGATGTTTTCCCACAGGCAACTCTGCTCGCTGATGTTTCCATGATAATATTCTTCACATTCTGTCAATTTATATTTAGTAGCTTTACTACAGTAACAGGAAACTTTTAGATCATCTCCTCTGTGCATACGTACAGGCGCTGTGTATGCTCTGTGTCCTCAGAAGCATTGGCTTGGCTGGACTGCTGGAAAATTCCCCCATACTCAGCACAATATTCTGTGGGGGTAGTGGTGCCCCAGGTCTGGTCTTCATGCACAGGGAATGTGGTTTATGGGGAAGGATTTTGGTGGACACAGATCCACCAAAGAGGCTGAACATTCACAAAGATGTTACATCAGCTTCATGCGAGCAGGAATGAGACAAATACCTGAGCAGAGAAGATGAGTGGAGTGAAAAATCATACCAATGAAAAACAGTGAGGAAAAAAGAGAAAAGAAGGAGATGAAAAGAATCTGCAAAATCTGAAAGTGATTTTCTGTTACATGCAGAAAAACCTGTGGAAACTTTGCCACCACTGCTTTTTATTTCTTCTCATCTTGCTACTTCTAGTTCTGGCCAAACCTACCTGTGAAAGATTACTGGTCACATTCTCAGGTGGGGGAAATCAGCCTGGCTCCCCAGGCAATAGCCCTCCCCATAGCTGTTATTACCATGGCATGTGCCAGGAGTGTGGTCAGCCAGCCCTGAAACACAAAAACCAAAAAAGAGAAACTGCTGTTTCAGCATCCCCTGACTTTAAAACTGTTCTGCTTTCTAAATACTTGAGCCTTACACTTAAAGTAACACTAATTGCTCCTCATTTCAAACATCCCCGCACTGTGCATTGCACTGGAACAACATTGAGCAAACAGGCTGTGGCTTCAATAAGAAACCAAAACATAGGAGCAGAGGGAAACATCCAAGATAATATTGTTTTGAGATTCCAGTTAAGAGACGTTTCTGTACCTCACATGGTATCAGTTTCTTCCCTCTCTCCAGGCTTCTTGGTTTACTGACAAGCCAGATGACCTACGTTCTCTGAATTTCCTTCCATATGAAAACTGCAGAAGGGCAGCACACATGACAATGTTTTAAACTCTCTTCTTGAATTTTAAAAACTCTCCTAGAAGCAGTTATTTGTGCATGGAAACACAGATTTGCAACTCATGCTGGTACTGATCCATCACCCTACCATCCCAGAAGCAGCTGTCAATTTGTATCTGAATGTGCATCCTCTCCTGTCAGGCAAAGCAGAACTGTCAACCCCATCCAGTTAGTTATTAACTCACAATGGTTTATCGTTTTCCTGTGGCTAGAGACGGTCTCTTGCGGGAATGACTTGTTTTTTCCCCCTGACTGTTATTGCACATGATTACCAGGGTTTGCATTCCAGGTCAGGAATGCTCCAGGGGTAGCTCTGAGAACAGTTCTCCAGGTCGCTAACAGGCTCATCACTTACATGCAAAATGCTCTGAAGAGATTTTGCTATTCCTTTGTTTTCCTCCTCTTGGTTAAAATACAGAAAGCTCTGATTAATACAACCTTTGGAAGGTTTACCTGGGGCAACTATAACTCTCTCAGAGAGGTGCCTCTTGAGGACTTTTGGAGCTGGACATGTTCAGTGTTGTTTCTCATTCCTGAGGTCCAGATACTCACAAAGGCACCATTTACAGGGAGTTATTATACCCATCTGCTCATTTGTCTTTCTTTGGGTGAGGGAGAATAAACTTAGATGCAAGGAACTGAGGGGAATGTCAGAAACAGACACAGTGAAGAGAAATAAGAGTAGTAGAGGCTCATCCGTTCCCTATGCTGAATTCCTTTGTGCCACATCTTTATCAGTGATCCATACAAGGGGATCCAGTCCTCCCTTAGTAAGTTTGCAGACAATAAAATGTTGGGTGGGAGTGTTGATGTACTTGATGGTAGGGAGGATCTACAGAGGGATCTAGACAGGCTGGACTGATGGGTTGAAGCCAGTTGTATGGGCTTCAACAAGGTCAAGTGTCAGGTCCTGCACTTGGGCACAACGACCCCATACAGAGCTACAGGACTGGGGAATAGTGATTGGAAAGCTGTCTGGAAAAAAGGGACCTGGGAGTGCTGGTCACCAACTGGCCAAGTATAAGCCAGCAGTGTGCCCAGGTGGCCAAGAAGGCCAACAGCATCCTGACTTGTATGAGAAATACTATGGACAGCAGGAGGAGGGAAATGATTGTCCCCTGTACCCAGCATTGATGAAACCACACCTCAAATACTTAGACACTTCACTACAGTAGAGATACTGAGGTGCTGGAGTGGGTCCAAAGGAAGGTGTCTATAGCACAGGGTCTATGAGGAGTGGCTGAGGGAGCTGGAACTATTTTGTCTAAAGAAAAAGAGGATCAGGGAAGATCTTGTTGTCTACAACTACCTGAAATGTGGTTGTAGAAAGGTGGCTGTTCATTTGTTCTCCCAAGGAGCAAGAGGAAATAACCCCAAGCTGTACCAGTGAAGATTTATATTGTATCTTGGGAAGAAATTTCTTTGCTGAAAGAGTTGTTGAGCATTGAAACAGGCTGCCCATAGTGGAGTCATCATCCCAGGCAGCAATTAAAGGACATGTAGATATGGTGCTGACATTTAGTGGTGACCTGGCTGCATGAGTTAACAGCTGAACTTGGTGATCTCGAGGGTCTCTTCCAACCAAAATAATGTTGTGGTTCTATGATTCTATCTGTGCTCCCTTTCTGAGACTTTTTTACCTTGGCAGAATGGTGGAAACAGGGATAAGTGGAATGGAGGTAAATTCCTTTATGATTCCTAGATCACTTTAAATCACTTTCTGTCTGGTCGTTGTTGATTGTGCTACAAATATAGATCCTCTGTAACCATTCTTCTAAAGCAAAACATCTTGTATTGCTATTTTATGTGGGAAATATGTCCTGACTTGCTTTAATTTGAGCTGGCATGGAAGCATTAGGATCATCTCAGGGTTCTGTAATTCAGATTACACAGATCAGCAGACATGCCTAAATCCTTTCAACAAATTCTGAGGGAACTATGAATTTGGCAGTTTTGACACAAACAGTAAATAAGCCAGTATTTCTACAGTTTTCATGGCCAGTGGTCTCACAGTTGGTGGTGGGGAGTGCTTACAGCTCTCAGTGCAGTGAGATCAGTAGGAACTCAGCACCTCTGCAGTAAGGCTGCCAGGGGATGGACACTCAAATCCTGGTGCTGGTGCTTGCCCAGAGATTCCTTGGTGATGGATATACAGGCAAGCAGCTCATACATCCTAACACATAGGAAATATTTGTATAAATAAAAGACACATAGACAGTGAGACTGTCGATGAATATGTTTTTATCGATTGCAGCTTTCTCACGTTTGTTTTAGGTTGCAGCAGAGCTGCCAAAAACCCCGTCTTCACAGGAGTTTATGGGAACAATTTTTTGGTCTTGATCTATGTGGTTTTCGACCTAGTAAACTTCTGAATACTGCAAAAATCACAGAATAAAACCCTTCCAGAGTCCTGGAACTCCACTCGTTTTCCAAAGTAAAGCTGACCCAAGCTGAAGATGTCACAAATATATTTGTGCAGAGCTAGAAAATAACCTAGGGTCTTCTCAAAGCTTCCAGAGTCCAGGAGAACATCTTGACCATTGTGACCAAATTTTTGCGTGTATTGAACAAAAGTTGCAGCCTAAATAGCCTTAAGATTCCCTGAAAAAAATTTCTTAGCTACATAAGGGATCTGAGTTTCTCAGTGATGGTCTTCTGAAGTGTTTAGGCAACCTAAGAAAGGAGTAAGAATTCATTTCATACATAAAAGTCCTGCACCTCCTGTGTAATGAGGAAAACATGGGTAATTATTTGTCTCTGTCTCACAGATACACTATTAATTTTTTACAATTTGACAAGTTACAGGAGCCAGGTACCTTTTATTAGGATTTGTCTTGGAGATTACAAGATGTACTGATCCTGACTGCCACAGATAAATATTCTTCAAATCATTGCTATGGCATGCAGTAGCAGAGCAATGTTTGATTTCTAATGGCAAATCCCTGGTTTGACAACCGTGCAATTTCAGGGCAAGCAAAGCGAGGTATAAATTCTGCCAAAAAAGACAAAAGTGTGTGTATGTGTGTGTGTCCATGCGGTAGTACTCTTAAAGCAATCTCCTACAGTATCTGGACGGTTGCACTGCAGTATCCCACTGAATAAAGAACTCAGTAAATTCTTTGTTACTAGACTTTGGAGTGTGTACTTGGACATGAACTTTATCATGTGGCGTGAAAACTGAATAAAAGATTGGAAACATTTTGCTAATGATGAACAGCAATATACTGACTTGGAGGGAAGTCTGCAGGGATTATAACCGATCCTGATTTTATTTAATGATTTTATTTACACCATGAAAGGGATTTTTTTTTCTTTTAGTATAAAAGCCCAACATGTTGAAGTAGTTAACCAAATGATTCTTATATTACTGGAGTTTGGTAATGCATTACCAACTCTCCTGTCCCTCTGTCTCAGGAATCAGTTATGTTTCACATGTCTGCGCGGTGCTGATTTCCCACTGCAAGCTGCACAGTGCATGTGAAATCAATGGGACCTGAGAACTGAGAACCTTTAATGCTTTTCTTCTTCCTGTATTTCTGCCCTGGGCGATTGCTTAGTCTTCCTCATGTGTGCACCAGTAAGGATGCAGAAAGCTCTTTCTCCAAAGGGACTTTCAGGGTTGAAAATATGTGCAGGAAATATGTGCAGCACAATTAGATTTGACTGAAAAGAAACAACAGAAACTAATGTATCTCAGGAAAAATAATTCTAAACACACAATCAGCAGAAAATAGTTGCAAGCCACTGAGCTTATAAAGATTTAGAAAAGATAGTAGGTAGCAAATCAGAGATGATCCAGCCATAGCTTGTCACAGTAAAGGTGCAGTTGTGCTTGCAGGTCGGGTACACAAAGGCATCTTGCTGGTTCTCTGGGAGGTAATTTTCCCTCTCAAGGTGCTGCAAGAGGCTTTTCTCTGAGATTAGGTGATCAACACACTTTTGGATTCCTTGGTTTGAGAGTGAAGTTCCTACCTCAGTGACAAGTCACAGATATAGTTGAGGATATCGAGAGAAACTCTAAAGAAACTCTAGATGTGAATCTTTTAGCAAAATAAAGCTGACACTTTATGGAGCGGGGCAGAGGCAGAGAAACCACCTTAAGTAACTGTAGAGTTTACTTTTCACCTTGTTTGCCAACCTCAATACTTTGAAGGATGTTTTTCTCTTCTCTCATACCTGTCTGGACCTTCTGTGCTTGGCTTCTTTATGATGAAAGTGATTGCAGAAGTATCCAGGGTAAGAGACTGGAATAGAGGTGGGAAATTCTCATGATACCACACTAGTTTATGCCTGACTTACAGTTGAATGGGATTTCTACTCATTGATCAACCTGGTCAGCAATAAATGGAAAGGGGTGGGGAGAGGTGGCAGTGAATTCCCTACTCTAAGAGGAGGAGAGACACAAATACAGACCCACCAACACCATCATGACAAAGATCTGTGTCTTTTTATTCTCATTGCCAAAATCATTAAAAAGTCTCTGCTCCAGCCCATGTGAGCAGTTTGGAAACAGCAAATGTTGAACAAGTGCTATCCAGGATCTCCTAAAACAACTGGATTAGCAGTGGTGTCTGAGCTGGCCAGGATCCATGCAGAACACACAGAAGAATGGATCCTTCTATCGATGCTCAAGAGAGTCTAGCAGATGGACTTGGAATCACAAAGTAACCTTCAGAAAATCAGTAGTCAAGTACAAAGAGAAATGTCCTAGCAGTCAGGTCTCTTGAAACTATGTCTGAGGAAAAACCACTTGCTTTATTGTTTGGTAGATTCTGAAAATGATTAGACTCTTGGAGGTAGAGTATGAGGATGGATGGGGTGCTCTGTTGAGGATGTGTTGAAATAAAACTCGACACAGCAGTCTTGGCCTCTTTTCTTTGCCAGTGCATATCCCCTGCTTATGCAATTTTTTTAGGAGTCTGCCTTGGGAGGTAGGTAAAGGTCATCTTTTCTTGCCTTTGTACTGTGCCTTTCACGTGGACCCTCTACCGTTTTATTTTATGGATTTTCTTGGAGTTAATATGAGAAATGTTGCAATACAGAAGATTACTAATGTAGAGTGTGTGTGTGTGTGTGTGTGCGTGCACATGTATGTGTGTACTCTTGTCAAACCACAGCTAGACAGCACTCAGAATTTCCTAACACTTAATTCTTTTTCTGTACTTAATGTTTAAACTGTCATGATCTAATGGAAAAGAAGCCCCCACATGAATATTTGGGCTGGACTGAGTCTCTCTAACAACCCTGGACAGGCCAAAAGACTTTTTCCAGCTCACAGTGACATGTTTGGGCTCTGATTTGACACTAAAGGATGTTCCAGGAGCTGCTTTGTAGTGCTGGTGACTCTTCTTCTCTAACCTTGAGGTCCACAAGACAACAGCTGGGAGCCTGGCATTGTTCTGTATGAACTGGTATGTACTATGCTGTTCAAACCACACTAATACCTGAAGGGTTTTGTCAAGGTGGGTTAAGCATATAGGATAAAAGTAATACCATTGCTCTCATTTACAAGGGAAAACTAGGAATCAAAAGCTCATTTCCAAGGAAGGCAGGAGAGTTTTGCATGTGGTCTGTAGTTCCTTCAGATTCCTTTACATTTCCAACTAAAAAGATATTTTAGCTTTCAGAGTTAAATCCACCTGAAGTCAGATGAAAATACAAGTGCTAGAAAACTCTGAAAAAAAGCTGTGTCACTTTGTCTGAGTAACACAGGAACATTGAATCGCACCACACATGTGCATCTGCAACACCGGAGCTGAGATCATACAATCATTTAGGGTGGAAAAGATCTTTACAATCATGGAGCTCAACCATTAATTTAACTGTCCCAAGCCCAAAGCTAAATCATGTCGCTAAGCTCCAGATCTACATGACTTTTAAATGCATCCAGGGATGGTGATGCAACCCACAACCTGGGCAGCCTGTTCCAAAGCCTGAAGACTCTTTCAATAAAGAAGATTTTCCTAATGTCCAACTTGAACTTCCCCTGGTGTGACTTGAGGTCATTTCCAATTGTCTTATCACTCATTACCTGTGAGAAAAGACCAATACCCTCATCTCTTCAACCTCCTTTCAGGTAATTGTAGACAGCTATAAGGACACCACTCAACATCCTTCTCATGAGACGAAACAACCTCAGCTCCTTCAGTGGCTCCTCATAAGGTTTATTCTCCAGACCCTTCTCTGCACCCAGTCCATCACCTCAATGTCTTTCTTGTACTGAGGTGCCCAAATCGGAACCCAGTACCCGAGATGAGGCCTCACCAGTGCTGACTACGAGGGGGCAATCACTTCACAGAATCACAGAATCACAGAATCACAGAACATTAGAAATTGGAAAGGACCTCAAAAGCTCATCCAGTCCAATCTCCCTGCCGCAGCAGGATCACCTATTTCTGATACAAGCCAAGATGCTGTTGGTCTTCTTGGCCACCTGAGCACACTGCTGGCTCATATTTAACTGATGATAAGTCAATACTCCCAGGTCCTTTTCTGCTGAGCAGCTTTCCAAGCCTGCAGTGTTGCACTGGGTTGTGAGACCCTGTGCAGGAATCCAGCACTTGGCCTTGTTGGCTTCAACCCACTGATCCAGCCCATCCAGATCCCTCTGTAGACCTTTCCTACCTTCAAGCAGATCAGCATACCACCAAACTTGATGTTGTCTGCAAACTTACTGAAGTGTGTTTTGCACTGCTTGTGTACAACCTGGTATGCTTCTGTGGAGAAACTTCATCCTGCACTTACAACCTTTGAGTGTCTCTTCAGTTGCCTATCTTTGCAGAGCAATGATGATTTATTTAAGCATTTCAGCTACAAGAAATCTTGCTGCCCATTAAACTGCACAATTTTCTTCTCCTGACTCTGAGGATAAACATTACTTCAACAGGCAGAGCAAACAAGGGTTCGAAGGTGTTTAAAGAAATGTACACTTCAGTTGAAAGCAGCTTGCAATAACCAGATTCAATAAAAAACTCTTATTCTAAGACCCAAAACACATTTTTTGGTCCCCATGTGCCTTGTTTCCAAGATGGCAGCACCTGGAAAAACATGCAGTTTGATTTCTGTAATAGATGTGGACTCTGACAGTCAGGACTGCACTGCTCTGCTGCTTTAGCAGCAGTGGCAATGTTGCCGCAGTTCGAGTGGATGTCTTTCATGCAAGGGAGTAAGAATGCGCTGGGCTATGGGAAACACTGACCACACTGACCAGGTACAGTTTCCTTGCAACAAAACGAAGAAACTACCCAAGCCAAACTTTTGGAATATTGTGCCAGCAAAATGCTGCTGCTTTCCTTAAGTCTGTTCTTTGACTGTCTCTGCTGTTGCACCTAATGATTCCATCAGGAGAAAAATGGGGAGGACAAGACAGTGCTTTTTAGTACCTTCCCGAGTTTGCTGACATCCTTGTACAAAACATGCAGTCCTCAAGGTGAATTGAAGTTTTAACAAGATTTTACTAATTTCCTCATGAAGATTGCCTTTTGCTTCACATCATTTCCTGTGGTGAAAATAATCTCAGTGGTCTATGACCTCTGCTTCCTCATCACTCAAAGCTTAGAGCACCATCAAGCACAAGACATTAATCCTTACACATGTAATATTGTTGGGTTTGGGTTTTCTTTTGTTAAGAATCATTCTGCATTATTCTCTCTGCTATTTCTGGTGGCAGTAAAAGTAAATGAGAAGAAATGAGAGAGGTGGGCAGCTCCTTCATGACAAGCAGGTGAAGGACAATGTGCTGGGGCACAACAGGCTGTAGGAAGCTCACAAGCTGTTCCTGCAGCTGCCCTCAGCAGGAGATCAGTGCAGTGTTCGTGTTCAGTTGGTTTTCACACCCTTTCCATGGCTGAACAAGATGTGATAATTAAACCGGACAATTAATAAATAATGAGCATAGGGTGACTGGGAGAAGTGCTTCACTATAAGGAACAAGAAGCACCAAAAGTGCTGAGAAAAACGAGCAGTAAGAAGCAGACTGCAGGCAAGCTTTCCCACAAAGCTCTGCCAATAAGCCTCGGGCCTGATTTACAGCACCCCCGTGGCTCCCCTCTGAGCATCGTCTGCTCCAGAAACTGTCAGTGGTGTGAAACAGCTTTAGGAGTTTTTGCAGGTGGACTCCTCTCTGCTCAGGGCTGTGCTGAAGCCTTACATGTCTCTGGACTATAACATTAAAGGCAGAGCTGGGGAAAGCAAACACGTCTTGCAGGAACTGATCCTGCTCTCCACTTTGACAGGGGCTTCTCAAGTGGGTCTGGATAAGCTTTGTCTTCTCACTGTCTGAATTCCTTATCTGTAGCCTGAGGATGGTAAGACCAGTATTACCTACCTGTTGCATAGCAGGGAGTGGGCTGGTTAATTACTGACTGTTTAGACAGTGGGGTCAGCCCAGAGGGTGCTATATGATAGCTAAATATTAGTATGAAATCACAGAAGATAACTGCACAAATCCTCCCTCGCACAGCATGGTGATATTTTATCTACTTGTTATTTCGAGCCACATTCTCCAAAAGCTGAAAATACTTAGTGTCTGTTTAAAATAAATATTTCAAAGCACACATGCTGGCTCGGGTTGTTTCCCACTGTGCATAGCACCTGCACACAACTGTCACTGGTGAGCTCTTTGCTTTAATAGAAAAGGTAAAATGAAGTGTTACTTCTCTTTAGGCTCTGTTAAAGGGAACACTATTAAAAATACTTGTTTCCCAGCCAACTCTTTTTTTCCCCATTTTCTTATGCAGTTTTATCTGCTTTGGTGTACATCTGTGCCTGAATGTGTTCCTCTTGTCTTTGTGCCCTGACAGACGTCTCCCACCAGAGCCAAGAGAGGAAGGTTTATGAGACAATTGCCACTTCATTTCAGAAGTGGGAGGAAGGTTTTCATAAAAGATGGGGCCAGTTTCAGTTGTCATCACAGCAGATATAGTGAGTCCCTGCAGACGAGGATGGCTATGACACAGCCAGGGTGGTTGATTCAGGGTTGCTGGGTCTTAAATCGACTGTAGAGGTCTAGAGGTGATAAACACCTTTTATCACAAAGCTCACCACACCATTCAGGGTCAAAAGAGAGAGGCAGCAGCTGCTGCAGCAGCATTTTCTGTAATGCTTCACACAGTATGTCAGCCTCACCAGAATGGCAGGGCAAGGCAGTTTTCTCTTCTCAAGCAGGGCTCTGCTTGTGTCTCAGAATGCAGAAGGGCATGAAGGCAATACAAGCACATCTTCCTGGGCTGGCATCTGGGACTTGGAGCTGCCAGCTACACTGTGGTGTGGCACAAACCATCTTGGTTCAGGAACAGGATCAGTTGAAGAATTTGTCTTCAAGAATGATCATAGAATCATAGAATCATTAGGGAGTGAAGGAGTTATTATATCAGACAGACACTGCCCATCTGGACACATCACGTGGAAATGGTGTCTATGGGATTTGCCACTGATTCTCCATCCCTGCCTGCAGAAGATGAGCCCTGTTTCTATCTTGCTCAGGCTCCTTATGGCCACTTGCTGCAAGCACAGTATTTATTCATTTGAGCAGTCTGCAGAAGCTGTGTCAAACTCCAGGCAGTGCAGGAGCTGAGTTGGATTCTCCAAGCATCCTCACCTAGAGAAGACATGCCCCACTTCTTTTTGTAATGGATCTCTTTTATCTTCTCTCCCTCCTTCCCTTCTCACCCATTGCCTGTGGGACCCCTTGGCACTCAAGCAGGGGAAGTAGAGAGCATCTTGCTATTGCTTGTACCCTTTGGAAGTGGCAGCTCTCTGTCTGATTTAGAACAGCTCTAAAGCCTGGGAAATTGCAGCCTGCCCACAAGAAGGGCTGCATTCCCCCAGGACACTCTGAGCAATGGTCTGCAGTCTAAACCAGTCACAGCAAAGTCTTTGAAAACACCACCAGCAATGCAGTGTCTGGCTTCAGACCTGGTTTTCCTTATTTGTCTATTAATGGGAAGGTATAAAGAGGGAGGAGTGGAACTGCCTGACTACATCAGAGTTGGGCTGCAGCCATCTGGCAAGGCTGGAGGTGTGTAATGTGCATGGGATTTGGAAAGGTCATAGGAGAGGAGAAGGCAGTGATAGCAGTGGGAATGATCTGGACACAGCCAAGTGCTTTAGTTCATTGAACAAAGGAAGCTCCTAATCTGCCAGGGCTGTGGTTTAGCCCCTCCTGTCACTAGCACACTTCTATATTCAGTCTGAAACATCATGGACCATAAGCACGGACCATCTAAGTACCTTCACGTGGAGGAGGGAGGGTCTTTGGTGACACTTGTGCTAGAATATTTCCCTCAGCTTTACTGAGCACCTCTTAAAAACGTGTTAAAACCTGGTGAGTGTAGAAAATCAGGGAAACTGTTAAAGGCCTGAGGAATGATTCTTTCCAGGGTTCTCAGATCAGTTAGTGTCCACAGTGACAACAGACCAGAGTCAGCAGTATTGGAGAGTCTGAGACTCTTGTCTTCAGAACTGAAAGGCATTAGAGTCAAGGTCTGAGAACCACAGATAGACTGAAACTGGAAGTAAAGACAAAAATACTCAGCAGGAGAGACTACTGGCTGCTCTGGCAAATGGACAATGAAACCAGTAGTTTCTTCTCCTGGTGCTCTTCGAGGAATCAGATGTACTTCTGAAATACTGGTGTAACCGTGCTGAGATAGGTGTGAGACCAAAGTGTAAAGGTTTGTGTTACACAGAAACCAAGCTAGATGTTACTGTAACCTTACTGCAGTGGGGGGATTGGACTGGATGATCTTTCGAGGTCCCTTCCAATCCCTAATGTTCTGTGATTCTGTGACTGTATATGCATATATATAATTAAAACTACAAAGTATTGAATCTCTCTCAAAGCCCAGGTACATGCAAAACCTGTAACATACCTGTTAAAGACAATGCCTCACCTACCATTGTCTCTTTCTTCACAGCAAATGTGAAATAAATGTATGTCTTTTATATTGAAGGGTATTTTAGCCAGCCCAGCTGACTAGTACAGATAACTTATTCATCATGTCATTGACAGCAATGTCTTGGTTATGTTTCCCAGACATATGTGGAAAGGTTCAACCCAGTTGCCTGGGCTGACAGAACAAGGAGGCTGGCAGAAGGATCTTTCTGAATGCATCTCGACTCTGTATGCCCGAGTGAATTTGGTCAGACTGAACAGCTTTGTGCCAGGGCATACGCACCAGTTCATACTGTGTCTCTGCAAGCACATCAGCTGTGATCTCCTCAGATGCTAGTCAGTTTTCAAACCTGTCACCATCGGATGAAAATGAGCCCCACCAAAATTGCTTTGCTGGGCTCTCAAGAAGCAAAAAGCAAGTATCTCATCCCAGCCAGGGGACACAGATCAATAGGAAACAGTGTCAACATGTAAACAAAACACAAAGCACACACAGAAAACACCTCTCACAATAACTAGTTGTGAAGTTTATCTTTTATAGTTCCAGCAGAGAATTTTGCTCAGCTCTGAGCAGATACATGTTAATGGCTGGGTTTAAAATGACTAAGTTCAGACAGATCACAAATGCGTTTTGGCAAGGTAGTCCACAGAGTAATGGTTCTGACAGAACATGTTCAGTAATACTAATATTTCACAAGGGATTTAGAAAGAAATAAGATTTACTAGTTGAGAATGAGAAATAAGGTTTCATATTTAAATGTACCAGGACATAAAGATTTGCATGAGGAGGTAGGAGTAACACCGTAAAAGGTTTTCAAAGCTCAGAACAAAAGAATCCTGAAGTCAGCTCTTCTTAGCAGTTACACACTGAGGTGAGTTACATGTGTTCATGCAATTACAGTGATTTCTGTACATATCACAGAATCACAGAACATTAGGGATTGGAAGGCACCTTGAAAGATCATCCAGGCCAATCCCCCTACCAGAGCAGAATTACCTGGATCAAGTCGCACAGGAACATGTCCAGGCACATTCTAAACTTCTCCAAAGAGGGAGACTCCACAACCCCCTGGGCAGCCCATTCCAGTGCTTTGTCATCTTCACCATGAAGAAGTTCCTTCTCATATTTGTGTGGAACCTCCTATGTTCCAGCTTATACCCATTGCCCCTTCTCCTATCACTGGATGACACTGAGCAGAGCCTGGCTCCATCCTCCTGACACCCACCCTTCACATATTTATAAACATTAATGTGGTCACCCCTCAGCCTCCTTTTTTCCAAGCCAAAGAGACCCATCTGCCTCAGCCTTTCCTTGTAGGGGAGATGTTCCACTCCATCATCTTTGAGGTTCTGTGCTGGACTCTTTCCAGCAGTTCTGCCTCCTTCCTGAACTGAGGGGCCCAGAACTGGACACAATATTCCAGATGTGGTGTCGCTACAGCAGAGTAGAGGCAGAGAAGGACCTCTCTTGACCTACTAACCACCCCCCTTTTAATTCAATCCAGGATACCACTGGCCTTCTTGGCCACAATGGCACATTGCTGGCTCATGGTCATCTTGCTGTCCACCAGGACCCCCAGGTCTCTTTCTCCTGTGCTGCTCTCCAGCAGGTCCGTCCCCAACCTATACTGGTACCTGGCGTTGTTCTTATCCAGATGCGAAACACTACACTGCCCATGTTATAGTTCATTAATTTCTGTCTGCCCAGCTCTCCAGCCTATCCATGTGCAAGAAGTGATGCTGCTCTATATTTGTGTGCACTTGTGGTCGCTACTGGTAGCAAAGTTTTGGGTTGTTCTCAATAGACTCTGGTGTGAGCGACTCTCTGGAAGCACTGTGCTTATATGAATGTAAGTGGCAATGAGGTTAGGAGTTCCAGCTAGCTGTGAGTCTTTAAGGATTATTTGGCATCAGTAGAGTATCCGATCACTAGCTGAACAGGAAAGATCTTTAATCCCCACTAGAAAATGTTAGTGTCTTTGCTTGGGAGACATGAAGGTGAGAAATGATTGTATGAGTCTGTGATTCTATAAAATGGCTGGAGAGACAGATCAGGATGAAGTCCAGCCACAGAGCTGTAGGACTAAGTTAAGGCTAGAAGAGTTTATACCAACAGAACTACACAAGTGATAATGAGTGTTTTAGATGTCTTTGTACCATGTCAGATAAATTACAATTTAATACCATTTCCCCTAAGAAATAGAGATCTAGACCTCACAAAAAAGAGCAACTTCTTAAAAAACTATTTTAATTTGGTTTAAGGAGCCTGAGCAAGAGCAGCAGAACATATTGTTCAAATCTATGTCTGAAGCCTCTGCTGTTTTGCTGTTTTAAGTACACACTTGTACTGTTTTAAGTACACACTTGCCAGCAGATACTGTATGGAAAAGACTGACTAGCAAGTGCCTTCATGGAAATAATGAACGTTGCTGTGTCTGCAGCTGCCCAAAAGAGTTAGTGTATGTGCAGGGGCCTGGATGCATTCCACTTAAATTTAGGCAACTGGCCTGAAGTCTGTCAGTTAAGAGTTTGGCTTCACTAATTGACCTCAGTTCCCAGTGAAGAGGTGAGTTATTCTAGAGAGAAGTTTGCCTAAACCTGAACACCTCTGAGCTCCTGGCTCCTTCTCACACACATGAACGCAGGTGGTCTCAGTGTAGCTGTGCAGCAGAAAGATCTTCTGACTGATGGTAGATCTGCTCCTTCAGTTGCCTAGGCTGGAGAATTGCTGAAATGTACTTGTTTCCAGTCTGCACACTGGGAAGGCTACAGGTTAGGCACACCAGTGTTTCTAACTTTAGGACCTGATCTCACTACCCAGCAGAAGACAGAGTGGACCTCACTCTGAGAGCTACCTCCAGATCAGATCATATTTGCACTCACTGTGATTTAATCCACATCATTACTGTTCTGAATTTTGATTCTTGATGTTGCAGTAAAACCACCATCAGCAAATGGGGTATCAAGAGTTATTAATTGATCTTGAATAGCAAAATCATTTTGATTAAAGGATAGCATGAAGGAAATTCTAAGCATGTACAATCTGCAAAGGAGCATTAGAAACGAACGTCACCTAAGAAGCTGCTCAAAATGAACTATTCTCTTCCCTCTAGACTTCACAGAGTCAAGGTGAGCAGACCTGTGCACCACAGGCAAGAAGTCCTCATGTGTAGCAAAAGAGGAATTCCACCCTACACAAGTACCTGCCCGGGGGCTTGTGAAAGATCAGAAGTAGGCAGACTTTGAAGGAGTGGGCTTTGACTAGCTCTCATCCTTGAGTTTTGAAGGAAGCAAGAATAAGGGTGACTGATGTCTCTACTGATAGGTAGTGGTGTCTGATCAGTTATCCTCACATTTTCAGCTTGTTCGCTGTCTCTTTGCATAGTGTGCAGGCACAAATATTTACACAACTAACAGCAGAAAAAGAAGAGAGTTTCAGAGTGTGATAGTCAGGAGACACTCCAACTGTGGGGTTTTCTGCTGTGCTGAGGTGAATCTCCCCACAGTTCACACATCTTGGTGCCCCCCTTGCCTATGATGTGTGAATGCTAATTAGTCACCAACTTCTTTCTGTGGTGAAATAATTCCCCCAGTAGGAAGCTGAGGTCCAAGCAAGAAGTAGTTTTAAGCAGTGCCCAACTGAGATGGTCATTGCCTGACGTGCAGGCTTTGACCCAGCTATGAGAGAGGACAGATGTGACTTATGACCCTCTGCTTCAATCCTTAGACTGTAACTTTGAGTTGAAAAGCACTGTATTACTGCAGAAATAATATGACACTTTATTCTAATAATATTACTTTTCTCAGTCTCAAGTAGATAATTTAACTTTCTGCTAAGTGCAAATTTAAAGAAAGCTGTCACTGTGAGAATGAGAAAATTAATCCAGACTCTCTAACTTAATAACAGACACTTTTCCTTGCTTGATTTTGAACTTTGCCTTGAATGGTAGCCCCATTCCAAAGTACTGGGCAGAAAGTTTGCTTCCTGCAATTTATTTAATATCTGGCTTTCTAAGACTACAGAGTTTTAATGTCCAGTTCTTTAATGATTCCCCACTTGACTGACATTTTACAGTGTTGGCTAGCAAGAACTAACAGATCAGCTCTTTTGTTTTTATTAGAGTTTCTCTGTCAAATCAAGAAGAAAACCTCATGAAAAATTGTTGAGTGGTAAAAGGCAGGCAAAGGATAAGGGAAAATATAATCCACCTTCCCTAAAATTCCAGCAACATTTGGAAAATATTAGGAAATATACAATTTGGAAATATTTTCTAATCCTCCAGACCATGAGAAATAGGTGGATTTGGAACTGGTAAAAACTCATATAGCTCTGTTTAAATTAACCCAAATTTGTGACATATGATGATCTGGCCTGGAGGAAATATCTTCTCAATAGTATTTTTTCTTATTTTTGCCTATGCTGATGAAGTCACTGCTCTGTGCCAAAGTATCAGTGTGTTATGAAATTTATCCTTCCCGTCAGGGCAGGATCCATTCATTTTTACATTGGCTCTCCAGATACCTGTAAAGTGTCACACTGCAAACTGAAGGATAGAGCTGGACACCAGCTTTCTGTTGGCCGTCTGATTTGCCAGGCTATGCCAGTCTGTTTTGCTGAAGTAGCAGAGTATAAATATTATAAAAATTAATTTTATAGGCAGAGTGGGCTGTAAAGTTTACTTGAAGAACCACTTCCAGGGAGATAGCCCTGGCTGGGGATCTCTCTGCTGTTGGTGCTGGGCTCCTTCCCAGCCTGCTGAGAGCCATCTCTATCTGAGAAGGGAGGAAGAAACACAAACTCTCTGGCAAGAGAGTTTTCTAGCAGGAGTTTTGAACTGAGTTACCTCTGGATGTATGGGTACAGTTGCTGGACACTCCTTGTCCTCTCACATCTGTGACCTCACTGAGAAATAAACAGCTGGGTAACCTTTTTGCAATGTGATTTGCATGCCTTACTGGTATGCTGTGAGGAAAACAAGTTTACTTGGCTTTTTTCTCTCTAGCTGTTTGCATTTGTAAGCTTTCCCTATTTTCACCCGCATTGCACAACTGCAGTAGAAATCTGTTCCTTCCCCAACTGCCCCCACTTGCTCATGTCATCCAGCTCACCGCTTGCTGCTCTTCCCCTTACCTTGGTGATTTTGTCTCCTGCTGACTGTATTACCAGAAGTCTGACTGTTATTTCTCTTCTGTCAGAAATCAGTGAGTTTAGACAAATGCATCTTTAACCCTATTTCTGGCACTTGCCGTGTTGGAAGGGTCACTGTCTCACCTACTGGTGAGAAGAACGTTTGAAAAATACGGTTTGTGGTCCGTCCTGTGTAAGGCTGTTGCAACAGCAGGAAAGAGGCCACAGTAGCACAGTCCTTCAGATATGAAAAATGCTGGAGCATAAATCTTTAGATGTTACTGTGTAAGGATTTAGTTGACTTTAGTCTCTACTAGTGTTACTGTGTAAGGATTTAGTTGACTTTAGTCTCTACTACAGTGTTCAGCTCATGCCACTGCTGGCGAAACATCACATTTGACACCTTTCAGACAGGGCTTATGCAAACGTCTGTGTTAAATACATTGATTTCAATGGGTTTATTCCAGAGTGAGACAAAAATACTTGGGATGACCTGAGAAATCTATACAGGGAGGTTTTGTGTTTTGAATTAATTTTGTATTACTTATTTTTGTAAATAAAAATAGCCATCTGATTTATCTACTGCCCACCTTCCTGCTTTTACCCACAGCCCTTGTGTCTCCCCTCACAAGGCAGCTGTGAATTTGTTCTTATTTATCCTGTCTCACCAGCTCTTGACTCCATGGTGAGATATGGTCATTCACACATTATGCAGCAGATCTATGGACCTGGTGAAGTCCCAGTAGTGTCTTGATAGCTGAAGAAAGAAAAAGAATTCTTAAAAGTGCTTTCTCAGACAGCAAATCTTTTAACTTGTACAGCCACAGCCCCTCTCTGGTTCAAAAGAGTAACCGGTGTCTTTGCTCAATTTGAAAAGAAGGATCTTCTGTAACGCTCAGACTGGTTTTTTTTTTCAGTTGTAGCATCCCAATTTATCTGTCAAGAACAAACCTGTCAATGGCACAGTGTCCTAGAGATTTGTACGTGAAGTCCAGAAGTGCTCTTTTGGCTGTGATACTACTCAGGAATCATTGTTCTACCACAGAAATAAGAAGTAAAAATGTTTGGCTGCTGCATGAAAAAGAGTATCAAGTCCTTCAAAATCGAAAAAAAACCTACTCAAACTTATGTAGTGGAGACTTGTTATCTACAGCAACCCAGGGTACTGGCTGCTGCTCTGTGAAACCAGAGCTCGCTTTCTGCAGGAATGGTGGTGGGGATGAGTGTTCACACATGGCTCCCTAGGTTCTCTCCTCCTTTATTTTCTTCTATTAGCCAGAGTTGATGGCATGGCACTGCTGCATGGATCTATGTAGGATGTCACTGTGGCCAGCAGTGTGTCCTGACAACCATTTGGACAACCTGGTCTACTGGGAGTTGTCCCTGCCCATGGCAGGGGGCTTGGAATTGAATGATCTTCAAAGTCTCTTCTAAATCAAATCATGTTGTGATTATATGATTCTAATCTTGCAAAACAACATGCATAAGATTGGAAGTGGCCTATGGAAAAAAAAAGACATGGCCATTCTGGGTATTAAAGTTCTTCTTTTCTTTCCTGTTTTAAACTCAGCTCTTTAAAGCATCCTGTATCACATATTTTTGAGAACTATTATAAATAGGATGAGGCAATATCACGATAAGACACAGAGGAGGCTTTTACCCTCAAGTGAAAGGAATGTGGTTTTCTCCCAAAGCTGTGTCCATCTTCAGACCTTTGCTTTACCAATGGGCACAGCTGCAACCACTCCATTCCTTCTCCTCTGTGCCTGTCCTCCGAGATGTACCTCAAGGACCGTTGGACATCTCAGGTAGGATCTTGCTTTGGGCAGCAGCTTCCAACTTCTTCTGTTCTCACAACACAAAGAGGTGCTTCATTGCTACTTGCATTAACACAAGTGAAAACTAATTTGCGTGCCTGGGACTGATCCCTAAAATTAAACCATATGTCTAACAGCTGCCATTAGTTGCTTTCAGCATAGACATGGAGTGGTTTAGACAAGTTCTGGAGAGGGAGCAACCATGTGACAGGGAAAGAAGGAGTGTCCTTAAGTGCCCCAAGGTTCTGTATTGATTCATTTATGTGTTGTGCATCTTTTAAAGAGCCCTGTGCTGCTGATAGCTCAGACTATTGCATTTTTTGACAGAAAAAAAGTTATGCCTAGGAGAATTTCTGATTTTTTCCACAAGGATGTGTTGAGTTGGACTCTTCAGTGACATGTTAAACATTAGGGAAAACATCTTTATTAGAAGGGTCTTTATTGGAAAAAGTTTACAGTCATCATCAGGCCTTGAAACAGACTGCCCAGGGAGGGGGTTAAACCACCATCCCTGGATGTGTTTAAAAGTCATGGAGATCTGGAGCTTAGGACATGGTTTAGTAGTGGGCTTGGGATAGTTGCATTGATGTTTGGACTTGATGATCATAAAGCTTTACTGCTTTGCCAGAAGCAGTCAACTCACAGGTTCCATGCTCCAGAAGTCCTCCTGCTTCAAAGCACAGCAGCGCTAAGGTCCTGTCACTGTCAGGAGCACAGTGGCAGAGCTCTCCTTCAGCAGTAATCTACTCTGCCAATGCCAGAGGGAAGAGCGATGCACAGACACTGTGGTGTGGAGAAATAGGAGAGCAGCCTCAGTCAGTAGGACAGAATGCAGACTTATGCACTAGTTAGTGCTTCTTGACAAGTTATTCAACTCAGCAGTGCCCCAGTAGCAGCCTGTCTGCACATTTCTAGTGCCCAGCTAATGTGATGTAATTCAAGTTCTCTTCGGCCACACTCAGAGCTCTTGTAAGCCATCACCTCTCCTTCCCTTTGCCCTGGGTTAGCAATACGTCTGTCAGCAGCTCCTGCTGCTCAGCTGATGCTGGTGAGTTACTAATCTGGTGAGTTACTAATCTGTGACTCTTGGGTGACTCCAGTGTTCTCAGTGCAATGACGCTCATTCTGCTCCAGAAGCCATGTGGCACAGATGCAGAAAGGAGTTGCAAGCCAGGCCTTAAGTACAAGCAGTTCCATTGTTTGATGCACACAGATGTATGCATAAATTATGCATATGCAAATAAATGAGATGCCATTATTTCTGAGTGTATTTTGCTTGGTGTGTGTGTGTGTGTGTGTGTGTGTACATGTGTATATGTATACATACATATGTGTTTGTATGCATATGTACATGTGCACGCCTGTTCAGCACATGAACTAGATGTTCAAGTTCAGAGCATCTGCATTCAGACCCCTCAAGCCGGGCTTTGAATTAGATAAGGAATTACATTTATCAACAGTTCCTAACTACTCCTTTGTCGTAGGAATTAGAGTGGTGTTTGGCTAGAACTAGGGTTAACTATGATGACAGCTCCTTTGAGAAAATCTCAAGCCAAAGAAAGTCAACAGAGGGTGGAGGGATGAAGGGAAAGATATATGAATGATTAAAGTATCTGAAAGGATATTGGTAATTTTGAAATGCCAGAGCTGGAAGCAATTAGCGGCTGGCAACTCACAAGAATCAATAAAAGAAGGATGCGATTTCTAATAACTCAAAAATAAAATCTGCTGATAAGTTAAGGGGCTATAGGGTTAAAAAGAGGTGAATAGGAAACTAAATCTGCTAACAATTATTGTCAGTGCCAACACTGCCTTGGAAGAGTCACGTTTGTTCTGCCACCTCCACCCAGCCAATTACAACAAGATGTATTCACCAGGCTCTTCTGACAGGAGCACCCACCAATCTAACTAGCACTAAGGACTTGCTGGCATTTGTTTTTATTTTAATTTATCACTCAGCTGTTTCAAATCACATAAAGCTGAAACTTGGCTTACAAGTTGTCAGTTCCAATGCTAATCTTTTGTGCTTACTACATATGTGCCTGTGTGATATGTATATTTTCTGAATTGTAAAACTGCCATGGAAATTTCCCAGTCTGGGTATGAAATGTCCTTTCTGGGTCGTTACTGTAAAGATTGGTCATGTTAAAGCTATTGACGTGTGTTTACTCCCAAAACAGGAGCTTGCCAGATGATGCAAACTAGCTGGGTCTAGCTCACTATCCCTTTACACGAGTTTAACAAGCTAACTTGGAGTGGTGTCAAGGCTGCGCGTTGGGTCATCTTATGCAAAGTAATGATATCCTTGTGATTTCCTTAGCTTCTCTAACCAGGTGATAAACAGCACAGGCATGTGATAAACTGCAATTATTTTTCACCTTTTGTCCTCCTGACTGGTTCTCTGCCCACTAACCCATTTCTGCCGGGAGCATGTCTGGAATTGTGAACATCTGAGCAGTGGTCAAACAGCCAACTCTCAAAAAAGCCAGCTCTATCAGATTCTTTCCTTTGTGAACACAGAGTTTCCCTTTTTATCCTCCTCCTCCAAATCACACTAGCCTATAGAAGAGACCAGCAACAGGTACATGATGTTGTAATTGGGGAGCTAGCTCCTCAGCTAGACCTGGATGTGCGCTCTTGAAGTCCTCAGTCTAGGGTTACAGTTACTCTGGTGTAAATGGTAGGCATCTTATGAAGTGCTTTCTATCACACATGGCAGAAATGAGATATATGGGGGCTAGCTCTAGTGTAAATATTACGTTAAAAAAATCACTCACATTTTCAGTGCTTCAGAAGAATTTTGCTAGTTTTGGCCCCAGTCCTGTAACATGCTCTGTATGGGCAAGAAGTCCTTCCTTGTGGACTAACTGAAAGCCTGAAGCTGTATTTGGACCGTACTGTTGAAAGTATCCAGCTGCTTCTCAGCACTGGTGAGTTGCTTTTCATTTACATCTAACTTAACAGAGCAAGCTCCACTGTAAGTAATATACTGAGAATTTGCATCCAGAATCACAGACTGGTGGGGGTTGGAAGGGATCTCAGGAGATCATCTAGTCCAGCTCCCCTGCTAAAGCAGGTTCACTCTGAGGTGGTCACACAAGATCATGTCCAAGTGGGGTTTGAATATCTCCAGAGAAGGAGACTCCACAGTGTCTCTGGGCAGCCTGTTTCAGTGCTCTGCCAACCTCAAAGTCAAGAAGTTTCTCGTCACGTTCAGATGCAAGTTGTTGCAGTTTGTGCCTGTTGCGCCTTGTCCTGTCACTCAGCTCCACTGAAAACAGTCTGTCCCCATTCTGTCCCCCATATAAATACCCTTCAGATATTTATATGTATTGGTAAGATCACCTTTCATTCTTCTCCAGGCTGAACTGAACCAGGTCTCAGCCTTTCCTGATAGGAGAGATACTCCATCTCCTTGGTCATCTCTGTAGTCCTCCACTGACTCTTTACAGTAGTTTCTGTCTCTTTTGAACTGGACACAATATTCCAGGTGTGGATTCACTAGGGCAGAGCAGAGAGGGAAGATACCCTGGCTTTACCTGTTGACCACATTCCTAAAGATAGGATTTGTCTTCTTGGCTATGAGGGCACACTGTGGGTCATGGTCAGCCTGCTGTCCACCTGGACTCCCAGGTCCTCTGTGGAGCTGCTTTTCAGCAGGTTAGCCCCCCACCTGTACATGGGATTATTCCTCCCTAGGTGCAAGACCTTACACTTAACTCTAGCTGAACATGATTCAGATGCTCTCCATCCAATTCTCCAGCCTGTGCATATCTCACTGAATGGCAGCATAGCCCTCTGCTTTTGTATCATCAGCAAACTCGCTGAAGGCACACTCTAGACCTTCTTCTAGGCCAACTGATTAACATTTTAACTATGTGTCCCATTTCAGCTATGGCCTGTAGTTTTCTGCCTCCCTCAGGTGTTTCCACTATTAACCCAGACCTTTCTCCATGGTCAGCCTCATCAGTCCTTGCAGGGTAAGGCTGAGTCTATAACCTTGTCATATGAGGAGCAACCATTTTTGTAGGATGACCTCTTACTCTTAGCAGTTTGTGCATGCAGGCTCCCAGCAAGAACAGCAACAATTCTCCTTGCGCTAAGGGGACGTTTGCACGAGGCCACACAGTTACAGCGCTTTTCCTACCTACCTGTAGAACAGAACACATTAAGGGGAGAAAATACATGCCTTGACCTATAAGGGTTTTGTTTAGCTCCATTTATTAAAGGACACAGCATGAAATGATTGAAAAAAACCCAGTTCGTGCCGGATAAGTGTATTTGGATTCTTGGAGGTACATTGACCAGTAGTACATTAATCCAGCTAGTAACCTAACAGGATAGACCAAAGACTGGATAGATAATGTTCATAAATATCTGAAGGGTGGGTTTCAGGAGGATGGAGCCAGGCTCTTCTCAGTGTCATCTAATGATAAGGCAAAGGGCAATGGGTGTGAGCTGGAAGAGAGGAGTTTCCACATAAATATGAGAGGGAACTTCTTCACAGTTAGGGTGACAGAGCACTGAAAGGGGCTGCCAGGGGTATTGTGGAGTCTCCTTCTCTGGAGACTTTTAAATCTTGCCTGGATGTGTTCCTGTGCAACTTGGTTTAGGTGACCCTGCTGTGATCTTTCGAGGTCCCTACCAATCCTTAATGTTTGCTGATAATCCCTTTGGATTCCAGGAAAGCATTAGTGCTGTACCACACATTGCTGCAATCTGGATAAGTCAGAAAGCTTTAGAGGGATGGCAAGAACTGTCAAAAGGATCAGTTGAGTAGGCAGCCAAGGCACCAAGAATGGGCAGGACACAAGGAAAACCAGGAGTGATTCACATGATTAATTTCTTTGAACTATGCAAATGTCCAAAGCCCTCCTCGAGATTTAGAAGCTAAGTTCTGTAAACATGGACCAAGCAGAGATTTCTCATGTGTTTGCACTGTGCAAGATAAACACGCGAGGTGCTGCATGGCTTCCCAAGTGACCTGTGTCACTGCAGTTTGTTAGAGTGTTGGGGGGACTACACAGCCCGTGGGCTTCACCCCTAAGTTCTTCCAGCCAGTGCTGAGGCAGGCGGGGAGCTGCAATCCACCAGCTGAGTGGTTTCGCTCTCCCACGCTTCAGAGGGGAAGTATCAGATTGTCAAGCCCAGTCCAGTCAACACTGTACTCCTGGGGTATGCAAACACATGCCATCCTTATTTGGGCTGGATTGCAGGGTTGCAAGCCTGTCCCTGGACTTTTTTTGCCTTTTAACAAGAGCATTTTGGTGAGACACTTTTTTTCCCCTGTAAGGAAAAACTCCACAACTATTTTTAGAGCTGGTTAAATTATTTGTTATGAACAGGTTGTCCAATGAATTTTGGCCTTTTTCTGAACATGAGTCATTCACAACCTTATTTCAGTGGATGCATTTGTTATTCATAAATACTAAAGGAATAGTTTATGCAAAGGAACTTCAGCCTCTGAGTTATTCCAAAACTGCTTGTGTTTTTTATTGGTGTCTGCTGTTCCTGGTCCCAGATTGTTTATCTAGGCTATGAAGCACCATATCTTCACTTTAAGTAGTAATAAAGGACCTTAAACAGGTGAATTGCAGCTAAAAAAGCTAGAAAGCTGAAAAAGCAGTGCAGTTTACATCAACATTTGGGCCCTTATGAACGTTTGCATTCCAGGGAACCTCAAGTTTCCTCCTTTTGGCCATCTTTCCAGCCCAGACGAGTGATAACTTTCAACATTGCACTTAATTCCAGGTCACAGGAATTGCTTGCTTGCAGAGCTTGCTTGCTCTGCACTGAGGCCCAAATCAGTCTACCTGTGACAACATTTTGAGGAGAGACCTGGCTCACTAGAAGGATGTGGAATGTTCTTTTTCAGACAGATTCCTAATGCATATTTTCTTCTGTTGCTGTCAGGCATCTTTTTGTTAGGAGCAATTCATGCAGGCAGGTCTGTAGCCTTTCAATGTACCTGTCAGCATTTAACCAAGTACCAGATGCAAATGCCATGCGCCACACTGGCTAGTGTTTCACCCTGCCACAAATACATTGCTTGGCTTCTCCAAACCATGCCAAGAGACACTTAGTACTTGCCACTTTAAGTCTCCACGTTGTGTCTCACTTGAACAGGTACCAGTAACAGATCTTCAGTACTCCCTCGGTAATACCATTTGCATAGAGCACGAGCGGGCAGATGCCAGAACCAAGATAGGTGTGCAAGTCAAATTTCTCGACGTACTCACAGCCTCTGACATGCTTATCTTAGGACATATTTGTAGGTCTGAAATTCTGCTGAACCCACTGCTACACCAAATAAATCTTCAGTGCCGCAAGCGGTATCATTACCGCGGCACAAAGATCTTGCTTAATGCGGCTAGAACTCTGTGTCTGGATACTTTCCAGGTGACCTGTGCACACGCATATAAATGCATAATGTCTCTTTAAAGAGTACCGTAGACCATGAAGCTGCCCAAAGAATCTGTGAAAATGTTAAATTTATTAAGAGACTTCTCTCTCTAGCTATGTGAAATTTTATGGGTTCGAATCTGGCTGCTGGTTGGGTTCCAGATCTTATGTGTAGCTATGTATGGTTATAATAATAGTGCTACGGGATTTGCTCTTGGAGATACCGGGGGGGCTGTGTGTGATTGCGCACACATGTGTCAAGCCTGCAGCAGTACGGAGGGCCCTGATCAGGTCCAAAATCAGAAAAGATCAGAAAGGATCAGGAAGATTTTAGCTAAGATTTTTCTCACGAAATTGCTGAATACTTGTTACATTACTGCTTAGTCTGGATCCCTCTGGCTTCAAAATAGTGTGGCCAGAAGGAGGGGAGCAATCGTCTTCCTGCATTGGTGGGGTTTCACCTCAAATATTGTGTTCAGTTTTGGGCACCTCAATACAAGAAGGACAATGGCTGCAGGGACCAAAGTGAACACGTTTTTAATTCTTCTTTTCCTGACTTGCTTCCCTAGTTTGTAGTGAAAACATGGACAGATTAAAACATAAACTTTATTAAACAAGATTTTACTTTAAGCAAGGAGCGAAGCAAGGTTAACCCGTGCACTGGACAGTCTGATCTACTGCAATGTGTGGCCTGTGGTCTCCTCCCTACTGGCATACGTTAGTAAAACTGGGCTGTGCTCAAATGCTTTGAAAATATGCTGTCACATAGCTTGGAGGGAACTTCATGTACACTGGAGGGCAGGGCTGGCATTCCAGAAGGATTGGAGATTTAGTCCAAAATAAAGTAGGATGCTATCAAATGTGTAAGCATCTTAAGGCACTTTAAACAGGTAGCATTTTAAGATGTTTTAATGAGATAAGATCAGCTAACTGCTAAATGTCTCTGACATGACAGCTCTTCTGCAGAAAAGGACCTTTTCCTGTAGTGGATCACAAGTTCCTTGCGAGTGTGTCCCGTACTGTGCACCGAGCTGTGCTGCAACTAAAATGTACAAGCGGTGGCCAACAGACTAAATCCTCTTCCTGCTCCTCTCCACTTCAGCAAAGTTTCTGTGATGTCATGCTTGAACATCAATGTGACTCAACCAAACCCTTTTAATCTGGACAAAGATCAGGTGTGGAAAACAGAACAGGGAGGGAAGACTCAATAGGTTGGAGTTACACACCCTGAAAGACGAAAACTTGAGATTAAAATATCGAAGATAAAAACAGCTGCTTTTGACCACAAGAGAGTAATTTCTTTTTTCTGTCTGTTGTGGTTGGGACAAGAAATAATGGGCTCGGATTGCGGAAAGAGACATTTTGGTTAGAGAGGAGAACAAAATGTTTCTGTCAGCAGGGCAGTTTTTACCCTCAGTAGCTTCGACGGATTCAGATACGGACTGTGACAATGGCTATTAAATGTATAGCACCAGATACAGTCTCTGAACCTGCCCTTCTTTCTTAGAACACTTTTCCATTCAGCAAATCGCATCACTTCCCACCTAGATGAAAATAAACATTCAAAAGCCTCCCTTACACTCTGTAGATTGAGGCACAGGCTTTTGGTGCCTGTGGTTTCTCTTTTCCCAGGGCAGCCTGGGTTCTGCACTGCCCAGCCTTGAAGAACTGTGGGTGAGCTGCTTAGAAGTCTAAATAATGTATGGACCGGCATACGAGGCCTTTCATGTAGAGTCTGTGTTGCAGGCAACAGTAGCAGTCTAATGTAGACATTCAGGAATTCTGGGTTTGCTCACGTCTGCTCCTTTGCTTGTTGCCTTTATGTGATTGTGTGGGATTTTCCTTGGCAGAGAGCGCTGTGTCGGAGATGATGTATTAGCCATGATGCAACTTATTCAAGAGTTTGAAAAAATTCCCTGAAATTCTTGCCCTTTTCTAGTATCACACATGATGCATCGCAGTGAGGAGCTCCTGGAAGAGGAGCTGGGAATGTTTGTAACTGGGTGATGGGGTGTTTCCAAGGGAGAGCATCTGAGGCAAGGCTTTCTTCCTTATCCAGAACCACAGAAAGACACCTCAAAGAAGTCCATTAATTCTGGCCTCAAGTCAACATACCACTTAAATACATGCCTCAGTGGAACACCTTCTTTGCCCTCTGTCTATACTTCTGGGGGCTGTCCTGATGTCAAGCCCCAGACCTCTGAGGCTGCAGAGGAAGTTGGGACAAAAGAGGAGTTTGCCCTGGTTGATGAGGACTGGGTTAGGGATCAGTTGAGCCAACTGGATGGGCATAAATCCATGGGCCCTGATGGGATGCACCCACACATGCTAAGGGAGATGGTGGAAGTCATTGCTAGGCCACTCTCCATCATCTTTGCTAAGTCATAGGGATCAGGAGAGGTGGATGTGGTCTATCTTGATTTCAGTAAAGCATTTGACATGGTCTCCTACAGCATCCTTGCAGCGAAACTGAGGCAGTGTGGTCTGGACAATAAGGTACTGGGGTGGATCATGAACTGGCAGCAGGATAGAAGTGAGATATTAGTGGTCAATGGGACAGAGTCTAGTTGGACGCCTGTATCTAGTGGAGTGCCCCAGGGGTCGGTACTGGGACCAGTCCTGTTCAATCTATTCATTAATGACTTGGATGAGGGATTAGGGTGCACTGACAGCAAGTTTGCTGATGACACAAAGCTGGGTGAAGTTGCCGACACCCCAGCAGACTGTGCTGCCGTTCTGTGAGACCTGGTCAGGCTGGAGAGCTGAGCAGAGAGAAATTTAATGAAATATAACAAGCAAGTTAGCAGATCAAGTGAGGTTCTCCTCCCTGTGTACTCTACCCTGGTGAGACCGCATCTGGAGTATTGTGTCCACTTCTGGGCCCTTCAGTTCAAGAAGGACATGGCGCTGCTGGAGAGGGTCCAGGCAGAGCCATGAGGATGATGAAGGGAGTAGAACACCTCCCTTGTGAGGAAAGGCTGAGGGAGCTGGGTCTCTTTAGCTTGGAGAAGACTGAGGGGTGACCTCATTAATGTCTATAA
>JAOXOE010000343.1:37160199-37194343 GCA_028565055.1 Phoeniculus purpureus
AGCCTTTCCCCATAAGGGAGGTGCTCCACTTCCTTCATCATCCTTGTTGCTCTACACTGGACACCCTCCAGCAGCTCTGTGACCTTCTTGAACTGAGGGGCCCAGAACTGGACACAATACTCCAGATGTGGTCTCACCAGAATCAGGACTTCTTAGGGATTTTCATGGAATAGCTGAAAATCTTCAATATCAGAAGGGCAACAGGGAAGTGGTAAATTGTATGCAATCAACTAGTTGTCATCATATAGGGTAAAAGTCTCTAAAAGCTCAACTTTCACTATTAAAGATGTTGTAGTGGATGGGGACATCTTCAGTAGAGCTAAAGTCTGAAAACTAGACCTTTTCAATGGAAAGAGCCACCTTGTATAGATCTCTTGCTTCTCCTCATCCTCAAGTTTCCATGGCTGTACACATTCCTTGTTTCTGTCTCACAGCCAGCCACACACACACTCATGGCATTGCTTAGGATCAACTACAAACCACAAAGAAGGCGCTGGGCACTGCAGAAGCCTGGATGCCATCCTGTAGGAGATTGTCTTGCTGTTCTGGCATCTCCATAGGTGCAAACCCTGTAAAAATACATGCCAGAGGGGGCAAGGCAAAATGAACAGATCCTACTTCAGTGCACGACAGTTGCTGGTGGTCCCTGCTGACATGAGGCTGTCAGCAGGGGGTTTATTTCCTTAATGCTAGGAGGGCTAGAGCTGAAAGCCACTGCATTTAATGGTAGCACTGAAGCTAGAGACTCCATACTGTAGTGATTAGTAGCAGGAATTTCAGAGGTGGTAGCGTGCAGCCAGGGGGAACATACAGGTTGGATATAGGGAGACTGCAAGAATTGCAGGTTACCTCTAAGTAATGGAATTTGTTGGCTTGTTTTAAGTGCATTTCCTTTCCAGTTGGTTTCTGAAATACAAACAAGACCTTACAGGATTTAGGCTTTTGTCTTCCTTGAGTTTTGGCTCACAAAGCTCTTTTGCCCTCCTTGACTGGTCTAAATTGGATTACATACAACGCACAATCCGAAGGGGGGAGCAATGTCAACCACATTGATGCTTTGGTTTTGCTTGTTTAAAAATCGCATTCCCATTGTCAGGGTTCTGTTTACAGCCCTTTCACACGCAAGTTCCCCCCTAGTCTGCAGGGAGCTGTGTACAAGTGAAGATGACACTAGAGAGAGCTCATAGGACTGATATTCCCATTGCTTAGATTCATTGAGGAAAGAGGGCAAAATCCTAAATACCTGGACTGTTTTCCCTCTTGCAAGAGAAAAATAGACCAAAAGAGACCTGTTAGTCAAAAGTATATTTCAGTGCTAGGTTTTTTTAATGCCAAAGCCAATCACCAAGGAATTTGTGGAGAGAAAAGAGAAACAGACTAAACGCAGACACAGGGGTGGACTCAGATATCCTCCCCCACTCTATTTGTTCCTACTTTGAATTAAAATTGTTACTGGATTTTTTTTTTTACAAGGAAGGCAACAACGGTAGGAGGAGTCGGCACCATACCATGCAAGGGCTGTGTGCCTCACTAGTGGTGTGGCATAGCCACCTCCCTGTGCATCTACGGGAGGAAGGTACTCCTGCCAATTCCAAAGCAGAGGTTGCAACAGGTTCCTGCAGGAAACCCAGGATGGGGCTGGCTCTGTCTTAAAGCCACATGAACAGGGCGAGATTTGTAACACACCTTAGCGCCTCAGGTTTTCTCGCGGCCAGCTCCTGGCTGCTGTTTGCTGACTGAGTAGATTTTAAAGCTGTTCCTTAAACAGTGGTCCTGGTTCCTACTATGCAATAGACAGTTTCACACAGAGCCAAGAGGTGCAAGAGGTGCTGCATTTCATGTTGTGATTCAAGGGTGCTGACCACCTTGCTATAAGCAAGAAGTAAGCAACAGTATTAATTGAATATCCTCAAACCGATGGGATCTTTAAACACAGGATCCTCTACAGAATCACAGAATCATCAAGGTTGGAAGAGACCTACAAGATCACCAAGTACAACCGTCAACCCAATGCCACCATGCCCACTAAACCATGTCTCCTAGGAACTCTAAACTCAATCCTGACAGAGTATTCGACTTAACAGACCGATCACCAGAGGTGCTTTTCTTTTGGTGTTGCTTAGATAAATGATGTGCTTGGAAAAGCCCATGCTCAAACCAAAGGTGTTATTGCATCGGTGATGTGGCAGACAGCTAACTTCCCCACCATGCCTGATGTCTATACATATGACTTTGCTAAATCATACTGTTGCTATCCCATTACCAGCTGTAGGGATTCTGTTTCAGCATGCAACCACCATAGGCTGTAAATGCTCATGTGAATCCTTCCCTGCAGTCATTGCTGAGAAATGAGTCGTTCTCATGGGCAAATATTGAAGAAGACCCAATGGCAAATGTTGGTCTTGGATTTTTCTAACAAATTCATAAAATTACAAAGCTTTGTCAAATTATGGTTTGTCCTAAATTTGAAGTGGTTTAATCAAGATGCCTTCATGGAGTAAGCCACAAGCCACTTCAGGCCTCAGCTCTGGAACTGAGGCTGTGGTTGTGGTCAGTGGGAGCTCGAGTCCCATTGGTATCAGTTAAGTTGAAGCTGCCACAGGTAGGCATGTGCTCAGGGAAAGTAGGAGAGGAGCAAGTGGCTGAGCAGAGCTCTGTTGGGCTGAGAGATTCCCCCATTTCCTCAAACAACCAAAAATACCGCTTCCCTCTCCTTCATGAAAAGGAAGTCAGACGGATGAAGGAGTATCACGTGCAGTCAAACTATTTGGTGACAGTCTTGGAGTTGTGCAGTCTCTCCCCCACTCCTGAGAATGCGATAGTCTTGTGCAGAAATGCAGGAAGAGCTCATGGAGGTGGTATTTTCCACAAATGCCTAAGCTCTGAAATCAGGGCTCATATAAGAAACTCTGTCTTTGCTTAGAGAAAAAGCACAGCATCGAAACGACAGACAAAGGGTTCTAGAAGTGAATCTCTGAAGCCTACCCACCAGAAAACCAAGCAAAACAAACCTTTTTTAAAAAAATCACACCAGTTTCATAACAGTTTGAGTTCTATGCCTTGGCAAGGTTGCAACGCTGTTCATCCACGAGTATGCGGCTCCTGAGTTCAGCTGCAGCCTTCCAGCTGAGGATATATCCCGTGGCCAGCAGCATGACCATGCTGGTGCTGAGGATGCCAGGACTCAGATCCCTGGTTACTGGAGGAGGTGAGTCAGCCGGAGCTACTGCAGCCAACTGTGTGAAGGATCCCTGAGATGAGGAGGTGGATCAAGCTTGGCCTCCTTTAGAAACACAATTGTTAGAGTCTGGTTCTTACCTCTCACTTGCGAATCAGTCCTGGATTTCACCATCCTATAAGGCCTTTAAGGGATGTGCTACATCTCTTGGGACTTGCTGCCATAATGAAGTTTGGGAGGCCATTCCAATGAACAAGAAGGTTCTGGCAATAGCTAGAAAATATCTATTAGCGCTAGAGGCCAGATGTGTTTGTAAAGATGAGGGGAATAAAAAGACACCTGAAACTACCGTTTGAGCTTTCTTCGTGCACCATGGTGGGAACAGACAACGCAAAGGCCATCCATCCCACTTCAAGGGATTGCTGTTTCAGCAATTATCCAGTCTGAGCACAGCTACTAGCTCCTTTCTAGCGCACTGAAAACTTACTGCAAGTGTCCTTTCCAAGTTCATTGGTTTGGTTAATATTCACTGTGTTACCACAGTGCACTCCATGACTTACACAGCTCTCAGCTCACATTTTGCTGGCTTTTCAAGGTCTTTGTGATCCTTCCCCATTCTCCATACAGCAGCAACACACTGTATGTGAACAGCAGTGGATGTGCTCTGTGTATCCCGACTGTACACGACCCAGCCAACAGATGTATTCAAACCACAGTACCCACCATGCATTCAATTCATGCAAAACAACCCTGCAGTTATGCCTTGTTTTGATTCAGAAGTTGCTAGTGTTTGAATTGTGTGATCAGTGTTTTGGAAAGATCTCCCAGCTACTAAATAGCTGGTATTGCTGTGGACTAGTAGGAAATGCCTAGATTGCCTTCTTCAAACAGATGTCTAATAGTGACAGACTTAAAATGCAAGGTCAGTGGCACTGTAGACCAAGTATCTTGCAGGGTACACGATCAACTGCTAGTGTGAGCAAACCAGGTTTGCATCCTGCTGCCAAAGCAATGACTGAGGGGTTTTTTGCCATGCATTGCTGTGTCTTTTCTTCAATACATAAGGAGACAAGAAGGCTTCTCTTTGGAAAGCTAAAGAGAGGAATCCAGCCAGTGAGACATGAAAAAAAGCAGCTGAATGAATCATAGATATTGCCTGCTTCAGAGAAAGAAATGGAAAAGTTGCAGGACTTGTCTGTAAGGAAGAACTCATGGATGCTGTGATCTTGAAGAATGTCATCTAGTGATAGCACAAGGGGCAGTGGGTATAAGCTGGGACAGAGGAGGTTCCACATAAATACGAGAAGGAACTTCTTCCCAGTGAGGGTGACAGAGCACTGCAACGGGCTGCCCAGGGGGGTTGTGGAGTCTCCTTCTCTGGAGATGTTTAAAATCCACCTGGATGTGTTCCTGTGTGACTTGGTCTAGGTGGTCTTGCTGTGGCAGGGGGATTGGGCTAGATGATCTCTCAAAGTCCTTTCCAATACCTATTGTTCTGTGATTCTGTGTGATTCTGTGACTTCACATGATCACTATCAGTCCCTGCTCTGAAAATATCTGTCCAGTGAGTGCTGTAACTCCAACAGAGGAGACTCTCAGTCCTCGCTTGAGCCTCTTCATTGCCCGCCAAGGCCTGGAGCGTCCCCAGTGGGTCTGTGCCAGGCAAAGGCAAGTGTTTGCACATTGGCGATTTGCTAGAGCAGGGGCTGGGCTCCAGCTATTGACCCAGGATTGGGGGTGGAGGAGGAAGACCTGTATCTACTCCATAATGCAGAACTTGCATGTGGACAGAAAGGGCTCCTGTGTCATAACTGCGTGGCTCGAGAAAGAACTCCTTAGGAAAAGCCGTGTGCGATAGCGTACCTAAGGGCACCTGGTGTGTATAAGCACAAAGCAGAATAGCACTTCAGAAGCAGTTTTAATTCTGTGGTTTCCTAACTATCATCACCTTGACTCTCAGGTTTTGATGCTGTTTTTCTAAACTACTACACCTGCAGTGTAGATGCAGCAAAGACACAGCTTTCACCCCTGAGGATGTGCAGTGCTCCAGAAAGAGTACACATTTCAGAAAAGCAAAACTGACCAGAGGAAACATCAGGGGCTAATGTGATGGAAGAAGTCTTAGGGAAGCATGAATTCTGGTCTAACTGAATTAATAGGCTCCTTGGGTTCCTTTAACCTGGTAACTTAAATCCGTAAGAGTTTGGTATCCTATAAACAGTTGGTCATCATTGTCTTTGAAAACGCATTTCCTCACTTCTAATTGGATTCAGTTTTATTGCTGTAAGAAAAAAACCCCTCAACACTTAGCAGCAGTCAAACAGAATTCATTTTCCAGTAACTCAGAACACACTCTTTGAAGGTGAGCTCGCTTTGCCAGATCTTTGAAGCTTGCCATATGTACCAGTCCTGCTGCCAAGGGAGTGATGTGATTACAGACAAACAGCTTTGGCAAATTTTCACTAAGACTTTGTCTTGATCAGAAATGTCTAAAGCTGGCCAGAAGCATGTAGGAACATGTAGATTGCTAATGGGTTGAGCTCCTAATAGGCAGACTGGGAATTGTTTGAGAACACTATATCCAAAGGAAGAAGAAACATCATTTTCGTTTAATCTTAAATAGAAGCAGGCTGATCCAGCATAGCTGGGTTCTTACATCTCTTCCTAAAGCTGTTTCTTCAGCATCCTTCTGCTCCCAGTTAGTGCAAGGGTGTTCCCAGCAGGCAACTGTGACAGTGACCATGGCAAGAAGAATTGTCTGCTAAATTACGTCTTAATCTGTATGGAAATGGAAATGCCCAAGTCACCTGGTTGTTGATGTGACAGTTTAAATACTGGCTGTGAAAATACGTGGTCCACAGATTTGGCTGAATTTGAGATAGAATCTGTTAATCAACGAAAACATTTGCCTGAATAGAAGCCAGTTCGTTGGTTGCTTTGAAGCTGCTCGAGGGCAAAGGGTACATGTGCACTGTCCTGGGACTGAGCACCCACAGTGAAAAAGAAGAAAGCTTCTCTAGCCCTGGCCAGGCCTGTCCATTTGAGCATCTGTATCTCTGAGCCTCAGCACCAAGGGGCCCTGGTGACTTCTGGCAAACTCCTGCCTGTGCCAGGCCATAAATAGATGACACCTGAGTCTGGGTGATACCAGTCTGAAAACAGTGGCTCCAGTCTACTCTGCCTCAGTGTCCCAATTCATAAATGAGACTGATAATACTTTTCAGGAGGTGAGATCCTTAGATCCTCAATGCTGGCATCACCTGCTGAGATAGCATGCATGTGGTTGGTCCTTTCATACCAGAGCACACCACCAATGTAAAAACCACATTGTTAACTAGTGATTTCCAAGCCCCAGCCTGCTGAGGCTCCAGGGGAAGTTGAGACAAGAGAGGAGCCTGCCTTGGTTGATGAGGACTGGGTTAGGGATAAGTTGGGCAAACTGGATGTACATAAATCATAAGGGAGGTGCTCCACTCACTCCAGCAGCTCCGTGTCAGTCTTGAACTGAGCGGCCCAGAACTGGACACAATAATCCAGATGTGGTCTCACTAGCACAGAGGGGAAGAAGAACCTCTCTTGATCTGCTAACCACCCCCTTCCGATCCATCCCAGGATGCTGTTGGCCCTCTTGGCCACAAGAGCACATTGCTGGCTCATAGTCATCCTGCTGTTCACCACTTCCCTTATGAGGAAAGGCTGAGGGAGCTGGGTCTAGAGAGGTCATCTTCTCCCTCTAGTCTGCTCTGGTGAGGCCACATCTGGATACTGAGTCCAGTTCTGGGCTGCCGAGTTGGAGACAGTCGGGGAATTACTGGAGAGAGTGAAAAAATACAAAACCTGCCTGCGTGCAGAATGTGCAGTGTGCTCTGGGCAGTCCTGCTGCAGCAGGGGGGTTGGATTGGATGTTCTCTAGAGGTCCCTTCCAACTTCAACAATTCTGTGGCTCTATGAAGATGAGAAAAGCAGAGACCATGATCCAACCAAGATTAAAGTACCCAAGTGTGTCCTGTTTTCCTAAACATCATCTGAAAACTGGGAGATTGCTGAAGACCTCCAGGCTTCAGACGCCACCCCTCTCAGGCTGAGTCCCATCAGGGTGAGAGCAGGTCCAGAAGGGCTAGGAGCATCAGAAGCAATTTTCAGCAGGGCAACTGGAACATTTCTGGTCTACCTGATCTTTGCAAAGGGGTAAGAGGGCAGATCAGTCTGGACTCCCACAGCCCTCTAAGCTAAACTGGTATTTGGCTGTGGGGGCAATATAACCCAACATCTTTAACCTAAGAGTGAGTTGGAGGCATGAAGTCGACACCTGAACAGTCCCAGCAGACAGTTCCAAACCAATTTTCAGTCAGCTGAGCCACAAAAAAAAGCTGTGTTTGTCTTTCTGTACATCCCGTCATTTAAAATATTATAATAGGAGGCATTTTTTGGATTTAAGCTCTTTTTGGAAGCAAATCAAATCTCTTTGCTATTTAAAAATAAATGCTGAACTGTTTCAAAGACATTAATAATATGTCCAGTGGAGATGTACTACACTTTTCAAGATGCCTAGTATGTACTGACAACAGCTCGAATATATTTATGTTGTCTCATCAAAAACTCAGTAGTTTCGACTTTCAAGAGGATGTTTTTTAAACATCTTGGGTAAATGGAGGATTTGACTTTCTGCCCGGGACACCCTGAGAGCTGCTTCTTAACAAAAAAATAGGGAGGAGAAAAAAAAAGCAACTAATAGGATAATAAATCCCAACGTTTTTCTCTAAACAAGAGTTGGTTTAGTCAAACCAGCATTCACTTCATTTATAACAGCACCCTATGTTTCTTTAGGCTATTGTATTTAATGAAAAACTCTGGGCTCATCCATCACTACGCACACTTTACTGATTTCTCTTTAAACACTGCTGACTAAAACTCCCATTTATCAAGCCTGTTTTGCCTGGCAGTTGTGGGCTAATTTATTTCCACTTTGAAGGATTGGGTATCTTTGCATTGCAGGGCTTGTCAGAGATTCACACTGCAGGGAAAGGGCTCTGGCAAAGCCAATGTGGCCGTCCACCAGCACACAGGGACACAAACTGCTGTCTTTTAAGAGCCACCAAAGGTGGGGGAGGGAGCTGGCTGGGTGCTGGGTTGGAGGGTAGATGATGCTGCAGTGGCTGAGGGCAGAGGCAGGAATGCACAGGGAGAGATGGAGGAGTCTCAGATCCATCACACAAAGGTTGTAAGGAAGAAAACCAAACACAGGGAAGTATCAGAGGTTTTTGGTATGTTTTGAACCTAACTAGCCCCATGCAAATGGAAATTCTAAAAACAAAAATATAAGCCAGGCTTAGCTAACCAGGACAGCAAAGAGTAAGGATGTGTTTTGTTGACTTCAGAGATATTTTGGGCTCCTTCTAGCCTGAAAGATGCTTCTCACATACGCATACATGGGCTCGTTCTCAACTTCTGTCTCTACAGCTTGGTTTCTACAGCAGCAAACATAAACTCCAGTAAAAAAAACCCCAACCCATGAAAGGAAGACACTTCAGAAATCTTCCTCAAACTTTTTTTCCATCAAAAGCAGGGCCCAGGCCAGAAAGAAATCTCTGCTTTTGGCAACACAGACAGAGGAGCCCTGTGCTCCCTTCCCACCACTCTGAGGAGAAAGCAACTGGTAATCAATCCCACTATCTTCTTTCCTGATGGAGATACTAAGCAGCACTTGTCCCAGCATGGATCCCCAACGGACACCACTTGTCGCTGATCTCCATCTGGGGTACTGACTACCACCCTCTGGATGCTGTATACTACAACCGATTCCTTATTCATCTCACAGGCCACCTATCAAATCAACAGCTTTCCAATTTAGAGAGAAGATTGTTGTGAGGGTCTTGCAGAAGTCCAGATAGACGTCACCTATAGCTTTTCTGTTGTCTATCAGTGGCATCACTCCAATGCAGAAAGCCACTAGGTTGGTCAGGCAGGACTTTCCCTTGGTGAGGCTGTGCTGGCTGTCTCCAGTCACTTCCATATCCTCCATGTGCCTGAGCAGTATTTCTAGGAAGATCTGTTCCATGACCTTTCCAGACACAGAGGTGAGGCTGATGGGTCAGTGATGCTCTGGGTCCTCCCTTCTACCTTTCTTCAAAATAGGTGCAACATTTCTCTTTTTCCAGTCACCAGGAACTTCACCTGACTGTGTCGTGGCTTAACTTTTGGCAAGTGTCATGGACAACCCCTTTCTGCTTTACTCAGTGACAGAGAAGGTAAATTGGGGTATTCTGTCTTTTTCCCACCACCATTTATTTCTATTCAATACTATTCTTGGTCTCTTTTCAATAACCAAATAGCCACAAACCTAAGGGGCAATAGGTGTAAGCTGGAACAGAGGAGGTTCCACATGAATATGAGAGGGAACTTCTTCACAGTGAGGGTGACGGAGCACTGGAACAGGCTGCCCAGGGAGGTTGTGGAGTCTCCGTCTCTGGAGATGTTTAAAACTCACCTGGATGTGTTCCTGTGCGACTTGGTCTAGGTGATCCTGCTGTGGCGGGGGGGTTGGACTGGATGATCTTCTGAGTTCCCTTCCAATCCCTAATGTTCTGTGATTCTGTGAAAATCTTTCTATTCTGTTTTCATTATCCCTTTTGGCTACGTCAGCCATCTGGCAGACGAAGGGGTAGCCAGAAGTAAATATGAAACTCTACACTCTTGGTTTAGTCATGTTCTAACACTTTGGCATTATTTTCCATTACTTCCCTCCTGTGTCCTAACATTTTGTTTGGACTCCCCAGCTCTGCTGCCTGCTAAACAGAGGTGTTACCTGAGCTGCCCACAATGGTCCTAGGACTGTTTGATTTTTTTGGGTGGTTGTTTTTGATTTGGGACCTTATCATGGTCTGAAAGGTGTAATGCATTTGCCTCTAATGTGTGTTGTTCTGCCTCTGTCTGCCTTGACTTGCGTCTCCCAGTAAACCGACAGGTGATGGAGCACTGTGGGTTCTCTCCAAATATCGGGCAACCCATAAGCAACAACTGTCAGTTGCCAAGTTTACCCTTTCATGAGTCCCTCTTTTTTTCATGTCTTTAATGAATCTGGTAGATTTTACCAGCCTGGTTTATTCTGTTTGGAGGAACATTTGCACCCGTGTCTGGTTCTGAACCGATTCATACAGTGAGGCTTAAGCACATGCTTTCCTTTTCTTTATAACCTTTATTATTACGCTTAAAATTAAGCATGTGCTTACGTGTTTCGCTAAACAGAAGTGGAGTTGGCTTCAATAGCCCAAGCCTGTTTTGTTGTCCTTCCTCCCAACATGTTAAAAACTCAGTTCTACTCTGTTTCAGTGCTTCTTATGCACTTCCATAGCCATGTCTGTGTTTTAGTAATAAAACTGCTGAATTTCCATAACAGCAGCCTGTAGAAAGCTTTTCAACAGTCTTCTCAAAGGAGAGCTCCTCTAATCTTTACTTTTCCCCAGTCTTTTCTTTCTAACCTTTATTTTGTCTGCGTCCAGAGAAATACAGAGAGGTGAACACGTGGAAGCCGCAAGAAATAAACCCAAAGACCTGAGAACAGAAAAAAACCCCCATTATTCAAACCACTCATATTTTGAATGGGCTTCATAGAGTATTTTTCACTCCAGTTTCTTATGACTGAATTGTAAATTTGGTATTGATGTTTAAAGTGCAAAAAGCAGAGCACATTTTTGGGACAACTTCTGAGCACACTAAGATGTCCCCAAGACAGAGCAAACTCCGCTGATAGCCCACAGCTTTTTCTAAGATAATGTAACCAAGAAGATAGGGAAATTACTTTTTTGAGTGGGTTTTTCCTGCGTGTCTTCAGATGTTTCAAAATCCCCACAGTACCCTAACTCATCTAACTCAGAACATCTCCCTGATGAGGAAAAGCTGAGGGAGCTGAGTCTCTTGAGCTTGAAAAAAAGGAGACTAAGGGGTGACCTCATTAATGTTTATAAATGTGTGAAGGGTGGGTGTCAGGAAGATGCAGCCAGAGTCTTCTCAGTGTCATCTAATGATAGGACAAGGGGCAATGGGTGTAAGCTGGAAGAGAGGAGGTTCCACCTCAGTATAAGAGGGAACTTCTTCCCAGTGATGGTGACAGAGCCCTGGAAGGGGCTGCCTAAGGGGGGTTGTGGAGTCTCCTTCTCTGGAGACATTTAAAACCCGCCTGGACGTGTTCCTGTACAACTGGATCTAGGTGGTCCTGCTGTGGCAGGGAAATTGGAGTGGATGATCTTTTGCAGTCCCTTCCAATCCCTAATGTGAACTCCAATTTCAGTTTAATCCTTTGCTGATCAATGTATTTGGCATTGAGAAGCTCGTTGCTTTTTACTACCTTCTCCCAGCAAACCTGGGAGATTGGACAGACTTTATTTCTTGAAAGACATCAGTGTAAAAGTGATGCTGTTGAGGTCCTCCTCTCAAGAACACCTGACGCTGGAGTACACATGTCCACAGACGCTCCTGGTTGTGCTGCTAACAGGCTTGTCAATAGTTTGTGTAAGTCTTCTCTGCTAGATCAATCTTTTCTGGTTTTCACCCTGTGATGAGACAAAATGTTGTTAATTAAACCCAAAAGGTGCTGCTTACATGAGCCTTTTGGTCAAGTCTAGAAGGGCTTTCACTGAAGCTGTTTACTGTGTCAGGAGGATGGAGCCAGGCTCTTCTCAATGTCATCTAGTGATAGGATGAGGGGCAATGGGTGTGAGCTGGAACATAGGAGGGAGGTTCCACATAAATATGGGAAGGAAATTCTTCCCAGTGAGGGTGACGGAGCACTGGAACAGGCTGCCCAGCGGAGTTGAGGAGTCTCCTTCTCTGGAGACTAAGATCCACCTGGGTGTGTTCCTGTGTGACTTGGTCTAGGTGATCCTGCTGTGGCGGGGGGATGGTACTAGATGATCTTTCGAGGTCCCTTCCAATCCCTAATGATTCTGTGATCCTATAAGCTACACAGTCATGACTGTGAAAAAAAGAAATGGCCATATTTTGGTCATTGAGTATTGATTTTGTATGGGGGAATTCCTCCCAAAAGCCAAAGGGTTGCATGAAGTGGGGCCGCTCAGAAAAGAGAGGTTTCTACACCTGGCAGGATTGGATTTCATGTCTGCAAAGCACCAATGATATTATGCACATAACAATACATAAACACATTGTAAAATGCCTGCAGCCCAGATTCCAAACACATTGAACACTGCATGATTTAATGACGGATAAACTCAGAAAAGCATCCCAGTGGGGGGAAATACAGACTCCAAAATGACAGCTGCTATCACTCCAAAACAAGTAATCATCTATAAATTAATATTTTTCATGATAAACTATTGAATTACATGAACATCAGATGACTGCTCGCTGCCAAATTTGTTTTCAGTTTCACAAGACAGAATGGAATGTGCTGCAGACAGTGAGTGAAATCAAAAGCTGATGGTCTTTTCCCATAAAGGGTTGATATTTACCCTTAGACATTCCCAGTATCTCATAAACCTGCAAAACGGTGGTCCTGGGGAACGGCTATCTAGCCTGATATCCAAAATATTTTAGATATATAGGATTTCAGGGAATCTCAGCCTAATCTGAGCCAGTTGTAGTGTAAGTTGCTATTTCATATTCATCTCGTACTGGTTTCTAGTGCAAACCCACAGAGCTTCAATATCTGTGAGAACCACGAGCTCTTACAGGGACACTTTCAAGATACTGTTAACCGTTGCTTTTCCCCTTTTTATTCTCTGTTTGCATTTGGAATATATGAAAATACACTTTTCTTCATATGTTTTGGTCTTTTTTGAGCTGGCAAGTCCTTGCCTTCCCCCCATGTTCTGAACAGGAGTGAAAATAGCCAGAAGTGGCTACTTCACCGGGATCACACTGTGCAGTGAAGCTTCCTTCAGTTGCTAGAGTGAAGCTTCCAAGACAGCCAAGCTGAGTATTGTGGGAGCAAGGTGGTCCAGACTGCAGAGTCCAGATGATGTCTGGGAGCATCTTCAAAGTGCAAAGTCCTCCTCTCAGTCAGATGGTCCCTACCTAGGGCCTGGTTAACGTTGGTGGCAGAAGCTCTCTGATGGGAGCAAAATGGCATGGGTAATCTTGTCCCAGAGAGCCGCTAGGACAGCTCAGGGCAGATCTGAATTTGCAGCCTTGACATCAGATCTGAATTTAAAAGGTAAATCATCTGTATCACATTTCTTTACGCAGCCTCACAACGTTTCCTGACTAATGCAGCATTTGGATCTTCACTGCATCCTGCTTTAGGCCAGCCAAGTGACAACAAGCAGTTTTAGTAGCCCCCATAGCAGAGTGGGCAATGGTAGCCACAATTCCGTAACAAGAAAGGGTGCAATCGTAACTCCCCTGCTAAAACCTTCCGGTTGCTCTGAGTGTGGCCCAGAGGTCACTTAAACTAAAATTGTGTATCTGTCATCAAAGCCTCTTGATCAACTTTTCTGACTCTTTTAGTAATGTTTTAACCCATTGACACTTCTGTCTGCTGCAGCATCTTATGAAAACAAGCTCCTTGCTTTAACTACGTACTGAGTATAATTACATACTGTGTACGTAATTATATATATATATATACACACACACATAGAGATATATATATATATTTACACTAAGTTAACTACATACTAAGTACAATGAGAAAGTTGTGTTGTAAAGCTGGGAGCAGACATCTACGACAGCACATACATACCTGCGTGATCCTATATGTATATCACACACCCCTATATACACACACCCCTGTATATGATGACAGTTTGTGTATCATACACTTTTCAAAGATTATTACGAGGAGATAAAAAATGCCCATCCCTGACATCTGAAGAGCTGTTATAGAACTAAAATCAGCTGCATTGGAGGCTTTCGAATGTGCAGAATGGTAGCTGAGGTCTTTTGGCTGCTTCTCTCTCCCATGTTGTCCCATTTTTTCTTCTTTTTCCCCCCAGTATTTTTCTACATTAAATTGCACTGAGGATCATTGTCTAGACCATGGTCATGCTGTAAGTGAATTCTGATGTTACTGTGTCAGACCCCAGCAATACAAATCTCTTCACAATTCAAGCATTCACCACTTCAATAGTTTTTGCTCGGTGGAAGCTTGTATGTGATGACCCTGCCTGTCAGTTGCTTCTGGTTATGGCTTTCAGCCTCTTTTGATGTTTTTTCTCAGAGCCACTTGGACAGTTCACCTTGTGATGAGCTTGAGGTTTGGGCAAATCCGCTGGCTTTCACTGATAAAGGCAGCGGGCCCCGAGCAAACAGATTCCTGCCAGGCTGCGCAGTACAGGGCTGGACAAAGAGGGCTCAGCTGGTCCTTTGGGAAGGGAAGCACAGAAGTGCAGTGAGGCTTTTAGTCTTTCTGTTCCCTAGATAAGAGTCTCACAAAGCCTAGTCAAGTTTGTTCATTTGCATTGTGAAGAAATGAAGAGTATCTTCACACCCAGAGGTAATGGGTACCAAAGATAATGTTAAAGCAAGCGATGAGTGGAAGTCCTGCTAGTAAACTACACCAGGCGTTCAGATGCTTTCACCTTTCCACAACTACACGCAGTTTACCCAAACCAGGTTGTGGAATGTTAATTTGTGCCTCATCAATACTAATGGACCAGGAATTATGACATGTTTTCTGTTATCATTCATTTAAAACAGATAGTTTAGATTTCAGCAACAAGCTGCAGTTTATCTATATTGTATTTATTACAAACAACAGCTAACACTTAAAAGCCATTATTTTAAATCTAAATGACACCGTGTTTAGTATCCATTTCCTCCAGCTCTGAAATGTGCAGCCTGTGGAGTCTGTCTTCTTTCCCTGGAGTTTTGCTGGACGCAAAGTGACAACCCCTCACAAGTTACCAGACACAGGAGAAAAGGGGGAGCCCTGCTCCAATGAGCTGTTTTGCGTTGCAAGAATTCACAATGGGGGAAAACCATCAGAGAGGAGAACACCGTGCAGTAAATCATTAGCTGTTATCAGTGCTGATGGCATGGAGTGGGGAGGACGGAATTCAAAGGCAAAGCACGGGAGGGAACACGGGATCAGTGAGTGAGCCCCTTGAGTCCCAAAGCAGAAAGGTCCCTCTGAAAATCTTGCCAATGTCCATTTCATAGGCAATATTGCAGCTGGAGACACAGCTTCTGCAAGGATGTGTCTTTGATGGCTGTGGCTGGAAGGAGAAGGGGCTGTGGTTCTTCCCCTGCTCCCACCAGCATCCGTGGCTAATCTCCAGGTGACTCTGCATGGCAAGTCTTGGTGCTTTGCCAGACTCTCCTGCACCACGGCTGAGCACAAGCATGTGCAGAGGAGACCAAACCCTCATGACACCATATGAGTGTCAGGAACAGTGTTGGCAGTCCTGGCACAACCTCTCTGAGTGAAATGAGACATCATGTCCCCATCGTGTCCTCTCATTGCTATCTGTATTTCCAATGACAGAAGACCTGCTGAAAGCTCCCAGCTTTCCTGTTCCTCTAGCCTCCTTGCCAAAACCCAGCGAGGCGGCCCTCCACAGGCCATAGTCCCTCCTCAAGGGCCACAGATGCTAACAGGAGAGGAGAGGACTGCCTACCTCCACCGCCTGACCAGTGAAACCAAACCCTGCTATCGGGAGTTATTCTTGGGTTATTCTTCTGTCTTCAAGGAAGGCAGCAGTGGGCTGTTGTCCCCAGCATGGCAGAGCCGCCGCGCTAGGAAAGCTGGAGCAGACCTTGCCCTGAGCTCACTACGTGAAGAAGTAAATGAACTGCAACACATCAAGTCTCAGCACACTGCTTCAGATGAAAACAAAGCCAGCAATTTAGAGAGTTCTCAGGTGCTTCGTATTTTCATTTTCAGCTTTCTACACAAACAAAAAGGCTTAAACTATTATCCAGTTTCCACTCAGAGTATCATTTTGACATTCGGAAATCAGATTTCGTGATCAGAAACACATGTAGAATCGCATCCAGAAGCCCGCAAAGGCTCCAAACACGGTTTTATTGGGAGCTTGGGTATGCCCTTCAGAGCTATCGGGACATGGAATGTGGAAACAGTTTTTACAGGAAAATAGGGACAAGGCCTCCTGCAGCCAGCCCCAGGCAACGGGGTGAGTGCAATATCGAGGAAGAATTCACATTCAGCTTGATCATACAGTTCCTGAGCACGTTAATTAAATGAAGTCTCACGTCCCCAGCCTCGTTGCTTTAAACATTTTGAGGCATTAGCATTGCACAATAGAGACATCATTTCCCCGACCTCCAGACGCCTAAACTCATTTGATTTTCCTAGCAATTGCCTTTACACTTTCTATGAACGTAAAAACCGACTCTTCCAGCAAGGCTGTGAGATGTTTCCCCCTTAGTTCTTCCTTAATAGTCACTTGGGTACTAACCGACAACAGTGGGGGTTTTCAAACAGTTCTTTTTTTCCCAATGATACAGCTTCACTGCTGATCCTCTGCTCAGGGACAGACAAGCCTTCAAGGAAAACGATGGGAAAAGGACATCAACTTGGTCCTGAGGATCTAAGCCTTACTGGCTAGCATGGAGATTTAAGGAGCGAGCTACTGCTAGAGGAAATCTCATGAATGCTAAAGGGCAATGGCTTCAAATTAGAGAAGGGTAGATTTAAATTGGATGTTACAAAGTTCTTTAGCAGGAGGGTGGTTGAACATGGGAACAGGTTGCCCAGGGAGGTAGTTGAAGCCCTCTTCCTGGAGATATTCAAGGTGAGGCTGGACAATGCTGTGGACAGTCTGATCTAGTTGGAGATGTCCCTGCAGAGGGGTTGGACTAGATGAGTTTTGGAGGTCCCTTCCAACCCAACGATTCTATGGTTCTATGATCCTATGATTCTTCACCTCACCTTTACAGGTAAGACTGCTCTTCAGGAACCCCAGGCTCTTGAGAGCAGGGCAGAAGTCTGAAGCAAGACTTACCCTTCATGAAGGACAATAAAGTCAAGGAACACTTTCAGAAACTGAACATATACAGTGTCATGGGATCTGATTTGAGGCAACTGTGACTGATGAGAAAGAGATGGATGACGTCTTTGCAAGGCCATTCTCAATTACTTCTGAAAGCCCATGGCATGCAGGGGAGGTTCCTTCAGAGTGGAAGAGACCAAAAGTCACCCCTGTATTGATAAAGGAGTATCCAGGCCAGTCATTGTCACCTCAGTCACTGGGAAATTGATGGAGCAACTAGTCCTGGGAACCATGTGCAAATATACAAAGGACAAGAAGGTGACCTGGAGACATGAACTCAGATTTACAAAGGGGAAATCCTCACTGACTGACCCAGTTCAGTTTTGTGATGGTACGACTGGCTCAGTGGATGAGAGGAGAGCAACAGTTGTTTGACAGCACTGTCTCCTGTAAGATACTTAAGATAAATGGATGCAGTACAAACTAGGTAAATGGTGGTGACTCTTGTGTTGTGCTCAAAGGGTTGTGGTTAGCAGCATGGAGTCCAACTGGAGGCCAGTCACCAGGATGTTAAGTATGTTCATTAATTACCTGAGTGATGGGGCAGAGGGTACTCACAGAAATACTTTAGATGATACAAAATTGGGAGGTGTAGCTGATAAGCCATAGGGATGTGCTGACATCCGGAGGGACCTAGACAGGCCAGAGAACTGAGCCATCAGGCATCTCACTGAGTTCAAGAAGGAGAAATGCAAAGACCTGCAGCAAGGAAGTGCTGCTCTCCCACAGACGGGTGTGGAAGAGCCCCCACCTCTGAGCATGGTGCTGCCCGGCAAGGTCCATCCCCAGGAATGTTTCACCAAAGCATCTGTCTTCTGTTGGCTTGTCTGGGCCTGCAGGAGGGATCCTGCTGCCCCGCTAGCACTCACAAAGGTTTCTCTGTGATTACTTTTTGTCTGGGAAAGTGATTTCCACTGTGTCCAGTTGCTTATTTGTATATGTGTTCCAAGCGAGCCTTCCGCATTCAGTTCTGATGAGAAGTCAGGAGGGAAGTGTGTCAGCTTTTTGCACACAAAAGTCGTGAGTTGCATTCCCTGGTGGATGGCGGCAGACTGCTTCCTGGAATCCTTAAAATCAGCTTAAAATCAGCTAAAGCAAAGCTACTACGCAAATTATTCTCACCCCGCACCCTGCTGTGTTCTTTCACATGGAGGGTCGAGTGTTTAGAACAAGCCTCAGTAAATCGTTACGTCAATATCGTCATGCTGATGATGATGTTGAGGACCTGTAGGACTTCTACAGCTTTTGTGTCGAAGTTCCTCTTTAAACCCTCAAGAGTTTTGCGTGAACAAAGACTCCTCAGGAAGTCATTCCATTTCCACACGCTTGCACACACGTGTGTGTGTGATCAGACCTTTGAAAACTTGTTTGAGGCAGCGGACAAAACACTCCTCGCTAATAACTGGTCTTACACAGCAGAGGTTTCTTTTGAAGTCTCAAACATGGACACACGATCCTATTTAATGGCAGCGCTTGAAATTACAGGGTGGTTAATTCTATGTGAATTCTTCTCATCTGTTTCATATTTCTCGTGCACATTACTGTAAAACAAGCTCTGCCCATTTCTGTCAGCGAAACCACTGTCCCAATCTACCATTTTGCTTAGAATTTGACGATGGCGGTTAACCTTGCCTCAAGAGAGAAACCTACAGGCAAACATGTCACGCACAGCCCAGTTTGACTAAGAACAGATACGTGCCACTGGTCATAAAGGGTAAACACTTAAGACATTTAACCCAGCTGAACAGTTCTAAATGGAAGGCAGTGGTCATCTGGCTTTTGAGTCACCTAATTGACATGTCAGAAAATAAGCATTTTATTGACAGAAGGTGATTGCAGAGAAAAGTCATTTTTCATTTAAATAGCCAGATACTTCCCTTCCTCCTCCCCTTTGTATTTGCAGTGAGGTGGAACATTTGGTCGAGGAAGAAAAACCACGGGGCTCAGACCATTTGTTGCATTACTTTTGCTTCCACAGCCACCTTCTGATAGTGATTTTCTTGACTGCAGTCATCCGCAGAGGATCCCAGCGTGGACTGTTTTACAAATTGCACTTCCTCTCAACATGTCTGGTTCTGGACACCTTAGCAGCTATGTTAGGATTCAGCTGTCCCTGCAGAAGCTGCTGACATCTCCTGCCATGCAGCGGGAATTCTGGCGCAGAGAAATCACCCATCTCACCTCAGTGTAAATTCCACTGAAGCTGCCCTTCCGGATTCTCCTTAGTACAAGTTGTCGCTGGGTGGTGGGGAGAAGAGCATTCAAAGCAGTAGCTTTGCGATTCTTATGAAGTCCCAGCTCCAAAAGCAGTTTCAGAATACTCTGGTCTGGGACTGTGAGTTTTGGTTTAGGCTACGCACCCCAATTTCCTTCCTCAGCTCTCCTCAGCCATAGCAATACCCTCCTATCAGCATAGAATGTAGAAGATAAAGACACCTGAGAGCTGCTGTCAGTTCTGCCACAGCCCACTGCCATGACCAGCTGCCCGCACTGACAACATCTACCAATACTGCAGCATCACAGGCTCTCCCGATGCTAAAAAACCTCACTTGATCTTTAGCCAAATTACCCCGAGGGTGGGCAAGTATGAGTGCCAAGTGGGAAAAGCTATCACCAAGGGTTGCACATTACCCCAGGCACTTAGCCCTCAAAAGGGACCATTAGGCAGGAGAATCTGGTGCATGCAGAAAAGCAAATGACCCCGCTGCTGCCTGCTATCACACTGCCTCCCCATCACCAGGGTCTTGCCTGGTCACTAGGGTTGCCAAACGTAGTCCCTGTTGCTTGCCCCACCACCAAAGGTCTCCTAGCAGATGTCCATGCCACATGGGATACCTCCCTTGGAGGAAAGCTAGGTCCAGGGTGAGCCAGACAATTTCTTTTTGTCTCAGGAGTCTTTAGTGCCTTTCCCAGAGCAGTTAGCACTGAAGAGGTCTGCGGGTGAGGACAGGACATGAAGGTGGACTGAAAGAGGCGCATTCCGCCTTTGCCTGCGTGGGATGTAGCTGGGAACACTGAGGCAGGGCAGCCTTTGGCTGTCTAGGGGTGTAGGCTGCCCAGCTGCAGTCTGTGCAGCTCCTCATCCCCACAACAGCACAGCTCCAGCTGTTTATAAGCCCCTGTTTTATGAGGTTGGAGGCACAGAGATTTAAGTGAACACTGCCTGAGAGAGCACTGTTCAGTGCAGTCAGCCTACAGAGTCGCTCTCTGTGGAGATAAAGCGCTGCCCCCTCCCTCCTCCAAGCCAAGTTTTGCAGATCTTGATCTACAGCGGGTCTTTCCCAAGCAGTACTGTTAAGAGACCCTGCTGATAAGGAAAGATAAGCTGTATTTTATCCTTCATAGCTACTTATGACAGCCCAACACAGTACCTCTGCTTTTGGAAGCAACAAAGATCAGCTAAAATGCTTTCCCACCCCTTACAGCAAGTCCTATCACTGGTGTTCTGCCCAGACTGGACTTGTGACATTCATATCTTTCCTTATTCTTGAAGCTGCTGAGAGATCAAGTCAACTTTCATTTTACTAGTACACACAAGGAACAGAATTGAAGTCTATTCATGTTTATAAAGCCCTAACTCATCCTTTCAGTGTTTAGGAAAACAATCCTGTAGATAAAATGTGAGATTGTTACATATCTGGTGTTGGACCTCTGGTCCCGCATCCTTTGCATAAAGGTGTAGAAGAGTTATTTGAGCTGTCATGAGCGAGTCACAAAATAATCACGGTTGGAGGTTGGAAAGGACCTCCTAGATCACCGAGTCCAACCATACCCACAAAAAACCTAAATACCTGAGTACCTAAGTACCTGATTGATCATCATCATTCTCCCTGCTCCTTGCAAGGCCGGTTTTATAACACATCGACTCAGAAAGACCCTTAAATATGTACTCAGTGGAAATCAAGTGAGACAGTAGCCATACTGGCTTTGGCATGGCAACTTATTTTTAGGTTTAGGCTATTGAAGATGAGTTTTATTTTCAGAAGAAACAACCAATAACAGAAATTGCCACTATTCTTCTATTGCCTTCAAATCTGTCTAGTAAAAGCAGAAATGTTTTGAGTATTTGAGCCAACTCCTACTTTAAGGAGCAGTTAAGGAGATTTTTCAGCTAGAAAAAATATGAAGTTCAAATCAACAACAAAGGAGAATGGACAGAGAAATAGAATCATAGAATCGTAGAGTTGTAGAGTTGTAGAATCGTAGAATCACAGAATCACAGACTCATAGACTCATAGAACCATAATGGCTGGAAAGGACCTCCAGGATCATCAAGTCCCACTCCCATCCCAACATCTCCCTAACCCCTAGACCATGGCCTCAAGTGCTCTATCTACTTGTTTATTAAGCACCTCCAGGGATGGTGACTCCACCACCTTCCTGGGCAGCCTGTTCCAGCGCCCAACCACTCTCTCAGGAAAGAACTTCTTCCTAAGATCCAATCTGAAAACCTCCCCTGATGCAGCTCGAGGCCATTTCCTCTCATCCTATCATTAGCAACTTGGGAGAAGAGACCAGCACCAGCCTTGCTACAACCTCCTTCTAGGTAGTTGTAGAGAGCAATAAGGTCTCCTCTCAGCCTTCTCTTCTGTAGGCTAAATAACCCCAGTTCCCTCAGCCACTCCTCACAGGACCTGTTTTCCAGAGCTCTCCCCAGCCTCATTGCCTTTGCTGGCCCTGCCCCAACAATTCAGTGTCCTCCTTATACTGTGGCACCCAAAACTGGACTCAGCACTCAAAGTGCAGTCTCACGAGTGCAGAGTACAGGGGCACCATCACCTCCCTACTCCTGCTGGTTACATGATTCCTGATCCAGGCCAGGATGCTGTTGGCCTTCTTGGCCACCTGGACACACTGCTGGCTCCTGTTCAGCCATCTGTCAACAAACACACCCAGGTCATTTTCTGACAGGCAGCTCTCCAGACCCTCTTCCCCCAGCTTGTAGCACTGCTGAGGGTTGTTGTGACCAAAGTGCATGACCTGGAGCTTGGCTTTGTTCAGCCTCATCCCACTGGCCTCAGCCCATCACTCCAGCCTGTCCAGATCCCTCTGCAGTGCTTCCCTACCCTTACACTGATGGACACTCCTGCTTAATTTTGTGTCATCTGCAAATTCACAGAGGGTGCACTCAGTCCCCTCATCCAGGTCATTGATAAAGATGTTAAATGAGACTGGTCCCAACACTGAGCTCCGAGGGACACCACTTGTGACCGGTTGCCAACTGGATTTAACTCCATTCACCACAACTCTCTGGGCTCAGCCATCCAGACAGTTTTTAACCCAGCAAAGAGTCCACTTGTCTAAGCTGTGAGCTGCCAGCTTCTCCAGCAGAATGCTGTGGGAAACAGTGCCTCTCCAGTTAGTGTGCTGGTTTTGCTACTGGTTGCCCAGGTAGGTATTGGAGTGTCCTCTGGAGAGGTTTGAAACTCTCCTGGACATGCTCTTGTGCAACTTGATCTGGGGGATCCTGCTGTGGCGGGGGATTGGACTAGATGATCTTTTGAGGTCCCTTCCAATCCCTAATGTTCTATAATTCTGTGATTAACCAGAACTGCTGATAAATGACAGAGACAGGCTTGGCAAGTTCCTCTGCCAGCTCCCTCAGCACTCTCGAGTGGATCTCATCCGGCCCCATAGACTTATGGGTGTTCAGTTGGCTTAGTAGGTCATACACTACTATTTCCTGTATTATGAGGGGACCATACTGATCTCCAAACCTATCTTCCAGCTCAGGGGAGTGAATACCATATGTCACAGAATCATAGAATCATTCAGTTTGGAAAAGACCCTTGGGATCAGCAAGTCCAACCATCAACCCTACTCTACAAGGTCACCCCTAAATCAGATCCCCAAAAACTACACCTAAGCAACTTTTAAACACATCCAGGGATGGGGACTCAACCGCAACCGTGAGCAGCCCATTCCAGTGCCTGAGCACTCTCTCTGTGATGATTTTCTTTCTCATGTCCAGTCTAACCCTCCCCTGAGGATAACTGGTCTGACTACTAGAGACTGAGGCAAAGAAGCCACTAAAAACCTCAGCCTTTTCCTCATCTTTGATAGCGATGTTTCCCCTTGCATCCAATAGAGGATGGAGACTCTCCCTGGCTCTTTTGTTGTTGTTGTTGTATTTGTAAAAACAGTTCTTATGTTTTTATGTCAGCAGTAGCTGTGCCTTTTCTTCTTCTGACTGACATTTCTGAGCCATGCATTTGTCTGAATCCTGTTTTCATGTGCTTGTCAATAAATGAAGCTACAGCAGCAGAGGTCATCAGTGTAATAGATAGACTGCGATTCTGAGGGCTTAGGATCTCCTTTTGGATTCCTCGCCATTGCTTTTCTCACTATGCTGAGGAAACGGAAAGCCTGTTTTGGGGTGCAATAATTAAGTGCTAGCAGTCCTTTTCTCATCTGCTTTATTTTCTCCATCTAAGCAATTACTGCCAAGGTTGACTGTTCCTGTATTAATTAGGAGAAAACCCCTCTAAAAGATCATCAGACGACTCATTACAAATACTGGTTGTTCTGAATGCAACACAGTTCTGCTAGGTGATTTGCTCAGCAAATATCTAGATGATCGCCCTGCCCTGGAGAGCTTTGGCTCCCAAGGTTTCCTCTGGAAGCAATATATTTTTCGAACTGGACAGGGAGTTAGACCATTCATCCTCTTTCCACCCAACCATAATTCTTTTCCAAAATAAGTTATAGCCACTCATCAGAAGAAATTTAAACAACAGGTATGTTGGACTGTCACCATAGCTATCTGTGTCCTGGAACAGGATCTCTCCTCAGGGCACTTCCTATGCAAATAGACACGTGAATGAGCCCAGGGAGCTATAACAAGAGCTCTCAGAACAAAGATAAGTTGATTATGTGTTCCAGATTTGAAACCCCCCAATGACATCACGCCCCCACTTCCCAAGATCATTTGGTGTAACATCTGTGTGTAATGCTAGTGCGGTCTTGATAGTCACTGGAGCAAAATCTCAAGTAACATCTGTGGCCTCATTAAGAACCAGGCCCGTTTGCCTTCCTTTACAAACCACTTTTGGCTTGTGTCACCCGCTGATTTGTGACTTGTGTCTGTACTTGCTCCAGTCCCGTTTTTTCCAGCGAGATGCAAAGCGTTCACCATTGCTCGTCCCCGTAGATTCCTGCCCCGTCTCTGATCTCTCCTGACCCAACCAAACTAGAAGGAAATGCTTAGTGACCAGAATCCAAAAGCATGTGATTTGTACAGTTGTTCTAGAATATCCCTGCTTGCCTTTCAGTCCTGGTGCAGCAGGGAAAACAGCCTGGGCAGTGCTTTCCTGGAACTAATTATACCAAATTCTCAGAGGCATCTGGGGATCTAATTCCCACTGATTTCCTGGGGTGTCTAAAGCTCTTTCTGAATGTAGGTCTCTCAATCTAAGGATGAACATCTATTCTCAAATTACTGCTCCTGGGAGGGATGTCCAACAGGAACCAGAGGTTTTGCTCACTTATGAGCTAACAAGCATCAAGGCATCTCGTTCGGTTTCACTCATTACTTTCAAATTCATTACATTTTTCTCTAAAGCTGGTTCCGTTCAAAGAGGTCTTGTGTCCAGACACACAAACGGCTCGTCCTCTCCTTCTTTCCTACAAAATATTTCCATTGCATTTTTCAGGAGACAAAATTAAATGATTATGAGTCCATAATGAGTCCACTCTCTTTCCACCTTTGTTTTTCTCACCACAGGCCACACACATGTCCAGCTCTCTCCCTGATGTGATGTCCTAGGCATCAGCCAAACACTGAATATGAAAACACAAGCTTGTTATTAATTTTCCAGTATCTTGTCTCTTCACCTCTTTCTCATTTCCATCTGAATACTGGGGGCCTGGCATAGAAATAAAGGCTGATTGCAGACCTCCAGGGTGACCAGCACCAAACCTCTGGGTCTCACCAGAATGGAAGACATCTTAAATACCTGTTTAAGGTGTTTAAAGTTTCTGAAAGATATTTAAAGAAAAGCAGAAGAAAGAATGGTTTTTGTCCAGAGGAACTCACCACTGTGTTGTGTGACTCTGTGCCTCAGGTATTCTAGCAACACTAAGATGTGCCCGTGGGAAGGGAGCAGTTATTCTAATGTCAACAACCCTGGGAGACAGCACAAGTGTCTTCAGGAAAGAGCTTGGTTTGGAAGTTCTGCTGATAGACTTTGCTGTAGTAATGCACACTGAAGCCGATGGGACACTACCTGATTTACTGCAGCAAGGAGACATGATCTTGCCTTAGGGTTTGTAGGATAAAAGTAGAGATGGAATTGGTTTCCACCTTGCAATGTAAAAAAGAAGCTCGAGAGAAGAAGAGCCATTGTACTTCCCAGGAATGACAAGCAGACTCTGCCCTCAGCAGCAGCAGGGTGAGAGAACCAGCCGAGTGAAACAGCAAGGGCTAGTAATCGTAGAGGAGCCACCTCAGTCAGACTTCCAGCCTGAATAGAGCAATCAGAAAGGCAAGAAGGTCTGGATCAGCAACAACAGCTGAAAGTGGCAGGGTTTAACTACTGGTTTCTGCAGGACAGGGGAAGAGGACGGTTACAGCGTGACAGGCCACTTTCTCAAATAACATGGTGTGTGCTCCAGCAAGCAGGAGCCACGAGCACCTGCTCACCCCACTCCCTGCATGGTGAGGCTTGGCCGAACATAAACATGCAGGTGAAGAGGTTGAGATGATGAAAGACAATAGACCATTACCAGGGACTTAATGGTGGTGTAAAGGAGATAAATGTCTTTGAAGTAGCACCCTTAAAACATGTGACCTCTGGGCTGACCTTTCCTTTCAGATTACGGTATGCAGATGGTTTTATAGTGACCAGTGCAAAGGAAGCAAGCAGAGCCAGCAGCTCAGCCCTTGTGCTGGGAAAGTACTTGGACATGGTATCCATCTAGATAGCCTGTTGTTTACTTTAGCTTACCAAAAGTAAAACTCTGACACAGTTACTGCCTTTCAAGACCCATCTCTCCCTCTCCAAACAGCAAGTTGATTATTTCCACCTGAATTCCGCTAATGAGACCAAATCCTGAAGACTGAGAGCCAAACCAAAATTGTTTGTCCAGTAAGCACAGCTTCCTTTGAGCTAGAAAAACACTCTTTTGTGTTGTCTGGAGGAGACAACTGCGCTACCAGCAACTTTATTCACCAGCAAGGGACTTGACTGAGATGGGATCGTCTCTGGAAACAGCAGAGAGACTGGAAGCACAGTGTGCAAAGCTATGAGAAGGTCAGCAGATTTTGCCTACTTTGCTTTCACCAGTTGGGATTATGCCAGCATGAATTAGCACTTTCTTCCACATGCCTCCATAGCCCTGATTTATGCTGTTTGGACAACCAGCTCTTCTGGTCACCAGCAGAGCCTTTCTGTTCTCTGTTTGCGTGGTGCTTGGTCTAATGGCGCTCCAGCCCACGACTGGAGACAAACACGTAATAAATAAGGGTAAGAAGGCAGCTGCAAGCATTATTTGAGAGGTTACATGCACCCAGTCTTTGCAGCTTCATAACACTTTGACAAAAAGCAGAAAAGTGTAGTTTTCCTGACTCCAGACACAAGGGGCTATCTCAGGTCTGCAGAGATGAAGATAGGTGCTGGCTGAGTGAGAAAAGAAGACCAAATACTGGCAAGGGAAGCCCCTCACCCCTTTTAGCACCCCTGTAAAACAATTGAGGCAGCCTTAAAGGAAAAGGTCTGAAGGTCTGAGCCAATCTTGAGCTGGGGCACTGCACACATAAGCAATTGCTGGAGCTTAGAGACACAGGGCTGCTCTGTGCTGCTCCATGCACAGCCTGGGGAGTAGTGCCAGGACAGGGGATGGAAACAGGGTACATGATGATCTGAGTGGTTGTGGTGGAGCACTTATGGCACTCAACAGGGCTTTGTGGAAGTTTCAGAAATGCTGTGGAGGAGAGAAAGTAGGGCTTTCAGCCTTGGGCATCAAAGTCTGACCTGCTGCTATGCTTCTTGCCCTGGATGCTGTCAAGTGTCCCACATGCAGCTCCCAGCTCCTCTCACCCTGTTCCTGGAGCTGCACATGAGCTCCAGCGCCTATTTGCAGCCACATGAATGCAAAACTTGAGAACATGCCCCATGAGTGACTGCTGCCCGGGCCAGGGAGCTTTCTGAAATAATACTCTGCATTGCTGTCCCACCTCCATCATTGGCATCATTGGACTTGTCACAACCTGCTCTGTCCAGCTGGCCTGGGGTCACGCAGGGTCCCAGGGCTGAGCAGCCCCATGGAGGAGACTGTGGGTGTGTTTGAGTCTTTGCCAGCTTTTATTCAGCCCTGGTTTTGTGGCTGCAGACCCGGAAGGCTGCAGAAGAGCCTCAGCATCAGGACAATTCTGGTTACTACCTTTAGAAAACTTCTATATTCCCAGTTTTAAGCAAAAGGAAGGTGATGAGTGTTTCCCCTACCTGAGTCCAACCTCAAAACCTTTTGAAGAGGGTAGAAAAGCAGTTGTTTAATTACAAATGGACTTTGGCGTGAAATTGGAACATATTCAAAGAAAAGGGAATCTATCAGCTTTCTAGGAAACAAACAAGGGTGCTACCTGGTGCTACAAGTCCCAAAGACTTGATCTGTGACTGACATGGGGGTTTTTTAAGGTAGATTTTGTTGCCATGTAAATGTCTTTGAGCTACAAATAGTCAGCGGGAAGAGGAGTGCTGGAAGATAGTACATCTGTGGCCCCACACTCATTCTGTTACCTAGATGGTTGCTTTGGGATGTTGAGTTGGGTGGATCTTTGCCTCAGTGAGCTTGACTGCTCCTGGTTACTTGAAATCCATCCTAAATCTGTAGGTCATTTATTTCAGATGGTTCCAGGTGCAGGTTTGGTTTGGTTTGTGCATTAACTAGCTTCAAACCTCAGTGTGCAGCAAAACAGTAACCGTCCGTAGTGCAAACTCCATCAGAGCTTGTTGCTGCTTTTAATTTTCCATATTGCCAGCAATATGGAAACTCTGTTTGTGTCATAGCTGGAATCACAGCAGGACTGGGGACGGGTATGGGGATAGGGGGGCAGAGAGGCATCCCTCAAGAAGGACATGTGGGCTGGGGGATTTGCTCCTCCAGAACCCGAATGAAGCCTGTCACTGGCATGTTTTTGACTCTGTGCCACAAGCATTTGCTCTCCACAGCCCTTTCTTTAATTGGGTAGATGGTATTTATCCCCTCCTTGGGAGAGATGGCTGAGACTCCTGGCAGTTTGATTTATGCCAGTTGTTCAATTTGTGACAACTGCTGTCAACAGTTGTTCATTTTAATTACTGTTCTTGGGTCCAGATGTCTCAAAGATGAGCTCAGTGCCTCATAAATACAATAAATACAGATAATATTAGCAACTCGGCTTCCTTTCTAGGGGAGGGGCATGGAGCAACCAACAGCCTTTCCTTCCCTCTCTGCCCACCTTCAGCACAGTGCTGGAGGAAGCAGCAGAAGGGGGAGGTGTATTACCTTCCCTTTCCCTTTGCTGGTGCTCTGCTTGTCCCCCTCTGCTTCCACACTACAATCACATCCTGACTCGTTCATAGCTTACCTTCACACCGCTTTGCCCAGACCATCCCGCAACAAGCCTTCTGGCCTCCATGGCAGTGTGTCCTCCAGCTGTGGGTATGAATGGGAGCAAAGGCAGAGGCAGCAGAGCTCTTTGCCTATCTCTTATTTTATTGAGATCATTGTAGCAAAAGGGGAAGTACAACCCTAAAAACTTGTGAGCAAAAGCACCTCCTTAAGGGCTTTATTCCCCACCTTAATGCACAACTCGTTGCATCGAGAGGATATTCAGTGACAGCTCTAGTGTGCTTCCCCTGACCCCAGCTGGAGCAACACCAGATGGGCTCAGAGAAGTGGCCTTAAAGCGATTATTAGTCCCACGTTATGTCTCCCCCACCACCTGTGCTGGTCACCCCATCACTCCTATGGGCAGTTCAGCACTTTTTGGGAAAGGTCATGGAGATGAGGTCTTTGGCAAAACTCATGAGGGATGAATGCAGTGCTATATCCCACCTGGCTGTGAAAAGACTCATCTCCTGCTTCCTCCAGGGTAGTGGGTGTTTTACTCAATTCACTAAAACTTGCACTGAAATGTATCAGAAGTGGTCAACTTGCTAGAGTAGGGTTGATGGTTGGACTTGATGATCTCAAGGTCTTTTCCAACCTGAATGAATCACAGCTATGAAAAGCTGCAAGTGAGATTCCAGGGCCTGGACATAACTGATAAGCAGTATGGGCAAAGTAAATTCTTTATTCTAATTATCAGCTCAAAGTTCAAACCCTATCAAGAGTATTAAGCCATGTAGGCAACGTTCAAACTCTGCAAATAATGGGCAGGGTTGTCCGCTCCATGAAAGCTGTCTTGTGTTAATGGAGGGCTCCATGTGCTCCTTGACACTTAATTTTCTGCTGTTGACTCACACTAATGACATCTCCAGCGTAACTGCAGAAAGCTCTTCAAACAGTTCCTGTCTCTGACTCTTCACTGTCGCCTGTCCTTGCATGGAGAGGCTGATGCTGTCCTCAGCCTGGCAGGAGGGCTTTCTCCCACACTTGTCTGCCAGCAGACTCAGCCTGAGTAGACACTGACACTTTTTGTGCATGTGGAAACTGCCCTGTGGCTCATGCAGCATAAGGTGAATGAAAGCAAGAAGTCCAAACACATCTGAAGAGGTGCAGTTGCACTGGGAGCCCAAGCCAGCCTCGACCAGAGCACTTTTTACCAGAGTTCCCACCATAGGTGGCTGGGGCTGAGCTGGGCTGGGAGAGGTCCTGGGCTGCTCCACATGGGCAACAACCACTCACACACTCCTTCCCCGAGCCCTCCAGCCCCATGAACGATGCATCAGCACGCACATTCAGCGGATAAAACCTGGAATGTGACACCCTGGGGTCCAGGGCCAGCTGGAGGCGGGAGGACAGAGCCAGGAGCGCGTTACGACGCTTGTAATCACGCTGGACACATACGGTTATATTTAAGTGCTGGATGTCTGCTGACTGAGGAGGCTGAGGCAAGACTGGACTTGATTAGACGTAATGACAAAAATGGACCAACTGTTGCTGAGAAAGCCTCCGCAGCAAAGCACTCGCTCTTTGTTATTGAGATATTACTGTCTGAGGCTTCGCTGCTTTCAGCTCCCCATCGTTATCTTTACAGACTTCCACTGCACTTTAAATAGGTTCCCAAGTTCAGCGCTTTGCCCCCGGCAGTAAATTTAACGTACTAAATATTTTCATCTGCCGTAGAACGCGCCACACCGTGCAACTTGTTACTTCAGAAAAAATAAATGTGGTTTGAAAACGGGACACATTTTGAAAACACTGGGTTTTTAAAAAATAACCTTTTTCACCTTAAAAAGGTCCAAAATCTGCATTTTTGTCTTCCAGTGTCTGAGTGAATGCATGATTTTTATACCTTTGATAACACCGAGTGCTTGGTGTAGCCCTCCGTATCGAACCCTAATGGATAAAACAGTAACACACTGTTTTATTAATTTAAATTAACATTCAAATATCATTTTAATTAATTCATTTGCCATTAAAAGATATATTAAATGCAAATCTTCTTCAGGCTTTATTTAATACAGCATTTTTTTTATCTGATTACGTTTATCTGCCCAAATAGTACTGTAGTTCCTACCCAAACAGTTGGCTAGTGTCTTTTCTGTTGTGATTAACTGCATCTTTATACTATCTCTAATATGCTGCAGTTAATTCCATTTGCTGAAAAGTACCCAAAAGACATGGACTTATGTGCAAAAACTTATACAGGACTAAATGATCCTGTTGTACGAATCACTAGCACGTATAATGTGCTTGTTTGATCAAATTAATGGAGCTTTTGCTTAATTTAGAGTGATTCTGAGGGTCTTGCCGTAACCGGTGACTGTAGTAGTTTTCAGTCTCTGTAAAAACCTGCTGAGGACTCTGCAGCTCCACAGCTGAGCTTCCTTAGATTTATGGAGGCAGAGGTACAACAGGCAAGAAGGAACATGCCTGCTTGTAATGGCTGTGGGACTTCACTGAGGGATTTTACATGAAACAGTAGCTGGATGAAAACCAGTGATAGAAACGTAGAATCACTGAATAATTTAGCTTTGAAGATACCTCTGGGGGTCATCTGGTCCAACCCCTGCTCAAAGCAGGGCGAACTTCAAAGTGAAATCCAACCTCAAATTAGAGCAGGTAGTGCAGGGTCATAACCAGCTGTGGTATGAGTAAGTCTCCATGGACGGATGGAGATGCTCTTGGGTGTAGACACCAAGGCAGCCCCTGCCCACCTGATTACCCTGCAAGTCACGCTTTTTGCTCGGTTTACTACCAGCCCTGTGATTCCTGGCTGTGAAACACTGCAGTTTCCACAGGGACCTACAGGCCAGCGAGAGATGAGGGTACTTTACTGAAATGTGGGAATGTGGTTTAAAATCCCCTCAGGCAGAGGAAGCCTCAAACCCTTCCTTGAATGGTGGTCCATCTGCTGTGGCCAGAAATGCCGCCGATCACAGGCTTTCTTGTGTTATTGATTCAAGTCCTGTGTCTGTTGCTAAAAGCATACGGATGCTGCTTCATCCCCTTCCAGCAGCTGTGCCCCCTCAGGGAGTGCCCCCGTCCTGTCCCTGTCCCTGTGTGGGGGCCTGTGGAGGCCACTGCTGCTTCTCCCTGCAGGCTTTTTGCGTTGCTTTGCCAACGGGTGTCTGCACTGTGCTTGGTCTGGGGCGGGCAAGGCAAAAGGCATCTGCTCCCCGGGGGCTGCTCCCCTCTATATCTGAGACAAAAAGGTGGCCCTCCTGGTTTTAATCACTGAGAAAGAGGGCTCAGGCAGCAGTGAGGTTACTCTGACACAAAAGGGCTTTAAATGGTGGGTTTGAGGGTAGAGTCTCTCTCTCCTGGTGCCTGCTGGAGAGACCCACCTTCTGAGCACTGGAGACAACAGATCTGACATGGTCATGGGGCAGTTCTGAGGGGAGACCAATGGTGCAGACCCAATGAGACCAGACATCTCCTTATAATCTCCCAGGATTATAACGATGATAAGCTCCATCACCATATGCTTAGAGCAGGTTCCATCCTGGGAGCAAAGACCAGCCAGAAGATTCTAGCCCAGCTCCAGCAGTGCAGCTGGGGCAATACGACAAAATCCTCATCCTGGTGGACTTGAGCAGCAGAACAGCTGAATTACAGGAGATGAATCAAGAGTGAATTTAGTCCTCTCAGCCATACTCCCAACAGGCAACACGTACTAGACCACCAGGCTAACTCTGTTAGGGTCATACTTTTTGTATGAACACTGTTTAGAAACCAGTGGGATTACCACTTACTCATGTTAAAAAGAGATGGCAGTCAACAAGGAAAACATGTTCACTAAGAGACTTGCAGAATGGGCACAGAGCAAGATATTTACAATGCACAAGCTTGAATATCTCATAATTCTGGGCCTTACCCAGATCCCTGATGCTGTCATCAGCTTTGGTTGTCAGCACTGTCGTGATGGTGGTAGAGAACAAGACTCCAGGGTAGAAAGGACAAAGTAGGTGCTGCTATGGTCTGCAAATGCAACTGGTCATGTGGGCATCTAAGAAAAGACTGGATGTGGCACTTAGTGCCATCGTCTAGGTGATTGTGTTGATGTTAGGTCACAGACTGGACTTACTGCTCTTGGAGGTCTTTTGCAGCCTCAGTAATTCTGTGATTCTATGTACTCCAGACAGGGAGAGGGTCCCACAAGGGTCAAGTAATGCGGGTATTTTACAGGTATTAGGTCCTACTGTAGAGGCATGCACCATATTACATGACATAATACACAATTATCGTTCTATATGTTGTTTATATGTGACTACGCATTTCCGTGAGCAGATACGTGCCTGAATGTGTATAAAGTGTAACTGTTGAACAGCTAATATTGTGCAAATAAGCAATTTACACATATTATCGTGGAGGTGGCAGAGACTGAGAGAAGTCTCTCTGAATCTGGCCCATATTAATCTCATCATGCCTTAACCCAGTAGAGCTCCTCAGGCCATGATCCCACTGTTAGGAGTTGACCTATAGGGTTCATTCAGAAAAGGAAGCAGAGCCTTTCCAGAAGTGAACACTGTGCTGGGTCATGGAGCAGTGCCCTGTGGGACTGTAGGCTAAAGACCAAGCATTTTTTGCATGGCTGCAAGGTAATTTTGCTATGAGATACTTCAGAAGGTGTTTTGATTGATCAGAAATGGGCAGATGTCCTCCTTGCCTCCTTGGGTATCATGAAAGCCCCCGCTATTTTTTTAACACTTTCTTGTGTTTTGGATTCCTCATAGGAAAGAAATCAGTGACACAGAACATAACTTGTTGTATTTATGCTTTAATTTAAAACTGTGGTGGCTGAAACAGCATTGAGGTGGTCCTCATCTTGAGCATCAGAGCCGGTGTGGCAGTGCTCAGTCCTAGGCTCCAAGACCAGGAGCTTGGACCAGACCTGCACTTGACCAGGTAGAGACACAAGGAGAGAGCATATCACTCCAGGTCCTCATCCCATCCCAGAAAAATGCCACAAGATCTCTTCAAAGCATGTGCCGCTGTCATTGATTCACACAAATAGTGAGCACAATAGCACCATCTGGTGACTTCGGCCACCAGATTGTACTTCCATGGCACCATATTACCCAAGAGACAACTTCTTCAGAGCCTGAGCTGCTGTTCTCCACACTGTTTTCAGCCATAAAATCAATGGCTTCTGTTCTTCCGCAGAATAGAACTCAGGAGGATGGAACCAGGCTCTTCTCAATGTCTTCTAGTGGGTGTCAGCTGGAACATAGGAGGTTCCATATAAATATCAGAAAAAACTTCTTCCCAGTGAGGGTGACAGAGCACTGGAACAGGCTGCCCAGGGGGACTTGTGGAGTCTCCTTCATTGGAGAAGTTTAAAACCCGCCTGGATGTGTTCCTGTGCGACTTGGTCTAGGTGATCCTGCTGTGGCAGGGGGATTGGACT
>JAOXOE010000343.1:37195754-37206858 GCA_028565055.1 Phoeniculus purpureus
GATCCTGCTGTGGCAGGGGGATTGGACTGGGTGATCTTTCAAGGTCCCTTCCAATCCCTAATGATTCTATGATTCTATGAACCAGCCAGCAGTTAATGCCAAGGCACAGATTTTCTCATCTGGCTGTACACGCTGGATGTGGTCAAAGCGCAGGGACACTTTCTGTGACCAGTTTGCTGTCTCTGTGGTTTTGGGCTGCTCTAATCTCCTGAAGACTATCTCACTGAATGCATGGCACAGATCAGTGCCACTGATTCAGGACTGATCTGGCTTTCTGCTGGGATAAATCCTCAGAGAGAAACCTGTGGCTCCTTCCCACGGCTGTGGTTTTGTCCTGTGATAAAGCATCCCTAGGCAAGTGGGCTACGTCTGCTCTAGCAAGAAAAACACAGCATCAGCACTCGGTCATCTAAATCCGTTGCTGTCAGCACAGAGCCAGCTGAGCTCTTTACACTGCCCTAGGCCTGGCCACTTATCCCTTCCTCTAACTGTGTGTGGATAAGGGTAAAATTCACGCTTTTTATATTTAATTCATTAAGTTCATTAGGTGAACTTTAATTTTGAAGCAGTAAGACCTTCACTGGACCTCTCATGAGTGAGACCCCATATGCATCCTAGTTGTGTATTTTATTAACTCATTCTCCACTGTAGGTGCCTCTGTAACCTATGATGGAGTATGCATCCTCGCTGGCTAGACCAGGATCAAGCTTTCACTGCAGAAAAATATCCCTCAGGTCTCTGTCTTCCTCAAGATATTTTTTACAACTCACGGAACAAGCCTCACACTCATTGTCCATTAATAGACAAGACAATCATTTATAGTCTGCAGTGTTCACATGCATCTATCTTCTCGTATAAGATTTTACACTAGATCACCTGTTTATTGTATTTTGCCTATGAAATAAAGGGTGCTTTGCAACATCTAAATTACAACTGCAGAAAGAGACATAGTACTGGTAGCATCAAACACTCTGAGCAAACTGCACTCCAGCAATGATTAATAAAGGCAATTATCCAACACTTTGTGTGACGTATTCAAAAGCCTCGGAAAATCAACATAAAGACTCAGTTTGACTTCAGCAGCTCTGCAGTTCTCTACAGGGCTGCTACTGCTGTGCCTTGCAGAGCTTTAAGGTCCCTATCCCCAAGTACTGTTTTCTTTTCATGGTGCTATTTTCTCCATTTCACTGACAACATCTGGACGTATGACAAGATTAAGGGCTAAGAGCTAAGCCCCATAAAAAAGCCTGGTTTGATGCCAAAATACCAAAGCATGGTCCACCTAACTTCTAGGCTTTTTCTGCTCAGCCAGGTCCTCTTCAGCACATTGAGGAGAAAGGGCATTCCAGGAGAAGACCTCAGACTGTCAGCGCCTTCCTCTGCAGCTGGCCAATGGGGAAAACTGAAGGTGAAGACATCTCTTTAATCTTCTCCTTGTCCCCACATAGGCATTGTGCTCAGGTGCACCTCACCAGCAACCTCTCTGGCAGCAATGATTGCTGAGAGGGCCAAGAAGGAAAACCTGGCTCTAAAACATTCTCTTAAGCATGATTTAGCTCTCCCATACTTCCTAAGTGTGTGCTTATTTTCACCCAGAAAAAAGCTTGGGAACATGCTCTTGGTGATGGTGGTCAATAGACCGATCAATTGTAAGTTTTCTCCCCCAAAATGCCTGCTGAGTCAGAACTGCTCTCCTGCCTGCAAAGACTAGAACGCCAGCAGTTTCCAGAAAGGAGAGAGAAGCAACATCAGTCACTCCTGCCAAAACTGCTCTGCTCATCTAGGAGTCATTAAAAAACATTTGGACCACAGGGAGAGAGAGAGCAAGAGTGGTCTCAACCTCTGAACTCAATCACTCAGCCAGACAAGGACTCTGGGGGTCTCATTTTTGCTCCAGCATTTATTTGTATAGGTTCTGAAATTACCACTTAACATACAATTAACTGGTCATCAGAGCACTACTGCGATCCTCCTCCTCTGGCCCAGCTTCTGCAGAGCACATCAGGAGCAGACAGAGCTGTCTCACCCCTGCTGGACTGTGCATCTGGGGCAACACCCAGTGCTGAGCTGTTGCAGGCGGCCAACAGGCAAGCAGTTTCAGACACCCCGGGTCTGGGCAGCCACTGAAGAGAGGGGTCACAGTGTTGGATTCAGGCCAATAGACTCTTACACTGCATTAGCCACACTCTGAGCTTCTTGACACCAGTTTTGAAGAATAGGTCTGTTCTTACACTGATCTTACAGGTGCTTCTGGTGCAATGGATGGACTCCCTGCCTTAGATGACAAATTTCACCCTGTGGTGTCATTCCCATAGTGCTGATGCTGTAGAAATCAAGACACAAAGTGTGTCTGCTAGGGCCACCTAGTCACCAGCACCACAGCTGGCAATGCATTGGTCTAAGGAGACTAGCTCAAACGGGAGTTTACACGTCAGTAAATCTCTGGCAATGTAATGACTCTTCAAGCATGCTTGTTCCTCTGCAGAAAGTAGTTCTGAAAAACAAATGGACCTTAAATGAACACTGTCTGCTGTGTGAGCTTCCAGCTCATTTGTTCTTGCACACAGGACAGGTGTGGGTAAAACACTCCAGCCTCACTGCGTCTTCTGCTTGCTGTGCTCCCGAGCAGCCGTCCCATGACCTGGACTCAGCTGAACCGAACAACCGGTTCAGCCAGAGTCCAAGCAGGACCAAAAAGAAAGACCTGTTGGCAAGGCACTCCTGGTGGGGTTCTTCAGCTCATGTAAACGTATGTCTCCTCTGGAGACAAACCCAGCAGATAAACAGCTCTTGCAGGTGGGCAACAAGGCCCTCGTCTTGCTTGAGGTTTGGGCAGGGAGGACACGCGATGGGTGCTGGGGTGCCGGCATGCAGTAGGCTGGGCTTTGAGGGCAGCCTCACACGTCTGGCCTGAACTGGAGCAAGGGGCTGCCTGGCTCTGCTCAGGTTTTATTCTGGGAGGGGAGCTGATGGGTGTGTTCCTGCTGGTACGGTGCGGCTGCATTTTTGGCAGATGCTGAGGGTCCCAAATAGCTCTGCTCTCTTTTCTTCTTCTTTTGTTTTGGGGCTTCTTTTTCCTTATTCCCTTAACTTTGGTTTTGGGACGGGGGCAGGGGTCAGGGTTTATTTTTCTTCTCCTTCCTTCTTCTCTTTTTGGGGTATCTAAATATGGGGGGGGCAAATTGTCTTTCAAACATCAAACAAAGCAGGAAAATGATCAAAATGAGAAACTGCAAAGAAAAATCAGGGCAACGATGAAGACACGGTTGAGTGAGAAACTGTCACCAAGTGAAGGACTTTATACCTGACTTACACCCGAGATCACCCCCAAATTAACCCTGTAAGCACAGAGGTTTGTCTCAGGGAAGAGGGATGGGTGGCTTCCCCAGCCCCAGAAGGAGGCAAGTCCCCCACAGCTGGGTGTCCCTAGGGTCCAGCCAGTTCCGCCCAGCAGCACCTCAATCCCCCACAGCTGGGTGTCCCTAAGGTCCAGCCAGTTCTGCCCAGCAGCACCTCAATCCCCCACAGCTGGGTGTCCTTAGGGTCCAGCCAGCAGCAGCTCAATCCCCCACAGCTGGGTGTCCCTAGGGTCCAGCCAGTTCCACTCAGCAGCAGCTCAATCCCCCACAGCTGGGTGTCCTTAGGGTCCAGCCAGTTCCACCCAGCAGCAGCTCAATCCCCCACAGCTGGGTGTCCCTAGGGTCCAGCCAGTTCCACCCAGCAGCAGCTCAATCCCCCACAGCTGGGTGTCCCTAGGGTCCAGCCAGTTCTGCCCAGCAGCACCTCAATCCCCCACAGCTGGGTGTCCCTAGGGTCCAGCCAGTTCCACTCAGCAGCAGCTCAATCGCCCACAGCTGGGTGTCCCTAGGGTCCAGCCAGTTCTGCCCAGCAGCAGCCCAATCCCCCACAGCTGGGTGTCCCTAGGGTCCAGCCAGTTCTGCCCAGCAGCAGCTCTGGGACAACAGTGAGAGGTGCCTTTCCTCGGAGCAGAAATACCAGATACCACCCACCAGGAAAGGGGCAAAGGGGCAGAGGAGAAAGGTTTGTCCATGAGAAGGCAGACACGGGTCACTTTTCCTCACATTTCTGCTCCTGCAGGAGTATCAAATGAAAACTAGAGGCTACACCCTCTCTGCAACCAGGAACAACAGCACAAGCACATTCTTGGGATTTGCAGGTAAAGCACAGTGAGTTCTTTCACACCGCAGGTTTTTGACAAGTCGGGAAAATGTCACTTTTATCTAACGCACGGCCCCTGCCTCCCCCACCCCGTGTGCTGGGCAGACTTGCTGAAGCCCAGACAGCTCACAGGTACCCGTGCAAAGATGAAGGTAAAACAGTCATTACCTGTATGGCCAGGGGGCATCTGATGTAAAGTGCATTCTCTAGTTTTGGCTTATGGTTTGTAAAGCAGTGCAGAACGCTTTCATCTCCCCTTTCAGCCCATCTGACAGGACAAAATGTGGCACAACAGAGCCAGACAATAAACTATTGTGCGGTGGGACAGGAAGAAACAGGCAATGTTTAGAGGCATTAAATTATTTTTGGATCTGATACTGATAATCAGTTCAGGCAAAAGGGGTATCCAGTGGAAGTATATCCAACATTTGCAAAAGACTGGGAGCACTCGAGAGGCTGATAAGTTAAAGTGCAGTATAAATGAGCCATTCATGAACTCCGAGACTTCCTTGCCTGCACACAAAGCGCATGAGAGCAGACCTTGTTGCCTGTCATCCTGGGCTTTTTTTAATTAGCAGTCGTGAACCGTTCTTGTGCAGTTTGCCTGGTACAGGGGGAGAGCTTTATGCCTTTTACAGAGGGACAGAGAGCGCGTTTACACGAAATTCCTGGAAACACAGCAAAGCACTGTCTGTGCTGTGCTTCCCTCTTCAAGTATCTGAATTTCATCCAAACGATAATGTGAAACCTTCGCACGATACGCATCTATTAGAAACCGAGGCACTGGAAGTCAGGCTGATGTACAGCTATTTAAAACAGCTGCTAGAGCAATGCTTATTTAATTAATCTAAGCTTTGTGACATCCTAGATGTCTGTGGACTGGTTCCCATCCAAAGACATGCCACTTCTTGAGAGCGGCCACTGCAGTAATCCAAACAAATACGGACCAGAGCTCCCATCACCTGTTCTAGGCAAAAAATGCTGGAACAGCAACAGTGTCGGTCGGTGCGGCTCTCGGCTCTTGTAGTGTGTGTTTACTTAGGAAATGCCTGGGTCTGCTGCCCTCCCTGCAGATCTGCTGGGCAGGACCCTCCCTCTCCAAGGCAGTGCCGGGCACAGTCACCAGCCAGCCAGCCGCAGGGGAAGCAGCGTTGATTCTTCCTTTCTGAGAGGGCAGGGGAGAAGAAAGAAAGCAGACTCCCCCCGTTATCTGGTAGAGGCAATAAAGCACTTTCTACAGCTGTCATGACGACCGAGGGAGATCTACCAGACAGCATCAGCTCTACCCTGTTTTCTGTCCCAAAGCCAAACAGTTGACAGGTCAAAACCTTGCTGCCAACGCCTGCAGCAGCCCAGGTCTTTGTGGGGGCTGATCCTGCAAGGTGCTGAGCAGAAGCCTACAGACCTTTTTGTCCTGACAGCAAAATACTTTACAAACAATTATTTGCAGTCAGCGGGACACAAAACTACCTGTCATTTGCATTGTCCCTGTTTTCACTGTCTCTCTGCGGCGTTTGCATTTCACACGTGTGTATTTTCTAGCAGGGGGTGCTGCTCTGAGGTGCTTGGCCGCCTGCTCTAGGCAGAGCACTAACTTGGAGCTGGCTAACCACGCATTAGCTGAGTGAAGAGCAGCTCCAGCATCTATTCCTCAGGCAGCTCTGAACAGCTATTGCTAAGCAAGCAAGAGCAGTGGTCGGTTTTGTGTGTTGTTTTCAGCTGCCCTGGCTCTAAGATCTGATCAGCTCATGCATGTTGAGGAGGCTTGTCAGAACTGAGCTTGTGGGACTTGAGAAACAAGGGGAAATCGAGGAGAATTCTTAACAGAGGCACCCTGGAAACAGTCTTTTCTGTTTCTTTTTTTAGAGAATGCAGGGGAAAAGAAGTCATCTCTTTTCTGGGGATCTGTGGTGCCATGTCTGGAGACATCCAGGTGTAAAACAGAGAGCTTGAACGCTACTTCCAGTGAAAATTTTGATCATCCATGGAGCTGCTACTAACATCTTCTTTTTATAACATGTAAAGTACACATGCGACCACAGGGCTATGAATTTCCATGCACAGAAACGTTTGAAGGCACAACACCAGCTGCTTAAATATGTCTATAATTATTCACACATTAACACCTACTGAATTAGCAGCATTAGCACCTACTGAATCATCTTGTATGCGTTTAAACAATTTGAGGCTGGGATTCGGCAGCGCTAGCCCAGGAGGCTGTTCTTATGGGGTTGTCTGACCTACCAGGCCCCCAAAGCAGGTGAAAGATGCTGCAAGTGCCTTTTTAAAAAGTCCTCCCCTCTGGTGTAACCCCACGGAGGATGACAGTTGGCACTGGAATATATTCCCTCTGGTTCTTTGGTTTCATTTCAGCTGAGGAAGATTCTTGTTGCCTTATTTGCATTCTCCTGTACTTTTCTTGCTAGGCTCCATTAGGAAACTCACATTTCTCCATCTGTGTCAGAGCTTATTTTATGTGGAAGCCTTTCAAAACTCACACAGCCCTTGTTCAGCCCCACGTAACTGAAAGAAGTTCAAAGTTGGGCAGGGCACCAAGTCAGCAGACATTAATAACGTTACCTTGAACCATTCAGAACCTGTCATTTGTTAAGCCTGTCCTTCTGTCATTGCAGCAGGCATAAATCACATCTAAGGTTGCACTGTCACCATCAGGAATTTTCTTCTTTTTTTCCCTCCCCCCACCACTGTTTTTATTTTTCAGTCCAAAACCAGAAAGAGGAGACAAACTCAATGCAGGAATATTTTAGGGAAAGGAGATAAACAACTTCTGCATGAAAACCTCAGCCTCCCCAGCCCTTCCCACTGGGATGCCACTTCATCTCCAGCATGACAGAAGCACACAGACTGGAACAAGTGTGGCAGGGGGATTGGACTAAATAATCTTTCGAGGTCCCTTCCAGTCCCTAATGATTCTGTGATTCTATGATTCCATCCCACGAGCACCTGTATCAGCCAGGTGGGGAGATTGGATGCCCAAGCGACTGCCTGTGCTGCCCGAGTCATGGTGGGGCTCTGGAGGGACTGTCCTCTCACACAACTTCTCCTCCTCTTGCCATCTGTTCTTCTAGCACTGAAATGTCTGTGTCTGGTGGTATCCTGCACAAACCTTATCAAATGTGAAGAGAAAGTAAAGCCGAATTGTCACGGGGGTGAGGGCTGACAGTTGCAGAAGTTCCCACCTGCCATGCAGCCCTTTGTCCTGTCTCTCACTCTCTCCAGCACATAGGTACCAACCCGCTGACTCCTATGAGGCAGCCTCCCGGGCACTGTGGACTGGCGTCAGAAGTTGAAACATCAGAAATTCCACTTAAGCCATAAAAGAAAATCTTTGTTTACCGTGGTCAGGCACTGGCACAGGCTGACCAGAGAGGCTGTAGAGTCTCTATCCTCTGGAGATACTGAAGCCTGACTGGGCATGGGCTGGGGCAACCTACTGCAGCTGATCTTGCTTTCTCCTGTAGTGCCTGCCAGTCTCAGACATTTTGTCACTCTGTCTCTCCCAGCTACCTTCAGACAGTGTATTCCTGCTGTATGCATCCCACCTCTAACATGGTGTTCCATCTCTAGTCCAAACCACCCTGCTGTGGCCAGAAAATGTCCTCTACAGTCCAGTGAGAGTGAATTCTCCCCTAGCAGGAGTGCCTGCTGTCCTTCAGGCCATGCGAAAAGAGGAGGTGTTCTTCCCTCTTGTGTCCACACCTCTGGTGCCCGTGAGTAGAGCCTAGAGACCAGGCACCAAAATGACCTGGTGCTCAGGACTCTGCACAGCTATGACCGTGCAGCGCCGCTGTTTTCCCGCAAGAGCCTCTGAGCAGCACATATGGTTGCAGAACACCACAGCAAGTGCTATTCTAACCACAGGCTTCCTGCCATGGGAAATGGTAGTGACTGAGAATTGTAGCTTTCTGGGACAAACCCTGGCAAAGTAGCTCTTTAGAGCCAGCTTGAGTCTTTTACACTCAAATCTGAGTCACCCTGCCTGTCTGCTTGAAAGCCACTTCAAACTGCCCTTTTTGTTCATATTCAAAACCATGACGTTGGGGATTTGAATTTGATCTAATCTGTGAAAACACCTCAGGATATTTCTTGCTTCAGCAAGCATCGTGGAGTCTCTCTCCTTGGAGACACTCTCTTTTATATCCCGGAGCTAGGCAAGCTGCCTCCTCAGGGCTCCAGGTTGAGAATAAGTTCAGAAGTGCTACAACACATCCTGTGCATCCAATCCAGGTGCTATAGGACCACTGTGACCTCCCGTGTCTTTCTCAGAGCCGTAGTGCACCCTCTGTTGTCCTCACTTGGGTCAGTTTCTGCTGGCGAGTTGTAAACCAGTTGCAAGTTTAATTCAGGACAAGTGGTTTTTTCCTTTTAGGGGAACATCTCCAGTGGAGCACAACAATCAGGTTACCCAGTACCTGAGCTAAGTCCTTGCAGACTGAAAATGATGCACCTGGGTGGCTTCCCAAAGTGGGGTAGATGCTGTTTTCAATAATTTTCTATGAAAGGCTTGTCCCTTTTTAGGAAACTTCCGGACACTGCTTTCATTTTCTTGCAAAGCCTCCAGCTCAGGTTTTGTGCCCTCTTTCAACTCCCTCTCTGATGCCTCCAGCTGCTTCAGGTCTTAATCCTAATGGCAAAGTCCATGGATCTTGTCTGAGACCTTGTCTCTGCTTCTTTTCGGGTTGTTCTCAGTTTAGTGAGACGGTCAGCTCACAAGCCCTTTGTTCATACAAAGCCTCGACTCCAGACCTGTGCTCCCCAACCCAGGCAGCAGTGGCAGTTCTGCTGCTCATTTCTGTTAAGAAAAGTAGATGGCACCATCAGAAACTGCACTGATATGATCCCACTCGGTCAGAAGAACAAAAACCACATTCTACAAGAATGAAAAACCCGGTTCTACAAACACCTTCGGACTCAAACTAGCCAGATATGATTTCTTAGCTACTTCTATCCCCATTCCCAGGCAGTGTTCTGCTCCAGTCTCTCCCAAGATCACGTTACAAACGCCTCCCTGGGCTCTCTTTAGCTGAATGCCACCTTTTTTGCCTTTTTCTGTGGAGATCTGTCTTCATCTTCCATGTCATGGTTGTAGGACGAGTAACAGCCAGTCATTAGTTACCTGCCTCCTGCAAAACCTCTGGGCCTGCACACCATCCCTCCCGCTAGTCCCACCTGCTGTCCATCCTTCCCTCAATGAGTCAGATTTTTCTGCTTGTCACATATCTATGATGAGCTTCGCCATTTCTTAGAAGTGAGGCACAGGATGGTTCATGTTGGTTTGTTTCATGAGCGAGCCTAGGAGGTGTCCCTGGGTGAGCTTAGCTAACAAACAGCTGTTCCAAACACATCCAAAAGGGAGCCCTGGAGAGACACTGTTACTCAAAGGTACCGTGGTCACACATGGACTATTCTCAGTGATCCTGGAAGAGTTTCTATCCTCACTTCCTTTCTGAAGTTCTCAGGTTCCTAAAAGAGAAATAATCTGTGGCCAAAAGCAACTGAGATGAGGGATGGAGACACATTGGGGAGAAGGTGTGAGAATGAATTCATCAGTCATGGATTGTGATGTCCAAACCAGCTTTCAAGGAGATATTGTGTCCTGGCAGGACAGTCTGAGTCTGACCAGTCCTGGGACATGGTCAGTATGACAGAGGGCAACAGGGATGGTACTCGTTTCTCAGGGACAGAGCACGGGCTTGCTTGGGTTAACCATGGGCAGCAGCACTCGCCTGTAGCTCTTCACCCAGGCCACATGATGCAGTTCTGGAGTCACATCAGGCACTGTCTGTCCCATCAGGCACTTTCTCCCACAAAGGTGGGACTCTAAATCCATGCCCCGCACTTGTCCATGAAGATAAGTGCAAGGATGGGACTTCTCACACTACCCTTACCCCTCTCCCCCTGACTCCTACACTTCTTGCTTTAGCTTCTGACCTCAAGTTATCCTTCTCCTCAGCCTGATCCATAAATGCCTGTAAAGATCAAGGCAGCAGCGCCAGCTCTGGACTCTGTCAAGGCACCAGCTTTCTCTGGAGATAAAAAGACACCTGCCCCACAACATCTGTAAGAACCCATATTAGTGCTGGCAGAGTTCATTGCTTTAGATATGCAGCTTTGAAGTGCTTCGGGGTCAGTTAGGGACCAGTTTGGTACCCCCTGCTTCCCAGCAACATATCTGCAAGTCTCTCAAAGCTAATTCACATGAATTGACCTGGCCAGATGTACACAGTTTTCACACCATCTGCATGTTTGCTTTACCTTGTTACTACTATCCCCAAAATTTAAAAGCTAATAGCTAGTGTCCTGGGAAAGCAGAAGCTGACTGCAGACCAGTTAGCAACTGGTTTTTCTTCTCTTGAGCAAGCAGCAACGAAGCCTTGAATTCTGCAGGATAGCTCTGCAAGGGTACCAGGCAAACAGCATCAGTGCACTGGTGACAATTTCCTGATGCAAACGGTGGAGGAGCCCACTAGGAGAGGACCGCAGCTGGATCTCATACTCGCCAACAAGGAGGGTCTGGCTGAAGAAGTGAAGGTTGAGGGCAGCCTTGGGTGCAGTGACCATGAGATGGTGGAGTTCATCAGGGTCTCGTGTGGCAGGAACAGAATACCTAGCAGAATCACAACCCTGGACTTCAGGAGGGCCAACTTTGACCTTTTCAAGCAATCGCTAGGGGAAAACCCATGGGGCAGGGTACTGGCAGGTAAAGGGGCTCAGGGTAGCTGGTTAACGTTCAAAGACCATTTCTTTGAAGATAGCATCCCAACAGGAAAGAAGTCAAGGAAGGGAGCTGGAAGACCTGAGTGGTTAAACAGGGAGCTGTTGGGCAAACTGAAGAGGAAGAAGAAAGTCTACAGGTCATGGAAGGAGGGGATGGCCACTTGGGGTGATTATAAGGCTCTGGTGA
>JAOXOE010000343.1:37207235-37229128 GCA_028565055.1 Phoeniculus purpureus
GTGACCTCATTAATGTTTATAAATATTTGAAGGGTGGGTGTCAGGAGGATGGAGCCAGGCTCTTCTCAATGTCATCTAGTGAAAGGACAAGGGGCAATGGGTGCAAGCTGGAACATAGGAGGTTCCATATAAATATCAGAAGGAACTTCTTCCCAGCGAGGATGACAGAGCTCTGGAAGGGCCTGCCCAGGGGGGTTGTGGAGTCTCCTTCACTGGAGAGGTCTAAAACCTGCCTGGATGTGTGACTTGGTCTAGGTGACCCTGCTGTGGCAGGGGGATTGGACTAGATGATCTTTCGAGGTCCCCTCCAATCCCTAATGTTCTGTGATTCTGTGAACAACTCTTAATTTGATCAGTGCTAGACAACATGCTTTTTATTAGCAAAAACATGAAAAACTCATGAACTTTCCCAGCTGTATCTGGGCAAAGTCTTTGTTTTCCTAACCCTTTTGAAGTCACTAGGCCAAATCTTCTGTCCTCACCAAGTGGGCTTGCTACAAGAGCTTTTAACAGTCTGGATATGAGCTAATTACAACATATGGGTTTCCTCATCTGTACAGTGTGATGGGGCTGGGCAAGTACTGGTCCTCCCTTATGCCCTTGCTGGCGCAGAAGTACTGCTGAAGCTGGCTGCTGGTGGAAAGCATGGCTAAAGAATCATGGTTTTGCCCAGCAGACCTGGCATCACAGGATGAGGTCATTGTTGTGGCATCAATTGATGCTCAGCTAAATCAGGCAACTTTTACCTTCAACTGATTCAACTGTGCTAATAATTTCTGACCAGGAATATTTACAATAACATTCTCTTTCTTGAGCTGTGTTGACATTTGGGAGAACCATGGTATATCAGTGTCCCTGCAGAGCTACTGATAGCCCTAAGTTAGCCAGCCATTACAGCGTGTGAGGGTGAAACCTTTGAGGGGACTACTTCATCACCAGAGTTACAGTCTCTTTGGGATCTGCTATAAGGGGTTGTCATCCACATAATCTTTCTCCTCTGGGTTTGCCAGGAGCTGTGTCTGACCTCCAAGGACTTCATAATGTGATTCATTGTGTGTTAAAGAATGTCCATTCCTCTGGGCAGTGATGAAATTGCCTTTGATGTGGGTCACCATGGAAGGGTGAAGGCTGCATGATGTCATCAGTTTCCCTCTGACGGACCTGTGCAGCCCTGCCAATGTCAATACGGAGCAATGGTTCTGGCTGGCAGTGAGAAGCATTGTGCTGAGTCCTTCCAACCCTTCAGGAACCACCAGAGTTTTATCAGCCAGCTTGGCCACTACAGTCAACATTCACAGGTCCCTGTGGAGAAGTACCACGGGCAACTGTCACATAAGTCAGAGCAGAGCTGAGCTATAGCTTCTATTTTAAAATAAATATTTCTACAGACCTTTTTGTTGTTCCTCCTGCTCTCTGATCTGGAGCTCTGTGTGTGTGCTGGTGTGGCTGAAGAAGGGTGTTTAGGGTCTGCATGCATCTTCATAGAATCACAGAACATTAGACATTTAAAAGCCACCTGGATGTGTTCCTGTGCAACTTGGTCTAGGTGGTCCTGCTCTGGCAGGGGGATTGGACTGGATGACCTTTCGTGGTCCCTTCCAATCTCTAATGTTCTGTGATTCTGTGACTCTCCAATTTGGCTGAGGGACTTGAATCTCAGCCTCCAATATCCCAGGCTCTCTCCAAGAAAAGGTAAAATTCCTTCTGGGAATGAGTAACAGCAGCTTCACCGAGGTACTGCTGTGTTTTAGCAAACTGTCCCACGATGATATTTGTCACGAATCTGTGACTCTGCAGTGCATTTGACATTAAAAGCCTCATTCAGCTGGACAGCGAATGCTTTATTCCGGTTAGGGCTTTAGAGGGACTCCCTGGAGTCACTCCTTTTGTGTCCATGGCTACTACCTCCACCTCTACTTTAGTACATCTCTGGGAGGAAACATCATAAACGCAAAAGAGATGCGATGGGAGTTTCTGGAAGTCGAGATGTGTGGGAACCTCTTAGGATCCCGGTGGATCTGCTTGCCCATGCAGATACCCATCTCACTTGCAAGCCCGAGGAGCTGGTTCATTAGCCAGGTGCTGCCACCATAGGCCTCCAAGCCCCACGAGCTGAAGGCACTCTGGGCTCTTGGCGTGTGACAAAATGGTACCTTGCAGTTACATCAACATATGGAACGCAGCAGAGAGCTGGACATTTGTGAGCAGCTGCTTGGGGGACAGAGGTGAGTGGAGATCGTTGCCTTTTTTTTTTCAATTACTGCATCACAGCTGCAGGCAGGTCTGCTCACAGTTGACAAAGGAGTAGAGGAAAACAGACCTTGTCGCTTACCGAGGGGATGAGGCCTGTGTCTGCATCTGCAAGGGACTGGGGATCCAGAGATTATTGACTACAGCTGCAAGCTTCACCATGGGCAACTTCAGCAGGAAGGGATTTCCCACTTGCCAAAAAGATCATCTCAGAGTGTTTAGTTGTCCCTAGCTGTACTGAGTGAAGCAGTGAAGTCATTAAGTCTTTGATCAGCAGTTCGTAGGACTACATGAAATGCTGAAGTTGTTTGCAGACTCATTTTCAGCTGAACCTACAGAAGGTAAAGGCAGATCTTGCTCAAAACTGGTGTTTACTATGTGGTGACCTGCTCTCCTAACAAGCTTCCAGATAGGAAAGGGAGGATTTCTTCTAAGAGCTGCCAAGTCACAAGTCAAGTAGGAGAGCTCTCCATCTGCATGAACCTCTTCGGAAGTCCTTCTCTGTGTGAAGAGGGCGTTTTCTGGTCTGACTCTGACCAAATGTGAACATCGCATCTGCTCAGCAGATTCACTCAAATACCTCTGGTCATCTCAAAGGCAGAGCTGTTGGTCTGAGAGGAGCTAGGGACAGATTTCCCACTGACATTACTTTCCTCTCTGTGAGAGGAAATGACGATGTCTTTATTGCTCAGGTGTTTAATGCAGTCAGAACAGTCAGTAATGAAAACCAATGACTCTCTCTATGTCCCACAGACCAAATTTCAGTGATATGCAGTGGTGTGCAGGCTGCCTGCGTGCTCTGCTGTCAGCCGTGCACCTCTGCTGTGCAACTAAAACACGGCTGTTTTCTTAGAGATACAATTGCCTGTGGCTCTTCCTGAAGATGGTGAGAAGATTTCTCCTATTTACTGCAGGGTTCACCTCTCTAAGGACCTCCTTAGACAGTGAACATGGTGAAATGATTATGCTGCCTCCAGGGACTCCAGATCACACCTACCTGCTGCCTTCAGTGAAATGCCTTCTCACAGCTTACGTCTTTTACTACCTCTGCAAATCCTCCCAGACTTCTTCTGCACTGTCTGCTTTAGCCAGCTATTTTTCAAACAGCACATTTGCAAGAAGTTGTACAGCTGAGAGCAGGTTTGCAGTCCTGGTCAGACCTAGACCTAGTCCTGAGGCTTGCAGACAGTCCCACCCACATTGCAAAACTGGGTCTAGTGTGGGCTTGCCCCCACAGCACATCTATCACCAACCCCTTGCCCAAGTCCTAGGCATTGACCAGCACTGCGCCAGGAAGTCCTCTGCAGTCCTGGGAAAGAGCCTCAGCTCCTTTTGGAGAGACACTGAACAGTTTGTACGAATTAATCACCCCAGCATTGGTGTTTAGCACTATTGGTGCCTCAGTCCCACCTGGTGTCAAGCAGCTGGATAGAACAGTGTCCCACAGACCCTTTTCCCATCATCCACCAGAAGATGTCTTGGTGTGTCAGCACTTTGATACTGGGGAACATGGTTTAGTGGGTGTGGTGGTGGGGTTCAGTTGATCTTCCGTGGTCCCTTCTAATCCCTAATGTTCTGTGGTTCTGTGGTTCTGACTTGGTCTAGGTGATCCTGCTGTGGCAGGGAGATTGGACTAGATGATCTTTTGAGGTCCCTTCCAATCCCTAATGATTCTACGATTCTGTGACTCTATGATTCTAAGTTGTACTTGACGATCTTGGCGGTCTCCTAATGATTCTAGGAGATGGCACTGGACACCTGTGGTTGGGAAAAGCACTGAGCTTGTTAGTGTCTTCACTAGGAAACTCCCAAAGGGGGTTAGATCACATTTTGATTTAAGCATTTAGACTCGTGGTTTAAGGCTGGAGTCCTAATTTTCTAAAATGGTTTGGAAGTGATTTGTTGCTTAACTGTTGTGGTTTAATCCAAGCAGGCAGCTGAACACCACACAGCCACTGACTGTCTCCCCCGGCAGTGGGATGGGTAAGAGAATAGGAAAAAAATCTGAAACTTGTGGGTTGAGATACAGTTTAATAGGGCAGAAAAGGAAGTGGAAATATTAATAATGGTAGAAGAACACGCAGAGCAAGAGACGCACAATGCGATTGTTCACCACCCACTGCCTGATGCCCAGCCAGTCCCCAGGCAGCAGGCTGTCACCCCCGGGAAACTCTCCCCAGTTTTATTGTTCAGTATAATGTTGGCTCATTTGGGTCAACTGTCGTGCCTGTGTCCCCTCCCAGCTTTCTGTGTCTCCCCCAGCTTACTTACTGTTAGAGCTGTGTGAGAAGAATGTAGAAGCGTAGAATCACAGAGCCGTTTGGCTTGGAAAAGACCGTTAAGACCATCGAGTCCAGCCATTTACCCAACTGTCCCAAGCCCACTGCTGAACCCTGTCCCCAGACTCCAGATCTCCATGACTTTTAAACACATCCAGGAATGTTGATTTGAGTCTCTCCCTGAGCAGCCTGTTCCAAGGCCTGACGACCCTTTCCATGAAGAAGTTTTTCCTAACGTCCAACCTAAACTTCCCCTGGAGCACCTTGAGGCCATTTCCACTTGTCCTATCTCTTGTTACTTGTGAGAAGAGACCAATGCCCATCTCTACAACCTCCTTTTGGGTGGTTGTCAGGGAGGGTGTGCAATCCAGTCCCAGCACACAGATGATGCTCAACAAGCAACAAAAGCAGGTGTAGATAGTGCAGGTCTGGTCTGGCCTGGCTCTACATCTAGATCTTAATTTCCTTCAAAGTTGGGAGATACTGGCAGCTGAGCTTTTGCAGCAGACAGACCACTGCAAACCTCAGCTTCACCAGCTCCCTCCTGCTGCCTCCAGCCATGGAGTGGCAGAGGAATGCAGACAAAGCTGACTTTGCCAATTGGGCACAACCATGCTAGAGAGGAAAATTCCTCCCTGGTCCCCTCAGGAGAGTTTGTGTGTGTGTTGGTGCAGAGGTCCACTTATTTCAAACTTCACTTGCCCAGCTCCAAGGGTAATTAATAGACATAAAATTATCCAGCCATTTTTCAAGTCCTGACCCATTGTTTGAATCAGTGACCTCCTGGAGTAGCAAATTCCACAGGTTGACTACATACTGTGTGAAGTAATATTTCTACCCATTTACTAGCCATTAATTTCTGGCCGTTGGGAAATCTGAAATATGTACAATCATGTGAGGGGTCCTGAGCCATTCATAGCTGTGTGTTGTGCAAAACACATTTGCTCGTGTAACGAACTCCCAAGCTCATTTGGCCCTGGCTTGAGGAACAGGCAAGACAAATCAGCCCAGAAAGCAAGAGGAATAGCAAGAAGCAAACTGCCAGCTGTTAGATGAGCAAATGGGGAGCTGTAGAGATTCCCAGAGCCAAATTCTTATCTTATTTATGCTAGCATAAATCTAAAGTAACTGCACCGAATTACTCTGGACTCACCCTTCTGTAAAAGAGATCAGAATCTGACACTCGCTTTGGAAATTTCCTTCCTCTGATTTCCATTCTTCCCAGAAACAGAACGAGACACCATTGTGCCACAGCTTTCCCAAAAATTTCTTTACAGAAGAGGATCAAATAACCAACAGTTCTGGGGAAAGGAACCACCAACAAAACCTTGCAGAACTTCCAATAACCTAAGGAAATCTCCGAGTCGTACACACCCAGTGGTTGCAATGGCAAGAGGACCAGCCAGAGTTGAAGTCTGAAGTGTCCTTTTTCCTTCTGGCCCCTACAACTCACTGCTGTAAAGACCAGGTTGTGGGTCTGACCCAGTCCAAGCCATGGAGCTGAATTTGATCAGTGGGAAAACCACAGAGAGAGCAGGAGCACAGATTTCACAGATGAAAGGGAAAGAGCAGCAAGGCAGGTTCAAATGTGGGCTATAAATTCAAGTGGCCACTTGCTCTTTGCTTTTCCCCCGCCTCTTCTCACTGTCCCTTACAAAGGCACCACAAGGCTGCTGCGAGAAAGGAGCACAAGGCAAATGTTGTCGCAGAAACACGGAGCAGGCTGCAGTGCTGAGTTATGTAATAAGGTGCTGTTACCAACCAGGCTTCTCCCCTCATTTCTGGAATCCCCCAGCTTCATTTTCCCAACACCTACTCCGTTATCGCCAGGTGCGTGACATGGCTGATTTGCAAAAGGAGTTCTGAAAAGTTTCTCAAACAATTACCTTGCAAAATATTCCAGGGCATTTAATTGATCTGGCATCACTCTTTTGTAGAGCATCACAGTGTTAAATAAACTTGACCTGCAGCACTACAGCCCTCATTTTTCTCCAGCTACATCATACCCTTGAAATGTATCTGTGCATCTATAACAGCCTGACTTCTCCAGCTGAAAGACAAATGCAAGCCCCCATTTCAAAATAACGATACTCCCACTTTTCTTCTTGCCACAGAGACTAATGGAGAAAGAGGCTCTAAGAAAAAAGTGGCTTCATCTTAATTACCAGTGAAAAATGAGCTTGAATGAGAGAGGTATTTTAAGCATCTTTGGGTCAGAATTAAAGACAAGGAAGAGCAGAGCAGAGCAGTTACCCAAATCACACAGCTGTGCTGTGAGGACCAATAAAATTGTTAGCTGATGGCAAGGAGCCAGGAATCTATTAATGATGAACTGGTGTCTCTCCAGGAATGCAAAATGTTTTACAAAACTAACATCAAAAGCAGAAAGGACTCAACTTGTGTCGCTAGGTAAAAGTCCAGTGTGATTCTGTCCCAAGGACCAATAGCCAGGAGGTGAGCAAGATGACCTTGTTTCACCAATAAAGAAACCTGTTTAGCACCAGGAGGTCCTGGTGATGTGTTTTATAGGGCCTTCCAAAGTGTGATGAGTGAAGCTCCATGACTTCATGGCATCAACACATTGGCCATAGAGAAGGGAAAGGACAACACAGTAGCATCACTTGGTCCTATGTGAGGTGCTCTAGTGAGAGAGATCTGGTAATTTGAAACAGGGCCATGTAGCTGATGGCCCTATCAGCCACAGTTCATGTAGCTGAGACACAGAAAGAATCAATCTCTTGGAATTCAGGAGGAAACAAGAAAGATGGCAGCCTCCTGCAGGCTGTGCCGTTGGCATGATCACAGTGAACGGCAGGTGGATATTGATAGGCTTAAGGGGAAATGTTAACCATGGGCAGAGAAAGAGAAAAACATATGGCAAGAAAATCTGAAGACTATCAGTGGCAAAACCTGTGGCTCTTCTAAAGTCCTGCAGAACTGAAGTGCTTGCAGGGAAGTCAAAAATACGTGCATGTGGCCAGCAGCAACACTGCCTAGAGATAAGAGAGCCAGTGTAAGCCACCACCACCCTTCTTGGAAAAAGGATGGGATCTTCCACGGAAACTGGGGTCTGTGGTGGCAATACCGAGTACAGTCCCAGTGCTGGTCAGGGGACACCCAGCTCTAGGAGTCCCACGAGGTGCTTTGTGCCCTGTGTAACGTTGCCTTCAGCAAGCCCACAGAGCAGAGTTTCCCTTGTGCTGATGTCCAGGAGACAATCTGTCCGTGTGACAACTGGTGCCCAAAATGCATTTGGCCTCTTCCATCCAGGTCTGCTCCAGAGAAGTGGCCTCTTGGTGAGTTGCAAATCTCCTGAAGCCTTGACAAATCTTCTCACGGGCAGGAGCTGCTGCTTGACCACAGGTTGAGAGGCAGCAGATTGGGGGGCTATTTGCAAGGAGGCAGGAGGAAAACAGACCCAGAGGGAGAGCAGTGCAGATTCTAGATCAAGTCCTGTGGCCACTGAGCTGGGACCCTCCAAAGCGATAAGGTCCAAATTTGCTGCACTTCAGCCTTGAGGCAGGGGTTAGCTGAATGCTTTCAGTGCTGGAAATGCTACTCCACCACTTGCTTTGTTGGCTTTTACACAGGATGCTCATCTGCACAGACGAGTACCAATTGGCTTGATTACAGCTACATTTATGTGGGGAGAAAAGGGTTCAGAGCCAGACCCTCAGCTGCAGTAAATCAAGCAGCTGTGGACTCAGGCCAGCAGAGACCATGTGTGAGATCTCCCAGTTTCTCCTCTCAAATTGTTATGTTAAACCAAACATAAGATTCAGTAGCCCCTTATCTTTGCCTTGTTTTTGCACTCTGACATTGTGTCTGGCTTCACGTGCCAGGGTAAACACAGGAAAGGTGATCACACCAGAACTGCATCCAAGCTGTCCATGACTCACACAACTACCTCTGCAAGGAAATACAGGGACCATGTTCACCTTTCACTGCTTCAGGAAAGTGGAAACATTGAATATCTTTATCATATCTTATAATTCTGGAATATCTTTATAATTCTACACCCCACTGTACAGCATCTAATTGCTAGTCCTGCAGGTCCAAGGGGATGTGGGCGGCCCTGTCCAGGGCCACCTCTGTTGAAGCTCAGCAGTGTAGAGCTGCTGCTACCCCACGGGGGACTGCCCTTGTGTGACAGACAGCCTCATGCTGGGGTGGGAAATCCCAGACCCGGCAGTCCTCCACTTTCTGAGGGTTCTGCAGGATACTGCTGCACTCTGTATCACCTGAAGTTACCTGAAGGCTGCTGTCACTGGTGAATTTTGCAGCGCTCAGTGGGCTCTGCGATGTGCTGGTAAGAGATGCGCTGCCACTGCCCTTTCCATGAGCACACCTGAGGGAAAGGGGCCGTTATACAGCTTGTTCCAACAACACAACAGGGCACTCTGGCACCATGAGCACCTTTCACCTGTCTGGTAAGCCAACAGTGAGGGGCTTTGCACAAGTAGCCACAAGCATCAAGAAGCCTTTGCAGCACTGGAGGTCTCAATCTTGGGAATCATGGAGAATCCACAAGTGCTCCAGCATAGCACAACCTGGGGCCAGGCACAGCATCAGGGCAACCCCATCACCTGCTGTGCCCAGGATGGCACCGTGCACCTTAGCGCATTCCTCTGGGACTGGCTAAACTGGGTTTTATGCCCTTTTGAAACCCTCTCAGGTGTGCTGCATGAAAACCAACACTTCCTTCCAATCCCTGATGCTCTGTGATTCTGTGTAACACTCACAGCCGCTCGGCTCAGAGTCCTTCTGTACCTCTCCTTCAGCGAGGAAGGAGTTAGAGATGAGAAAGAGCCTGGTTTCTTTTCTCCAACAGCTTACAAATGGTACAGAAGCATTTATTGGCTTCGACTTCCTAACTCCATAGAGATAATTCCTGTGTACAGCTTGACTAACAAACAGATGAGCAATGACTGTGGCATCCGAAGGTGACCAGTGGCTTGCTGCTCTGCAGCACTCAGGGGAGGCTCTCTGGGGTTTGCATCTGGGCCAAGCTGTTACATTTGTGCGACCTTTCCAAATCAGGGGAACTTTCTGTGTAATACACAGGCAGCCAAATATTTAGGTCTGCAGAGTTACTGTGGGCCATTATTTACTTATCACAACCACATGGCTCAGGAGAGACAGAGCTGTCCAAAGTTTGGCTTGCATGTCAGCTCTTCGCATTACTGTACTTTGTCTATCATTAAAGAGCAATACTCTTTCCTCCAAGAGCTTAGTGAGAGCCCATTTTTGGTAAGAGGAGATATCTATCCTAAGGTATTGACAAGGGCTTTCCTACAGCATCTATGCCCTAATTCCATGTAGTCCTCTCCCTATAAAAGCAGCTCTTCTCCCTGTAGCTCCACTGAACACTGCTCCACCATTAAAAAGGGTTAATGAAATTACCCTTTGTGTTCCCTCACTGGGTCAACAACAGCACATTTTCTCCATGCATGGCACTTAGTTCCCCACCTGGCGTAGGTGATGTGACACATTCCCCACAGAAGACTTACCACCAATTGAGCCTTGCCCAATTGTTCTGCTGGTCCTCACCATAACTATGTGTTTCACCTCCCAAGAACCCTCCTCCAGGTGGAAGGTTTCATGCTTGGTTCTAAAAGGTTAAAGTTGTTTAAGATCTCTTAAACTTCGTGAACCCCCAGGAACAAATCCAACACTGACTGCTTGTGGTTGATTACTGGGACACCTGATTTTAAGGGAGTGTGGACATGCAGAGTGTTGTGAGCATGATGCTGCTGAAGAGCAAGTACTTTTTAAAGTCTACTTCGAGCTGGGGACTCAGAAGTGGAAGACCCTAAAATTGCTTTGGTGTGTGTCCTCAGCTGCTCAGGGTTGTGTATATCTGCCAGCACTCAGAGTTAACCATTTGCTTCCAGCAGCCATTTAATTCCCAGGTCACTTCACTGCCATGCAAGGGTAGATGCATACACGACACTTTCCATCCAGGATTGCTCTTTCTCACCAGTTGCTGTCCTCACTTTCAAGCAGATGCTGTTTGCAGCGCTCAGACCTGCTTCTTTGCTGTCCCACAAGAGCCATCTTCATATGGATCATCTATCATCTCAGATCAGCAACATGCTCACCTACTTCCAGCTTCTCTGCACTTCAAATGGGCAGCAGAGACACCCTTTGTAGAGTCAGGAGACTGGGGAGAACTAGGAAAGGGTCATGGCAATGAGCTCTGTGAATTCCCTCTGCTGGAGCAAAAGCCTGTCACAGTGACTAGACACGCTGGAAAGCCATGACCACCTCCACCAGCTAGCCATGGGGTCTTGTGGAGACTACCTGTGCACTGTCCAGAAGCAGGTCTGAGCTAAAACCTTAAACAGAGGGTTCATTGCACTTAATGACAAACACTGTGCCTTTTCTGCTCCATCAGTGTTTATGAGCAGCTGCATTCCTCACACATCTCTGAGCATCATCGCTGCTCTTGTGTTTTGATGTGATCACAACTACTCAGAGCTGGAGCTGTGCTGCTGAGCTGCTGCTGGTCACATAAAGGACACGATATCCACTCTCCCCCCAGCACAAACAGCAGCAAACCAACAGCGTGACACCTCAGCTGTTTGTTTCCTGCTCTTTTTAATATTCTTTTACATTTTGCATTGTTAACAGAATGAACATTTAAAAATCTAATCTTCTTATCGCCTGTAGAACCCAAACTTTGCCAAACCTGTGTGCAAGGGGGAGAGGAGAATAACTGCATTGGAGCTGCTCTGGAGGTCTCAGCCACAGAGAGCAACCTCTACCTGCCCTGAGGTCACAGACATACCTCTCCTCTTCCCACAGCCTTCTAGGAGGAATCCCTTTGAATTTGTGAAAACAAGGGGTGGGTTGCACCGTGCAAGTTGTGTCAGGTTAGGTTAAGTGGGAGCCATCAGGAAAATCTAGTGCAGCTGAGCAAGCGGCTTGGGATTAGGGCTCAGCCGTGCCAGGAAGGTGTGCTCAGCACAGGAAGGCTCCTGGGGACACTGTAGCTTCTCAGGGGTACCCATGGTCTACCATGACCAGTACATTTTGTCTGCATCTGGTTGCTGCAGCTTCGAGACCACCAGGTCTCAAAACATCCCGGCTGTCCTGGCAGCTCCTGCTGCAGAGGAGAACAGTCAGTGATTCTGTAAAAAAAGTACGACAAAACCTCACCAGGGTGGGGAGGGTTGATAAGTGGCTGGGTTTTTAATGAGTACAACTAATTAAATGTTAATTAATAAAATCTAGCTTTATATCTTTAGAGTTTTGTCTTTCCTTATCATGTTTGTCACTTGGTACTGAAAAGAGGAAGGCAGAGATGAAAAGTCACGGGAAGTGGTATCTCACCTCCATCCATGTAAAAGCTTCTTTAATACCAACAGTGAACACTGTTCAGCTCTATTTGTCCCACAAAAAAATCCCTTTTTTCTTCTTAGAAATCTGTCTTCTGGTGGGAGGGAAGAGTTTTGCAAGTCGAAACTGCAGCCATTTCTATGTGAAACTGGGGACGGTGGGGTTTCTGCATGGGAGACAATCTCCCCCTTGGCTATCAGCATTTAGCCAGGGGGTGTGAATTGAACTGGCAGGTTTTCAGGGGCACAGCACTCCTGGGGAAAATGCCTTTTGTGTAGCTATGAGAGCAAGGAAAGGTTTGGGATCTTGCAGCAGGAAGGGGTGACTAACATGGAAAAAGCTACAACTGGGAGAGGGCTGAGCAAATACCATCATGGTCAAGGGGGCTGAGGGACTGTACCCTGGGAAACCAAAGCATTCAGACTGGTAAGTGGCTGCACAAGGTCTTGAAAGTAAAACCAAGTGCAAAAGGAACAGTCTGCTAAAGAAAAAGCAGAGGGAAGGGTGTGAGAGGGGAGCGTTGTTAGCCTGAGAAAAGGAGACGGATGGTTACTCACTAGCTGTGCTTAACTACGAGAGAGCGGAGCGATGTCAGAGCCTGGCTGGGTGCAAGGGAGCAGAGCGGGTGATCAACAGGCAGGGCATGGCAGCGTTGAAAAGGATGGATCACTCCAGGGCAATGGTTTCTAGTTGCTTCATTATGGGCTGAGGCAGGCAATTACTCATGAGTTTGACCACGAGGTATTTAGCAGTTGAACCACAGAAGAAACTGCATGCACAGGCTACCTCTGCCTGGCAGCAGGCATAAGTTGATGATTAATAGAGCTTAAGTCACTTACAGCTCATCTCTTCATGGGCCTGTTTTCCTTGGGGAAGAGGTCTGCTATGTACGGTTGGGCTCTTACCAACCTAGAGATGCTGTGAAATGATGCTCGTATCTTGTGAGGCCATATGGGAGTCAGACAGGATGGTAGCGCCCCCGCTCCAAACCACCCATCACTCCCATCCAGCTGCTCACTGCAGTGTCCCAACAAGGCTGAGCAAAATGTGAGCTAAGAGCAGTTGCTGCACCTTGAGAGATCATAGAATCATTAGGGATTGGAAGGGACCTTGAAAGATCATCTAGTCCAATTCTCCTGCCACAGCAGGATCACCTAGACCAAGTCGCACAGGAACACATCCAGGTGGGTCTTAAAGTCTTCAGAGCTCTGAGATCCTCAGAGCCCATGAATCAGGGACTGGTGCCTTGAAGAAGTGCTGCCTGAGGTAACATGGGCTTCACTCCTCCATGACAGCAACAGCAAGGTATGGCCATGGAAGCCCAAAGTCACAGCCATGCAAAGTGGTCCAGCCTGCTCACATGCATTTTTGTCTCAATACGTACTTGGGGATGCAGAGCTCAGCAGTAGCTATTTGTTGTTGTTGTTGTACTGTCCTGTTGTGGTAACAGGCAGGTTAATTTTGAATAGCACTATGAAACCAGTGAGATAAATGTAAGTATTAGCTGATACTCAATACCAGAAATGACCTGTCTTTTAATGTCCTCTCACTGTTCTGGCAGAAACCTACCAGAATGCAGGACACATGTTTTCCGACTCAATAGCAGGCATCCAGCTGGAGAAATGTGTTTCCCTGAATTATGGCCATATGCCCTATATCCCACTTCAACGTATCATATCATATTCCATCTGCGCAGAACTTGACACTGCACAAAACAATCTGCTTTGGATTTGAATGCATATACTTGCACAAAACAAACCCCTCTTGCTAGGCTATGAGTCTAAATGCCCTGGAGTTTCTGTTGAAGCTTGTGCCACCAGCAGAAAAGAACCAAACCAAAGCTGTAGTGAGGAGAATGCATTACCGCTGGGCTGTGCCAACTGAAATTCCACCTCTGCACCCAGAACCTGGCCAGGTGGTGGCTGAGAGCAGACAGAGCAGAACCTGGAGAAAGAAACATTAGCAGACACGCTAGGACTACCAAGCTGTACAAAGGGTGATGTCTAGGAGCGTGCTGCTCAGGCTTTCTCTAAGCTGCTCTAGTCCCTTCACATCTGTAACAGTGCAATACTTAAAAGGCAGAGAGTAAATGTCTCAGCAGTTTCTAATACTATGGCACCCAGAAGAATACAAAAATTCAGAAAATTCTCCTGCACTCTGAAGAAAGCCTCTGCTCACACAGACTGACTGATGTGACCAGTCAATCGGGCAACACTGAGTGGGTTTTGCTGTTTTTCAAGCAAATGTGAATGTTTGCAAACTGTTTGCTGTGTTTCTTTGTAATGACCCCAGGGAGATCCCATCTCCCTTGCCACCTCAAGCCTTCATCCTGCCCTAAGAAAGCCTGTTGCTTCTCAGGAGCAATCGTGAAGTCAGAAATACTCAAAAAGTCCTTAAATAATGAATATGTCTTCTTTTTGTTTCCTCTTTCTCTCTCTCTAAATGTTTTAGCCAGACTGGCCATAGCTGCTTTATGTGGGATGGCTCTGCTGCCCAGTTTGTCAGGGATGGGTTCGTGTGCACTGCCTCCCAGCAGACCAGCCTCTGGCAGAGGTATGGCCCAGGTTCAATCGGTTTGCAGACTATAGTCAAAAACAAGACGAAACGGCAACTGAGAAGGGTTGCCAAGAAGGGTCAGTGCAGCTTTAGCACCATCAATGAACAGAATCTGCTCGTAGGGTACTGACCAAAAGGGACAGGAGGATGGTTTACAGAGTTCCAGTTCTGGATGACGGTAGTTGTTTATTTCACTCTAAAATAACAGAACAAAACAACTAACATTTGGCATGCTGGATTATGAGTAGCAGATACACTTAAATTCCGTTCATGGTTGTGCTGAGGGCCTGCAGACACATCCAAGAACCACTGCAGAGCTTTGGCCCAAGACGGACCAGAGCTTTCCATCATTTTTACCTGCCTGATCACAATAAGGACCAAAAGTCCTCTGCAGAGATCCAGTGTGAATAGTAGAAGATGATACAACTCTTGAGGACACAAAATGCAGTCTCTGAAAAGTACTCAGGATCCAGCTGCAGGAAGCAACAGTGCTGGGTGAGGAATATCTGCTGGAAAGTGGTGATAGTTGCTTTTAGGCAGATTGAGGTTTGGGACTTTTTTAAACAGCACTGGCATGAAGTAAAGATCATGCTTGGTGAATTCACAGAAGCCCATCGAAACAGTCCATTGTTGTCATGCCATGAGCCATTGTCTGGTTTATGATGGCAACAAGAGATTCACATCGAGCACAGGACTCCACTGGAGTGGGAGCAAACAAAGGGTCTCTCATCCTGAAGCACTCAGCTGGTGGTATTAAACAGGATGCCTTATATAAAGTTATGGGAGACATTTATTGCTCTCTGCTCAGTCCTCATGACATCTCAGCAGGAGCACTGTCCAGTTCAGGTGCCACAATAGGCATCGCAATAAATCCCTTTTATCCCATGTAAGAGCAAAATCCAGGCCTGTATTTCTCGTGAAAGTGAATTGCAGATGAGTGTTTTGGCACCCAGTTCTCTCAGGCAGTTTATGATGAAAAAAACCTCAGGCACTGTGGTACTGCAGAGAGCACTCCATGCACAGAGCCCCTAGGAGCTCCACTCCTTCCTCTTCTGATTGTGAGTGACCAAGCAAGGCTCATGCTGGTACACACACCTTGAAAATATCTCCCAGAGCATAGAGAGAAAGAAGGCGAAGAATGCCTGGTCTGTGGACACAAGCTGCACAGTCTTACCTACCCATCTGTGTACCCAGACTTTGGGTCCCAAGAAAAATGATCAGCAGACCATCATAAAACTATGAGTATTACCCTAAAACCAGGCACAGAACTTTACCTGAGTCCAAATCACAGTGGAATATTTCTGACACCTAATATTCCACTTCTTATACTCTGAAATATCCTGGGCAACATCATGATGTATTACCTCATATTCAGAATTCGTTCTGCTCTAAAGTCCAGATTCTTTCTTGCAGAACTGTTATCCAGCCACGTTTTCATCTTATGCTTAAGAGTCTCCTTCCTTAAGAGTCCTATTTTGCACTTGTTGCTGTTACATTTCACTTATGTCAAGCTACTCCTTTCATTGTTTAACAATTCAGCCTGCTCCGCCCTTTGTCCTTTGTTCACCGTCACTGTGAAGTTACAGCCTTTTTCATTCTTTTCTTCTTACTGTTTTTTGTGGTCCCTTTTGCATTCTTTATACTTCTCTTTCACTTTGCTCACTTTCTGTATGAGGGGTTGTTGTCACATAACCAAGCAGCTTCTAACTGAGATCCCGTCATTTCTTTCATCGTAGCATCGTAGAATCATAGGGTTGGAAGGGACCTCCAAAAGTCATCTAGTCCAACCCCCCCTACAACAAGCAGGGCCGTCACTCAGCAGACCATATTGCCCAAAGCCCCTTGAGCAGCTCCATGCAAATTCAGTGGTTGCTCGAAGTTGAGGTCAGCTAACACACTGCATCCAGAAAACATCTGGGACATCCTTGACAGCAGGATGGCTTCCTACAGGACCTTTAAATAAGGACTTGTTCCAAACTGCTTGCTTTCCTAAGCTCCTTTCTTCTTTCAGCTTCTCCCTGCAGAACCTTGCCCAACACGAGGACATCTGTTGTACAGAAGTCGTTGGGTCCTGCTCTCCTCCTCTCAATCCTCCTTTCCACAGACACATGAGCTCAAATCTTCTTCTAGCAAGTCTCTCTTTGTTAGTCACATCTATCATAGATAATCTGGCCATGTGTCCTGTAACTGCTTCCACTCTTTGAAACAAAAAGTTGACCCAACTCATTTCAAGAACTTGAGGAACTGTTTGTGCTGTGCAGTTGGGGTTTTTTTGTTGTTGCTGTTGTTGGAATTTTTTCTTTACAGTAGATAACTGGTTGTATAAAGTCCTTGATTATCACTACCTTGTATCCTGAAGACATTCCCAGCAATGGCTCAAAAAATGTGACATTGACCTCCCTCTCCGCATAAAGCAATCTTTAGTGGAGCTTTACAGTTCCTCTCTATTTTCTCTTCAGCAGGTCTACCTCTCCCTCTTTCTAGCCTTCTGCACTTCTCCAATACAGCAGATGATGCTCTCCCCTTTTTTCCTGCCTGTACTTCCTACACAAATTACACTCTCTCTGCTAATATTGAAGTGCTGCATTTTATTCCACTGAGGCTATGCAATGCTGATTAAACTATAGAATTTGTTGTGTCCCAAGACTTCCAGTTCTTCCTGTTTATTCACCATACTCTTAGCATTAGTGCAAAGGCATCTCAGATGTTTGGCAGTTTGCCCTTATGTTATCCCCTTTGTTCTTCTGCAGCCCTTTTGCCATTTCCCACTTCCATCGTAGAAATTAGTTGTCAGCCAGACCTCCAGGTTTCTTACTCAGTTGAGGTCTTTTCTGCCCAGACAGTCAGAAACTGGTATCCTAGGAGTCTTCTCTAGTAAATGATTAAACTATGCTCCAAAGCATGGAGATTCTTCTAAATACCTCTGTAAAGAAGCTGATATTAGGAAGGTGATCTTACAGGATAAAAGTCCCCAGTCAAATTTCAGACTTAGAAGTTCCAGAGAGAGGGCTGAGAGTGCTTATAGTTTTAAAAAAGCACTAGTTTTGCCCAAACACCAGCACGTGAACAAAGACAGGGTCCCTTACGCCACGTCAGGCTGATGTACAGTATTAGCTCAGGTTAAAAGCTTGGGAGAACCCTTTCTATTTAGAAAGGAATTGTACTGGGAATTCCCACTAGTACAACACACTGCATAGTAAGGTGTATTAACTGAGACAGCGGTCCTCTTCAGGGCTCTGGTCACCGAGGAACAAACAGGTGATGAGCATAGTAGGGATACTATGCGGATTCTCCTCCCTCACAATTACATAGAGCTGCAACACACTCTGTTTACAAAGGGTCTGACACTGCAAAGAAACAAGAACAAATATTTGGAAAGCTAGTGGTATAATATAGCTGAACACTGACAAGAGGACCTGACTGTAGGGTCCTTTATGGTACATCCTTTATGGTACATGGATGCTATGTGAGATAATAGATTGCTGAAATCTGCGGTCCTGCTGCCCAACCTATGCATGATTGACACGACTGAAGTTCAGCCACTTCAGTTCCTCAAAGTTTTGGATGTGCTTCTGAAGCAGAATAGGAGGTTCTGAAGGAAAGTGTTTCATACAGTGTGATCAACTGTCCTTCAGCTAACATCTGAAGGTAGACGTCAAGGTGCTAAGCGTACACACGCTTATTTTCTAAATTTCACTAAAGAGACCAACCTCTCATCTACATGGACATAATGAAGACTTGGTGTATTCTTCATGGAGGGCTTGTCCAGAATTTTCCCAACAAAAAACTTTTCCAAAACGACACTCCTCCCATAAATCAGTGTATCATCCAAAAAGGAGTGGCTCTACTTGCAACACAAGGTCTTAAGACCCAGGTCATTTTTTTCATTCACATACACAGAATCTAATTGAACCAGTGCACATCTATACTTGAAAGATGAGTCAGTGGCTTTCTTGCGTTTAAGCAACACAGCCAGTGTGATGGATGAATTGTGTAATGTCTGGTGACACACATCACACCACCAGCCAGACTGACTTCAGCTGTCTTCTGTCCGCTGGTGTCTATTCCCACTCCTTCATAGATTCTGCTCCCCCTTCTGGCCAGTAACATAATAAAAGAATTCATTTCCCCTTCGTAAATGCAATTTTGAGCATGGGGAGATGAGACGTGGAAAAGAAAATTCGTATTACTTTGGCAGGACAAGGAGATCTGAGCCGAGCATCTGCTGAATTTCTATATTTGGGGTTCTCTGTGACAACGGCTTGCAGTACTTGTGGTAAAAGCTGAAAAAATCATTACTGGTACTTTTTGTTGTGTTTGCTGGTTAGCTCTTGAGGAGGAGGATGGGAGAGAGGAAGGGAGGTGCAAGGATGGAAAGACCATCGATTAGCTTTGTTGATTATCTTCGCACTTCTTCTCTGCAGAGTACTGCTCCTGAGTTTTGTGCAAAAGAGTATTGCAGACCTGAAAAAGGAAATGAGCAGAGATCCCACGGATAGCAGACTGGTCAAAACGGGCTCTGATAACGTTTTATTAGCTGTAGCACCAAGAGCACATGCTCAGAAAGACACGCTTCCTCTAGTCCAGCAAGTAAAATCCAAAAAGGCTGTCTCCAAAGCAGATTCTGACTGGTTTTGCCTTTTTTCATATCCTCTGGCTTCCCTTAGAGGTTAGTAACCACAGACCAGATATTTAGGACACAGAGCTTTCCAACCTCTTCTGGCTGTTAAAGACATCACCAGAAATTCAGCTACTGTAGAAGGCACAAACTGCTCTACACTGTACATCCAAGGCAGCAAAATCTTCTCTGTTGCCTCTTTAAGGAGAGATCCTTTTGGCATCCCACGGTCAAACTTTGTCTGATGAGGCTTCCCAAAGCCGCATCTAAAGCAGAGCAGAAGAAACAGCTCAGAGACAGCACAGCTTGCTACCACGCCCATGATGTACAAGCTTGTGATAGAACACTGTTTTTCACAAGGAAAGGAAATTGCACTGAACATTTCAGCGTATGGCTTTAGCCAAAGAGTTGTGTGTAAATGCCATCATTCCTTTGCTCACTAGAGACAAAAATAAAGAAATGGTTCGTGGAGTCTTCACCGTGAGTTGTGTAAGATCTCAGATTTTAACGTTGTATTCATTTCCAGTTGATGGCACCTTATGCACCTTTATTAGCTTCCCTCAGAGAGCACATTGCAGGCTGTTGGGCATCACTTGCCCATTGCTTCCTTCACAAAGACTGCTGGAGCTTGATTCACAGCAGAAGACCAAACCAGTAAGGTCGGAGTAGCAGCCAAAGTTCACACCAGTCAGAGCTGCAAACTGAGTCTAGTGTTAAAAACAGAAGCTGGTTTTGAAGTTGTGATTTCTGAATCGTCTATAAGTCATGAATAAACACTAGTAGAGTACTAAAAATAATATCCCTCCGGCAGTCATACCAACTGAGGCTGGACTCTCCTACAAGTCTCTCAGCTGCTGCTATTCAAACACTCAGCCCAATTCTGCAATCCTTTGTTCAAGCACCAGTCCAAGGGTGTGAAAGTTGGCCGGAGAAAAACCGTGTGCGATCAGATCTTGTGATACGGTAAAAATTTAAATTCCACTTTCCGTGAAAAGAATCTTGTTTTCAAACACATTCCACAAGGTAAGCAGCTCTTTCAGCCCCTCTGCATGTAAGATGAGGCACCTTTTCTTTTTTTTCTGAGAGTGGGGCTCTCAGCCTCCACACAGCCTGCACCACCTTCTCCACACACATTGCTGCAAGACAGAAGAATCCTCCTCTCACTGAAACAGCTACTCATTGAATAGTTCTTCATTATCTAAGAGATAGGTAGGAAATATTTAATAAATATATTACCCATTGCATCAAAATAAATATCATTTATAAAACATTCATTGTCTTTTGCTTGCCACCATCATACAGTGTATAGAAATGTGCCCAGTACAGAGGAGATTCACAAAGGTTTGCCTGAATTTTTCCCCTCAATGCATTCTCCCACTTACAGTCATCATTGCATAAAACGCATAAAACTACAACGCAGGCAGCAGCATATACCAACGACAGAACTAACGGTCTTGTGAGATTACAAAGAGTCTTCAGATAGGAGAAACAGCTTCAGGTATGTCTTAAAGTGGCACTTGCTCCAGCTCAGCTCTACAGTGTTTCAGAACTTGAGCCAAAGTTTACTTGAGAACTCCAAGTTACTTAACCAAAGAATAGAACATATAAAAGCTTTTTTGGAAAACAACAGAAGTTTAATAATACAGTAATAGTTGTAGTATCGTCCAGTAAAGGTGTATTGTAAAAATGTTCTGAATATTAATTTACCTCAGGTAACTTTAGAGTTGTAAATGCTGGCATTATAGTGAGGTAGACAGTAAAAAAAATAAAACCAAGTTCTTTTCTCCATCATTAGCACAGAATTTAAATCTTGCAATAATATCTTAAGGAAACGATAATGTTAGGTAAGGATGGAGTAATTGATTAATGCTTAATTCTGTACAACTCAAATATAAACTTTTAAAAATATTAGAAATTATAACATTTTGAGTGCATATAAGGTTTTGTACATTAAAAACATACAAACAAAAAAAAAAAAGAAATGCCTGTTGTTCATCTCCATTTTGCACTTTTCAGTCTGTTTAAATAAACAAATATTTACAACTTTTATATGAACAACCGTGCATCCAAAGCAAAATGTGCATTTTAAATTATTGCTCCTGGTCGAGTGTCTTTATTAGCATTTTATATTATTATTCTCTTCTCTTTTTTTTTAAATTTTTTTGTTTTATTGTTCACCAGTTTGTAGCTCTGCGAAACCAGAGAAGCAAATAATTCCAGAAATCAGTGGGGAAAAGCCTGAAACTACAAACGTCACAGTTACATTAAGAAAGGGCTGGGCATGCTTCGAAGTGCACTTTCCTCAGGTGAAGCCACAGCTGAGACCAAAGGTGGGAAAGGCAGAAACGCCTTTTCCAGCACGGCTTTTGTGTATAATACTGCTGCAGGTTGTGAGGGCTGCCGAAAGACCTGGCAATGCCATCCGTGCCCTGGTCCTGAAATCGAGGAAGTTTCCTTTCCAATCCGCCCAGGTTGTGCTTTCTGTAACACTTCGCTCTTCACAGTTTTTCATGGCTGTCTTAAAATTAAACCTAACTGGTAATTACAATCTTGAGCTTTTTCTTTTCTTTTTTTTTTTTTTTCCTTTTTTCTTTTCCCTTAGGGGAGGGATGTGGGGCCGGAGGCTATTTCTGGCTGGTAATCTTGCAGGAATGTGAAAGAGAGAGGGCAGAAATGGAACAGCCGTCTTCGGAGCAACTTCAGAGAGAGGGATCTGTCTCTCCCTCCCCCGACTCGTTTTGTACTCGGTAACTGCCCTCCCTCACCTTGACAGGGCGGGCGGGCGACGCTCTGCCAGACAAATCCCGGGGGCGGGCGAGGAGGAATCCCGACGGGGGCCCCGCAGCCCG
>JAOXOE010000343.1:37239399-37300526 GCA_028565055.1 Phoeniculus purpureus
CGCCCCGTGGGGGCACCCAGCCCGCCCCGCGGGGCGGTCCCGCCGTCGGGTGTCCGGGGGTCGCATCGCTCCCTCCGCGTTGTGGACTCCACGCGGGACGCGGGGAAGGATGCTGCGCGTCTTGCTGCTAGCCCTCGGGTACTGCTTCTCATTGATCCACCAGAGCTTTGGTGGGCTCAGGTGTCTTTGGGTGCTGCCATTTGGGATGCAGGCTGACACATGTGATGGTGATGCTCTTGCTCGAGGCTCTCCATATTTCCAGAGCTATGGGCCCCAGCGTGTGGCACAAGGCAGGGGTCTCTTAACCTTGGTGGAAACTGGGGGGCTCTCACCTTGGGATGGAGCAGGGCACAACTAGTAGACAGCCTTAAAGCAAACCTTTCCATCTGTCAGAGAGGGAAGAGAAAGGACAGAAGTCAAGTGACAGCAACTGTTATCCTTCTCTCAAAACCTGCACAGCTACCAAGGTAAAACCAGCCTGAGAAGACCATGGTGCTGGGCCAGCGCCTGAGAAACTGCAGCACTAGACAGGCAGCACTGACAAGAGAAGCAGTGTGACCTGGGGCTGGTAAGAAGGTTTCCTCAAAGTAGAGTATAGACTCTCCCTGCACTGGTTATGCAGAAGACAGCAGTGGAACATATGCAGGAGTGTTCACCCACCCCTTCCATTTGGCTATTCTGGGTGTATCCTCCACTGTATAACTGGTGTCAATTCTCCAAATGGTTTTATCCAACCATCCGTCTAGAGTTCACAGCCATGTACAAAGCACAGTAACAAGCTTGTCTTGCCCTATCTGTTTTGTTTCCTCCTTACTTCTTCCTGATGTTCTTCTCATCCTCCTTTCTGAACAATGATGCTGCTGTTACTGGCAGCCACAAGCCACTCTCCTCCATGTTCCCATGTTGTTTTCTTTGCCCTGTGCTGAGCTTCCCTTATCTCCTCTCCAGGTTTCCCCTTCTCCCTACCTCTCCTATCTCACCTTGAACAAGCTCTGCCACTGGTGGATCTTCCTCTCATTCCAAGAAGAGATTCCACAGTCTGAAGGCTGCAAGTGTTAGCTGTGAAAGCTCAGACCACAGCAAATAAGGGGAATCTGGCTTTCACCCCACACTGAATCTAATATTTCTGACCAATCTCCTTCATCTTTAGCTGCTCTTTAGAGATCACCCAGTAGTGCACCGGCCTTTCTTGTCTTTTTCTTCCCCCTTCTAATTTTCTACCAAGAGAGGATTGGCCTTTTGGCACAGCTCCCAGAGCATTACTCAGGTCACTGGGATGAGGTAGATCCAAACAGGGCATATGCAGCAGGATCTAGTCTGGTAGGTCCCAGTTTGCCTGTAGGAAGTTTGGTTATGTTGTGCTCCTAGCTCCTGGGGACACATAAGAGGGGAGATGAGTGTGAAGGGGACATTCAAAGTAAGCAGGGGACTGAAGTTCCAGGCTGCATCTCTGCTAGGGAAGAAGATACCTCCAAAGCAGGGGCTCACACATTGCCCTGAAACCCTCCACACAGGGCTGACTGAGCTCCTTGATGTGGTTTTGGCCCATGCCAGATATCACTTTCCCATTCAGTGCCCAGGCCTGTTACAAGATGTGACTTGTGCCGGGGGCTGTCCCTAGACAGCTATTTGGATATGACCGTGTGGATGTGGGACACACTGTATAGCTCAGATTAGAAAAACGGGCCCACCACTGCCTTGGCTTCTTCTTAGTACAATAGAGGTGCTGGCAGATGAACTGTGAAGGAACAGGGCTAAAAAAAGAGTATCAGTGACAGTGCAGAAATGAGGCAAGTGTTCTGCAAAACCAATTCCCACATCACTCTGTCTCATCTTTTCACCCCCTTTTATTTATTGTCCTCCTCCTGCCTATCCCCTGGCTTTACAGCTGTCCTCCTGACCATTCCCCTTCTTTTTCATCAGCTGCTTTCTACTCTGGGACTTTCCCCTCTCCTTCTGTGCCTCTGGCTTTACTTTTCTGATGCCTCACTTTTGTTACTTCTGCTCTTCTTTGTTGCTCCCATCTTTTCTGCTCTGTACTTAGCATTTTGGCTGATTTTTCTTCCTATGACCCAGTTCCTTCCGGAGCCTTATCATCACTTTTTTGTTCCCTTCTGCCTCTTTTGTGCTCTCTTTACTTATTCCACAGTCCCGCCTGCTATCTCCAATCAGCTGCCCAGCTCCAGTTTCTTCTCCATCAACTTCTGTTCAACCCTAGTCCCCCAGGCTCTTTCTTTTCTCTCCTGCTGCATTTCATTGTCCTATTTTCCTTTCCTGATATTGTTTCCACTTGCCACATCCCCTCCTTGTGGTCCCCAGTGCTGCTGCTGCACTGCTGCCCTTTCCCACTCCCACCCTGCTGGTTTTCAGGGTCTCTTGCTGCTCCTGGAGTGTCTATTCCCTTCCTGCCTTTGTCTCTCTGTCTGTCTCTCCTCTTTCCTCTTTGTTCTTGGCTTTCTCCTCCCTTGGCTTCCTCCTCTCCCAAGGGGAGGTGGTTTCATACTAATGCAAAGCTGCAAGAGTTGAGTAGTCTTAAGAGCAACTTCCATCAGCCCAATTTAATTTCTACCTGCTGCTTTTGCATGTTTTAATGCAATCTCTAAAACTGACTCAGACAGCTGCTTTCCATCCATGCTTCTCTATCAGGGGCCTTACTCGAAGCTCTCTGCAGCCAACAGAAGTCTTTCTCCTGGCTCCAGCAACCTTTTGGGCAATTCAGATTACAGGGATGGGGGGGCACGTGCCCTAGAGTTAGCACTTTAAGACAGTGACACACACCAGATGATAGTGTACAGGCAGTAGTAACAGACATAAAGTAGACAGCGCTGCTTTCCTGCCTATTTCTTGAAGAATTAGGCCCCTTATTCAGGGTGTCCCTTTGCCATTTCGGAGGACAATGCCATTGTTCAATACAGCTAATCACCGGGACAGTCACTTAAGGAAGCGACAAAGCATAGGAACCAAGGAGATGCAGCAACCGCGGTGCCTTATGCAGCTGCAGGGTCAGATTACTGCAAGAGGCTTGAATACATCAAACCATCTTAAGAAGCTTGGGCTTTCGAGTGGCATTGAGAAAATCCTGTGGAACTGGACCTAGGAACCACAGACAGGATCAGGCTTCTCCCGGGGCAGCACAAGAATGAATCAGCGCCTGTGGAACACTTGGCCTTTGAAGCTCGGCAAAGGGCGTAATAACGGCAGCAACAATAAGAAGAGTAAAATAATAGCAGCCACCAGAAAAGAAGAATAGCATTTTAAAAAATTATTTCCTTTCTGGTTTTCTCAACAACAGAAGTTGGCCAGATTTCCATTTATAATTGCAATATAAAAAATTTGGTAACAATTATTATTTTTGTTATTTCAAGTATGTTTCTCCAAGCTACAAACCAGTTCTAAAACCAGTTTCAATAATTCCCTTGCACAAGTACACACAGTTTTCACATCTTCTGAATATTTTCCTTTCTGTGAATTTGATCTTCTGAGGAAAAGAGAAATCATCAGAAGCAAATTTGAAAGCCAGGACACAGTCAAAATAAAATGTTTGGGGTTTTTTTTCCCTGCAAGTTTAAGGGAATTTTCTCCACGAAATGAGCAGAAACATTGAGGACTAATGTCAGAGGTTCAACTTCATCCCTACACAAAGCCTAAGCATTACTTATTTCATCTCTGGTTTGGGGCCTTTCAGAAGAGCTGGTGTGGTGCAGAAGTGTCACTAGTGCAGAGCTGAGCACTTTGCAGACAGTTTCACTTAATATCTTCTACTGTCTTACAGTTGGCTTGTGGCTTATTTTAACATGAATGATCCATTGTAGGGCTTTTATTTCTGTGAACCAAAATCATTCTATATTAACATAAGTAGAAAATGTACCCACTCAAAGTACGGGCTTCTTCCCTCTTTACCACAAAAAACTCCAAAGAAGCCATGGTCAAACCACATAATCAAGAGGTAGGGATTCCCTCCTTCCAAGCTCGGCTGCCTTGCTCTCATCTAAGAGCACTCTCTGGGATGGAGTACCAGGCTCTCTTCTCTGTCACTTGCATTCTGGACCATCACACCAGACAAATTATTATTATTTAATTATTATTTTGACTTAATACAGCAAACCATAATCTTTCCTTTTCATATCTGTTTCAGCCTGCCTGCTCTCCAGACTGTTGGCATAAACCTGAAACGCCCAAGTGGACCAAGAACTGTACTTGTTCAAAACGATGGTGTGTGAGCTAACAGGAGGTGAAGACACACACTCACATAAATAGAGTTGCTTTAGGAGAGTCTGAACCAACTCTCACATACTGGTTCTCCAAGGAAAGTTCTGTTTCACTTTCCAAACATTCCGTGAGGGATCTGTGTCTCTCCCAGTGCCCCACAGCCCGCGGGGCTCTTCCAGGCGAATCCCGGCTCAGCTTCACAGCCTGGGGATGGATTTTCCCCTTTCTCTTCCTTTTGCTCCTGCTTTTGGCAGTTACTCTTTTCACAAGAAAAGTCAGGAGAAACAGCAATGCTAATCCCATAACTTACTGTTGCTTTTCACAGCGTTTTATTTTGCCACGAACCAGTGGCAATGCCGCTTCTCCGCAAGCTCTCTGCATTTTTGTCACTGTCTTAGATTAGAACCATATTGTCTCTCATCCACAGTTTAAGACTTAATATACGGGCACGGAGAGTGAAGCCACTCCTGCATTCTTGGTGCGTCAAAACACATCCTGACACTGGAGAAACAAATTGCAGTCTATGGAGCAGGGGAAAGGCAAGAGGTCTGCAGGAGCGTTTCTGCTTTCGTTTGCTCTGGTGGAGAAAACTAAAATCATGTAAGAAATTATCTTTCCTGTTTAGGATAGATTTGGGCTTGAAAAAGTACGGCTAACTTTGTAAACATTAAAATAGAAGCAATAAAGATGTGAAATTTCACACAGGGGATCTACAATGTTTGTATAATTATAAGCATATGGTTCCTTTGCATGAGGTCTCTGTTATACTTTTATTTACTAGTGCTTGGGGAAAACAGAGGTTCTCAAATTCAGTGTTTATTTACATGTATAAGGAATGTCACAGTTCCCATTAACCTGTCATAATCTGCATGTCTGCCTGAGAACTCCAGCTATATAACTCTAACCACCACTTATTTTATCATTTCTAATTTGTTCAGCTATGCTGCTAGCTCAGACAACTGTCATTTCTAAATAACATTGATCCCACTGCTGGTGGCGGGATGGGAACCACTACTGCCGCAGTGCCGTCTGCTCATTTCAGCTCTTGGGGGGCTACAAGTGAAAGGCTGTTGCCCTGATGCAGTTTTCTCTCTTCTAAGGGCTTTAGTGGCATTTTAATGTATTGTTTTCTTTTTAGTCTGACCTTCCATTAGGCTGTGAACCCAGCCCCAGAGGATACTCAGCGTTTCTTCTCTGGGGCAGAGTATCTGCATATCCTAATTTTGTAGGACACAAAAGGACCTCAACCCCAGCAGGATCCAGCCGTCCATTTGTGGGCTGAGTTTTGCTATTTGCTTTCTTTAATACTTCGTGGCCATATGTCTCTGGCTGCTCTTTGCTTCAGTGCAACGAGTGCAGAAGCCCATATCTGCACAGAGCCACTTCTGGTCCGAGAAAAAATGTGGAATAATTTGCGGGCATTTCTTGGAGTTTTAAATTCTACATGAGGATACTTACTGTTTGGACAAGCTAGATTTAACTGTAGGTTTTAGGGGGTGAGCACCTCAGCTCAGGCTTCCAGCTGTGGATTTCTCAGGCTGGTGCCGTGAAGCAATGCTGTCACAAAGGAACTCAACCACATCTTCTCCCTGCATAGGGACAGGGACACACAGCAGATTCCTTTTTAAAGATAGATTAAGGAGTCTGTACAAACTGCTGCATCATCACAGTTTGGCCTAACAGCATGAAAGAATTTATTCCTATCCTTTCATTTTACAACTCCTTTCTCACTCCTCTCATTTCCCTCGATCCCTCTCATCACTTCAGCACTCTATGGGCACTTTGAGCACAGCCACTGGGTTACTAGCATCGAGATGCAGATCAGCAGCTCGCCTGAGACCGGAAGATGGGGGTACCAATGCAATACCTCAGGAGTTTAGTGTCATCGCTCCTTGCTGCTATTTCTGCCACGTTCCTTGTTTCAACTGCAAACTCTTCAGGACAGGGTCTGCTTCCTGCTGTACCACTGCTATTCAAGATTTCTCTTGGTTTAGTCACTTAAATGCAGTACACTAGAGCCAGCAATGCTGAGCCCACTGGGTTTTGTTTACTAACCTCCTGAGCAAAGACCTGCAGCCATTTCCCCTAAAGAATCCCCTTTAGGAGCAGTGTAGGAGCTTTGCTGTGGACTGACCCAAAGCAGGGAGTGCCAGCTGAGCAGCCTCTGGCAAAGGGAACCAGCTCCTAGGAAGCACAAAACTGATGCAGTCCCTTGCTTGTGCTTTGTTGTTGGAAGGAGCTGTGCTGCAGCAGTCACCAGGCTGTGACATTCCCAGACTGAGAAGGTTATGCTTGAGGAGAGTAGCAGGGGAAGGGAGATGCAAACTGAACCATGGGATAGTGACAACTGGCATGTTAGTTCCACTGTTTTCTCCCATATTCTGTTGGAGTTTTTTGTTTGGTTTACTGAGGAGGGAGTGAAATGCATAGAGGTGGAGAGAATGAAGGAAGAAGAGGATAAGGAAGGAAGGCAGGCAGTGGTTTTATATCAAAAGATTAGATGTCAGATGGATCTGCCCTACTGAATAGAGGGAGACCCTCAGTGCAAATTCAACTTTGTCTCAGAAAATATCCCCCCTCACTGCAAATGTTCCCTTCCCTTTACGTTTTCATTTTTGCATTTTAAAACCTCAGTCACTGTAAAAAGCCACTTCTCCTGTCTCTGGTACAGGGCAGGAGACAGGCACCCCAGAGGGAACCTGCTGAGTTTCCTTGGGGAAACTTTAACTAAGAATTTCTCCAAGGGGCAGCGCTAGGGCACACAGGTCCCCTGAGCCAGCTGCCACCAAGAGCTTCCTTGGCACAATGACCAGCAGTGGTGTCCACATCCTTTCTTGGTCCCCAACAAATTCAGCTGCTTTGCTGAGTAAAAGCTGATTACACAAGCAGCACAATGTTATCGTTAGAGGCTTCCTATTAAACTGTGACTATAAATACTGGCACAGGGAGGATAAAGCTTCCTCAAGCTAAGTGTGTTAGCAGCTAATGTATCCTTAAACATTGTCCACAGAACCCACTGGCTGACCAAAATGTTTATCAGCGCTACCTCTTAGGAAACCAAGCTGGTTTATTTTCAGTTCCTCCAACAGCCTCACATTTAGTGCAGTAATGTGGTTACCTTTTACATAAAACTGATTCATCACACAGACTCCCCAAACGATTTTCAACAACACAAAGGCAGAAGAATAACACAAAATAATACCCAGGCTGGAAAAGCAGCCTTCACCAGCCAGGTCACAGCAAAACCCTCTTTCCCAGAGTGTATTTCAAATCCTTTGCAGCTTAACCATAATTCTGGGTGTTCTTGTTTAAAACTCTTGTTCTGGGATTAATTAAATTGTCTGGTCCAATCTTTGAGCTACTGGTGTGTCCACTTATTCTTCATGTAGAGTGGGGTTTTTTTCTACATACAGGAGCAGTGATAGCAAACCAAGGCAATGCCAGCATGCTGTAGCAAACAGAGCCCTAAAAGAGAAGCGGCTGCTGCAGTGTCACCTCTCCCCACTGATGCCATCACTGGCTCGGCACAGGGAATCACCCTCATGACCTTCCTACTGCCACATGGCTGCTGGTGTGGGCAAACTCAAGCAAGGCAGGAAGGAAATGGGATGATGGCAGCCTGAACATGTCAGTGCATTTAAAGGCAGAAACATGGGCATTGCTCCTGTATTTTATCTGTCCCAATAAAGCAGCAAAGAGGTCCTTCAGGAAAGCCAAGCTGAAACTGTTCTAGTGTAGATAATGACCCCCATGCCCATCATGGATGAAAGAGAGCATAAACATGCAATACTTTGGGAAATGCTGGCTTGCCTCTGAATTTCCAAGGTCCAGAGTGATTTATTCGTTTTGGGCCTGAGCCCAAAGCCATCCACAGGCAAGGGGAGTCTTGGCTGGGGCAGAGGGTCAATCTTTTTATGGCAGGACTATTTAGGGTGATTGGAAAAGAACTGCTTCTGTTTAGCCTGTGTCGTCCTTGCGCAGGGAAGGTGCTCCCACCAACGTTAGTGGGAATTCTGGTTGCAGTTTAACTTCCTCATGCGCCAAGGTACCCCACAGGAAACAGTTCACATGTGTGTGTGTCCAAATCAGTTCTTAAAGCTGCTGTGCCTTTCTCCTCCCTACAACGCAAGAGCAGGCACTCTATAACTGCTAAGAAAGGCTCTCTGGAAGGTGTTTTATTAACTATAGTTGGGGAAGAAAATGAAACTGAAAAGGATACGACTGCATATTAAACTACATGAAGTGGTCGTGACAACTGGGGATCTCGGGATCATAAAATTTTAACAGCTGAATGCAATCTATGGGGATTTTCTATTTCTCTTTTTTTTTTTGTTAAGTTTAAGAAGGAAAAAGAGCGGGAGGGGGAAAAAAAGAAGCAAACCTTCATTTTGCTCGAGTGAGCAGCTCAGCTTTCTTTGCTTTGTATCAGGAGTTGTCTTTACTTCTCTATAAATCTCAGGACTGCCTGTGCTCAGCTGACACCATCATTTTTGCGGGGCAGGGATTCCACAGCAGGAGGTGTTCAATATCCCCAACAGCAGCATGACAAGAAATGGAAACCAGAGCAAAGCAGATTATAGGGAGGCTTCTCCAGCGCGTGCATAATTTTAAAATCTTACCAAATAATTAATCAACATCAAATTTTGCCTCAAAATTAATCAGACTCTTTTGTGCCTGAAGTCCCACGGTAGTTCTTCACCAAAAAGACCAAGCTGCAGGGGAAGTCAATAGAAACGCTTGGCTGTTTGGCCGGGCATCTTCAGCCCGGGCTTTTCCTTATGTACTTTACCTTTGCTCTAGCACCGCTTTCTTCTTGGTGATGTCAACGCTTGCTTTAAGGTAGCTGAGGAAATATTTCACAGACTGAGCTTTATCAGAGCTACAGAAAAGGAAAGCATGGGCCAGAAATAATGGGGCTTATTCCCCCAAAAAAATAATGCATGCATTTAGAAAACAAGTCCAGAAATATCTATAACTTATCATAATCATGTTCCTTGGTAGCTCCACAGAGGACTGCCTCATTCATTCAGGGAGTAATGGGGTATTACTCAGCATAGTGAAGTTTGGTGGCTCTCAGTCTGACTCAGACGGCTTTGCTCAGACAACCCTACAAACAAGTGTGTTTCCTAAGTTTGTTTTTATTCCAGTGTCTGTTAAAAAGCAAGCCAGCTCCAAACTCCCGACTTCACCTTCCAGTGGCTACATGTGAATGTTTGTTTATTAAAATAACATAATTTTTCATTTACCAATGCCTCACAAAGCCTACAGGCTACAGCAGCATCCACACGTTTGAAGTCATAGGTTTCACAGAGCAGATGTTGGGTTCTGGATAAACTCTTAAGCCTCAGTTTTGAGAACAGGTATATGGTGCTGTGTGCTCAATCCCAAGGCTCAGAGCAAGGCAGGATGGAGGAGTGAAGCTGCCAAAAGAGCCGATGCTGGCCTGGGGAGTTTTCACCTTCAGTCTCCCAAGGTCTCCTGGGAGCAACTTCCTGAGTTGCCCTACATCTTGATTGCCATGTTTATTCCACAAAAGTAATTTGGAAACACCTGTAGGAGGGCCAAAACAAACAGCAGCAGATGGTGATCGGAAAATGTCATGATGTCATGAGTTACCCTTTGCCCAGGTGGCTGGGAAGGGAGTTAGGCACATCACAGGGAGACCTGGCAGCCCATAGCAGTGAGCTGCACAGAAAACCACTGGTGGGCAACAAAATTTTGACTGAACTCAGTGACTGCTGAGAGCTGGGATGGGAATCCTGCCTCTGAATTTGAAGGAATATTCCTGAGCTGTGACAGACTTCTAAACAGCATGTACAGCAAACATTTTGGAACTAATGTGAGCCTTCACCACATGATATAGTGAAGCTGCTGCCACTCCCTTGGGCAGAGCTGGGAGCTCAGAGCTGCTGGCACTGAAACACACGGTCCAAGAGAAGAGTCTAGAGAAGGCCAGCCTGCAGCAGGACCAAACCTCAGGGGTTGAACTACGTGATGTATTTTAGCGGCTGCTATGAGGTGCTGGGCAGCGGGAGGCTTTTCTTCTCCTCCAGGTGAAACTGTCACCACAGAGGGTCCTTGGAAAACCCACGGAGCCTTCCCACGAGTCACTGAAACAGACAGACAGCCCGGGAACACACTGCCCACGAGGAACAGTCAGTGGAAACAAGGATCAGCCTCGCTCCTCTTGTCCCAGACACCAGTGGGTGACACGGACCGGGCAGTGCTGGGCCTGGCCCATCGGCTCTGGGCAGGCTCCTATCCCCGCAGACCAGACGGGCCCTCGCCCCGAGGGGAGCGCAGAGGCTGTGCCGGCTCCCCGCGTGTTTCCTCATCAGCTCGCACCTCTCATTTACAGACGGCCCGCGGAGCCGGCTGCGCACCGAGAGCGGGGCTGCAGGAGGGCAGCGCCTGCCTCGACCCGACCCCAACACCGCCTCTTCCGTCCCGCTCCCGAGGGGGCCGCTGGCTGGTGCGGGGAGCAGCCAGTCCGCGCCGTGCCTGGGGCGATGGCGCCACCTGGCGGTCAGAGCGAGCAACTGCTCCGCGTCCTCTGTCGTCCCGCTGGGTGCAGCGGCTGCCCCAGGGGACTCTCCCGCCCTTTGCTGCGGGTGCTCCCGCGGAGAACATCGACTTTCCAGGGATTCGTGCTTCTTCGCGTGTCCTCAAAGGACATTTTATAATCCCTATGAAAGCTCTGCCTGAGGTTGTGGGCTCAACTGCGAATCGATCAACCCAGCGTGAGCTCAAGGCTCTGCACGGGCTTGAGCCCCTGAGCCATGGCCAAACCCCTGGCCTAGGTATCGATCATCAGTGTCAGAAACACACCCGTGTTTCCAGATCGGTCTTTTGTGATGCTGCAAAGCACCAAGCTATCAATTGCGGCGAACAGAGTGATGTTATGTGTGGATTTGCCAGCCTGCTAGGTGGCAATGACTTCCACCAAACCACCAAGGCTGACACCTCAGGCAGGCACTGTGGTGTCTAGTGAAGCAGGAGCCATGAGCTAAACATTTCAGCATCCTAATGGGCTGTGAGGTGACACATATGGCTTTGGCCCTCTGCTAGGACTCGGGTGCAGCAGTGAGGTTCCTCTGAGGCACCCATGCCCTGCAGGTCCCTGTTTTCCACTGCTTGGAAAGATTTCTTCTTGATATAGAATGGCCTTTTAATGACTTTTCTTTCCTAATACTCACATGTATTTTATCTTTTCCAACTTCCTGATAGATGTAACAGCCTGCTTTCCATTTTCACAGTGTGTTTTGCCCATGAACTTGATCTTCTCATCAGATGTTGAGAGCTGCGGCGACAGTTGGAAAGCTCTTGGCCCACATTTGCTGTTCCAGACCACACCTTCTCCTTGAGGAATTCCCAGGCTTTCAGCTCAAGACTGTGATCTCTGTAAACCCTTGTCTGTGATGTCTGAATATTTGTAATAGTTCTCATTGCTCAGGATTTAGCACTGTTCAAGTGCATGGTACAGCTTGCAATTCACTGGGAGAAATGTGTCAGGCTTCTTTCAGCAAACCTTCCTCACCTCCTCAGTCTATGCTGTGCACACAGGATGGCTCTTGAGGTGTGCTGGGGCAGAAATCATTGCTCCTTCAGCAGTCAGCAGAAAACTTCTCACCAGCTTTGCTGAGTTCATGCCCTGCCTTCCATGCAGGCACCTTGCTGCTGTCCCCTGCAACTTTTGTGCAGTGTGTCAGCCCAGCCCCTGATGAGGATTTCAGCTGTCATAAGCTACATCCCCACATGGCTTATGGTGCACAAACCTGGCTTGCTGCTGTCAGCCACTGGCCACCTCTGCTAGATCCAAACAGCTCTGCAGCTGTGAGCCCTGATAGAATCTGTGGGGTGCAGAAGAAAGGCATCACTCTTAAACTTACTCACTGCGGGCATGGGAAAGATCGAGTCTCCACGCTGTGCCTGGACCTCTTAGCGCTTCACAAGCTTTGGTGTGCAACAAGGGAGAGCCTGAGAGTTCCAGTGAAAGAAAAAAGCTCACAGTACATAAATAATATTTAGGACTAATGGAGCTGTAAGAACAATAATTGGAGAACTACATGCTGGTAAAGTTTTATCACACAATAATACATATGGCACCAGCAAAGAGAGTCTCTGATTTCTTTGCTTAAGTGTGTAAAACACCGCACTTTTATAAAAGCAGCCATTCCTACTCTGTTATGCTGTTCAGAATATGTTTGAAAAGCACATTAAAGTGTGGGGAAGTGTCCAAAAAAGTTGGATCTGTCTGGTTTATGACTGACAGGAAAGGCCAAGCAATTATCTGAACTCCTGATGGGACAATTTTGTTCAGATGTATTTTGGGGTCAGGAGGCAAGGATTTCATCACAGAGAGTTCTTCAGCTTATGAAATGTACAGTGTGTCCAAAACAAGGTCTGAAGTTGATTAGACAGAAGTATTCAAAAGGAAATGATTTACATGACAGCCTTGGATGTATTGTCCTCTCAGCAAGATCCACCCCAGCAAGGCTGAGATAACTTATGTATGAAGTAGGGCTTGCGGACCCTGTGAGACTATTCTTTCTTTGCAGGGAATTACTATATAAATCTTCCTGAACCAGGTGAGAATGTAGGAACAGTTCCTTAGCTGGTGTAAATCAGTGTAACTCCACCAACAGAGCTGGTTTGCATCAGCACAAAACTGGGGCCATGGTTTCTAGATGGGCTGAGAGGCTTTGCTGAGTTTGTCAGGTGCTTTGGAAGGGGCATTTCGGGGCATTTTTGCTCCATTTCTAAGTAACTACAATGGACAAATGACAGGTTCATGGATTTTTGTGGGCCCCGTGGACAATGATGCTGGTGTGGTTGCGTTCAGCACAAGCTGTCTGGGCTGCCTGGACAATACCGGGGCCTTTCCCTCTTCTGCAGAACAATCCACACACGTGTGTAGCCTTGTCGTGGCCACTGGCCACACGGGTTCTGCTCGGCAGCAGGTTCCAAAGCCAAAAGAGACAGCCTTCTTGTCACATCAGGCTTTGCACACTGAGGACACCTGCAGTTTGCTCCAGTAGGCAGCAAGAAGACAGAGTTTGGCTGGTGCAGCATTTCACAGAATCACGGAATCATTCTTCTTTATCACCTGGAAGGCACAGAGTGCCTTTGCAGGGAAGGATCACCTTGAAGCTATTAAAAAAAATCCCGTTTCCTTGCATTTTCAGCTCTCTCTTCTTTTCCTGTTGCTGTTTTTATTATTATTATTTTAAATTGCAGACTATTTGGAAGGGTTTTATCATTGGTTTGGTTAAACGTTGTTCCTTATTTCCACTCCTTTTGCGTTTTAGTCTCAAATCCTGGCTGGAGGCAGAGTCTGCTGTGAGAGACGGGGAATAGATACTTTAAAATTCAAGCAGGTTCACTCCTGCAAGCTTTCTTCTTCCAGGTGAGATCCCTTTCTCACACCTTCTTAGACGGCTTTGCAAAGGTCCCCCAAGCTTTTAGCAAGGCAGGCTGGATGTCTCCAGGAGATTTATTATGAGTCACAACTTAATCAAAGAACCAAGGAAGATTCATTTTTCATGCAGCTTGTACAGCATCATCACCTGGGAGACTCCGCACTAGTAAATCTTGCTGCCATGCTGTGAAAGGTGATCCCAAATTTTCAGAGCCTCCCCAAATGCAAACTGAAGGGATACACTGCTTTATGTCTCCTTCCAAGCTGCAAAGAAATATGTTTGGGAAATAAGCCCTTTAGATGGCAGTTTAATTTGGGGCAGATGTGCCCAACAGCTATGACATCATCCCAAAGCAGGTCTTTTCTCCTCCTCTGCTCTTCCCCTCCCCAGCTTTACAGGAAAGATACGGAATGTAAAGGGATTTATCAGGTGTCTTATCATAAATGTGCTTTATATCCTGAAGTGCCTCTGTGAGCTGGTTCTCCTAGGTAGAGCCAGCTGTTCTCTCTGAATGAGGACAAATAAACAGAAATAAGATTGTGCACAGGAAAGAAAGACTTCCCAGCAATCACGTGTGTTGTGGGAGAGAAGAATGAAATCAAATATACAACCCGTTTGTCTTCAAGCATGTGACTTCTTTTGCTGTCAGAACCGTAGGGGAATTTGCTTTCTTCTGCAAGGGAATTCAGCTCTGGATTTAGCAGCCTGCAGAGATCTGGAGACACCACCTTCAGCTGGTAAATCAGGGTCTGGAAGCTCTGCCGAGACAGCAAGTGTGATTGTCAAGGACTGTCATGGTGCTATCTGAATGCCCCTCCTGAAAAACTTTACCTACCACCAAATTAATTTAACACCAATTAACATTCACCATCGTGCTTGAGCAACACATGGGTGGGAGACGCCAAGTACCTGGGAAATGCCCAGTGAGTTTAGGTACCTCCCAAGAGGAGACAAAATCACAGCTCAGCATCTGGGTGGATTTTTGAGTCTGAAGTCCTCACTAAGTGTGCTTATATCACATGATGGAAGGGAATCCACTGTGCTTTCACCACCAAAATCCCACATTTTATCGGGTAAAGGGGAAAAGGAAAACGGCTTCCAGGACAAGGAGTGTTGCTCATCGCTGTGCAGCGCTCGCTGGGAGAACAGAGTGGCACATGCTGGCGCTCAGAGGGCCAAGGGGAGCATAAACATCTGCTTAAATGAACAAAGAGGAAGGAAAGATGCTAAATAAAAACTAAAAAGTCTGCCACAGCATTCACTCCTTTTGCTCTTGAAATATCTGCAGCCAGCAATGCTCATGGCAAGCACCAGGGATAGGAGAAGGCTGAGGAAGGGGAAGCACCAGCAGTCCCAGCCTCTTCACACTTGCTGCTGCTGAATCACAGATAGCTCTGCAGAGCCTCTTTGGGGCTGGGCGAGCTGTTGCCAGGATTGTCACATCTTCAGGCCAGCGTTTGGAGCGTGAAGAGCTCACTGACCATTCTGATGTAACTGGTGGGGCAGGATTTACCCAGACATGACAGAAATATTTGTTCCTGGGAAAAAAAATGGAAAAAAGAAGGATAAGACTTATTTTTACTGCAGCCATTTGGTCTTGGCTTTGAGAAAACTATTTCAAGCCGTCGCCTTTCCTTGGGCGGATCAGTGGGCCAAATCCAGTGATAAATACAAAACTCTGAGATCATTATTCCCCTCTTGGAGTTTAATTGATTAAAAGCTCCATTCTGTTTGGTTGGGCCACAGTCCAAAGCCCAGTGACCGCCCCGCTTCAGCAAAACGCTGAAGTAGGGTATTCTCGCAATGTAAAACATCGCTTGCGCTTCTCCTGATAGGAAACAGACAGAAGTCCACCACGTCTCTATCTTTAATCATTCGTACCCTTGCATTCATCTTCCTTGAGGCTACCAAAATCTAGCTTGAGAATATTGTCCTCCCTGATGTTAGCAACATCAGCTGGGTCTTGTTTAAAGTCCACAGGATTTAAACTGCGCTTTCTAGCCAGTCCTAAGCAGTGATTTGCAGCAGTCCTGTGTGTGCAAGCTGGAGTATTTCATCATTAAACTCTGCCTCACTTTTGATTTTAAGTGAGGATGAGCATTTCAGGTCAAAAAGAAATTCAAACCCCTTAAACCTATCCACCTAAACTGCAGTAGGTGAAACTCGCTTTCCACAAGAATTCCCAAGGATATTATGGCAAATTTCCCCAGCCTTTCCACAGCTGCACTGGAAGAGGGCCAGCAGGCTCCAGGCAGTATCAAATTGAAAGTAAAGGTGTAATATACACAGCCCAGAGCTACCAGCACTCAGGGCTCTGCCCCGGATCCCCCAGCTGCAGGGGCTGCTGTGGCACCCAGTGCACACCTGGCCCCAGGCAATCCAAGGTAAAAATGATTCAGGTCTTCCCTTATGACAAAGTCCCCTCGCTCCTGGAGCATCTTCTGCAAGCTGGTGCCAGAGAAGCACAACCAGCCTTCTCCTGTACTCTCCCAAGAGGACATTTCTGTTCCTTCTAGGTTTCCCTCCACCAAAGTAGGTTTCCCCAAGATTCCTTCTCCGAGGAGCTGCCTTTTCCAGTCCGTGTAAAGCCGTGTCCTTCCATTTGCTGAACTCCCTGCAAGGTCTGCATGGAAATGTTAGTGCTGTCTGGAATCACAGACAATTATTTTTAGCTTTAAATATCAGCAGCATGACACCCTTCAGCCTTTCCAGGGCTGCAGGTGCTGCTAGTCTCACTGCTGGCTGCCAGAGGTGTTGGGGTTTGGTTTGGAGTGAACTATGGATGGATTCAGGATGAGGGAAGGAGCATCGGCAGAAGCTGCTGCCTATGCAGGGTGCTACCTTCTCTCCTCCTCCTCTTCTTAGCAGTTTCCTTGGGTGCTTGGTAGTAGCATCAGGCTCAGGATCATTGCAGGCTCCAGCACTCATCAGCAGTAGGTGACTCTGTGTTTAACAATGTGGGGTTTGTCAGTTTTTAAATAGCAACTGCCAGATGATGCTTTGCGACTGGTTGGACAAGAGTCCTCCTCCTCACAGCCTGGCATGGCATGGCCAAGGCAGCTCTGATTTGGAAGAACAAAGGTGTTTCTCCTCTCTTGGTGACAGGCAGGGAGCAGCAGTAGGTACCTTGGCTAGGGTGAGGCATTTGAATGCATCCCCCGTGATGTTTTTGTAAGGCAGATAAGAAATACAGGTAGATGAAATCACCAGGCAGTGGGTGCACAGGTGGTTGAAAAATATGCTGAACTTACCATGGTTTCCCATCAAACTGAAAATTCTTTTTTAATGGGGTCACCCAGGGTCTCTTTGGGGCCTGTTTTAGGTCAATATTCTCATCAGTATCTTGGATAATGGAATAAAGTGTGCTTAGAAAATAAGCCCATTGCACTAAGCCAGGGGGATTGTAAGCGTACTGGGGCCCAGGATTAACATTCAAAATAGCTATGAAAAGTTGGAGAGGTTTTCCAGAATCAACAAATGGAACCAAAGAGGGACATGTGCAAAGTGCAAAGAGGTCAAAAGGATTTGCATTGAAACAGGGAGTGACCAGCCAGGTGAGAGTGAGTTCACTCTGGATGACCACGGAGACACCCTTAAGAGTACCCACAGGGATGAGAAAGTCAGGGGCTGGGTGGTAGTTTAACGGTACCGAGAACTTCTGAGCTTAAGTGCTGCATCCAGCACAGGGCATCACCTTTTAAGAAAGAAAATTAAATAGAAAGCCCTTAGAAACCAAGAAGGGTGTTAAGAGCCTGACCTGTGAGGAGAGGTTGAAAGAGCTTGGAGTTGTTTAGTCTAGTAAAGAGAAGATGGATGGGTCTGGAGGGAGGATAACAGCCTTCAAAGACTACTGTAACGAGGATGAAAATCTGTTGCCTTGATATCCACTGAGAGTGGGACCAGGAGTAATGGGCTTAACTGGAAGTGATGGAGATTTGAATTGGGTATTAGGACAAACCAGCTATAATCAAAGATAAGCTCAGGAGCAGGGCACCTTTGTGGGCTGGCAGAGTGCAGTCATGAGAGCGTTTTTTAAGAACAGGTTAGCTGAACACCTGCTGTAAATGATCTGTTAGCTCGTCTCACCTCAGCCGCAGGGAGTAAGTCACGCTCTGCAGTTTCCCTGCAGTAATTTACTGGAGTTTTGCTTGCAAGAGCTGAGGGAGTTCTGTCAATATCTCTTGGTCTGTTGCTCGGGAAGAAGGGCAGCTCTGCCTTAAGGAAAACCCAGAAGTATACTTCAGACATGCGTAACCTCAGCCACGTGGTGGTTGGTACTTACACAGGCACTAGCCACAGTTTATAGAGCAGGACATTGCAGAGCTCCACTTAAATTCAAGCTGTCCTCAAGCTTCCTCATTCAGCTGGATTGCTCCTGACATCTCCCAAGGTACTTGAGAGCAGCAATGAAGTTCTTCTCTCAAGTGTTGCTCCTGATGGCTAAGCAGTTTGGTACGTGGAGGCAGCTCTCACAGGAACCATCTCACACCACAGTGCTGAGGTTATAAATGAAACTAGAATCCATGACACAGATCCTAATTAATGTGCTAAAAAGTAAAACATCAAAGCTGTAAATGGCAAAAACAACCTAATGTTTTGTACATCAAACCAGTGGTACACCAGAAACTCACTGTCTTCCTATTCCTCCACCTTTAGGCTGGGATAAAAAGTGCTTTTAAAAAAGCAGATGGTTAAATGAGACGTGCAATCTGCTTACTATTACAGCTTCTGCCCCAAGCTGTGAATCAGTGCCTCTTCACTGCGACAGTCAAGGGTTGTTTGAGCACACAGGTTTTTGTTTGAGGAAACAGTAATAATGGTCTGCTCAATGATAAATAGTCACTTCTCCTTTAGAAGCACTTGTTATCACCTCCTTGTACCAAATATTTTTAGTACTAGCAAAGTATCTTCTTTTCAGCTCTCTTGAGACATCTGCTCTCCATATGGCAGATTTGCCTCTGCTTCCACAGCCTGTTTCTGGGAAGTGGACTCCTGATATGACAAATTGGAATTATTTCCAGGTCTTCAAACACTTCACTAGTTCTTGACTCATGTAATTGAGCCGAACAAGTTCTGTGCAATCATGCATGTTTTAATCCCTCTCACCTACCTGTATTTGTCATGTTGCTTCTGCTGTCAGCAAGCTGCCCCTAAAATATTGATGCAAGGTTGTGGGTGGCAGAGAGCCACTTAGGAGCCAGAGCTGTGGCTGAGCCCTCCTAGGATACATCAATTGACCCGCTGCACCATCCTGCTCTTTGCTTCTCAAAGGAAACCCACTGGAAGCAGCACCATCACCCCATCCACACGGTACTTTCCTCAAGATCTTTAGCTAAAGCTGCAAGGATATAACATGTCACCATGAGAAACACGGCTAGCCATGCCGTCATTTTGATGGTACATGTTAAATCCTGCTTAATCAGGAATAAGAGAATAATTAGATAGCATAAGAATTATTATTATTATAGGTTTTGGCATGTACAAAGTACTGGGAGAGAAGCAATCCAGAAAATACTGGGGACAAAGTTAAAGCAGAGAAGTGAAAGGTGAGAAATAAAACCTCAGGAAAAAAAAAACCCCAATGTTTTTCTTAAATTTGTGGTTAGTGAGAAACTGCCTTGCCTGTCTGCAAACTAAAATAATACATTGACTTCTTGTTCTTTCGAGATAGCTCAGAAATCTCTGCTTTATAGAGATGCAAATAAACTTTGCAGTGAAGAAGCAGATAGGATGCATTTGGCAAGCTGTCACTAGACTTCTGCACAGAAGACAGTTTCTGCAGCTAAACAATATTAAATGCTTTAGTAATTCATTGCATCATTAATTAAGGATCTAAAGGGCAAAGACGTGTCAGACCGAGCATGCTGCTTTGTCTCAACTTTTCCTACATCCAAGGTTACCGCAGGACAGTTCAGTGGCATGTTCCCAAACACTGAGCCCCTGCCAACATTTTCTTAATGGGATTAAATTGTGCCTTGTTACTGTACAAAGACACATTTTGAATATGCTCAGCCATTTATTTGATGTATGATTCTCTTTGGCTGAATTATTATCCTGGATTTGTGAATAGCGAAGTCTTTATTTCATTACTTGCTGTAACTCTTCTCCTAAAATGTACCCAATTAGCGATAGAGATATTAATAGAATGGAGAAGCAAGCTGGGTTCTTTAGGAGTTCTCCTGTCTGTTAGCATTTCTATCAATACTTGACTAAATACTGGAATTACAGCATCTTGCTGTGCTGACAATTACAAGAAATAATTAATAAACAGATGGACTGTCCTGAGGTGACACCCTGCCTTGCAGAATCAGAAGTTTACAAACAGCAGCAATAAAACCCACAGCTGAACCATGGCACAGGCTGGTCAGGGACAGGGCTTGGAGGCAGGAAGGGGGATGGGACTTCTTGCCAAACTGGGGCTCTGGCATCGTTCTGCCACAGGCAATAGCACAGCAGGGATCATTGCTCCAAACAAAGTAATCCTTGGGCCACAGTACACGCGGTGGCCACACTCACAGACGATTAAATAGGCTGAAAATATTCCTGGTTGCAGCAAATTCTACAGTAGTGTGGAACGAAAAGACAATTTTCCCTCAATGGAAGCTGGCCAGCCAGGCACCTACAGACAGGCAGGTTTACCAGCCTCCTTTCCTCCCAGCTCAAATCTCTCCCGTGGAAGGAGCAGCTCTAGCATGGAGCCTGACACCATGGGGTCTCTGAGCAGCCAGAGAAGGTCCAGACACCAGAGCCCCGTGCCTGGTGTGAACACATGCTCTGCTACAGAGATACTTTTCAAGGTCTCATATAAAGAATTCTGTTGACTGCTGCTTTTCAGCTCCTGTAACAACAGTTTGCAGACAGAGGGGACCATTCCCCGCACCAACACTCTACTCCAGTAGCTCCATAAAGGTATCTGCTTCTCAAATGAGGACCAGTGCCTGCCCTGGGCAGTAGTACTCAGCCTGAAGCAGGAGGGAGCAAGTTAGGTTGACTGTTGGACTTGATGATCTTGCAGATCTCTTCCAACTTTAGTGACTTTATGATTCAAGTCCCTGCTATGAGAGCAGGGAGGACTTCAATCAGGCTAAGCAAGTCATGCGAGGTGAGGAGGAAATTAGAAAGCTGTGTTAGATATATGCAGATACAATCTCCAGGCTGGTGACACCCATGCAGGACCCCTGCCAGCAGCACTGAAGATCTCTGCATGCCCACAGTGAGTGGCTTGCATGCTAAAGCCTCCAAATAGCCATCATCCGTATTAACAAGGACACAAACTCTTACTGCAAAGTTGTTAACCATCATAAAATGTGTTCTATGATAACTTTTGAGAGCTCAACACTTACTATGAACGTATCATGACTGGGACTCTACAGTGCTTGGGTTCTGCAGTTGTAGTCCTTCGCTCACTTAAACATTAATTTATTAATATATTTATTCAAATCTTGTTTCTCAGCTATATAATCCCATTGCTATGATGTTATCCCAGATGACTTTAAAACACAATGCATAAATGTGGAAAAAATAGAAGGATTGCCAAAAGGCACACGGGCAGAACATTATTATACTTTGACACTGAAGACCTGGTTCTCTACTCTTGAATACTGGAGGGGGGAACCAGGATGAGTTTACTGAAATTATGTTGGTAAATGTAAGAGGATAATTCAGACAATGACTTATATATCACAGATCAATATTTTCTGCCTTTCCTTGTATTCCAAAACCCTTTCCATTTCTGTTTATAGCCACCAAGTGTGAGCACTGGTGAATAACTGTGCTTTATAATGAAGTAGGACTGCTCAGCTCCTTCACACAAAGGATCTGAGGCAACACTACCAAGACCTGCGCTGCCGGTGGGGACTGCCCCAGTGTAAAAGCCACCAATGGTAGAATTAAAACAAATTTATGGCAAAAATTAAAACATTTATATTTTAACATCTCCAGATTTTATTAGGTGTTCTTTATACAGTCATCTGGTATGTTTAAAGAGTGAGCAATCATATAAAAGGAAATATGGTCATAACTGATTGAAGTAATAAAACCCTGGAACTAAATAACATCTCATAACTCATTACACAGCATATATTAGATTTCATTACATCAGTGTATGACTTGGTAGTAAATTCTCCTGTTGGTCATAAAGCTCTAAAGTGTTGTCATCCTGAAAAATGAAATTAAAAAAGAGAAGACAATGCCAGGATGTGCGGGTGGTGCTTGTACTGTTACAGCACAGCCCCACCTTGTGTTGGGGTGGAGATGGGTGATGGAGGGGATGGGGGATGTGTTTCACCCCACTGCTGCTATCGTGTAGGATGAAACTGCATCTCAACACAGGGGACTGGCATTGCCAGGCATTTATTTTTGTGTTGCTGACCTGCAGCTGAGCACATCACCGTGTGTACTTGTCTCTGGCACTGGGCAGCTCTTGTGAGGGTGATGGGTGACCACATCCATCTGTCGCTGCTCTGCACTGGAGTCATTAACCCCATTGGAGTAGTACAGGTAGAGCAGTGACATGCCAGTAATAGAAGCCAGAGCTATGGGCCTCTGCCACAACACACGGCAGTGCTGGCTGCTGCGGCTGTCACTCAGTACCTCAGCCTGGGCACATAGAGGGGGCACTGCCCACCTTCCTCCTTATGCTCTGCCAGAGCCCGTGTCTCTGCAGTGGCACAGCATGTCTTCCTGTTTTCACTTGCCACTGCTCACAGCCTTATGTATGAAGCTGGAGAAGGCAAGCTGGTAGCCACATGCCTTGAGCTGCACAGAGCCCAATGGAAACACCAGCTACTCACAACTTAAGGAGAGGGCAAGTGGTTCAGAAGGATGGCATGGCTGGAGTCTAGTGGGACTGTGAAGGGGCTTTCAGAAGGGACACCAGAGAGGCAGCTCACTAACTTGTGGAAACACTCTTTCCAAAATCTCCTTTCTTTCTGAAGCTGAACCTCTCCCAAAGCTTGAGCTGCTGAGTTCTAAACACTCTTCAGGCTACTGGTGCCTTCCAGTGTCCTTCAAAGGGCTGAGCAGAGCGTCATTAGTGGTCTGAGAATGTTCCATGAGGCCAGTAACCTTCTCATGGCTGTGAGGGAGTAGAACACACCCTTAGGGAGGAGAGGATCAGGGGTTCATTCCTGGCATGCACTCACCAAACATCTTGCTACCTCTGCCCACAGGTGCTCTGTGCCACAAACAGCAACTGCTTCATGAAACCACACAAAAATGCACCTCTGAGCTGTGAACAGACTCTGGGAAGTGTTTGAACTGTTCATCTACAGTGTCACAAACCTGCTCCCCCTCTTCTTAGAGTTCCCAAAGTTTTGACCTCTTCTGCTGTAGCACAGCACTGACACCTTGCTTGGGACTCCCTCTTCCAGCTGCACAGCCCAGGTCCAAGCAGGGGACCAGCCCCCAGGGCAAGAAAGGCTGAAACTTTTCCCTACAACCTCCTTCCCATTAGAGTCAGGGCTGGCATTTCCTGTCTCAGGGGCTTCTGCGAACAAAGTGGGCTGCAGGTCCCTTGCTGGGAGATGTCTCCTTGCTGGCATGACTTCTGTGCAGCCCTAGGATTGCCCCACCGTAAACTTCACGCAGCACACCAGAGCTCAGGCATGAGACAGGCTCTGAGACAAGTCCATGACACTGGCCTGGCAAAGTCAAACACAAGCAGAGGCTGTCACGGCTCTGAATGTCAGCTATGAACGGTGGGTCTTCAAGTCTCTCAAAGCTTTTTGTGTTTTTTTCTATAGAGAACCAGCATCCCCACTGCCATTTAACAGTTTATAACCACTCAGAGCAACCGGTCAGCAACTGTGCTGTTTGCAACATCTGGGAGATCTTAAGGCAGATCCCAGTCCAGGCTGCACTGATGTAATTGTTTTGCAGGGTGAAGGATGATAACTCTCCCCACGTGTGTTTATACTCCTGCAAAATAATCCAATGGGGTTTTTTTGAAGCTCACTTATGTCAACACGTGCTTTACTGTGCCTTATGTGTTTTTAAAGTGCTGGGTGGAAGCAGCTGGAGGAGAAGCCCGTTTTCAAAGCATACCTCCTCCTTCTCTTTTTGAAGTAGCTTGTTGAATTGCTATAAAGTCTCAAGGCTTTACTGGTTGTTTTGGAAGTGCCCAGCCACACCTCTGGGTTTGATACACATATGAAAAGCTAAGTGTAAAAACTCGTGAAAGAGATCGCAAAGAGCTCCGGGGTGGAGGTGGCTACATCCCTCCTTTCTGTGAGAAACAGGAAGACCTTGTGATAAGAACAAGGTTGTGCAAGGCCAGGCATTCTGCATCCCAAGCCCTGCACCACAAACTGGCTCTGGGCAACATCTGCAGACTCAAGAGTTGTCCAGCACCGGGTGCTGTTGCCAGCAGTTGTCCTCAAGAACCTGGGCAGCAGATGGGCTGGATAACGGTGTTCTTTGGGGTAAGCCAGGTGACGCTGGACTATCATGTGCAGACATTAAACTACAGATCTGAATGTCCAGTCTGTCACAATTACGTCACTGGCCTCACAATGGGAACAGCAGCCTCTCTGTAGGACAGCCGTCCTTCTGAAAGGGAATATGCTTCGTTGCTTTTCCCCTGGATTGTCTTTTATCCTGCGTTTTTCTATTTTTTAGACAAATAAAGCATCTCTGGCTGTTGCCAGTGCAGACCCAGGTCCTGAGCTGCCCCACTGCAGCCCAAGCAGTCATAGGCAGGGCAGACTCTCTCCATAAAGCAAATTGTGTACCCCAGCTGCTGCAACGTGTGGAGCGGAGCAGAGCTGAGCTGAGCCAAACCTCACCTGGCAGCAGAGCCCATTTTGCTTTTTCTCAGAGCCACCTCCACACTGCGTGAGTCTCCTGAGACCCCACAGGCAGGCTAGGTGCCCAGCATCGCCGGGGGCCTGCTCATCCACCGGGGGAGAATTCAGGGAATTTTCTTCAGTTGTCTTCAGGGTGAGGAGCTGCAGCTGAGAAACATTTAGGATTTAAAAAATTTTTACTTAATTGGAGTAAACCAAACATATCTAGCCGCTTTTATGACTGTTTCATAACAGTATCTTTTTAAGCTAATACTCCACCAGGGAACACAACTTGCAGACAAAAAAAGACCCTCTGAAGTGCCTTGAAGAGATCTGAGCTTTGGATTCTGAACTCTGCTGCTTATAAACAATCATTTCAATCTGCTGGGCCACAGCGGGAGTATGAGGCTTCATAAAAAGGCTTAGGTGTTGTAATACTGAGTGCAGCAGCACTGAACTCCACGTCTCGCTATCCAGCCTCCCCATGCAATCCAGAAGATTTAGATACAAAGACCCAGATCTGCACAGGCCAGTGGGGAACCACTTTAGGAACCACTGAGGAGAGCACAGCCCAGCTGTGCTGAGGTACAGGGTTTCAAGCCCCAGATCTCTTCCCAGCACAGAAACTGAAGCTGCACGCTCTCATAAAACAGCAATAGCAATTCCAGCACTTGCTCAGGGTTTGGAAGAGTGCTTCTCTTTTGCTGCAGAGGTGCAGAAACCCCAAACCCAGATCTGCCCTATAACTGCAGCCTTCTGAAGCTGTTCCGGTTTCCATAGAAAGAAACAGATGAGGTTGGACCAGAGTACATGGCCACTTAGGTCACATTCAGGCACTCTGGAGGCAAGAAAAGGACAGGTCAGTCTCCACTCATGATCCAGTTCAATAGAAGATATTTAAATATTTGTTGAGGAAATTTTAAGCTTCACTGAGTGCCATGAACTTGGAGCTCCCAAAGTTAGGACACATAGACATCACCCTCTGCAGGTGCCTGCAAAGCACCCTGGTCTTTGCCAAGCCATCACATACCTCTCTTTCCTCACTGCCCTTCTCAGTGGTCCTGTTCCCCAAAATGTGTCAAATCACACATTTTCCTTTTTCCCCCTTTCCAGTGGCTACCTTTGCTCTGCACATAGATGACCCCTTCCCACCTCACCCTCATCATACAGCCATAAATCAGGAAAAGGAGAGTGAAGTCAGCTTCTCCTAATCCCTACACATTTTCTTAACTTTGGTCTACCTCAACCCCTCGTGTTTCTCACTCAAGCCCTTGGCTTATCTCCTTGGTCCAGGTGCCAAGACTGGCTCAGATGCTGCGGGAGAGCCGAGCAGTGCAGAAGCTGTGAGTGAAGACAATCAGCTGGTGAGCAGCAACTGCCTGCGCAGGCAAGTGCTTCCAAGCATGGCCCTTGTTTTGAAGCAGTTTGTAAAACAGCCTAGAAAACAGCTCTAACCAACTTACTTACGGCCTCTCCCTGATGCAGTTAATTACAGACTTGAAAGCAGAACAGAGGCAGCCAAAGGGACCGACAGTCCCACTTGCACTCCAGAAAAGATGTCAGTTCCAGAAGTAAAGCATTTGGAGGGATGGGGACTGTGAATTCACACCATTTTTAAGGAAAAAGGAATTGAGTCCACAGCCTGTCAGCAAAAGCAGGCATTGCACTAACAGCAAGCAGTAGGCACTGAGTGCACCTTCTCTGGATACACCTTAGAGCACTCAGCCTCCCGGGGAAGCAGAAGTGACCTTGATTTCCAGCATCCCCAGGGCATCAGACTGGCCTTTCACCTAGTCCCAGCATCACCAGCACTGAGGATCTGTGTGAATCACGAACTACTGACACTGAAGGACTTACAGCTATACCAGGAGAAGGTTGCAGCTCCACGTGTCCTGCAGTGGAGTTTGAGGAACTCTTTTGGAATCAGGTACCACTCTCCAAGGGTGCTTAGTTGCTAACCCAAATTCTTTACAACAAAGACAGTTGCCTACAGGTATTTCAAGATCTTACCTCTCTGAGCCTTAAATCAGCTAAGAGAAGTCACTCAAGGTGCTCAGGTCAGCTGCATCCCAAGTTCCAGACCTTTTCTCCTGCTGGGGCAGCTCAGGTTGCCTTTGTCTGTTCTGCACTGCATGGGACAAAGTTTCAGTGCATGAAAAGTGACCACAAGGGCACAGTGGCACCATGGGGAAATCCTGAAGATAATCTTTGACCTTTGCCATCTAGAGAGTAAATGCTTGGCGCAGGAGTGTGTTTACCACATAAATGCTAAACCAGTTCTATTGTAATGAAAAGCGTAGCGCTCCATCAAAATTCTGATGAGATTTCTATCAGCTGTAGTGCTCCTTCAGATGAAAGTTGGATGTAAAACAAGCATATGGTTCTTGTTACAGTTCTGCAAAAAAAGTCATTGTTTCTGGGTCAATGGATTCAAAATTTAAAGAAATCAGCCTGCCATAACAAACATGATATTCAGCAATCAAAACGTATTCTTATGTTTCATTATGGATTTAATAGAAGTTAAAGTGAAGTGCAGGTTCACTCAGGAGTGATGAAAATGAATTCAAGCTAGAACTGTCATCAAACTGCAGGATTAGCAGTATCAACTCAAGGCTGCTTTAATTTAGACACGTAATTTAGATGTGCTGAAGATGAACTTTGAAATAAAACTGCAAAAAGACCTTGGTGATTTATGGAATCTATACAGGATTTGTATCCCAAAAACTACCATGAATGAAGAGGAAGGTTTCGAGCTTAGGAAACGCACTGTTCCCTTGTGCATTATGAGGGGACCTTAAATAGCAGGCTCACATTTTCCCCAGCAGAAACCTCTTTCATCCAGGAATTATTTTCAGTCCTCTTTTGTGCACAACTCACCCTTGCTTTCTGCACTCCACACAGGCCGCAGAACTATCAGCTTCTTTACAAGCACTTTTGCACTTGACATCAGAAGAATAAGGATTGTGAGTTCTTTCTCAAATCTGTGAGAATTTCTGTGAGATTTGCTCATGGTACCACCACCTGTAGAACCCACTGTGTGTATGGATGAATACTGATGCTTTCATCTAGTATTTTCTGAACACATCTACTGCACCTAGTCAGAGACACAATTACTCTGCACTTCTGCAGATGTAACCCCAAGCACCACATACTAAGCATTTAGTCAGGCTCTTCTCAATGGGGGCAACAGGTGTAAGCTGGAATATAGGAGATTCCACATAAACATGAGAAGGAACTTCACAGTAAGGGTGACAGAACACTGGAATGGGCTGCCCAGGGATCTTGTGGAGTCTCCTCTGGAGACATTTACAACCCACCTGGATATGTTCCTGTGCACCTTGGTCTAAGTGATCCTGCTGTGGCAGGGGGATTGGACTAGATGATCTTTCGAGGTCACTTCCAATCCCTAATGTTCTGTGATTCTATGATTTAGCATTTAGTGAGTTTCTGTGCCTTTCTCACTATTACAGAGGAACCTCATGACAGCAGCAGGCAGAACACACAGTTCTACAAATATGAATGCTCTTTCCATCATCATCAGACTATCTTACCACCTCTGGCAATTTAACACCCTTTACTTTTGTCAAGTATTTCCTTAAAATGAGGCAATTTTGCAGATACCTAGCTCATGGATGCACAGTTGGGAACCATTCAGAGAGTAGCACACAGCCTGCACAAGGAATATGCTAACAGATAAAAAAAATAGTTCTAATTCCCTTAGAAAAATTAAGTCTTGTAATAATTCCATAAATAAAAATGTGACACTTCTGGATCTATTTGTTTATTGGAAGAAAATCAGAAAAGCTCTCAAACATGCACCAAGCTATGCATGATTCAGTCGTAAGATTTTACCTTCAGAAGTGAAAGAAACCTTGTAGTCTTAATATCTTCCTACAGACTTTTAAGAAGTATCAATAATGCAGAGTTTTGCAGCGTTTTGCTTTACCACATGAGGCTGTGAAATGTTTCACCCAGAGATCACACTGTATTCATCCTACAGATATAACTGAAGCAAGCAGATTAAATGTTACTATGAGAGCTATACACACACACACACAGACACAGAGATCATTAGAGGTTGGAAGGAACCTCCAGGGGTCATTAAGCCCAACCACCCCTGCTGGAGCAGGATCATAAGACCTAAGAGAGGTTACACAGAAACGTATCCAAAAGAGTCTTGAAAGTCTCCAGAGAAGGAGACTCCACAACCTCCCTGGGAAGCCCCCTCCAGTACTCAGTAATCCTTACAATAAATACATTTTTTCTCCTATTGAGGTGGAGCTTCTTGTGCTCCAACGGACACCCATTGCCCTTTGTCCTATCAAAGGGTGCAAATTAAAGAGACTGTCTCTTTCTTCTTGACACCTAGACTTCATGTATTTGTAGACAGTGATTAAGTCCCCTCATAGTTATCTCCTCTCCAAGCTAAAAAGTCCCAGATCTTTCAGTCTCTCCTCAATGATAAGTAAAGCTAAAACAGTTTCTGTTCTAACTTCAAACACAGGCTTTGAATTTTGCATCTAAGAACACAAGCTATCTCAAATCAACACTTCATTGAACTATAGGAGACTGCAGTAAAGTTCTTCAGCTGGCATGGGTCAGCAGTTTCCAGACCCCACTGAATTCCTGCTGTTTTTAAGCAGAGCCTGAATTCTACATGTATCCCTAATGTCACTAAAACTGACAGTTAAAATTACTTGATACCATTCACTGTAAAGAATATCAAGCTTTAGGCTATGAAAAAACATATGAAAACTTAATCATACCACTTCTATCTTTTAAAACAATAAAGTCTTAGGAAGCTCAAGTCAGACAGTCATTATAGTTTTATGAAAACAGTCTTTTAAGGATTAATAATGGTGTAAAGAGCCCGTGAAACTTTTCCCGATGCTGTGACTAAAGGTTTGTGATTATTTTCCATTACTGCAGTATGTATGTGCTTAGATACACAGAGTACGACGTTCTATTCTCTCACAACACCACTGTAACAGCTAGCAATCAAGCACTAGTCCAGTATTGTCTCTAGGCAGAAGTAGTGAAGGAGATAAGCAAACTCTTTTTAATGTCACAAAGCAACCAGCATCCACAGCCTTGTGTTTCTTACTAACTCGACAACAGCTGTACTATGAAAAGAGTAAGAATCAAACAGCTGGAACGAGGGCTGCATACCACTAAGCCAACATGTAATGTATATGCTCACAGGAAAGATCTGAGCGTTAGCTTGTTAGCACTTACAGAGAACTTTTCCAAACACATTTTATACTTTGACATGTTTGTTTTATTTGGATGAACAGATTTCAATGAACAAGCTGAAACAGTATTCCTCACCCTCACTTTTGCCTCCCTGTAGGTTTCTATAACCGAATGTTTAAAAATATCAGAAATATGTGAAGTAGTTCAATAGTTATTTCTTGTTCCACGCTTCCCTTTCAAGTCTTTCGCGGATTACTTCTTTTAGGTATGGTTGAAGATAGGGTTTATCCTGAAAAAGCAGAGAATATATTGAAACTTATAAGGAAGTCCAGAAACACCTCAAGCGTCTCCTACTGATTGTCTTTCATTGCTCATTTTTTGACCTTTTTATCATCTTAGTCATTGTTTTGACTAAACCCCAACCTAACAAGAAAACAAAACGAATCAAGAAATCAAATATTAGTTAATCTGAATTGGTGAACTTTGTATCTGCCAAGTCTGCAACGACAAGTTCTTCACTGCAGCAACATCAACAAGCAAAATGATGCTTCCATACCTTGAGAAACATCCTTTTGGCAGATACCCACTTTAACTCATTCAAACTGTAGTATTTTGTAGAAACTCATTTTGTATGTCACTTCTAAAAAGCCATGCAAACTTGTCTTTAACACTCACAAACCAGACTGCTGCTTAAGGAACCACACAACCTTCAGTGCAGCAGTTACCCAAATATGACAAATCAAACCACAAGAAACAGCCTCTGCTTAGGTTCCTCTACTTATACTGTCCTGCAATCAAAAGTTCAGTGATAAGATTCCTCTCTGCCAGGTAATTTGGAGAAAGCCAAGATGGACAGTAATGCAAAGTCAACCCACTACCAAAAAAGCCAATAAAAATTGCTGCATAAGAAATTGAAGGGGTGGTTTCTGTTTCAAACTACAAGAGGACACTTATTTTAATATATAATTGCCCTTTAAATTACTTTCATGGCATCTTCATGAATAAAAGCTTTGGCCTCAGATTTTCTGTCAAACTAAGAAATTCATCAGAAAAGCAAGAGACCTTTTGTAAGAATTTTCAAGCTAGTTCCAAATATTTCTTTATCCAATAATTAAGAAGAAATATTTTTTGTCTAGTCACAAAGCACATGTCATGGCTCTGAGCAGCTGTAGTTTAAGCTTTTGTCATCTTGAGAAAATTTTATTTCCACTGAAAAATAGAGATTTTTAAGCAGCAATGAAAAGTTGTGTTCTCCCCAGGGTACATACTTGTTTACTTATTACAAAGAGCAGGTAAGCTTGTATCTTTTCAGTAAATGAAAATACCAAAGACCAGTCATGGCAGTGTTATTTAAGACCTTCACCTTGGAAGAAGTCATCACACTCAGGGACACATACCTCCTCGTACTTCACCCACTCGTCTTTTGGAAGGATCCGATGTTTCAGGCTTAAATCGAGGGCTCGCTTTATGCGAAATATTCTTTCATTGTAAAGATCTTCTGGAAGCCTCCTCAGCGCTTCTTTTACATCGTCGTCTTCATACAGTGTGTCATCCCGCATTAATCCTGTACCAAGAAGATTTTGCAGTATCACTCAACAAGTTCTAACTTGACACAAGCGCTTCTATGCGTAGAATACTTCTAGTGGAAAATTGTGAAGAAAAATTAGCCCAGGAAAAGGGAACCACTAATTGCCCATAAAGAACAAACTCTAAACATTGGTTTTCATATACTCCATTCACTTGGATTTGCTCCTTTCTTCAGGAGGGATACAGAACATGGGTATTAACGCCTTTAAGAATTTCAGCAGACAACTAGGGGCTAAGCACTGCACTGCTGCACATAAAACCTAAGCTCATTCCTCTACAGCTGTCGTGTAATTTTCTTCCAATATTCCCAGTGCAGGTATGTTAACTTCACTCATACTGTGGTCAGCAGTAAACTACAGGCTTTAAATATTCAGATTCTCTCGTCATTCATGAAAGTGCTGCCATCTAAGTAGTTGAAACAAAGTTTGCAACAGGTCTGAACAACAAACTGAAGGCACTATTATCAAAGCACCATCCTCTACTTAAAGCAGCACTCTTCTGACAGCTATTTTACGTTGTGCAGGCCAAAGGGACACCAGATGATGTTACCACGATACAAAGGACAGAACTAATTAAATCGTTTCCTGTATGTTGGATAATTTGCACAAGTAGTGCAGACAGACTGACTGCTATTAGTGGGAACTTTGTCAGCTTAAAGAACAGTTTTGGGGTTAGAAATACCGGACAGTGAAAGTGACTTGGTAAGAAAAGACAAATAATCAAGTTTTCAGAAGTGCTTTGCAAAAGCTTTTTTGAACTGCTCTCTCTTAACCTTAGTTGCTTTAAGTTAATTCACTGAAAACAAGAGCAAAACACAGCAAAAACAAGGCAGTCACCGATTCACTACTAGGTAGAAAATATGATGAATGATGCTATTGCTAACTTTCCCCCCACAAAAGCAGCAAGTAATTTTGATCAGAAAAGCTTGTGCCAAACAGCACTTACATACAGCAGTCATGAACCATAACTCATTTGAGGACTCTAAGATTTGCAGGGTTTTTAGAACTCAGTGAAACACTCACCATATTTGTTGAATCCAGCTGCATTGTAATACCATTTGCGAACCTTGTCTAGCAGGCGACCACCTCCTGCAACTGAATGCGACCATTATCAGTTTCAAAGTAGACAGAACTCAGCATTTCACTAAGAAAGTACATTTGTTGGCCTCCTGCACATGCAACACCGCACTAGGTTTGAATTTGAACATACATTACTTTTTTCAGTATCAGAGACAATGAGTGCTCATCCTGCACAATCTTCTGATCTTTGTTTTCCTAAATCTGAACATTAGACTGCTTCAGGACTTAGAACACTGCAAACACTTCATTGCCCAAAACAACAAAAACAATGTTAGGCTCCATATCTCTTGCCTAAAGTAAAACTGTGATGTTCTACATAAGCCAAAACCACCGCATTTTTCAAATCATTTACCTAAGTTCACAGCTCTCAGTACAGGCCAATGTAATTTCAAGACCAGCATATTATCATATTGTTAACCTGCTCTCATCTCCAGCTATTTAAATGCTAATCCAAAAATTCTTTTCTCCTAAATCTGCCAAAGTCTAAACTGAAACTTCAAATAAAAAACCCCAAACACCAGTACCTTTAAAAAGGAAAAAAATAAGCCACCCTGCACGTAGAATGCTCACTTCTCCTTCAGCGTGATGCTGGATAACAAAGGTGTTTTTACAGGTAATCAAGTACAGCAGGGTAACAGACAGGCCAGACTCTGCACGTGCCTGTGCAGCCAGGGAGGGTGATCTACCATGGCTCTACGTCAGGTGTCGGTCAATGTCACCCCACAGAACGGGTGCCAGGTGCGGTATCAGCACATCGGCACCACCTCGCTCCCCAGGCCTTGTTCCTTCGTGCTTCAGAGGTCACACCAGTCCCACAGAGCCTGGGACGAGTGTCTGCGCAGGACAGCGAACCTAGGGTCCCTCTAGAGCTCCTAACACCTTCCCGCTCTCTGCTGCCAGACACCTCCGCACCGGAGCCCGGCCCCCTGCGCCGCAGTAGCTCTGGCAAAGAGTCCAACCGCGGGGCCATGCCCCAGCTGCGAGCTCTGCCCGCCCCAAGGACACAGGGCACACCCGGTCCCAGACTCCCCGACAGCCCCGCCACGTCCCGCCTCGGCCACCGCCGACAGCACCGGGCCCGTCCAACGCCGCTACCACATCGGGCACGGCGCTGCACAAGCCAACCCGGCCTCCTCCCGCCGCCTCACCGGGCGCCCTCGCCGCCATGTTGACCTCGGCGCGCGGCCTCCTGGGTAACCGCGGCGGCCCCTCCAATGGCGCCTCAGCTGCGGCGCAGGCGCCCACTGGGGAGAGGCGGGATCTCGCTGCGGGGCGGCACCGCTCGCAGCCATCCACGGGCGGTGTCTGAGGGGCAAGGGTGGCTATTGGCCAAAATACGTGTTTATAAAGCAGGAGCCTCTCTCTGCCCAGGTGCCAGGCTGCTCCCCAGGCACAGGTCGTCATCACCCCCACAGTGCCTTCAGAAATGGAGCCCTGTGCTTGCAAAGACGTGAAATAAATAATGTTAGCATTCACTTCAGTTATAACTGACCAAGGTAGGATCATATCAATACAAATCAACATGTTTTCACTCAGTCCCTCTGAAACGATGACCCGAACCTGGGAGCAGCGGCTGACACACCAGAAGGCTGTGCTGCCATTCAGTGACCTGACCAGAGATCTTCTCTATCCAGCTGCAGACTTTGGTGGAAAGGAACCTAATGTAAGTTCAGCAGGGGCAAGTACAGAGTTCTGCACTTGGGGAGAAACAATCCCATGCACTAGTGACTCTCTGGGGGCTGATCTTCTGGTAAGCAGCTCTGCAGAGAAGGATGTGGGAGCCCTGGCGGACAACTGGCTGGCCATTAGACAGCAGTGTGGCCTGGTGTCCACGAAGGTCAATAGTTTCCTGGGGTGCATTAAGATGACTCTGACCAGCAGGTTGAGGGAGGTTCTTCTCCTCCTCTATTCTGCCCCAGTGAGGCCACATCTGGAGTACTGCGTCCAGTTCTGGGCTCCCCAGTTCAAGAGACAGGAAACTACAGGAGAGAAGCCAGTGAAGTACTATGTAGATGATGAGGAGACTGGGAGGGTGTCAAGAGGATGAGTCCAGACTCTTTTTATTAGTGCCCAGTGACAGGATAAGGGGGCAACAAGCACAAACTGGAACACAGGAAGTTCCATCTGACCATGAGGAAAAACGTCTTTACTCTTAACAGACCACTGGAACAGGGTGCCCAGCGAGTCTGTGGCATCTCCTTCTCTGGAGATATTCAAAGCCCACCTGGACTCATTCCTGTGCAGCTTGCTTTCTGTGAACCTGCTTTAGCAGAGGGATTGGACTAGATCCTTAGTAGAGAGATCTTCTAATCACCAGCATTCTGTGAATTTTGAAGTCACCATAAAGAACACTACTGCAAGCCTTGAAATCCTGCAAATGTTTCATAAGCAAAAGTTTCTCAGTTACTGGTTTAAGAAGTTAAAAGACCATGAAGGTGATGAGCTTATAAAACATGCTTACAACTTTATTCTATTCCTTTTTACACACATTATTAACTAAAGTGTTTTTAAGAATTTTTCAAAGTCCTGGACAGAAGCTTTGGCAATTTCTGTACAAAACTTCTCATTGGGCAACGATACTAACTGGTCTAGAGAGATGTAGCTGGGTTGTGCTGGGTCGTACTGGGCTCTTCCCAAGAACTTAAGAAACATATGTCTCTCTTTGATTCGTAATAGCTTTGAGTTGAAAACCTAAGAAAAAAAAAAGAAAGGGAAAGAATATTTTACTTTGCCTACATTTCAGACTCTGATTAATCTAAAGAGCATTTTTCTAGCCAAGTTGAGTGCTAGGAAGGAAACAAACTATTTGCATCTTTTGTTCTGATTGATGCCAAACACCAGTTAGGTTACATTTATACACAAATCATATACATTCTAAACAAAACATTGTAATGTGTTATAGTTTATAATGTATACAGTTGGCTAGAAAGCCAACACTAAACAGACAGATTCCCTACTAGACTTGCTTTAGAAGAAAAGGATTCCAGTTTGGAAGTTGTAATTTATGCTTTTTTACCTTGTAAGAAGCTAGTGTGACTGCATGTCAGCACTTTTAATTTGTAAGGAAATTACAGTAATGAGGAGATAAAGAAAATGGAAACAGTCATCAAGAAACTGGTCTATTTTCATTCATGTGATTCATTTTTTTTTTTAGCACTGGGAAGATCAAAGAGATCTAATGGAGATCAACGCCTAATGGGCAGAACTCCTCTTACCTGTATCTTCAGGTTCTAGAACCTGGAAGTTCATTTAACTAGACAAATACAGAACAAATGTTTTTATATATAGGTTAGCCAATGAAAAGATCTTCTGCCAGATCTGTCTTCCCCTGTGTCTCTTAGCTAGGAAAGGTTTCAGGACAAGGAATTCCTGAGCAGGCAGTAATCTCTTTTCCATGAATCCAGGAGAGATGATCATGACTACTGATGAAAAGTTATAAATACTCAAGGACTGGGGGTGGTGCAGTCACACATCCCAGGGGGATAAGGGCACTTCCACAATGGAATCCTCAATGGTTGCTGAATTGCCAATAAAAGTTAACCCAGTTAAAGTAAAAGCTGCAGACAGGCTGAAGAATTCATGCATATGGGGCATGCAGTTAGGCTCCACCCTCAGCACCAAACTAGTGCAGCAGCTGTGCAAAGAGCACTGCAATCTACTCCAATATTAACAGCTCACCTGAGGAAAGCTAGTGAGCATGTGGTGAGGAATGCCCATTATGTTGTGTAAGTAGTCAAATGTCTCCCTCAGTCTCCTTCTATTTGCAGTTAAAATCTTAGGGATTTTACACACTATCTGTTGAATTTCTTTACGTTGAAAACCCAATTCAAGCTGACAAACCTGAAAAAGAGCACAATTTTATCTTCAAAAGTCAGTTACAGCAAACTTAATGTGGCACTGAAATAAACTAATGCAAACTTCCCTTTGTCACACAGCACTGAGAATGCAACCCACAGTAGTACCTGCCCCTCAGTTCTTCTCAAGTCAGTGCAAATTATTTATCATCCTGAATTAAAATGTAATTTGTCTATGATAAAGTACCCATAAAGTAATGATTACTTCTGTGAATGCTGGTTTTCAGCTTGTCTGAGACAGGAACAAGAAAAAGCTCTGTCAGTCTGCATGGCAGTTAGAAGCACATAAATCCTTCCCTCGGAGTTTCAGTTTCAATACCAAGCTGTCAAAAGAAATTGACTTTCTAGTTGTGGAGCTGTTGAGCTCTGTAAAATGCAGCAATCAGAGCTAGTGACTACTTTTCTTAATATGTTATTTCTTTTGCTAATATATCCAGGTCATATTTTTATATTAGGGATTATAATTATAATTTCAGTCCTGTAGTCTTCAGGTCTGTTGAACCTGAATGAGATGAGCAAACTGTGGTGAGTTCAATTTGTTTTACAGTTGGTTAATGGCTAAAGTAAGATGTCTTTTCTAGAGGCAGTTTTGATTTCAGCTATGTTTTCCCAAAAGGAATCAAAACACGTTTTTTCAATGAAATTATGAATACTCCTCCCAAAGAGCAGAATGGCAAGCAGTCCATTGAGTTGTTGAGAAAGGAATTCAGCATACAAGAGCGTCTGGTAACTCAGACATTTCTTCTATCCTCCAGTGACATTTGCAAGCAGCTTGTTTTCAGCCAGTGTGTGTGCTTGCCAGTGAACATAACCAGACTTTCAAACTCAACTCAGGTAATTCTTTACTTGGCAAAATGGTGGTGCTTTTTCTTTTTACACCTTGATGTGCCAAGACTGCAGATCATTTCCAAAACTGCCTGGCAAATACAAAGCGAAGGGCTCAGAATATGGGTTTTGAAGCTACTTTCAGACTTGCAGGTCATTGTATCTAGACATGACTATGACCAAGTCTTTCAACTCCTGGTTCTTCCATATCTGCTTTAAAAACACTTACATATCACAAGAAATGCTAATTAACTAAGATGGCATTAAAGTATCAAGAGATGTGTTTGCACCGTAGTGGTGTGATCAGAGATCTGAGTTTGTATGGGTAACTTACTGCATTAAGATACTCTCAGTTGTGTAAGATCTGATACCTACATCAGTAGAGACGTATAGTTGGCCCCACCACAGAGGTAATTGTGGCAATAATCTTGAGCTTTTATTTTCTACTCTGTGAAATGGATAAGCTCTCTTTTGACAAGAGCAGTGACTCAAGTGTAAGTTGCTTTAACTGCACTTAGTTGGACAGCACACATATTTAATACTCAGTAACTCTCTGGACCACATACACTAATATCTTCCTGTGTAACCCCCAGCCATATTCCACATAGAACATATGGCTCCAACAACGGGCAGTGGTAATGCAAGCTTTCTAGTTTTACCCTATCAGTACCTCCAATTCAGATGATGGAATAAACGAGCCTTCAGCTGATTTAGTCCATGACTATCTCTCCACAAGCAGTATCAGCTGCAGTAGTTGTTTCTAAGTAACAACCCACTCAGAATTAGGGTTTCCACCAGATCAATTCTGAACTGATGGTATATGGTTTCACTTTCTGAGCACTGTCTACCCACCACTAGTATAGGACATACAGCTCTGATCCCAGACATCCAGCTTCATGAAAGGCTGGAATTTCTAAGTATCAGCGGAGTCTAGTAGTGAGAAATGCGGACTCTACATGACACACTTTTTGCTAGGCAGACACGGTGGTTGTGTAGAACCGAGTATCTTAACACAATCATAATACATGGACCCTCCAGCCTGTGTAAGAAAAGTTCATAAAAAAGAAATCACTAGTAATTGGAACAGGCTGCTACCTCCCCCCCTTACCACACACACATTTCAGATTGCAAGATTCCGCATGTTTAATAATCTCAGAGCACAGAGCCTGTATGAAAAATCATGTACTTCAATCCCTAGTTCTGCACTATAGGATGATGGGGTTTCTCAAATTGTTACACCGCATCATGCTGTTTGGCCTAGATGGCTTTACAGCACAATAATTAAACCAAGACACAGTTACATTTTCAAAAGGGAAAGGAGTCCCTATGGGTTTGAAGTTATTTACCCAACAGTTGTTAATAACGACCATCTGCTATCACACAATAGGTGTCAAATGCACATTTTGGCAGACTAGGTACCTGCCAAGAGGAAAAGTAATCAACTGCACATTTCTTGCTCCTAAATCCTCACGAACAATCCAAGTTAGAAAAAAAGCATAATAATTATGGACAAAGAAATTGGGAGTGAGCAGGCCCTATTTTTCCACTTATTTTTCACTCATTGTAAAGAAAGGGGAAACAATTTCATCAGATAGCAACTCTGGGCAGGAAGGGACCCAGATGAAGTTTCTAACCTACATCAGAGTAGGAGACAGAAGAAGGTAACTGCTCCATGTGTGCAGTAAGCTTGCAAGCTATAGAAAAAAAATAAATTAACAAAACTCTCAGTTATTTTGCTATGGCCACTAAAACGATTTCATTAAATTCTCTCTGTGCAAGACTGTTCTCTAAGAAATTTATCTTCTGACAACTCAAATTATGTGACTACTCAACTAATAAGCTCACCTGAAGAGTTTCTTTCACAGGCTCTAATTTGCCAGTCAGTAGCCTTGGAAGACGAATTACTACATCCTTTGTCTACAATTAGGAAAACACATAAAGTAAAGATTACTGAAAGCTTGTGAATCCGTCAGTGAGAGAAAGATAAAGACCTCATATAAAAATCTTTTTTTGCAGTTGGAAGAAGGATGCACTTTCACTTGTGTTTCCATTTTAAATGTACCCCCAAAGATGAGCTTGCATGGAGGAGCAGCAGCATATTAAGATGCAAAAAATTATTCAAACACATTCTGGAAAACAAAGGACAACCCAGCTATTGTAAAACAGATTGAGAGTAAAAGCATAGCCCAAAAGCAGGAAGCATGCTCAAGTTGTTTCTTCCCACCTTATTTTTTTAAGTAAACAAAACACTACTTACAGAGGCTATAAAAAAGACTTCTCAGATGCAGTGGAATTTGTCTACCTCAGGGTTTGGTTCGACTATATTATCATATTTAAACAAGAAATCACTCTGCATGCCCTAAGTAATCCTTGAGTATAAGGCAATGACTAAATCCCTTTCCAGAAAGATCTCTTACCTCAAGTGCAGAAAGGTCAGCAACAGGCACTGTGACAGCTATGAGCGTTCAGCTAATAGAAGCCAACAGAAGAACATCAGAGTCCACTTGGAACTTGGCGTTTATTGCAAAACGCTGCTACTGCGGGAAACAACTAACGCTGCCCAGAGAGTTCCAGCTCTTATCTCCTCTGAAGGTCCTAAAGCATGGTGCTGAATACCTGCTAAGCAGGTAGTGTGGCCAGTGCTCATGAGCAAACCCAGGGGTTATGGCGGGTGAGCTGAGCATATGATTTGGCCCTTAATTTGATATGACAGTCACAGATCAGGCTACTTTTCACCAATGAGTTAAGTATGCTACAGTACCTTGAAGGGATTAAGAGACAAATTAATTGTCTAAAAGTTAAAAAAGCTGCTTGCTGTTTTCACCAACAGATTCAGTCCTCTAACACCTCAGGTAATGAAACTGGGTGCACACAGGCTTGTTTGACAATAACCTGCAGCAGTTCATCTTCAAAAATTGTACTTCAGGACCTCTGAATGTTTTATGACTGTTCTAATTCTAGAGACAGTTAAAAGCATTGAAACATTGATGTTTGAAGGTAACTTGATATATTCACGTTCCAAGGCCTTACAATTATCACTGACAATGTGCCTAAATACTTCAACGTCTTTACCTTTTTTACAGGGAGACCAAGTTCATTTTTGAAGAAACCCAGTCTGTTATCCAGTCTTTCCACTGAGAACAGCAGCAGATACGGAGCTCTTGAGACCATCTGAGCAATTTCTGCCTTATCAAATTTTTTGGATTGTAGGTAAGCCACTCTAGAAGAGAACAGAGTAAAATCCAGTGATGAAAAGTTTATTGCCTCAATTTACTCAGTCCTTACTTAGATTCTTACGGGTAGAAATACATAACACCAATAAACACAAAGCCCTTCAAAAATTATCATAAACATTATGTTTTGATTGCTGCAGCTTGGCTGTGCTATACTTCTGCCATTCAAATCTTCAGGGTCACAACTGCCAAGAGTCCCCGAAACTTAACTAAGCCAGGTTGTCCTGACTCTCCCTGACTTGTTTCCTGTTAGCAAATCATTATGATTCACACCTGAAGCACTTCTTTGCATCCTGGAAAGGTAGGAAGTTTATAAAAGGGATGGCAAGTTTGTAATAACCTGACTCTAGCAACTGAAATATCAAAAGACAGACAACCATCCAAACTGACCAAAGTTTGAGACAAATTTGTTAGTGCTGGCACTAAGGCCAGCCCTCACTCTGCTACAGGGGTCAGCAGTTCTGTGCAGCGCGTTAACAGTTTGAAGTCATCATTAACAATACCATAAAACAAAGCATCTGGTGCAGCTGCAGCACAGACACTGATTTACAACTGTCAGAATAATTATGAATTATGGAATGTTTTGACTTTTACAGTGTTTATCTGAAGTCAAATGCCAAATCTATTGAAATTTGTGTTTTGTTTCCTGGCAACGTGGAATCCATAGCAATAAAACATTCCAGAGCTATGTAACCAATACCATATCCATCTGCACTGGAGTGTTTATGCAAAGGTGATACTCAGCTTTCAGAAGACAGCTGAGATGCATTCACTTCACAGCCTGCCATACACCCTACGCACCACACTTACTTTAAAGCTTGCAGGAAAGCATTCACCAGTGCCAGAGATACACTTACTGAAAATCAAGCTTCAGAAAATGAAGAAGAAATTGGATTGCCCTATGCAGCTCCTACTTCACTAACCAAGCAGTACCACAGGACAGTCACTGAAAAGCAAATATGACTTTACAAGAGAGTTAGAATGTTTATCATAGAAAAAAATACTCTCTGCAGGGGAGTCTAAGTAAACTCTGATGTCAAGACTCGAAAATGCTGCTGAAAAATGACACAGACTCTTTTTGGATACTGCCACTGAAAGGTCATTTACTGAACAGGAGGATGGAGGAACAGAGAAGGAAGTACAAAAATCAGGTCTATGTTAGACATGAGCCTACTGATGTACTTGTTTCCAAAAAGTTGTATCTTCAGGTTTCTGCCTTGGACAGGTACGAGGGCCAAGTAGACAAACTTTATTGTCTGGAATTTTTCAATACCGGGAAGTTTGAGCTCATTACAAAGTGCACACACACACACAAGTTGTTCTGTTAAATTAATGCAAGCCTGTCAAGTAATGTTAAGAATAGAAATCCACTTTATGGACTGAGGAACAGGGTAGGTCCATAAAAGTATAAACACACACAGAGCTGTTAGTTCATTGTAGTCTTGTGTGCTCTGGACAACAGGATTTACTTCTGTGGTGATTAGAGGGCTAGCATAGAAGAAATTTGGACTGTTTTTTCTACTGCAGAATTCACAAAGTATAGGTACATGCACATCTAGTTTCAAAGCCTGACTCCAGAGGTTAATATTGTTCTACAAATTTAGTTAAAGCCTCAGGGACTAACATTTTAGAATCTAAGTTCATTAAGCTGATTACACCAGTGACCTAGGACAGCAAGCTGCTTCCTCTGTGGCAGAAAGATAGGGATAGTCAGTAAAATTTGTTAAGTGTTCAGTTTTTTAATGGATCTAGCAGTTGACTTGGCTTACAATATACCACCACATGCTGACTGATGGGAAGGCACATGAACATCAAGTAAGAAAGGAAACAGCAGCAAAACAGGTTCAGTCAAGGTTAAACCAACTGGGAAAACCAGATCTTCAAGTCAAGGGGCTTAAAACCCTGCTGCTGTTTGAAAGGCCTACCTGGTTTCTAAAGATTCCAGATCTTCAGCTAGGATGTATGGATTTTTGGTCAGAAATGAACCCAGCTGATTGTCTTCCACACCCACATCCTTAAGAAACAGAAGTATTTTTTTAACATCTCTTTCGAAGTCCAAGGTCAGTAAGAGCTGACCTGCTTTTTGACGTTTCTCCACTTGGGATAAGTCAACTCCTACAACAAACAAAATTAGAAATGGTTATAACTAAACACAGACCCTACTTCCTATAAATGTTTCACAAAGGCATGTTAGAATTTATAGGACTACTCCTTTTTCTGCACCAATTTAGCATAGCTTTAATTGCTCACTCATGGCAAGGTCGCACCACCTTGTATGTTTCATCTGGAATCCTTCCACAATAAGCAATCATTTTAGCGGCTTTTGTGGAGTTTATTTTTTGAAGGAAGACATTTGCAGTGAAGTCTGCATGTAAGGAATCAAGTACACTAGCATGTGCCTGTTGTAGAGACCTCCTCTAGCGTATATGTGCAAGGAGCTTCCGACTCCATTATAAAAGCTTTTTTTTTTTCCACATTTGCAGCCTTTGGATACTGTTGTGTGATACGCACACAGCAATTTGTTATTACAGAGGTACATACGTCCTCCTCTCAAATAGATATTTCTGCAACCTCCTTCTGGAGTTCCTTGCATTTTTGGCAAACAAGGTGGCCAGCAACCTTTAACTCACCTATTCCTGCACAGTTCAAGTACTTTTTGATGTGAAGTAATAGTCTCTTTCATCCTTTCCTTCTTGTCTCTCCAGTTTAATGTGCCCCACTTGTAAGGTTCTACACAGCAACAGCTCTCCTTCCTTCCTATGCAGACAACTGCAATTGCTTTTGCAGCAAATTAAAGCCTCACTCCCCCCCAAAACCCAACAAAGTTACACAAAGTGCTCCCCACCTCTGGAAGCTGTGGGAGATGCTTCCATCCAGTATCCACAGCACTAAGGGACTAAAACTATCCAGCTTTGTCTTCACATAACACACCATTGCTAGTGAGATCATTTAGTCCCCCATTTACTCTGGTTTGAGCCATTGGTTACTGTTCCTGTTTACAAGGCAGCCAGAAAGATCAAAACGAAAATTATAGAATCTCTGCAGCTCAGACAAAAATCACACATACCTAGGTGGACAAGTTTTGTCAGCGTTTCTGAGTGATCAACAAAATCTCGGAGTGTGGAAGACTGAAAGGGAGGAATCTGTTCTGCAATGATTTGTACAGCTTCCTCCTCAGAAATCTCCTCCAAAGCAGACGAAGGTGGGATATCATCCCAGTCTAAAAAACAAATACAGAATTTTGTTAAGACTCTGTTGGCAGCTCTGAGCCACCCCAAAAATAAGTTCTGTAGTATCCAAGTTGGCTGGGCTTAAAGCAGGACCTGAACAAGTTTCCTCAGCATACTAGAACTATTTTCTTGCCAGTTCAAGGACAGGAAGCTAGTGGAGAAAGTCCAGAAGAGCCACTAGGATTTCCAGAAGGCTGAAACATCTTCCTTGTGAGGAGAGGCTGAGTGAGCTGGGGCTGTTTAGCCTGGAGAAGAGGAAACTGAGGTCAATGCTTATAAATACCTAAAGGGCAGATTTCAAAAGGGACTGAACACTTCTCAGTGGTGCCCAGCAATAGAACAAGGGGCAGTGGACATAAACTGGAAAATAGGAGGTTCAATTTAAACACAAGGAAAAAACTTTTTCACAGTGAGAGTAACACAGCACTGACACAGGCTGCCCAGAGGACGTTGCAGAGTCTCCACCTCTGAGGACGTTGCAGAGTCTCCACCTCTGAGGACGTTGCAGAGTCCACCAGGACACGTTCCTGTGCAACCTTCTCCTTGGTGATCCTGTTCTGGCAGGGGCAGTTGGACTAGATGATCTCCAGAGGTCCCTTCCAACCCCACTAGTGTGTGATTCTGTGATTTTTAGAGGGTAGTATCTTCTTTTATTCTCACTTAGGTACAAAAGTAGAGAAAGAGGAGACAATTTCCCCTGGTCAACAGCACCAAAGCGACCCAGTATCTGCCTCCTTCCGTCAAGAGACAGCTGGAGAAGCACTTCTCATCCGGGCAATGCTTGAACAGGCTTCGCGCTCTGCTGCCTCCTGTCGTTCATCTCTGACCGTTCCAAGGGCTGCGCCATGTGAGTTGCTGCAGAGGTGGCCTCTCCAAAAACTGAGCAACGCCCCCTAAACCAATCCAATCCCTTTATTATGTACCAGCACAGCTACACATTAAAGGCAAATACTCAGCTTCAGCAGATAAAGAAAAACCCTTCAAACAGCAGCTCCAGACCGACACTGCTACCCAAAACATTGTTTGGGTTCTCGAGTGACCACAGGAACTCCGTGTTCACTATGGAGCTAAAACCAAGTGACGTTCAGGAGCTTTAAATAAGTATGTTAAGCTAAGCAGGCCTAAAAGGAGAGCTGACAGCACAATGTGGAGATAAGGGAGGAATGGTATCTGTAGGGGCTCTTACCTTCATACAGGGCTTCTGCATTCAGGTCAGGCACTGGCTCTGCTTTTGCTTGCTCCACTGGTGCCAGCAAGTTACTCTGGGGACTAGAAGCGGATCCATCCTTGGCACTGCCGGAAGAACATACCCGCCTGCATGGCTGCCATCTCCACGGAAGGATGTTACTCCTGGAGGGCAGCAGGAGCAGAGGGGCGATCCCGCCACACGTCCGGGCGGTGCCGCTGCGGGAACTCAGCCCTCGAGAGACCAGCAAACACCATCGGGAAACTCGCAGAGTCCGCACGGCCATCTCCCCTAGCGGAGCATCCAGCGAGCGAGAACGGGCTGGCTACCCGCACCTCCAGGGGTATCCCCAGTCATGTGCGCTTCCCCCTCCTCCCCAATGGTCTCGTCCGGGGCGGGGCAGAGGCAGGACCTTCCCCCCAGTCTCGCTGTTCCTTCCTCCCCGCGTGGGTGCGGGAGCGGCGGCAGCTCCGCCCCGTCGGGCGGGTTCTGACCGCGCTGCTCGCCGTGGTGGGAAGTGGTCGAGATGGCGTCGTGCGTGGGGAGCCGGACCCTCAGCAAAGACGACGTTAATTACCGCCTGCATTTCCGCATGATCAACGAGCAGCAGGTGGAGGACATCACGCTGGAGTTCTTCTACCGGCCGCACACCATCACCTTGCTCAGCTTCACCATCCTCAGCCTCATGGCTTTCGCCTTCACCAGGTGCGCGGAACCCGGGGTGAGGGATTCCCCGGCGGATTCCCTCCTCCCATCGCACAGGCGCCGAGTACGATAGGGGTGGGAGTCCCGGGGAGGGGGCGGGTGCTGGCGGAGACGGTAACGGAATCCTTCCTTAGGCTCAATCTCTGGGAACCCCGATTCCCGAGAGGTTTTGAATGAGTTTGTGGGACGTGTTTTGGGTTTGTTGGCACTTCGATGATATCGTATGAGCACGATCACAGATTTCCCAGCCTTGTTGCTTAAACTCTGCATTTGACAGGAGAAAAGTCAGGAGTTGTCCCTAGGCCTGGTGTCGAGTTCAGTGTGTAATGATCTGCCTTATTCTAAGAATCCAAACGTTTAGCTTTTATCATCTGTGAAAATAATGGTCGGGCTTGGGTGGAGCTGAGAAAAGAGAGTAAGGAAACATAAAACAGCAGAGCTATAAATGGTCTGAAACGTGCCTTTTCTTGTCCCAACTTGTGTTTGGCCCCCAGGAAGGTATTTTAGGTGAAGAGCTGAAAGGGACCTCTAGAGAATCACCCAGAGTCCAACCCCTCCCCACTAAAAGCAGGGTTGCCTAGAGCACATTGCACAGGATCCTTTATAACCAGATCTTGTTATCTAAGCTCAGGTAGAATGTCCCATCAATCACTTCTTAACTCTTAAATCAGAGACACCTTTCTCCCTTGTTGTACATAGGATGTTTAATTAGAGACCTTTGATTCCTCTTGACTTGTCTCCACTCACCACTTTTCTCACTCTATGGCTAATTTAAGTCAAACTTCATTAAGGGATTCTCATCCAGACTTTGTTCTGACAGATTAGTGATCATTCACCTTTGGGGGAAGGAAAGGAATTTTGCCATTAATTCTTTCAAGCAGAGGATTAGCTGAGCTGAAGTTTCAGCACTGTGGAGTTTTCTAGGTCCAAGGAATATTGCTTCACTTCTGGGATGTTTGTGTTTTGCCAAGAGGGTTGGTAGCTTTTCTTTCCATTTGTGTTGGTAGCTAACTATGACTTCCTAAGTTTCATCTTCTTCCCCCTGTCTGTGTCTCCCATGTGCCTGGTTTCCTGTCTTCAAATACTCTTTGACTTCCCTTTAACTCTTCTCTGTTTCTCCTTAGGTTGTGGAAACTTTATTTCCACTCCTTTCTGCTGTCTCCAACTTTTGCAGGAGTTTCCTAAACCACCTGGGTGATAACAGAACGCTGCCTCCATTTCCTTATTTGGGACAGCACCCAAACCATATGTGCTCTTTGAGAAACTGGGGTGGGGGGAGGAAACAGTAACGCAAATGCTTACAGCATGTGCTCCAGGTCTGGTCTTTCTGTTCCCATCAGCTTAGTGCATTCTGCTTTGTAGTCTTTGGTGACTGTGATTGCATTTCTGCCTCCTGGGCACAAGGTACTGTTGACTTCCCAGTAAGGTGTGACATCTTTGCTTCTCCTGTGCTGTCAGTTGTTCTGGCCGGTTTAATAAGCAGGAGATTTTCTGTGGTGCAGTCATACTGATGTTGTTAAGTAGAATTTCTTTTTTTCAGGGGCTTCAGCATAGGCAGAGGAAATTCTGCTTCCCTTATTTCTTCTCTCTTCTGTGTGTGTGTATATATATATATATCTGTATATATATTGTTTTTAATGTGAGAAGCTTGTGGGGATTCAGACAAAGTTAGACAGTGCTTCTCCCTTGGATGTTCCAAGCTGTAACATGGTGACTCCCTTGGTGTCACTGAGAGCAGCTGATAGGGTTTTGAGCTGACAGATACAGGTGAAGCTGAACTTCAGATAGCAGTTATCTTCAGGTAGCAATAATAATCCAGAAAAAGAAATGTGAGTATGTTCAATTTTCTCTAGTAGAGAGTAGAGTGGATTCTGTTTTAGAACAGAATTAAAGAACATCCTCCTAGTGCTTCTGACAATGGCTGCAGCTGCCTTGGCTATTTCCTGCTCCCTGAGCCAGACATAGGCTCCTCTGCTTGCAGGCTGCGCACTGGAGGAGAGGCATGGAGTGGCTATAGCTTTCTCTGTCCTCTTCCTCTTCCTTGGAGAAAGGGATGTGGCCTTCTCTGGATCCAGAGGCAAGCAGCACAAGGGCTGTCATCTTTCACATCCCTTGTTTAATCATAGAATCATAATGGAGCTGATTAAACTGTATTGTTGCTTGTCTAGTTTGGATTTGGGGATTTTATGGAAGGTTTTCTCTTCTTTCCCAAACACATTCTAAATTTAGTGTCCTAGCTGTTTTTCCCTCAGTCGAGTACCCTCTATTTTTTATTCATGATGTAATAACTTACTGGTTTACATTTTTGTAATGTGCCAGTGTAATGTAGTGCTCTGGAGCAGGGAGAAGAGCAGGAGAGAGGAAAAGATTACGCAGTTGTTATGTGCTTTGGGTTTTTTATTATTTCTTCTGCAAAAAGCCACAGAATTGAAAATTGTGCTGGTGAAGTGGGTTTAAATTGAGAGAATTTTCCTCTCTTCTCCCACACAAGCACTGGAAACCTTGTTTTTGCAGCATGAATGCGCATGCTTCAAAGTCAGCATCAAAGTTGTTGAGGCTAAGCAAGGAGATGATTTAGCACATTTTCCTGATTGCCGTGGTTGTGTCGTTCCTCAAAGTTATTTTCCTTCCCCATTTCTTTTGGCATTCCCCGAAATAGTTCTTCAGGTGAACAGTGTTATTCTTACCCTCACTAGTACACAGTAGTCAGTTATCTGCTCCCACCTGTTTCTACCTGCTTCTGGCAAGGAGATTGGGTGTTCTGTCCCTTTGGAAAGGTATCTGCAAGCCAAAATGAAATGCTTCTACCACTCACTTGGAATGAAATGCAATTTAACACCACATTCAACAGCTCTGTTGATTTTTGGGGCAAGTGGTGCCATCGTGACTAGGAGAGATTTCCTGGAGGTGGGCAGTACTCAGAACCCTGATATGCAAAGCTGAGGTCCGTTCGGCACAGCTAGTGCAACAATCACATGATATTATTGCCATGTCTTTCATTTCCTCCTTAGCCTTGCTGAACTGAGCAGTGATGTGTCTCTAGTAGTCTGTTCTCTCCAAAGAAAAAACCCCAAACTTCCCTCACCTTGGTGGCACCCTTGCTAGCATGCTCCTATGTGTTATTTGTGAGTTGTTAAAACAGGAGTATGGCTTCGCTGCTTGGGCCATCAGAGCCTGAGGGTCTGGTTGGAAAGCCTGGTGAGATCACCTAGGGATCAGCTCTGCAACTTGGTGTTCATAGCTGATGTGAAGTGTCAGCCTGTGCAGCATGGCTGCTGGAAATGACTGGTAAATTTGGACTGAGCTGCTTAAAAGAAAATGCTGTGAGGAGTCCCTAAGGCCTGCGGAGAAATCATTCATGTTTCATGTACTTTTTCCTGCTGCACAGTTAAGCTAACACAGTGCTTAAATGCCTCACAATGACGAAAGTCTGCCGTGGAGCTATTAAGGTTCAGTTTTGAAGGAAGGGGAAATAACTTGGCAAAGCAAGAAGTACTTCATAGCTGCAGCAAATATCTAATGATGAGCGCATTTACCCTGTCACAGATTCTTTGCTGAACCGTCCAGAAATGTTACAGATGCTCTGCCAGGAAGAGCTTTATCCCTCTAAATTGTACTGGGAATTTTTCAGTATCATGGGTTGATAATGAATAAAGAAATATCTTTAAATAGATAAACTGATCCTAAGTACATGAAAATTACCCAGATGGGAAGACTGTAATTCCAGTTGTAGTGGGTGATGCGTTATGAAATATTACCTGTACACGTCATATAGTCTGCAGGTAGATTCTATTTGTATTACCAAAGTACCCTAGAAGCTGACTGCTGGTTAGAAGACTTGGGTGGATGATTTTTTTCCGTTGTTGTTGCATGCTACGTTCTACCTGCCTGAAAAGAAAGAAGAGCTCATCAAGTTTGCCTTAGCATTCCAAACTGCATGCTAAATCTCTCTTCTAGCCATAATGTGACAGTAGCACAAATAATAGCTGTTCTTTTATTCAGGGCTTTGGCATGATAGATCTAAAGCCAAGTTCATATTTTTCCGCTGTTCTTTAAGTTTTGCCGTCTCTCTGTGTAATTCTAAGCCGTGTAATTATTTCCAAAGGCTGACTGTGATCATTATTTCTGCTCTCTCTGCACTCAGGCATTTGGCATTTTGAGAACAGGCCAAGGAAAGTGAAGGGGATTTTGAGCAGCACCAAAAGAGCAGAGAGAAACCTAGCAGTTGCATCCAGGCTTCCTGAGTTTTTGGTCTAGGTGTCTGTTGGCTGTGTAAAAGTACTTTTGATGATGTTTCTGTGAGTGTTAAAGCAGGAAGGTATTTTCACCTTGTGTTAAATTTAGTCATTGGTTCTGCATTGACTTATGCCTTCCACGTATTGATTATATGTTTGACTCTCCTGTTAGAAAGGGATACCCGGAAGTGCAGAGTTCACACTGCATTTAGTGCAGTTACTATCTTGCGTTGTGATATAACCAGCATGCTTGCTTCTAATAATTACTTCTTTGTGGTCTTTATTTAAAGAATTTGATCTTTTCAGAGTCTTTTGACTTCATCCATACACAATGTACTTTAACACTTTATTGTCTGTCTCTTCAGGGATGATTCTGTCCCAGAGGATAACATTTGGAGAGGTATCCTCTCTGTGATTTTCTTCTTTCTAATCATCAGTGTTCTAGCTTTCCCTAATGGTGAGTAAGGTTTATACCTTTATACTGCAGTTTTTGTAACATGTTAATGTATCTTTGTTGCCACTGTGTTTATTTTCATTAAGTTACCACTTGTAACAATTTTTCCTGTCTTGAATTCCTTTATGTTAAGGAAGAGTCTAAAAATGGGTTGCAGTCATACTGTCAGAAGATAACAGTAAAATGTGTGCTATTTATAGCTTCCCTGTGTCTAGCGGGGAAGTCAGGTTTTCAGAATAAGTATCTCTGTTTGCAGGTGTGCAGTTGCAGCTCAGACTGCCACACGATGCTGCCAGATCCTCCAAGAAGAGGAGACTGCTTCAGTGTGTTTTAACAGAAGAGTCATTCTGCAGATGCTCAGAGACATCACACCTTGCGTAAATCCCCTTACCAGAAGCTAGTGGTAGTTAGGAGTGGTCGCAGTCAGACTGCGGTGTCAAACCACAGTGCTTTGATAGAAATCTACATCGCACCAAAGTTTTGACAATTGCATGAGTAACAGAAAGTGCAAAACAGGGAGAAACACTTGTGTGACACAATTCTGTGGGTGAAATGTTGTCTTCCTGGTGTTGTGTGGATTTTAAAGGGTCTTTTTCATTTATTTATGATTTACTTAGCAGTTTTACTGTTTGCTTATTTTTTTCAGCAAGAGCATAATTCTCAGGTCAAGTCTAAACTGTTCTAGGCTTGGCAGAGTTCAGAAAAAGAACAAATGGTGATTGTGCTCAGGGCAGCTTTGTAGTTCAGGGTCGGGATGTATTTTTCTTGTGTTGTAAAAAAATCTTTAATCCATGCTTTTCACAAAGCACTCCCTGAAAAACTGAATGCCAGAGAAAAAAAATGAGCTGTATGTGTACAGCGGTGAAAGAACAGCCTGCGATACATGCTGAAAATGTTTGTTCAGCCACTTCTTGCTGCTCCAAGTGTATGATTCACATTTTGAAGTTTCCCAGTTTCACTAAACTTTGCATTTCACATGCACTGAGATGTGTTCTGTCTATGATAGTCATTTGAGTCACTGGTTTTAAAGTAACATTGACACTTGCAATGAGCATAGGTATCTTCTTGTCAGATACACAGCACTCAGTTTGGAAGTTGTAGGAGGCCTCTTTCATAATATTTCATGGTCATCTGAAGGCTAAACACCATGTTTCTTTGGTAGCACAGATGTTTGTGTTTGACTAGGTGATCTTTTGAGGTCCCTTCCAATCCCTAATGTTCTGTGATTCTGTGACTCAATTGGAATCAAGACCTGTGTGAGTTGTGATCTAGAAACCAGATCAAAGGATCCTTAGGTGGCACTGTGAGCTGTGGTGTCTGAGCAAAGAGCATATGACTATTTTTGAAACAACTCCATAGAAATAATGGAACATTTTTTTCTACACCCCACTAACTGGCAGTTTCCTTTTCCTCTCTGAAATCTACTGTGAACTTTTTTCTTTTTTAACAAAAAGCCCCAACTTCTGGTATATTGCACAGTCTGGACAACTGATCTGTACTCTGCCAAGTCCCTGGAAATAGATTGTAGGGTTCTTACTGACTGTCTTCTAACAGGCTTTTGTGTTTGTTGTCCACAGGACCCTTTACACGTCCCCACCCTGCAATATGGAGAATGGTTTTTGGTAAGTTTAAGCTGTGTTTCTGACTTTTCTGCAGAAGCACTTCGCATTGCTTCTGCAGGACCGACCATTTTAACTTTTAGATGAATAGAATTACCATGAAGCGTAATTGTCCATCAGACTTGTGTGACTGCCTCTTACCTCCCACTTCGGAGCAGTTGCTTATGATCTGTTCCTAATTCTGTTTGGAAATGCTCTTTGACATGATACTCCATGTCAGGATGGTGTAACTTAAATCACCACAAAGGGATCATTCATTCTAATACTCTGTTTTAATCCTGGTTTGTATTTGTGCTTTCTAATCTTCTTCCCCCCACACCCTTTTTACTGCCACCTCTTTCTACTTCAGAAAGGTTTGGATTTTTTATACCTCCTGCATGTACTATCTGACTTAGTTTAGTAGATGCTTCTTTATTGTCAAAACATGCTCGTACTTTGTGTGTTTAATTGTAGCCTTGTATAACATTATATAAATTTATTAATATTCTTAACATATACATATCCGTATTCTTGGCTTATAATTTGAGAAAAAATACCTGTAAATATTAGTTTTACTCACAGTTTGATAAATAAATCCATTAACTGAGTGAAATCCTGCTCCTCAAACATCTGAATTACATGGCAAAAACATAAGGAATTTTATTTAGAAGTAATTCAGGGTTTCTGGATTAATAATAATTGATATGCCCAGAGTTCCTGAGCATGTCCTAGACTTTAAGCACAATTGCAGAGTTAGACACATTTAGTTTAAAGGCTAATCAGGGGACTGAATGTTTCTCTCTCCTTCCACTTTATACAGCTAAAAATAAGTAGCCTCCCAAAGTAGCTGATTACTCATCTGTTGACACTGAGAGGATACTGCTGGTTAGTTAGTACTTGTTTCAGAATCCTACTCCTTGTGAAGTTTGGGAAACACAGGCCCTGCTGCTCATTTCAGGCTTTAGCAGATGGAATGTTGATATTGTCAGAGCTTGACCTCCTGTACTTAACTGGAAGAGGCTGGGTGTAAAATCAAGAGCAGCATTTTTCCCTGTGATTGTTTCTTTTGCCATGGCTTAGTCAGTCACACGTGAGGTCTCAGAGTTGTTCAGCAGGTGACGGGGGGGAGCAGTGTGTCCTCAGCATTTCAGGGTGTACCCTCTCCTGCAGGCTGTACTTGTGGTGTGGCATCTATTAACCTGATGCGCTGCAGAGGACATCATATACACTTTCTGTTCTTGTGAGTGTACTTGAACAGAAATTGTTCTCTAGCATCCACTGGGGATTAGTATCATGTGACTTCTGGTTAGAGTTTAAAATATCTGTAGAATTGCTATAGTTTATTTTTGATACTAAGTTTGTTCACATTAATCTTTCTGCTTGCCATGACTTTGCTGCAGGACACAAGTAAGTTTGAGTGCCAGACTATGGAAATTGTATTAGTGTTCATATGCCTCTTCCAAATGTAGTCTTAGATATCTGTGAACTTGTCAATAATGTAGAGACATGCTCCTACCAGCAGCTTCATCTGTCCATAGAGCTACGCTCAGGACTCATAACTTTGTACAAGTTTTTCTTTTTAGAACAAAAACTCCAATACCTAAAAGAATCCATATTCAGACACTGAGAGAAGAGAGGTGGTAGTCCCAACTGTCCAATCTATGGTAGTCCCAAATTCTGGGTTTCATTGTTTGTGAAGGTGTGAGAACAAATCATAATAGTCTTTAATCTTACAAAGCTACCAACAGCAAGTTTTCCAGCTCAGTGAAGTCACTCAAGCATGCAGTAACTTATATGTAGAACTACATAGCTCAGAATTGCCAGGTGGGATCTTTTTTGGAATCTGCATATGGGTTTAGGGACCTGCACCAGTGAGACTAAGAATACATAAAGCAAATGGATAGATAGAGCTTACCCAATCCTACAGTACCAATGTCTTCCTTATTAAAGAGCAGCCTTGTACTATTTGTGTCTAGACTGATTCTGTTGTGGTTGGGCTCATGCAGTTGAGCATATATGACTGAAACAGGAGCTGATAAACGTGCCGAGTGCTCAGAGATCACCACCCGACTTGTGTCTCCAGCTCTTTTGCATGTAGCCACTGTGTGTAGAAAACTCATTTGTGCTAACTGGGCATGTGTAGAGCAACAGACTAGAATCAGCTTTTTTGGACTCTGTATCTCAAGGAGTTCTGTGAGTGAACATGATTCTAAAGCTGAGTCTTTTTGCAGGTCTCAGTGTGCTCTATTTTCTGTTCCTGGTGTTCGTGCTCTTCCTTAACTTTGAGCAGGTAAAAGCAGTGATGTACTGGCTGGATCCTAATCTCCGATATGCCACAAGGGAAGCAGATATTATGGTATGTAGCCATGGCACTTTATTGGACATTTTGGCTACAATAGTTATGTTTTATATGGGTGGGAAGGAATAAATCTGAATTTGCTGACAGGAGCAGTCCAAGTTTGTGCCTGAACTTGACAGGAGTCAGTGAGCCTTTTCTGTCAGCGGGTGTTTACATTGAAGTCAATTGCTGTGAAAGTCTTGTCTGTGTTCCTTTTAATGCAGATGTTCAATGGTTGTGCAGTCAGGAGTGTGAGATATGCTTGCAAAGGAGTGGCTTTGGATTCCTTTAAGAAATAAGTATAAGACAGGGTACTGAAAATAGCCTTAGGGGTCTAAATGAAACCTGTATAGTGTGTCAGGTTTTTTGGTGCCACAGTGCTCTGCACAAAGAGCTTTCGTTTTGCCATATTGCTCTGAGCTTCATCCACGATGGGCATGCTACTGAGTTAATACAATCAGGTACAGCAACTGCAGGGCTCTGCTGCCTTCTAGTCACCCAGCTAAGCACTGGTTGCCATTGGGAAGTTAGACCATGATCTGGAGTGACATGGCAAGCCAGGCTACTTCTGTCTGTTGAGGAACTTGCATTTGTTTTCAGTACAGAGAACCACAGAATGCTTTGGAATGAAGGCCCCTTCAAAGATCATCTAGTCCAACTCCCCTGTAGTGAACAGGGATATCTTCAATTAGACCAAGTTGACCAGAGCCCTGTCAAACCTGATCTCGAAGGTATCCAGGGATGGGGCATCTGCCATCTCTCTGGGCAACCTGTTCCGATGTTTTGCTGCTCTCATTGTAAAAAATGTCTTCATTATATCCAGTCTAAATCTACCCTCTTCTAGTTTGAAAACAGTACCCCTTGTCCTGTTACAACAGACCTTGATAAAATGTCTGCCCCATTTAAGTACTGAAAGGCCACAATAAGATCTTCCTGGACCCTGTTTTTAATTCAGGCTGAACAACCCCACGTCTCTCAGACTGTCTTTGTAGGAGAGGTGTTCCATCTCTCTGATTGCTTTTGTGGCCCTCCTCCAGACCCTCTCTAACTGTTTCATGTTGTTGTGCAGAGGGCCCCAGAGCTGGGTGCAGTACTCTGGGTGGGCTGTCATCAGAGCAGAGTACAGCAGCAGGATCACCTCCCTGGACCTGCTGACCACGTGGCTTTTGATGAATCCCGGGATACAGCTAGCCTTTTGGGCTATGAGGGCACGTGCTTGGCTCATGTTGAGGCTTTCATCCAGCAGGTTGGTCAGCCAACCTAGGTTGGTCAAACAGGACTTGCTCTGGCAAAGCCACACTGGCTGTCTTGAATCACCTCCCTCTTCTCCATGTGCCTTAGCAGAGTTTCTAGAAGGACCTAAGTTTCATCCTCAGAATACTCCCTAGCACAGGGAGCTGAGGCAGTGAAAGGAGCCTCTCAGAAGTATGTGGGATATTTTGGGAGACAGGCAGAAGAGGCTATGAGCAGTCGAGTACCAAGCAGAAGAGGGTTTCAGCATGGAGAGGCGAAAGTTGCCTGTCTTGTCCTGTTCACTCTCGCATCAGACCAGTGCCCACCACCTGAGCAGTGTGCTTCCTTGTGCTTGGGTTTGTGTGTTTGTGCACCATGGTCACCTGTTGTGTAGCAGGTGCTATCACCAGGCTGATACCTCAAGAGTAAAAATACACTGTCTGTGGCAACTAGCAGTTTACTATGAATGCAGACTACTGCATAGCACATAGACAGCAGTGGCTGCAGGCTCCTGCCCTCTAGCACAAAAGAGCGAATGGAAATCTTTACAGTGCAATGAACTCCTGTTAGCTGGTGGGTGGTGAGGGCTGCGTGCAGGCTCCTTGCCTGGAAAACTCTCACGTGTTGTACCTCAGCTGACCAGTATGTGCTGTACACTCCCAGCACGAAGGGCAGAGCTGTGGCTTTCTGTTCTGCAGGAGACCTGTGGTGGTGGTGAGACGTGGGCAGCCTGCTGTTAGGTTGGTGGGAGGACACACTGCTAAATGGAGCATGAGCATGGGGGTTACTGATGTTGCTGAGCAACAAAAGGGAGCTGAGTTGAGGAGTCTATTGGTAAGTCAGATTCACCTGGCTCTCCTGTCATTTAAGTTAGCCATAAAGAGATTAAAGTCAGGGAAGGACTACTGTTACTACTGGCACAGAACCACGGCACAGCAAATTCCCTAACTGCAGCGGTCAGTGGAAACTTACTCAGTAGTGCTTTGCAATCCTGGTACTGTCACTTGATGTTGGAGTAACTTTTTAAAGTGCTACTGTAGTGAAGGCTGCAGCTTGATCTCTTGCACAGGGCTGACAAACTTGCTTCAGTACAAATGAAAGTTTAACTGATGACAGGCAGAGCTGCAGCTGGAAAGATGGATAGAGAGGAAAAGCCCCAATAAAAATAAAAAAGCAAGAGACCTAGAAATAAAATGATTACTTTCAGAGTAACCTTGCTGTATTCACTCATCATGGAGCTTCAGGTATCATTGTGTAGCTAGGAGCCTGCACCTTCTTCCATTGCTCATTCTGTGCTTCTCGTGCTGGCGGATGGCCAGATTCTGATCTCACTGTGTACATGCACCAGAGCTGCAGATTTGCCACTCTTAGGATAGGTGATGCACCTTTCTCTGAATGACCAGCAGCACCCGCACGTGTGAGAATCAACACCATGCTCTCACTTCAGGGAGTATCAGCAACTAACAGCTACTTACAGTGTCTTAATAGGACTTCATCGCCTGCGGATAGAAGCATGTGTGTGTGAAATTGTGCATTCTTCTCTTTATGGACACCAGGATTGAAATCCTTCTCTGCCATCCCCTTTACAGCTTGATTGTGGTTCGTTTGTGCAGGATTATCAATAGTCGTGGCCTAAAATAGAATCCTCTCTTCATTCAACAGCACTGAGCGGTGCTGCGTTGTCGCCTGTAGGTGGCAATAAGGATTGGAGAGCAGAGATTTTAAAATCTATGTGTTTGTCATATAAAACGTATGTTTCCATTTGGGAATTGCTCAGTGTTGAGGAGACAGACCCCCGCATCAGCTTCCTGACGGCATAGAGATTTCTTTTGTTTTTTTTGATTGGGCAGTGATTTCTAGCACTTTCTGTATAACATGACGAAGGAATACATCTCCTTTGTTTCGATTACTACAGTATTAATGTTCTTAAGGAATCTGCCATTCGTCTGTGATAAAACAGTTTCAGGTTCCTCTTGAATTTTTAAAATTTTTTAAATTCAGCCCTGTGACGGTACTTTACTTCCTCAATATGAGTGTGCTCTGGGAAGTTGCCTTCATGAGGAAAATAAGTTGCAGCAGATACTCACGTGAATGCTGAGGTGAGTAGCGTTACAAACTGGTGAGAATTAGCCGCTGATGAGTCACCTCTGAACACCAGACAGCATCCAAATGGGGAAGGGTGGTTATTTCAAGTCAAGACCTCAGAGACAAGCAAAGAACAATTTTCTGGAGTATTGTTTGCGGGTTTTATTATTATTGATTTTGCTGCTCCTCTCATTCCTCTGTCACATAAAAAATACATGCTTCTGCAGATGGCGAGGTCTGCTGTGTGTCCCTTTAGATTAGAGCCATAACGCTGCGTCTTAATACTGAAAGCTTTCCTGCAGAGTTCAGGCATTATTCCTCTTCCTTGTCCTCCTGTTTTAATGTTCTTACAATTCCAGGTTTGTTGTGCTAGATAGAAGGAAATTTTTTCATTTTGGTGTTTCTGAGGTTGCCTGTTGATTGAAGTGTTTGTTGTTTTGTTGTTGTGTTTTGTGTTTTTTTTTTCCCCTCACAGGAGTATGCTGTGAACTGCCACGTTATCACCTGGGAGAGAATCCTCAGCCACTTTGATATTTTTGCTTTTGGGCATTTCTGGGGCTGGGCTATGAAGGCTTTGCTGATCCGCAGCTATGGGCTGTGCTGGACCATCAGCATCACCTGGGAGCTCACCGAGGTAGGCCACCCATTCATCTTACTCGTAAGTGAAGGTATGAGATTGGATGGGTCTTGACGGTAGATGTGTTACTAGAATGAATACTCACTAGCTCAGTATAGATTTACACTTTAAGCATTTCAAACCAGATGCTGAGCAATTGATGTCATTGCCTTAGTGGACAACAAGAAACTGGTGTTTAGGTAAGTGACTGCTCCTTGCATAGAAGTGAGCTCTAGACCTCACTGCTTGAGCAGGATCATAAAACATAAGACAGGTTGCTCCACAACCTCATTGTTAAAGAAATTTTTTTCTCATATTGAGGTGGAACCTCCTGTGCTCCAACTTACACCATTGCCCCTTGTCCTATCACAGGGTGCAAGTGAAAAGAGATTGTCTTTTTCTTCTTGACACCCAGCCCTCATGCACTTACAGACAGTGTCTCTTCTTGATACCCAGCCCTCGTGTCTTTATAGACAGTGATTAAGTCCCCTCATAACCTTCTCTCCGAGCTGAAAAGTCTCAGGTATCTCAATCTCTCCTGATAACACAAGTGCTCCAGTCCCCTAATTGTCCTCTAGGCCCTCTGTTGAACTCTTTAATCAGATCTCTGTCCCTCTGGAACTGGAGAGCCCAGAACTGAACACAATATTCCAGATGTGGCCTCACTAGGGCAACGTAGAGAGGGAGAAGCACCTTCCTTGATCTGCTGGACACAGTCTCATTGATCCATCCCAGGATTCTGTTGGCTACCTTGGCCACAAGAGCACAGTGCTGTTCCATGGATGTTATCCTTTAGTCTGCTCTCTGTTTTGTTAGGCATCATCTTGAGTATTCCAAAAGGACTGCTTAACACATGGCTGTCTTGATTTCCAGTCACAGCTAACTTCTTCAGTCTTTTTTGGGCAGCTGTAAATTTTCCTGCAGAATAGAGACTACCATTATTTTTCTTAAAGGAGAATGAGAGGAGCTGAATTAATTCTAGCTCTCAGTAAATTGTGTATATTCCTTGTCTTAACTCTAGCCAGTTGTTGTCCTTTATCAGAAGTATAAACTCACCCAATGTATCTGTGAATACCTTTAATTGCCTTACTAATTCCTCATAGTGCTCCTCAGTTGAGCAGAGTATTAAGAAAGGAACAGATTGCTTCAGACAGAAATGATTTTAAATCTTTTTGTTTTTTTAAATCTTTAATGGATTCTAGTGGACTGAATATGTTTCAATATGTCCAGATGGTGTCAGCTTTGGACTATTTTCCAGTATCTTCAACATGAAAGTACTTTCATTGTTACTGTTTAGCAGTGAACAGGCAGGAATGGAGAGTGGAATGTCCTCTTCAGCTATTCTGGATGACGTATGGCAGCAAAGCTTGTAGTGTCTGAAGTATTGGTGAACTCCGAAATGACTAAATTTCCTAAAAATAATAAGTGAAAGGAAGAGTTTTGAGACAGAACAAGCCTTAAGCCCTGAACTCCAACATGCTTTAGTACTGACAGTTGTTGCAAAGGCATGTATTGTACTTACTGCATCACACATGGCATTGCTGGCTCAGAAAACAAACTTCTTAAAACTTTCTTTAGCAAAATTAAAGTGTTTGTATTAAAGCACGATGCTACTTCTTTCCTTCAAGAAATGCAGTAGTTCTGCTTCTTTCATGCGCTTTTGTGAGTGTTCTGTGTCTCATCTTTGAGAGGCCAAGAGCTACGTGATATCCTTGTGTACAGCGTAGACTCCACAGGGAAGGGTGGGAAGGAAACCTCCCGTGTCTTGTGTGGTTCTGTCCAACGTCTGAAGTTAAAGCAGAAGGATGAAAGAATTTCAGTGGTTGTAGCTTACGTCCTTGAAGAACAACATGCAATGAAAAGCTGATTTTTTAATACGTACTTAAAAAGGGATGGGTTGGAATTGTGTAGTTCCTCACACAGAATTTTTTTTGCTGTATTCTGTAGCTCTTCTTCATGCACCTGCTGCCTAATTTTGCTGAATGCTGGTGGGATCAAGTAATTTTGGACATCCTGCTTTGTAACGGGGGTGGCATCTGGTTGGGCATGGTAGTTTGTCGCTTCTTGGAGATGAGGACCTATCACTGGGCAAGCTTCAAGTAGGTCTAAATTAATGCTTGATAAACATTGTATTTGATGTCATGTTAATTTCCCTGGCAAGTAGGCTTCCTTCTTCACATGCGTGAGATGTATCTCATGTAGAAATAACATGCAGTCTGCATATCCTAGCAAGGCTTTGAATTGCTTTTAAATCTTAAGCAACCGATCTCGTACTACTGCACAGCATACGTTTGTAAATACGATAGAGTTCTTTTGCAGTCTGATATGAGTGCTGATACCAAAGGAGAATGAAAGTAGTAAAGCTGCTTGTATTTTCAGGTTATTTTGTATGAGTAAAGCTTGTAAAATAAAACAAATAGGGGTTGTTTTCTAATTCGACAGTGTTTTTAAATTAGATTTGGGCTCATCTGGGTGAGGTATTGATGTGGCAGCTGTCAGCACTAGCTGTAATTCCTGAAGAGGGATTAGCCTGGTTGTACCTGTGCTGTGAGCTGCCTTACCGGACTGCTGACCCTCTGAAGCAACTGAAGTAATTGCAAAACAGAGCACTGTTTGTCGTGTGAAAGGGCAACAGCTTGTGGGCTGTAGTTTTTGGCCTCTCTCCTGCCACTTTCGCTGCCCGTTGGTGGCAGGTGTGGTTATCTGCGTGTTAGGAATGATACAGGTGAAACGGGATCAAGTGGAATGAATTGGCAGTAGCCTTGAGAGATGGAAAAGGAGTCCTTCAAATGCATGAGTAGATTTTTTTTGTACAAAGAGAAGCTGCATATAATGAGAAGCTTGTAGTGTACTCCATTTGTTTTCTTTTTTCATTGACTGAACGTGGATCTTAAAGATGAGAAGATTCTCCTAACCTAAGGTCCCACTAGCCTAAAAACACAGGTATCAGAAATACCTGATATGAATCTACTTTTTTTTGTCCAGAAGGATCAGGGAAATAACAGGGTGAAAACTGATTTCTGTTTCTTCTAGTCTTCAATCAGAAAAGGAAGTTCATGATGTTTTTGTAGATTCCCCATTGTTTGGATGCTGTTAACATTTATTTAGATTATTAAAAGCAAGAACCAGTCACACATCAGATCACAGAATCACAGAACATTAGGGATTGGAAAGGACCTTGAAGGATCATCTAGTCCAATCCTCCTGCCACAGCAGGATCACCTAGACCAAGTCACACAGGAACATGTCCAGGTGGGTTTTAAA
>JAOXOE010000343.1:37317606-37341462 GCA_028565055.1 Phoeniculus purpureus
CATTAGGGATTGGAAGGGACCTCAGAAGATCATCTAGTCCAATCCCCCTGCCAGAGCAGGACCACCTAGACCAAGTCGCACAGGCGGGTTTTAAACGTCTCCGGAGAAGGAGACTCCACAACCCCTGTATTGTTTTTGTTGTAGCCTGACCTCAGTATTCATTAGAGAGGGAAAAGGGCACAGTAGAAAATGACACTAGAAGGCAGTTGTTTAAGTGAATAATATTGAAGAAAGCAAAACAAAAAAGGAAATTAATTCAGCTGAGATGTGTCGTTTGGTTTTTCCCCTACGCACATGGTTTAGGAGAGGCAGGAGACTCAAAATGATGCCCCAGCTTTTCAAATGTTAGTCTTTCTGTCCACTTGCCGACCTTGCCGTATTTGGATCCCAAATCCAGCCCTGCACATTCCGTTTGCCCACATTCAGAATGCTTTTGGAATAGCAAGACAGAGATGGGGGCGGGGGGAGAAACCAGATCGAGCTGAGCTGCGATTTCCTGATGACATCTTCTCTAAGCATCCCAAAATATCTCTCAAGGCAAAGTGTTCCTCCTGCTCAGTTCAGGTTTCGGCAGGACACACCATTCACTCGGCCCCAGTGCTCCTCACGGGGATGGTAACGTGATCATCAGTAATGATCTTTCACGCTGTAGTTTTCTTCTTGCCCCTCTTCCGTGTTGGAGGCGGTTCTTTCAAACAGTGCGTAGGACACTGCAAACTGGACAGTAAGTTCATGGCAGAGATTAGAAATGGGGACAAAGGGTGAGTGACTTGTCTGCATTTCCTCAGGAAGTTGAAGACAAAGAGAAGGGTAAGATCCCAGACATTCAGTTCCCATGTTGTCACCAGAAAATCCTCCTGGGAATTGCTAATAAAGGGCTTCTGTAGTAAGTCCGAGAGTGCTGTCTGTGCGTCTTCTAGTGCCTGAAAGTGAAAAGACACTGTGTTACCCAAATTGGGGTCAGGATTGAGGTGATGCCTCCTCTCCATTCATATCTTTTGGCCTTAATTTCGTTGTGTTGGCTTACTCCAATCTACCTTGCCTTCACGGGTAACCAAGTCCAGTGATTCCAGTTGATTGGGAACCGGAGAAGGGGCAGTGGCCAGAAGCTGGGAGTGGGGTTTTTGTCCTGGGAGTGAATCAGAACAAATTTCAAAGGGAAATCTTTGGAAGACTCTCATGTACCCTCAGGTACATGAAAAAGATGGCAGCTGGAACAGTTCTAAAATAACATCACAGAATCACAGAACATCAGGGACTGAAAGAAACCTCAAAAGATCATCTAGTCCAATCCCCCTGCCAGAGCAGGATCACGAGATGCTCCACATCTGTCTTGGGGCATTGGCTTATTGCTGACCTTTTGATTCTTTCAAGCATGTCTGTTTCTCATGAGCCTGGATCAGTTTTGTCTCTCAACTTACTGCAAGGTTGTCCTTATTGTGGACTTCCACCATGACCACCGCTTCTTGCCTATTTGACCATCTGACTCCTAACAAGTTTCCAAAAGAACTTTAAAAAACCCGTTGGTGTCATTAGCTGCTATCACAGTCCTCCTGTGTCTCTCAACATTGAATCTTTCCAACTTACCTCTCACTGGTTTGCAGCTGGAGATGGCTGTGCATACTCCTGATGTGCCACTGGCTATTAGCACTGGCACAGACCACCACGTGCCACATGGCCATGGTGTTTCCAAGCAACTGCTAGCTCAAAATCACACGTCTGGAAACAGGTAATTCCCGTCTGATGGGATGGGAATTACTTGTCATCCCTCTTCTAGGTGCTGTGCTGTGGGGATGCTGCTGATTCTCTGAGCCCATCAAAAAGGGGTGGAAGGGATTCGTGTTGGTCACCTGGTTTCTTGCAGGACCTGCTAAATTGGAGGCTGTTTTCCTACCAGTGATACTCAGCATGGGAAAAGACAGGAGTCAAACCCTTCCTCCTTTCTTCTCTTGGCTCCCCCAAGCTGCAGTTCATCTTCCCCAGCTGCTTTCTTTAGGAACTAGCTGCATCTGTCAGAGGAGGGTTAAACCATCTCACTAGGAAGCAGAGAACTTTATCATAGCTAAGGAGGATTAACACGGGTATAATCCTTTTACAAAGCCACTTGACTTCCAACTCCGGTGCATAAAAATAAAAGGATTGGATCAATGTTATTTTTTTCATATCTAATTCAAGAACAATAGAGCACATTAAGTAATTAAAATGTTCACCTGTAAGGTGCTTAAAAGCGGGGCTGCTGGCAGATGTATAATTAGCTCCAGTTAGCTGCTCGCTTGTTTGCTTCCACTAATTTACCCTGTGTGGGGTCTTTGGGCTTGGAGCTTTATTTAGAAAACATTGTGCTGTTGCATAAGATAATGCAGGGGCTAGACAGGGACCAAAGAGAGAAAAAGGATAATTTACTGAGCCAGCATACGTGCTAACACAGGGCACGTCAGGGCCTCTTCCCTGCACATCTCCATCCTTTGTCAGAAGTCTACTCCTTAATAAAGGTGGTAGAATCACCAAAACATCATTATTTTCCTTGTGTTCTTTTCCTTCTGCAGAGGACCCATGTCAGGAAGGCACAGGACTTGCTCTTCCCTCTCTTTTCTATCTCTTGATCTTTCCTCTGGCAGCCCTAGACTGCTAGGGAGTCCTCATCAGCTGATCGGCTCCACAGTGTCCACTTAGTATCTCCAGCTGGTCCTCACCCAACAATGGAACACGGCCTCGGCAGAGAGATCCCTGCACTTGTCACAATGTGATGGAGGCAGCAAGAACTGTGCTCAGCTGCAGGCTTTCCCCAGCCTGGCACACACAGGGCCATATTGGCAACGGGAAGCAGTACCAGGAGCCTCAAAACAGGCTTGAGTTGTTCCGCAAACCTGACAGATGCTGCAGGAAAGGAACAGTCTTGTGTCCCAAGCACAGAGCCAGGTACCTGCAGGGTGGGCAGAGATGCTGTAAGTGCTGTGCTAAGTGCAGCTAAGAGCAGCCAAAGACGACCAGCTCCATCAGAAATGCCTACGTGACCGGTCATGGTGGAGCAGGCACTTGAAGCCACTTCTCCAGACAAGAAAGTGCAGACCTCAGGAGGCTAACTGGGAAACAGGATGAAAGGTAGCAATTGTGTTTATCACTGTAAAGATCTGCCTCGCCCTTTGACTTCACCTTTCCTGTTTCAGATGGGTCACCCTGACCTAATTTTCAGACAATATTTCTGCATTTAACGAGGCCACAGTGAGGTCTGGATAAGTAAGAGCACAGAGGACTTTCCGTGCAGGGCTGCAAATGCAGGCAGGCTTGGGTTTAGGTCTGGAGAACAATGTGGTGGAGAAAGTCCTCAGCTGTGTTTCTTGCCCCTGGACCTCGATTATGGGTTTTCCTCACAAGCCCCCCTGTTACAGAGGTGGCAGAAAGGGCCTGTGTAGGATAACATGGGGCTACCTGGAGGAATCTGACCTGGGGTTTCCAGACTGAGCTAAATCTCTTCCTCCCGGGCAGGGATAAAGGGTCACTCAGCTGTGCAAACTGATTTATATTCAGCCACGTGTGGCCGGCCCTAAACTGTACTTTTTGTTCCTGACAAATGCAAGTGCGGTATTTGCTCTGAAAAGTCACCGTTTCTCATGCAAAATCCTTCCCCTTGCTGTTTGTCCCTGGGACAGAGTTTTGTTTGGCAGATGGACAGTGCAGGAGGGTGGCCAGGCTGTGTGGGAAAGATCAGGAACCCTGGACGTGGGGTGTCCTCCTTTGCTCTGATTTCTTGGCCAAGTAAATTGGTGAAGTCTGCTTCAAGTCCTGTTGTGACTTGGCTACTGGATTTAAATAAAGGATGAGGGTGCAGATCAAGGAGCGATGAGTGTAAGCTGAAACAGAGGAGGTTCCCCATCAATATGAGAAGGATCTTCTGCTCAGTGAGGGTTATAGAACACTGGAACGGGCTGCCCATGGCAGGCTGTGGAGTCTCCTTCACTGGAGATGTTTAAAACCCATCTGAATGTGTTCCTGTGTGACTTGGTCTAGATGATCCTGCTGTGGCAGGGGGATTGGACTAGATGATCTTTTGTTGTCCCTTCCAATCCCTAATGATTCTATGATTCTATGACTAGACCATCTTTCGAGGTCCCTTCCAATCCCTAATGATTCTATGACTCAGAGATGTTATCTGAAGGCACAGTGCATTTTCTCATCTTCTCTCCGCACTGCCTTGTCTTTTAACCTGGAGGTAAGGGCCTGGCATACAGATGTTCCTAAGTAGAAGGAAGAACCTAGATTCACTCGACTCGTGGCTGTTACCAAAGAGCTTCCGTAGTGACCAGTGTGTCAAAGGACTCATCGTATGACTTCGGGTAGCCTTAGGGAGGTACATGATTCCCACCTCGCGGTTACTCACCCGGCTTTGCTGCTGTCTCAGTCTGGAAGTCCCTCCATGAAGAACTTTTCAAAGAGAAAAGAGACTTTAAAGGCTCCTCACTCTTTCCCCGAATCGGCAGGCACCAGCACCCTCAGCTTTGTGGAACGATCCTACAAACTCTGAAAGCCCTACATAACATCAGTGAGACAAACTAATGTAAGAAGTTTCTGCCAGAGCTTGGGGGATCGTGGCAAAGCTCTGCACGTGAATGTTTTGTGTTGTGATGGCAGGGAACTCACATGTGAGGGCACGCGTGTGTGTGTGTGTGCTCAAACGTTTGCAAATCATCCCCCTGACGAGCGAGCTGGGAAAATAACGAAGACCAATTATTAGTTAATACTACGTTGCTGGCCACAGGGCTGTTTCGAGGCGATTGTCCAGCTTTCTGCCCTCAGCACAGAAGAGCTGACTTCACATTCTGCCTGTTTCCAAACCCGTCGTGTTAAACGCAGGACTAAACCGCAGGCACTGGACCAAGGAGCGTGGGGGAACTGGAAAAGCTATTCAAGATGCTGGCAGTTGACAACGGGATCTTGAAAAACTATTTCCTTGTGTCCAACCTAATTTCTTCTTCCCCGACTCCAGACAGGCCTCTGCTTGGAGACGGTTTGGGCTGCTGTGGTTGAACCAGCTGTTGAAATCCCAGCCAGCTCCTGAGCAAGCGAAAAACTAATCAGAAACTGCCTTCAGCAGTCTCTGCTTTCCTGAGCGCTGCTGGCTCCAAACCCAGGCAATGGGCTGCCCGTTGCCAAATCAACAGGCACCTTATTCCTGCCTGGGGCCTCAAGCAGGTGCCTGTGTCTCCTGGCCCCGTGCTGTGCCCTAACTGCAAGACTCTGTGGAGCTGTTAGCAGCCCACTCGTGCCTCCTAATGTCATTAACGACGGGGCATTTCCGTGCTGCCAGAATTACACCCCTTAGTTTGATGAGTCTGATCTGAGATGAGATGATCAAGAGGTGTTGGGAGGTTTGTATCAGCATTATAATACTGCAGCAGGTCAACCCTTGAGGCTCAGTTGTAGCAGAGCATCTTTAGGATGTGCGTTAGGATGTGTAAGACACCAGATCGTTAGGAGGCAGAGCCACTTGTTCCAGCCTTTGATTTGGTGATGGGCAGCATAATGCCTGGGCTTGAAGGCGGTGACACTCAGGACAACAGAGCTTGCTGAAGACTGTGCGACTTGGTCTAGGTTTGGGGGGATTGGACTGGATGATCTTGTGAGGTCCCTTCCAATCCCTAATGTTCTGTGATTCTGTGAAGACACTTTCTGATTGGTTTTTAGCTTAAGAGCTGGCTGGGAGTTGAACAGTAGGTTCAAAAAATTATTCAGAAGACCTCATTTCTGCCAGCTCCTTCACCTCAGTGTTAAATACAGCTGCACAACCCAAACACCAACACCAGCCCTGGGATCAAAGGCTGAGACAGAGTTCCTGTCCTTGAAGTATGGGTTTTCACTCCTGTTTGCAGGTGCTAGTCAGCCAATCCCATCTCCATGCCCTCACCTTTAATCGAATGGATTAAAGGCAGAGGGACAACAGTTCCTGTGCCCTTTCTGTGCCATTGCTTGCAAGGCCAATCTGGGTGAACAGGGATAGGGGTTTTCATGATCAGCTGCCCACCCTGGCTTGCTGCACTGATGTTCCCGTTGTGGTAGAGCAGGACACTGCAAAGCCACTCTGTCTCTTCCAGCTGCACACAGGGCCAAGCTCAACCTTGCCTTCCATATGGTTCTGCTGCTAATCCTGTGGAACGGGCAGAGATGCTGAGGCCGGACACATGGTTTAGCAGTTTAAGCATAAGCCCAGCTAGGGCTCACACAGTAGTCCTGGACCTGGCATAGCAGTCAACACAAGATACCTGTGGCTGGCACACTCGGTGTCTTCATGCCACAGAGGTGGCCCCAGTTGCAGCCTGCCAGCAGTCCTCTCACTCACATGTGTTGCAAACTAATCTCCAGTGATGAGATAAGAGGAACTGCCCATTTTTCTTTCATTTCAGCTGTGCGTGACTGGATCAAAAGATGTCCTGCCTTTGCTTCAATTACTCATTTGGCTCTAATGTGGTCCAGATGGCTAGCCCATCTCAGCCTTTATATTTACTCTTGGCCTCTCTGTTTAACTTCCCTGCAACAAATACTCATCGTAGGCATATATTAATTCAGGGACAGGGGCTGCCTCAATCAATAGGTCGAGGTTAGGTTTGTACACCACAACAGGCGCTATGTGCATCATTTTTGTTTGTATTACCCCACTGCCAGCTTCAAATATATGAGCAATATCTTTAAGGAGTTTGCTTTGGCTTTCCCCTAAATTCAAGCAAACTGCAGCTCTCCCGACTATTTGGGTTACAATATGCAGATACTCTGTCATTGACCTTTCCGTTAAGCCCTTCTGCAAACTTGGGCTGAGTACTAGCAAATTTGCAAAGGCCACCGAGGAGCCCGAAGGTCTGACAACGAGATGTTGCACCAACTCCGACCACGGCTCGAGTGTCCAGCAGAGGAGAAGTGGCGGTGTCAGATTTAAGTGCAGCCCTGCAACCGAGGAGTGAAAGCAAAGTGGATAAGCTCCACAGACAAGGTAATGAGGCTTTTTGCTTTGCATCTACACTGTCTTTTGAACTCTGGGTTGCATGCTGTGGATGCTGCTGGTGAAGAGCTGAAGGCAGCAGGTGGCAGGGGGTGTCCCAGGAGGGCCAGTGCCCAGCTCTGGGCTCCGGCAGCAAGAAAGGCTCACGTGGCAGAGGAGAGGTGTGAAGTCGCTGTTTGATCTGCCTGGGATTTGATCTGGGCTTTTGGTGCTTGTTTGGACAACGGGATTGCAATTTCTCTCAGTACACTTACAACAAGAACGTCTGAAACTCTGCTGCAGCCAGGCAACAGACTTTCATTTCAGGTAATGTGATTTGAGCTCTGCTGAGTAGCTGCTCTGTTGTCAATGGCCAAATCTAATTGTCATTGTAGTTTCTCTAAATATGTGCTAACGTCTTACAAGCTGAGGTTTGCTTCCCTCCTCCTTTTCCCAAGAAATGTCCCCTGAGGCACTGGCAGAGAGGAGGTGAATTCAGACCCAGGAGAAGCTGTTAGCAAGCACCGCTCAGTCCTTCTGCTGCGTCAAATGGACACAGTGAGCCACCCTGTAAAAATTCTGTGCGTTGGTAGCGGCCTGAAGATGTGATAGGTACGTAAATGCAGGTGGATTTAGCGTTCCCAGTAGGAACAGACTTTTCACAGCGTGGGCTAGATGAAGTTTTCCAGAACCAGATTCTCTGCTGCATTTTACACCCGTATTTTTCTGTGTGTGAGTGACTCCTCCAGAAATCAGTGTGACTCTGTGGCTAAACGGCTCTCCAGGTTCCACTGAGGTTCTTTGTGTTTGTTTGTAGAACAGTTTCCTCCAGTGTTTGTTTGGTTAAAAGGAAAAAAAAAGTCTGGAGAAACAATTTAAGTCAGTTTTTCCACCCCTGACAAGCCTGTTAAATAAAAAAGGCAGTTAGAAAGGAAATGTGGAGTTAAAAGCAAATCCTTAGCTTGGATGGACACGGGGACAGCAATGCTAGTGTCAGGACAAGTTTCCTCTAATGCCACCTTCCTTTTGGCTGGACTTCTGCATCCAGGGAAGCTTTAGGTTTAGATCTGTAGCCCAGCATCCTGGTCCACCGGCTGCTCCAGGGAGGAGCCGTTGCTGTCTTTTTCTTGGCTGAAAGCAGAAATAAATTGCTGTCGTGCCTTGGGAGGGCAGATGAACGACAGCCTCGGCAGCGTGTGGTGGGGTATCACCGCTAACACCACACGTGTATCAAACAGCGCTCGTACAGCCCCGCTGCAAAGCCTCTGGACTCTCTGCCCATGGACCTCTCTTTGGGAAGCCCCCAGAAGCCATTAAAGAAAATTCCCCAAAACCACATGAGAAAACAGGCACTTTCCACCCAAATGACCTTGGGGTAACTGGAAAAGAGGGAACAGTACACAATGCAGCAACATGAGAGTTTGCCTGCTAAAACTGAAGTCTATCCATCTGTCAATATTTCTCCAGTTTCCAGGCTTATCCCCAGCTCCGAGATGCACCAGCCGCTGCAGGTGACCACATGGGCTGTCTGCAACTGCCAGGATGGACGAAGGCAGGACCTGCTGTGCTGGGCACCATCCCCGGCAGCCCAGTGAAAATTGCTGAACTCCTCTACCCCACAGCTGATGAACCTGACTTGTCTGTTTACACCAGTGTGGGTAAGGTTGGGGCTAGCCTCAGCTACTTGGACTGGAGTAGTATTTACCTCGCCAGTTGGAGATGGCTTTGCTCTCTCCTGTCAGTCCCAGCTGCCATGGGACAAGGACCACCACCAGTCTTTGTGTCAGCATGTACAAGAACCGTGTGGGAATAAGAGGGAAAAGAGGAGAGGACGTGGGATTTTGAGGGCTTGTGAGATAGTCTTTCCAAAGGACAGGGAGATGGTTTCACTCCAAGATTCCCTCTGGCAGATAACTCAGCGAAGAGCCTTGGCTAGAAACACAAACTCTATCTTGGCTCCAAAGCGACTGTGTGTACTCTGGGCAGCACAAACACTTTCATTGCTGTGGCTATAAGAAGAACTGCTAATTAGCCAATTTTCTGGGTAAACAATAAGTACACATGTTATGATAAGATCCAACCACAAATATGCTGGTTAGAATTTCAGTCCTTTAAATAACATCTCTCAGAACATATTTCCCAGATCCCTTCCCAAGCTTGCCCACACCAAACCACCTGGTACTTTGGAGGGCGTAGGCTCACGCAGGGCCAGCAGCACAGGAAGACAGAGAGCACAGCATCTGGAATTACTCTCACCGGTAACTGCATTAACAGCTGAAACCTTCTGCACGAGGAACAGGGAAGTGGTGGAGTCACCATCCCTGGAGGTGTTCAAAAGGTGAGTGGGTATGAAAATTTGGGACATTGTCTAGTGGGCATGGAGGTGGCTTGAAGGTTGGGCTTAGAGGTCCTTTCCACCTTTAATGATTCTGTGATTCTGGATTGCAACTCTGTGAGCATCCCGGGCACACCCCCACAGCCATCGCATGGACACTTAATCACCATCAGTGGTGTTGAAAAGTGGAGCCAGGTTTCTGTCTGCTGTCTGTTATGCAGATTATCCTGGATTCACTTTTCTTTATTGCTGTGATTTTCTTTCTTCTGTTTCAGCTCAGCCCCAAGGGCCATCTTTGCCCAGGTTACTGACAACTGATTTAATTGGTGTTATGGGGTTAAATTCTGAGAGGTCTGACAGCACCCCGTGAGCTGCCTGTAGCTGGCAACCAGTTGTAGTAATCTACCTCACTTAACTTTACATTGTAATGGGTTTTTGTAGTGTTGGATGATAACAGTCTTCTTCCTAAGTGGATTGGTTTGGGGCAGCAACAGGATGCTGCACAGTTTTGAGAATTTGTTACTGGTTTTTATAAATGACACCATAATGTCAGATGGGAATTTAACTCTTGGTTGGGAATCCATCGGTCCTGCACCCAGCTTGGCTCAACTGGCAGATTCACTTCTTCATCTGCGTACCTCCAAGTGGTACCTTTGGGGACCTCCTTAGTGTGAGAGCTGGAGGCAAAGCAGGTCATTAGGAGCCATGTAGGGTGCTGGTGAATGGCCTCTGTGCTGGGCCAACTGGGGGGCAGGCTGGACTCCTGGGGAGAGCAATGCATGCAGGTGCTCCTGAGCCACTGGTGCAGCCAGCTCTCCTCACATGAGATCAGTATCTCAGGAGCGTTAATTTTAGCATCAGAAAGTGACTTTGCAGCATGGAGAAGGACACGGCGATCTCTGAGTAAAAGGCACATGACTAAAAGGCGGGTGATTGCTTCCCAGTTGTGAAACAAATGAAAGTGGTCTGTGTATTGTATCTCTTTGGTGGTGCTTAGCGCACACCAGTTGTACAGTAGCACTTGAGTTTCCTCTCTGGAAAGATGCTGTAGACCACATTCAATTGCCAAGTCAGAATAAATGGGCTTATTAACTAACTAGGAAAGCTCCCAAGCCCACACATTTCCCATTAGATTTTGGTCGCTGTTTGACACTCAGGCGAAAGTCCTCAAACTCCAAGTAGCTGGAGCCACACGGACTGTCCCTGGCTTCAGCACAGCTGTGCAGGGATGTGAAGAGGGACCAAGGTGTTGTGTCGCACAGCCTGGTTATCCTAACTCAGCTTATTTTGTGCCAGTTGTCTCTCTTCACTTGTCTTTTAACCATTTTTTGTTCTCTGTTATTAGAACTGATTATTTTTCTTTGCTATACTCATTGTCCTCCGTTTTCTGTTCTGATTTAACAGTCCTGAGAAGGCAGTCGCTGTCTCTGCTCTCCTGCCATGCAGACCTGGTGAAAAATAATCCATCTTGTCTCTTTCTTTGTCTCTCAGCCCTGGGCTGGAGGGAAGGTGGGATCAGCATTCAGGGCAGTGGCAGCTCTTTTGCATCAGGAGGGGGAAAAGGTGGTGGCAGAAGCCCGAAGCCACTTGGCAGGCAGTTTATCAGGAGTTTGCAGGTCAACAGGTACCTCAGCCGACCTTCACAGCGTGGAATCTCAGGTGGCTCTGACTACTCACATTGTGGGTTTCAATTCTGCCATCTCCTTGCTGTTTTCTCCCTTCCCTTGTTGTGGAGGTTAACTCCACACCGCAGGGCTAATTGCTGCTGGCAGACTCGAGCGTGGTAGATGTCAGGTGCCAGGCAGCGCTGCAGCTGAGCATGCCTGCTTCGAGTTGCCACTGAAACCACCTGATTCATTGTGGTAACACTGCTGGCAGCAGCAGGGTTGTATTGATTTAAGACTGGAGAAAAGCAAACCCCAGCAAGGTGGGCACAAGGAGCTGGTAAAAGCAACCGCTGCCCACCAGACCCATTGGAAAAATACAGTGCTGAGAAATACAGGGGTTGGTAGCCATTTGTTTCATCAGTTTCTCCCTTGGAAACGTGAAAGTGGAGTCAAATGCCCTAGAGATACAGCAGACCTAGGCAATCCTCATGTCCAGGAGTAAGGAGGAACCTTTTGCTGCCATAGTGCAGGCAACACTTGACCACAGGCCGTCATCGAGGGTTAGTATCTCAAAACAGAACTGACCAGTGCTTCTGTAGTTCTGCAAAACACTTGAGCAACGGGCCACGTGCTGCTGCCAGTGGTCCTCTTGGAGCACAGCTGGTACTCTGTGGGTGGCTTCCTGGGTACTTGAGACTTCCACATTCCTGAGGAATGGTCCAACAACTCATTAAAATCCTTTACTAAAAGGATCAATCTTCATCTTAAAACTCACCAGCTTCTTTTGTCTCCACTGCCCCAACTATGGAGCTGACCTTCCTCCTCCATGTCCCCGGGTGGCTAGAAAGTCACTTACAGGCAGCAGTGCCCAGGACTTGCTTTGGTAGGCTGGAAAAGCCAATTCCATGCTGACTAGAAGGAGGCTGTAACATCCAGAAAGAAGAGGATGCTTTTTTGGAAGATCTTGAAGTGTCATTCTCATTAACCAGGTCAAGAAGTTGCTCAGCTGTGCTGTGCCTCCTCTGACCAGGCTTCTGGGTTTCACGCCTCCAAAGCCCACAGCAGTGACATAAAGGGTGAAGTGCTTCCAGCTCCTGCCTTGCTGTGGGTTGGGAGATGTGCCTGGCACACTTGCTGTGGCCCAGGAGCTGGAGTCCTCCTGGTTTGGACAAGTCAAACATGGCCTGCTTCTTCCTTACGCTTTTTCCAGGTTTGGTTCATCCTTTCAGACTGCTAGTAGCCAGAAGTGAACTTAAACCTCTGGGTCACGTCTTGAAAATTAGTGTTGATAATTCCCATTACTAATGAAATGTTCCACTAATTACTGTTCTGTCTGTCACATTCCATTGATCATTTATAGCCTGATGACAACTGGGTCACCTACATCTCTCCTCTCTTCTTAATTTCTGATTTTTTGTAGGAATCCTCATTTTTTTATCCCTGAAATCTTTAACTCATGATTTTCATTCCACTTAGAAAGTTCCATCTGTTACCTGTGCCTACAGAAGAGTCACCTCTTTCCCCCATCCAACACCCCATTCCAGTCTGGCAATGTTGTGGAGCATTGTGTCACTACCAGGCTCTGTAAGACCATCTCTGTGCTTAATGTCAAGACTGTTTATGAAGATATATTAAAAAAAAAAAAGGAGAATCAGTTCCTATTCTAATACCATAATTCACCAGTTATATTTTCCTATTACCTATTTATTTTCCTTTCTCATTGAGAAATTTTCCCCGCTTCATCAAATAATTCCCCTTGTGTCCTCTCATCAGTTGGTTCACTGAAGTTGAGATCTGTGACACATAAAATTTCCATCATCAATGCGATCAGTCCCTTATGAAAGACTGATCTCTACATCTACCCTCTACCTTCGTGATTGTAAATACCTTTCACCACCAAATGTATTTTAAGTTGTGTCGAGCCTTCCAGAAGTGGATTTTGTGGGGGTTAGGGAAATAGTCTAGGGATTAACTAGGTAGTTTTCCTCGCTGCTTTCTTTTTAAACATAGGGATTTCATCCACTTAATTCTCAAGCTGCCCTTGAGTTCCTAAGTGAAGGGTTTACTACAGTTCATCACTACCTCCTCTTCATCTTTGCATAGCAGTTCTTCAAGGAAAACTTGAGCAGACTGTCCTCTCCAAGTAGTGCTTCTCCCCTGTTGCATCACAGTGTCTGGTGATAACATGGGTGGCTGAAGACTGAGAAGGCTGGTTGACTAAGCATCTCAGAAGGAATGCCTACATCCTTTAGGGAAAAGACGAGGCACAGAGTGGATAGGAAGGGGCATGGCTCTGTCACGATGGCAGAAGACCAGCTGAGGGGCTGTCCCAGGTCACCTCCAAGTGTCCAGGTCACTTTTGCTTGTCCTGGATGGAGCTGTGCTGAAGAGCAACGCGCTGATTCTGTGCCATCCATGCAGCATGTGGAGGCAGAGCTGAGTCCTGTGCTGCCAAACGAGAGGGAGTAGATGAGTTCAGGGGTTAAGGACAACAGTAGCAAGTCACTCCTCCTTTGTGGGAAGGAGCTTTGATATCTCTGTCTGGTCAGGAAGCAAGATGTGCTGGCAGACTGCTGCTGGCCATTGCCTGGGTCACTGCCCAGCCCCGAGTGCAGCTCGAGGGATCAACCTGATGAGCCTTGGCTGAGGGTCACCTAAACACTCTGCAAGGAGTCAACCTCTCCAGCAGCTTTCTGAAGAGCTGGATGTTGACCCTGACTTCAAGGGGGGGTTTGAATCACTTGCAGTTTTGTATTACAGCCGCGTTGTGCTCGAAGGCAGAGGTGTCCGCGAGGGTTGTCCAAACGCTGTTTTTGCTTCTGCAAACAGAGGAGCCCTTGATACCAGATGAGTGACTGTATCCACCAAGCGTGCTGGCCTGCCTAAGTGTGGGGAGATTAGTAAGCATTTATTTTCATTGTTCAAAAAAGGAGGAACTACTCTGCAATCTTCTTTTTTCCTCTACATTTTAATGAGTTAAAAACCCCCTCCCTTCTTTATTTTCCCGAAGAAGATTACTTCTCTGGGTGCAACACTGGCCTCGCTCCTGCCACAGAAATATTCTTTCAGGGTATTTTGGTTATGTCCCTTGTAGGAACATCATCATCAGCTGTTTTCCAGATGTTTTGGTCTTTCTTAGTCACACTTTCTCACTAGCTGCGAGTTCTGATTCAAAGCAGAAGAACGTCATTCCATCCGGCAGGGCCCTTCTGGGTCCCCGGGAAGTGTTTGGGTTTTGCAGCTTACAGACAGAATGTAATTAAAAGATAAACTGAAATAAATCTAATTACAGGGTTCTTACACATACAACGTGCTGTTGGCGGTCTAGAGCTAGCAGCGTTGCTGCTGGGAGATACGAGCTCAGGAGTTTATCTCGTGTGTTTTATACAACAAATTGAAGTTTATAACTCTGCCCTGGGGTGCTTGGCTTTCCTGAATGCTTCGTAGAATCACAGGATGGTTTAGGTTGGGAGGCACCTCAGAGATCATCTAGTCCCAACCCCCTGCCATGGGCAGTGGCACCTCTCACTGGACCAAGCTGCCCAGAGCCCATCCAACCTGGCCTTGAACACTTTCAGGGGTGGAGCAGCCTCAGCCTCCCTGGGCAGCCTGTTCCAGTGCCTCAGCACCCTCACAGGGAGGAGGTTCTACTTGCTGTCACCAGAAAATACTCTCATCTGCTGCCCACCTCTTTGGCAAGAGCAGTCTATTGAAGAGCAGATCGCAGGTCAAATCGCAGAAGTCTCTTGGTGACCTTCCTTCATTGCAAAAGGTTTTGTTTCCTCTCTTGGGATCAAGCCGGCATTTTCCTGCGAGCTCTGGTGAGGAGCTATCTTAGAGCCCTTTGGTCAAAGAGCCCTGGTAAGGCACTCTGATTCTCTGCACCTGCCAGGAGCCAGCGCTCAGCAGTTCTTCCATCACAGAATCATAGACTCATTAGGGATTGGAGGGGACCTCAAAAGATCATCTCGTCTGACCCCCCTGCCACAGCAGCTCCACAAAGGACAGAAATCTTCCTTTACACCAAACTTGGGTTTTAAGACTGAAGTTCTACATCAAACAGATGGTTTTCCCATTGCCCCTCTCTTGCACCTGAGGTCAAGCGCTCCTTAATCCAAACTGTACCCTGCACATCTAGTTCCTACTGTAGAATAACAACCTGCTCTTCAAAGCAAAGTGGCTGTGCATGTCTCAGGGAGCTTCCACAGGGCCTCGTTCAGTGGAGTCCAGCCTGTGCATGAGGCCTCTGGGATCGTCCTGAAAGCCAGATGTGCAGATGACAGCTGCAGCAACCGCATGTGCTGCACACATTGCTGCCCTGACAGCTTCCTCGCTCCATTGAGGGATCCAGTCCTCAGCTAGCAAAACAAAACGTGGGACAATTCTGGAAGAACCAAGCTCTGCCTATTGCTGGAAAAGCAGGTTTGGGGTGTTGTGGGGTTTGGGGTTTGGTTTTCCTGAAGTAGCTTTTTGAACTACTTTAAAAAAAAAATTAAATATTTAAATATTTTATTTTTATTTTCTTACTCCTGCAGGAATTCTTGCTTTGAGGCGCGCCGATGTGGTGAGGGCCCTTGGCTCTGTGTACACCCGACACCTGAGAGCGTACAAGGTGTCCTTTTGCAGGCTAAAGGTGAGACCCAGAACCTCCTTCCTGCTCTCTCATCCCCTTCGCTAGGCAGAACACGGCAGGACGATCACAAATCACGGTGAGATCACAAAGCCACCAGGCTTCCAGAGTGAACCCAGAAACTCTGGTGCTGACTGTAGAGACCCATGTGCCTGGAATGAGGAGGCTGGAGATGTGGTCCCTTGAGGCTGCTCTCAGCTGATAATGGCTGCTCACATTTCTTCCCCCCCCCACCACACACAGACACACATGCATACCTTCCCAAGGCTCGTCACTAGCCTCTGCTGAGCACACCCTGAGACCAGGTTTCATCCTCCCTGTCTATCCCATTGTGTCTTTGCCAGCCAGCTGGGGTACTGAAACGTGTCTGTGTTGCCACAACTGGGCACTTTGCTGCTGCACTGAGGCCGTGACCCCATTCGTTCTTGCCTTCTCCGAGACAGAACTGGAAAAGAGAAAAGAGCTCAAACGAAACAAATCTCAACAGTCTAAGGCAGAGGATTATTTGTCTGCAGTTATTTTTGTCTCCAGTCTACCTCTGCTGTGGAAGAAGCCTGCGGGAGCGGATGGCAGAGCAGGTGGACTGTGTGAGCTCGTGTGCATGACCTGCTGCCACCAGCACAGCTCCAGGGGCTGCAGAGCCCCACAGCACTGGAAGGAGAAGTTTTCCTGATGTGGAATCCTGAGATTGTCTGGGCACCTGCTCCCACACTTCTGCAGGTCTTAGTTAGGGAAGGAAGAACCACAGATCACGGGAAGAAGACATAGACGGGAAAGCAAGAATCGCGGGGCTGGGTGGTGTTGGTTTTGCAAAGGAAGCAGATGCAGGTAAGTGAAGAAAGGAAAATTGGTTCTAACTTCTCAACCTTTGATGGTTCAAGTGCACGAAGTGTGCAGCAAAAAGCAGCTTGACGAAGTACAATGCCATTATCCGTGTGTTTCGGTGCTCTTTCTGATTTGTAAGTCCCCTGTAAGCTTTGTGCAGAATTCACGGAGCAGGACGGTGTCAGGTTCAAGGATTAAAACAAACCTTGTACTTGCCAGGGGCAGCCTCCAGTTTGTTTTCACAAAGAGGAAGTGCAGTTAACTTCTTCGTGGAGACTTCACTTTACCGTCTTCCTCATTTCCTCTTCATCTGAAAATAGACCTTTCAGGCTGGAAGTTGATTGCTGGGCTTTGTACTTGGGGAGCAGAACAGAGCAGGGTGACACGAGGTGTAGAAGCTCGTCCAGAATGATGCAAGCAAGGAAACGTCTTCAGCTGCAAACCCTGAACCGATCAGGATGTGAAACTAACTTCTCCTTCAAGCTGAAACAAAAATGTCACTGAAAATATCATTTCTGGGCAGCACGAACAGTCGTCCTGGGATCAGCTGTAGAAAAAATCAATGCACAACTGTTCAAATCTGTGAAGTCTGTGCGAGGAGCTCTTGGAGGGCAGGGAAGAAGAAACTATTTGTTAATCATGCCCTACCCTTTAGAGGGTCTCCTCACTTACTCTAGTCACATACACGCCCATCGGTTCTCTTGTGATGAAGAGCTCTCCAGCCCACCAGAGAGCTGCGTTTTGGTGACCGCGCACTGTGGAAGCCTATAGGAAGAGAATTTACTGAACGGTCAGTGACTTCCTTAAAAGGATAATGCAGTTAACAGTTGAGAGGATGTACAGCTGAATACAGCCCTTATAAAAATTAGCAGATTCCATTAAAAAGCAGACGTGCAGGAAGCGCCTAGCTCCTATTTGAACTGCTTGTACACTGCTGCATGGGAAGAAATAAATTCACTGTATGGAATTGTGCTTCACATCCTTTGCAAGCACTGAAATTCCCTGGGGTCCTCAGACCTCTGCATCTGGCCCACATACACGTAGGGACACACAAACAGTTAACTGGTGAGCAGGGACTTGAAAGCAAAACGAGCAGCGCCTGCACAACCTGAAGATCATGGAGATGTGCTCCTGGCTGCAGTGGTCCTGGGTTTGGTTGCACCTGAGGCTTACTGATAACACACTCATCTAGGGGGGGATCTGTTCCTGCAATTTCTGTGTCAGAACAGTCATTCCACTCTCTTCCCTGATTAAATTTCCTATATTAGAAACTAAACCAGAGCTAATGCTAAACTTTCCTCCATTGGGCTGATGGTCCGTTACAAACCGCAACTAGACATCCAGCCTCTACTCGAGTGAACCTGTTTTATGGGATTCTGTGTGTTTGTTTGCAAGTTATTTCCAAGAGACAGATCTGGAGCCATCATCTAGCATTGAACGGTGGCTGTTCACAGGAGCGTGGAAAACATTTGCCATCTGTATTTGAGATGATTTTGTCATTCACTTGCCAGAACACCAGGGAATGAATTTGCCTCTAGCTGCAGTGCCAGCACCAGCCACTGAAGCCAAAGAAGTGACCCAGAGACCACCAAGACAAGCTCTTGATGAAATACAAGACAAAACTGACTGCTAGAAGCCTAAAGCACTGGACTTGGAGGATGTTCATAGACCCAAATCCAAGGTTTTTCTTCTTCAACTACAGAGTGGTTTGGGTTGCAAGTGACCTTAAAGGCAACCACAGTGTCACAGAATCATCAGAGCTGGAAAGGACCTCGAAAGATCACCCACCGCTAAAGCAGGATTGCCTAGAGCAGATCACACAGGGCTTCATAGAATCATTAGGGATTGGGACCTCGAAAGATCATGTAGTCCAATCTCCCTGCCACAGCAGGATCAGCTAGACCAAGTCACACAGGAACACATCCAGGCAGGTTTTAAATGTCTCCAGGGAAGGAGACTCCACAACTCGCCTGGGCAGCCTGTTCCAGTGCTCTGTCACTCTCACTGTGAAGAAGCTCCTTCTAATATTTGTGTGGAACCTCCTATGTTCCAGCTGACACCCATTGCCTCTTGTCCTATCACTAGATGCCATTGAGCAGAGCCTGGCTCCATCCTCCTGACACCCACCCTTCACATATTTATAGTCATTAATGAGGTCACCCCTCAGTCTCCTTTTCTCCAAGCTAAAGAGACCCAGCTCCCTCAGCCTCTCTTCATAAGGGAGGTGCTCCACTTCCTTCATCATCCAGGCAGGTTTTGAATATCTCCTGAGAAGGGCACTCCGCATCTCTGAGCAGTCTGTTCCACTGTTCTGTCACCTGCACAGTTCCAAAACTCCTGCCACAGGCAGGAACACTTCCCACCATACTGGATTGCTCAAAATCACATCCAACCTGGCCTTAAACACATCCATTGATGGAGCATCTACAGCTTGGGCAACTTTGTCTCATCACCATCATAGTGAGAAACCTCTTCCTGATTTCTAATCTAGGTCTTCCTTCTTCCACTTTGAAGCCATTATCCCTTCTCATGTCACTACTAGTGCTTGTGAAAAGTCCCTCCACAGCTTTCCGCTAGGCATCTTTCAGTCACTGGAAGGCGGCAATAACATCTCCCTGCCTGAGCCTTCTCATCACCAGGCTGAACAACGCCACTCTCATCCTGTCCTCATAGCAGAGGTGCTCCATCCCTCTGATCATCTTCATGGCTTTCCTACAGACCCACTCCAACAGCTCATGCCCCCATGGGGGGGGTCCCATACTGGATGCAGTACTCCAGGTGGGGTCTCATGAGAACAGGGTAGAGGGGCAAAATCACCTCCTTTGACCTGCTGGCCACACTTCCTTTGGTGCAGCCCAGGACACGGGTGGCTTTCTGGGCTGTCCTCACACATTGCTGACCCATGGTGACTCCCTGTCCATGGAAACTTTGAGCCTATGCTGTGAGGATGCCCCAGGTGGATTCTTGACCTTAGCAGGAGAGGGGTTTCAGGCAGCTGGCCTGACTGTGGACAGGATGGGCTCTCACCTTTGACCAATCACTCTTGCTCTTTGCAGCCCATAGTGGGGACAAGAGTCACGCAGTGGCTTCCTTATTCCTCATGCTGCCCTGTTGTCTGGGAGCTAAGAAGTCATCAAGGAAAGAAATAGTTGAAACCAAATGTCCTTGAGACCTCTTATTGTGCCATACCCCAAGCTAACCCTCATCCATCATAAAGAGAGAGGTTAACCACTCAGATTGACAGCATTGCACCGCAGAAAAGTCCTTTTTGGCAGATTGATAAAAGTGTGTCTCCAGTAGTGATGTTTTTTCCATATTCTAAGGAGAAAAATCAATATAGGAGACCCATCTGGGCTTGCAGGAGCCGTACACGAGTGTGAAGAGTATCAGTAGTGCAAAGGAGATGGTTTAAAAACAAAAAGGACGTTTTCATTGTGAGGTCTGGGATTTATGTTGTGTGTTTATTACTGCAGATGGCTTTGTGTGGATTATGATGACTATCCTGCTGTTTTGGAAGAATTATGCTCAATTTAAAAGCCCAAATTTCCAGTGTAGGGGTTTTGTAGGAAATAAATAAACAGTCTCAGAGAGGAAACGAGCAGAAGTCTCTCTGTAGCACACAACATTTACAAACCCATCGATTTGTCATCTGATATTTAATGGACTACCTTGTATTGAGAATAGGAGACAAAAAGAGATATTAAGTGAGTGATGGTGCTGCCTAGTCCCGGCTACCAGAGCAGAATTAGTCTCTGTTGTGACGGAAGGTGCCTGGTCCAGCCATGCCTTGGCAGCTCCAAAGTCCATTAGCTGACAGTTGTTTCCATTGACATCTGCTGGCTTTGGCACAAGCCCGTACAGCAAAGCCTCCATCCACAGCACTCCTCAAAATGATCTCACTGGGAGCAGCACAATGTTATTGATCAGCATGACTAACTTATTCCTGTTATTTACCGTGTGGTAAATGTAAAATATCATTGATAAATACCAAATTATCTATTGATTTCCAGTGCCCCTGAGCACCCCAGGCAGAGAACTGCAGCCAGTTTTGTTCTTTTTTCATAGCTGTTTCCTTACGAAGCCCAAACCACTGTCCTGTCTCACACTGCACAGAAATGCCCACTAACAGGAATATGGATTATTCTGTACAGTGTGGCTTGAACAGTTCTTTAGATGGATCTATCAGATGAGTATATTGCTGTGTTAAAAGTATAATCTCCCTACATCACCTGGCCCATGTTGCTTCTTGGGACATCAGTAGATTGGAAGGAAATTTTAGTTTTACTGATTAATACCAGCACCAAGCTCTTAATGAGCAAGACAGTCTTCACAAACTGCCACGACAACCAACTTCCTAAGACTGCATTTGAAAGGAGTGGAGTCCCCAGCATCTCTTGTCACATCCACTTTCCAACCCTGTTGAAGCACTTCACTCACAGCAGCCCTACCTGTGACTTTTGCACAGTTCGTCCTGAGCTGGAGGGATATGTTTATGTATTTGCACATATAAAAATACAGGCAGGCTGTAGAGGTGTTGCTTAGAAACCTCTCTGAGCAACGGAATCGGCAGAGATCTGCTTCTGCTGAGTCCGAGTCGCAACCACTTGGCAAAGGCTAACATGAACTGCTGCACAAGACAGCAACTAGCTGTGCCCTAGAGGCTTGACCCCATAGGGTTGTCACCAGCCTCTTCCTTGCCTTTCCAGCCCCGACGAAAAGGCCACCAGCATTTCCGTAGCACAGCACCATTCCTAACACATATGAAAAAGTCTCTACTTTGCCCAGGAGGTCAGCGCAGGCTCAGGAGTTTCTCACCAATTCTTCCCCAGCAGTGGCACTGCTGGTGTGATTCACGCTCCTGGTCCAAGGGCGGGCAGAGCTGCCTTAGTCCCACAGCAGTGTTGCTGCCATCCACAGTCCTCTGTCATGGCTTGGACCTGTGAAGCTTCCCTAGTGCTGTTGAGGAGGCAGTTTGCTAGCTCAGTTCTCTACCATCACACCACGTCATGTTCCCAGGCACAAGGACACCAGAGCTCATGGCTGTCTCTTTGGCAGAGAGGCTCTCAGCAGCATTTCCTCCCACTTTCAGGGACTTGTGAAGTTGACACGCTGTCCATCCAAGTGACATCCTCATACAGTCTGAGCAAGGTCCCCCAAGCTCTTTCTCCACCAATCATTAGAGGAGATGTCCATCTTTATTCCAGCTGATTGTTTACCCTATCTTGGATCATTCCTCTCTGACAGCCGATAAGGTGACTGCAAAAAAGGTCTCTTCCATCTTCATCTTAGTTTTACATTTGCTCTCTCTTGCTTGTGAGCCCTGACTACAGCTGGACTTCACTGGGCTGGGAATGAAAACCAGTGTTTTTATGCCCATGACTTCAAGGCCAGAGTATGTGGCCATGAAACTGAAGAAAGTGTCGTAAGCAGAGACTCCCACTCAGAGGCTGCTGGCTCCCAAGCAGGCTAACCCAGAGCAGGGTAACCCCACCCTCCAGATGTGCCCCAGGACCAGCTGCATTGTCAGTCCTCACCCCAGGGCAAGTCCCTCTGCAAAAGTGCAGACACCCCACTTTTGTATCACCAGCCCCGTGTGCCCAGACCCTTTGCCCTCCTTCTTCAGAGCCTGAGCACTCCAGAGTGTTGAGGATCTCCCTCAGGGAACTGCTAAGAATGTTAATGAGTGCCTCCCATTAATGACAAATAGCTGCAGCGATGCAAATAAAAGGCAGATCTGCCACTCAGGTGCTGCAGCTGCTCCTCTGTGGCTGGTCACCCACGCTGAGTCCCTGGAGAGCATGTCAGGTATAGTCCTGGCTAATTCCTTGTGACATCTACACTTCACATGGGTCAAGCCCTAGCTCTGCTTTTCTCAAAACAGGTTTCATAATTATTAACTTCACACTGGATGAGGAGAAAACAAATATTTGCTCACAATCTTAATTTCCTACTATACACAAACCTTATTTCCCTTTGTCTTTTAACATTGGCTCTGCTGGACTTTCTGTTTACCTGGGCAGCGCTAATCTGATGTTTTGCTCCCTTCCTGCTGTTTTATACCAAAGGGAGGACAGAAAATTTGGAGTGATGGATCAACGATGCAAAGAGAAGTTGGAGACGTGCTCGAGTCAGCGGGCACACGGCCACGCTGACAGAACAGGGGCTTCTTTTCTTCCCCTTACCTTGTGAATTAATTTGCCATCATGTCAGTTCCATTGTAACTAAACCAGCTTCTTTTCTTCCTTTTTTCTCTTTTTATGATGCACTCTGCAGTGCTTCTCCTGGCCTCGGGGTCTCAAATGGCAGTAAATGGATATTGCCCTGTGAGCTGCATTCTGCCATACAATCGCCATCCTCTCCTAAGTCTTAAAAGCCAGAGCATGATGTGAATTACAGGCTTTTCTTCTCCATGTGGGGCTCACAGCTTACAGTCCTAAATTACATTTTGTCAGCCTGTTAACAAAGCAAGACAGAAGACCATTAAAAATAAGCTGTGGTTATGTAAGCGTTCATGAGTGTCTAAATATTAATGTCAGGACTCTGCATAATGGAAGTGCTCTAAATAATCCTTTTTAGCCTTTGTAGTTTAATCTTTATTCATATTTTATCCATTAGTTACCTTTAAATAGCATGGCTCCTTTGATAAGTAAGAGGCTGTGAATAATATTCACTGAAATCTCAACATTCGTGTCTTTCACTGCTGCAGTTGAAAATCGGTCTGTTCCTGGGGCCGCTTGGTCTTTGGGATTTTAATTGCAAATGGACTACACAACCCACAGCAGTTAAAAAAAGAATAATAACAATTACAATAATAACAGTTAAGAAAATGAAACGTCCCAGTGCCCATCTTTGCCTCCTCTCTCTGCTGTCTGCAGAGGTATTTGAAATCTCAACCCTCTCTTGCTAGCAGTGCTTAACTCCACCACCTCTACACGTGCTGTTATTGACGGGCTTCCAAGCCTTACCAATAAAATACGGCCTCAGCGGTGTCAAGGTGGTGAGACAAAATGATTACGAAGCAGGAACTAGGAGATGTCACGCTGTGCCTAACTAGCTGCCGGTGTCCATAGCCGATCTAGTGTGCCAGCTAATCGTTGGGCTTGGCTGGAGGCCCCAGCAGTGGGCACCATGTATGCTGCAGCCTCCAGCTGTGGAAAAGGAGGGGTTTATTTATTTATTTAATGTGCTCTTGATATGGAACAATCGCTACCTTGGCAGGGTTTTCATGAAAAAACCCACATGAGCAATACCTGAGTGCAAGGGCTGTACTGTTTGCACATGAAACAAGGGATCTGAGATGGTACCTCGTCATGTCCTCACAGCAGCTGAACCTTGTGCATGGGCAGCTGGAGCACCTGCTGGAGCTCAGCAAATCCTTCTCCTCCTCTCCTCATCACCTGTCAGCACATCAATTTCATAGAATCATAGAATCATTAGGGATTGGAAGGGACCTTGAAAGATCATCCAGTCCAATCCCCCTGCCACAGCAGGA
>JAOXOE010000343.1:37341562-37369247 GCA_028565055.1 Phoeniculus purpureus
GTGCTCTGTCACCCTCACTGGGAAGAAGTTCCTTCTCATACTGATGTGGAACCTCCTCTGTTCCAGCTCACACCCATCGCCCCCTGTCCTATCATTAGATGCCACTGAGCAGAGCCTGGCTCCATCCTCCTGACACCCATCCTTCACATTTATAAGCATTAATGAGATCACCCCTCCGTCTCCTTTTCCCCAAGCTAGAGAGACCCAGCTCCCTCAGCCTTTCCTCATCAGGGAGATGTTCCACTCCATCATCTTCATGGCTCTGCACTGGACTCTCTCGAGCAGTATTGTGTCCTTCTGGAACTGAGGGGCCCAGAACTGGACACAATATTCCAGCTGGGTCATCAGGCCTTGAAACAGGCTGCCCAGTGAGGGGGCTGAATCACAATCACAATCCCTGCACTTGTTGAAAAGTCATGGAGATCAGGAGCTCAGGGACAGGATTTAGTAGTGACCTTAGGACAGTTGGGTTAATGATTGGACTGGATGATCTTGAAGGTCTTTTCCAACCTAAATGATTCTATGATATTTAAAAATCTATCACCAGGCTGTGCAGCAAGGTTTTACTCATCTGTAAACACAAGACAAAAATAGTGATATACCCATAGATTTGTGTTCCCTGATCAAGGAAATACCAAGAGCACAATATTCCAGAGCATCAAAGTATAGATGTAACTGGCTTCTACTGCACACAAAGGTGCTGTAAATAGAGAGTAGTCACACAGAGCATCTGTGACTGAGTTACTCATTAGCAGTGTACAAGAGGACACTCAAGAGTTGAGCTACAAAGCCAAACTCACTGCAGCACAAATGCTTTCAGCATGTTCAAACTGATTAGGGTTGTCTAAACCCACATAAGAGGAGACCTCAAAAATGAGGAAACTAATGAAAGAGAAGGTCAGAACCAAGGAAAGTAATTTTTTTGGAAGCGTTTATAAAAGCCTCCACACAAGACATGGTGCTCACATTCAAGCAGTCAGGGCAAAAATGAAGTGCACGTGTACCACCCATCTTAGTCCACTGAAACTAACTTTTGGTTCTGATAATCACCACAGCAAGCAATTCCACACCACACAGTCACATCTCAGGCTGGAAAAACTTAATTTTCCTGTTTCCAGAAATCCTTAACCAGTTCTCAGTGATTGCGTTGTTTGGGGTACAAAGCAGGGTGGCAGCTCACAACCAGAACATTATGAGCCGCAACCCTGCCACTGTCCCAGTGCTACAGATTTACCCAGATTCACAGGAAGGGGCGAGGGGGCTTCCCCAGCCCCAAGAGATGTCCTGCACACCCTGATGAGGTAGTCTTTGAACAGCCACAAGTCAACATCACCTTTAACAGCCCATGCTCTTCTAGACGGTCTGGGTTGGGTTTCAGGAAAGTGGAGCTCTCAAGGAGAACAAGAAAATGTAGTTTCTTCGTGGGAGAAACTAGCACACCTCTGCGGAAAGCACTCAGCTTCTGCTGACAGAAAGGATAAAGTTTCTGGGTAAAAGACTAAAAGCTTCCAGAGTCTCCAAAAATAATTATAAAGCAGAGCCAGCTCAAGCCTCAGAATCAGCTACAGGACAACAAAGAAATAGGAACTGCAGAATAGGTTCAGGCAGCCAAATGCCCAGAGCTGGGTTCATTTCAGTACATTCAAGTCCTGGGTGGAGATGCCTGATCACCACAGGAACCCTTGTTTTGTTCTGTTTTGATTGACACATTTGCTAATTTGGAGACACTGCTCTTATGCAAGGGGCTTAATTAAGGTGGATTAGTACAGTCAATAAAACCTTTTGGTCTCTGTAATGTATTCTGGATCTTTCAACCAACCCAAGACAGCGCTATTTCAACAGAACACTCTCCCTTTTGTTCTCAAGCCGGGTAATTGCACACAGTTATATCTGGAGATGGATACAAGCCCTTGGATTTGTAATACGTAAACACTCTGTTTGTCCCAGTCTAAAAAAAACTCCAACCAAACAGCCACACAACATCCCAAGACAGACAGACCAAAGCAAAACGAACAAAAGCCTGAGCAAATGACTACATGTGAAAAAGAATTCCTTCTGTAAAATGGATCTGATGCCTGCTGGCCTTCCTGCTAGGCACCGTTTAGTCAACATTTGGAGGTCACCCATCCAAAAATGTTCTGCTAACACCCTTAGTTGCCTATATCTGCCAGCAAATAAATCCCACTCAACTGTTTGCTGAACCAGCAGAAATATGGCAGGGCTAATAGTGTTATCCTTGAAAGAGCCCAGATAGTGTCTCACCACTGAGGCTTTTTTGTTTAAACACAAAAGGATTTATGGGGAAAGGAAGTGTCTGTTTGGTGCCTGCAGATAAGAATTTAAACATTTGACAGCAGGCAAAGGTAGTGAGAAAAATACTAATCACCTAATTTGGCAACAGTTCCAATTCAGGTACTTCTCTGACCTGCCACATACCCTTTCCTTGGATTGTTATGAACTGAAAACGTACGTGTGTCTGTAGTGATAGTTTCCCTGGAAGTGTTCAAGGCCAGGTTGGATGGGGCTCTGGACAACCTGGTCTGGTGAAAGGTGACCTTTAGATGCAGGACAACACAAGTATTGTGTATGAGGATGCATTACAAGCCCGATGCTGGCTGTATGTCTAATATTGACCAAACACAAAAGTGATGTTATGCTGTTTTCATTCACCTTGGTGAAGCCCAAAATAACTGCAGTTATTCTCTACTTATATCAGAAGTAGGAGGCAGAAACACACAGCAATTCTATATAAAATATCCTTCTGATTTCTTGGAAGTAAATGACTTCTCTTAAATGAAATAAAACTCCTTCTTTCTCATGAAATAAATTATGGTACATGGCTGTTTTTCCCCTGCTCTGCTATTAGATCCTATCCCATACCAAACAGGGTTTGCCTGGTTTTCTGTCCATCCGTGTTTGTTTACATTATGACATAAAATTGTGAAGGCTTTTCTTTTCAGAAGATTCCTCCAAAACCATTAGTTCCGATGAGTAATTTGCAATTTTATTCCAGTAGGAGCCACGCTGTTCATTTGGCTTGAAACAGCCATTAGGGAACTGCTTCCCCTCAGTAAGAAATATTTTACAGAGACGAAATCTGCTGTCAGCTGTATTATGTATTTGAAACACACAAAGAACCAAGTTCAAACAAGGAACATTAACCTTTTCAATGTGAAATCTAATTTGCCTGCAGGATACAATCCTACGGCCCAGTCAAGGACGTTCCGGTACCATAACAGCTTCTTCATTTTGCACCAGGAGGTAGAAGTACCCAAACCAAAAAAAAACTCAAAAGTCCTTCAGAAAAGCTGTGCACTTCCCGTGATTTATTTTTCTATTGTTTAAGGCCTCTCCAGCTGGGAGATAGCTGGCTGCAAAGTTTTCAACTCAGTGGGGGTGAGACATGATACACTTTCTAAGACAAGCACCATCAATCATTTCAAGCCAATAGATATTTTTAGATGATTGAAAACTTTGGGTTTCAGTACAGCACCATTTCTGCTAAGTGGCTATGCATGGTTTGCTGCTCTACCAGGCATTGTAACTAGTTTTGATTTGCAGATACCAAGCTCAGCATTTATCAGCTGTAAAGATTTCACAGAATCACAGAACATTAGGGATTGAAAGGGACCTCAAAAGATCATCTAGTCCAATCCCCCTACAACAGCAGGACCACCTAGACCAAGTCACACAGGAACATGTCCAGGCAGCTTTTAAGTGTCTCCAGAGAAGGAGACTCCACAAACCCCCTGGGCAGCCCCTTCCAGGGCTCTGTCACCCTCACTGGGAAGAAGCTCCTTCTCATGTTGATGTGGAACCTCCTATGTTCCAGCTTACAACCATTGCTCGTTCATTCTCATATTTATGTGGAATCTCCTCTGTTCCAGCTTACACACACTGCCCCTTGTCCTATCACTAGATGACACTGAGCAGAGCCTGGCTCCATCCTCCTGACACCCACCCTTCACATAGTTATAGACATTAATGAGGTCACCCCTCAGGCTCCTCTTCGCCAAGCTCAAGAGACCCAGCTGCTATGGATTTAGAGTCAAACTGACTAATACAAAGTGCTGAAGAATGTTATTTACTACACATGTATTTAGACATCAAAGCTGACACCATTAGTAATTGCACTACCGAAGGACACAACTGTATAAGCAACATAATCACCAAGCACCACCAAAGGAAGGTTTACAGCTGGTATTTATTTGTCATGTGTCATTTTGATGGGACAGGTGATGCTTCCAGAAAAGCCTGTCATGCCATCACCTATGTTTCTAACACTTGATCTCTTCACATATGCGTTTTAGCAAGGGGCATTACAGTTGTGCTGCTCAGCTTTAGAGAATCTCATCTACTACACAGTGGTGCTGTCTCATCCGACTTAAAGCCACACGGTGTGTCCTCACAGATAATAAGTTGTACTGTCAGGAAGAGAATCATACGTAGAGTGGTGATACATGTCTATTTGGTGAATCTATTTTGTGAGGTCTCTTAAAACTTAACTGGTATATCAATTTAAACCCACCGAGTTAAAACATCCATGAGGAAATACAAAGGCAATCGACTGTCTCGGATAGCGTGCTGTTGTCACCAAATCCTGATGCTACTTTCCAGTAGAGCAGAGCTTTCCAAACAGGAGGAGAATGCTGAAACACATGATGTGACAAAACTACCAATGCTAAAAAACTGAAGCCAGAAAATAATGAGTTTAAAATTCTTCTAGTATAAATGGAGTAAGTGAAACTGAAGTAATCACAGAACATTAGGGATTGGAAGGGACCTCAAAAGATCATCTAGTGCAATCCCACTGCCAGAGCAGGATCACCTAGATCAAGTCACAGAGGAACACATCCAGGTGGGTTTTAAATGTCTCCAGTGAAGGACACTCCACAACCCCCCTGGGCACCCTGGTCTAGGGCTCTGTCACCCTCACTGTGAAGAAGTTCCTTCTCATATTGATGCGGAACCTCCTCTGTTCCAGCTCACACCCATTGCCCCTTGTCCTATCACTAGATGACATAGACATATATTGAGAGGATATGTACAAAAGGAACATTTGGTGTGGATATCAAATATTTAAGCAGCATGCATTTTCATCCCTTTGAAAAATGTCCATGTTCAGAGACACAGAATAGTTTTATTTGGACCAAACATTAATCCAATCAGAAATGTCAGGCAAAAGCATAGTCTGCCTCTCACTCCTTAAACCAGGGACCCACACCTCACTGCAGAGTCAGCTGCAGTTTTAAATTAAATTTTTAGAATAATACCTCTCCAAGTTTGACTTTTTTTCCAGGTTCTGAACAAGTGTTTGAATAAATTACTCCTTAAACAAGGTATTAAGTCCCTTGTCTAAGAAACACAGAGGTAGATATTTTTATGTCAACTACTACTCACGTTTGACGAGCAAATTTGGCTTCCTTGAAATGTAATGGTGTCAAAAGAACGTGCAGGAAGCATTTCAATGAGTTGTCCCGTTTCAACCTGTAATTAAATACACGTTTTTCCATGTTTCACAGGTTTTTTTAAGAAAACTAACCTAGTTATCGTGTCTTGCCTCGTCTGCTGAATGAGATGTAAGAGGAATGTGCAATGATACTGGCAAATTGTCTCGCTAACTTCCCAGCTTGTCAAATCTTCATCTGCACAAGACTAACGGCTCCTTCGTAAAGCATCTCTTAGCAACTCTCCTCAAGCCCAAAGGCTCAAAGCATCAACTTATTAAGAGAAAAGAATGGAGGTTCGCTAGCATCAAGAAGCTACGTTTTGATCCAGAAGCAAGTCACGGAACACATTAACAGGTAGAATTCTAAAGATAATGGACCAGGACCCCTCTTGTTTGGTTATATTGAACCTTAAAATGATTAAGTTGAATTTGCTTTATTGCAGGGTTTATGATCATTTGCAGTCACGGTCTGGAGGCTTCTTCTACATGTTGCTTCTCTGCAAAGAGCCCAAAGGGCGGCGCAGAGTCACAGGATTGATTTGAGTTGTCCAAGTTTAAAGCTGGAGAGGCCACTCTATGGCTCAAGCACCACGAGGAGCGCTGCATACTCTCAGCTGTGACAGAACTCGTATCTCAAAGAGAAATAATTACAAAGCAGTGTGGTGCTCCCAGAAAACAAACAACATTCAAGTAACAAATAACTTGCGGTCAGGGAGATACCCAGCGTTGAAAAGTTCTGCATGTAGTCACAGCAGCACAAACCCTCAACAGCTGCCTGCGGCCCTGGCGGTGCAGAACGTGAGGTTTGCCTCATCTGTGAGTGATGATGCTTCAGAACAACAAAATGGTAAAGGGCAGAAAGCCCTCAAGAGAATGCAGACGGGGTCTCACCTCCTTCTTTATGAAATAAAAATTTACTTCACACTTTGTTAGGGGTTCCTTCCTTCCTTCACAGCCAGGAAGATGAAGTCATCACCAAAAAACCCAAAAAGGTCGATGACACAGCAAGGAGAAAAGTCAGCACAATAGGGAGGAACCCGTTTCATCTTCACAGACCGCTCGTCAGTCTGTTTAGCTTGTAAGAGCACACACACAAGACATTCAGTGAAGGGTGGCATCCCATGGAAGCCACAAAGACATTAAGCCACTGTACGCAGGCAAGTGGGTTGTGTGATCATTTCTCGTACCATAAAGAAGAACAGCAGCTTTCAAAAGGAGCTCTCATTTGAAGTTTGCTTGTGCTGTAGACACCTGCACACACACACACACACACGTATATAGAGGCATGTCCTTTGCAACGCAACCCATTGCGATGTAAGACAGACTCGTTAAACCTTACAAGCTCGTGTTTTGTCTCAAGGGTTTGGAAGTCACCACGCACACAAAACCCCCCACACTCTTGCTTTGTCTCTACTGTAAAATCCTGAGATGGAAAAGCCCTGAGGAGCTTTTACTTTACCTTATATCCAATTTGGTGATTTATCCTCCATGGTGCTACTATGACTTTCAAAAATATCATCGCTCTTATTTCCTTCACATCACCAGGTTTTTGGAGCAAATTACTTTTGTACCTTGACATATTTTCTTTTTTTACAATATTAAAGACAAAACCCCCCCACACACACAACAAATTAGTGCATCTTCCTTTCTCTAAGGTGAGAGGCGCCTGGATGTTTTAAAAGAAAGCATAAAGAGTATTTTAAAAGGAATTCCAGACTCGTCTCCTAGGTTACCTTTTGCTGATACATAGAAGTTAGGCTGTGCGATTCTGACTTGAAATCTTGATTCTGAAAGATGAAGTAGATTTTTTAGATGCTACCCTGCCTCTGTAAGGCTTGGAATATATTTTACAGAGTGCCTCCACATTAGCATTTTAGCTGACACCAGCAATTAAGGTGTGATTGTTCCTATGCACCATGCCTTGATTTGCATCACAAAGTAGTCTTGGAGTGCACGAACCCATTCCCTTTAGGTCAGGTTAAACCGAAGGGTGCACTTGTGACCTCTCAACTGGGTGTTTATAGTCCATGAGATTAGTCTAGAGCCAGTCCAAAGGAAACTACAGGAATGCCTACACTGTGTCTGCTGGATCCTCAGCACCATCTGCTTTTCTACACCGAGCCTCTTCACTGTGCAGCATATCCTGCTAAGATATGTGTGACTTTGGAAAGACCTGCAATTTTCTGCTGTGCCCAAATATATCTGGAGAGAAAGATTAACCGTCTCACAGTTGTACCTTGAATACAATCCGGACTATAAATACAACTGAGTTACACAACACTGGCTAGAATGGTTCAGGATTACCAAGGAAAGACTAAATTATGTACTGAACTCTGAAATGATATTGAGTTCTGAAAGAATATTGAATTCTGAAAGGATATTGAATTCTGAAAGGATATGGAATTCTGAAATGATATTGAATTCTGAAAGGATATTGAATTCTGAAATAACTGGTGGAATGAGCAAAGACTTTGCAATAGAAATCAGTGGAGTTAAAGCTGACAATGCCATCTGTGATCTTGGCTCACAGACTTGCATTTCTAGTCTAATGTTGGAAATAAAATTTCAATGCACTCATTACCTGCTTCTTCAGCTCCTTATAAATACACCGAATATAGCAACAACATGTTTAAGCACTTGGCTAGTCCATAGATACTATTGTGATAAACTAGTCAGCTCTGGGCCGTTATGTGTGCAAAAGAGAGGTCAAATCTGACACCCACACTACATTGCAAACTCTTAGCAGATAGCAATGCACAACGTTCCTAATGTGACCTCTTTCAGATTATAACTAATAAGATAGACTTTGCTTCTTTAGGAAGGAATTCCTCACTATGAGGGTGGTGAGGCACTGCAACGCAGAAGTTGTAGATGCTCCCCTCCCTTAAATTGTTCAAGGCCAGGTTGGATGGGGCTCTGAGTAATCTGGTCTAAGGTCCCTGCCCATGGCAGAGAGGTTGGAACTAGATGATCTTTAAGGTCCTCTTGAAGCTCATCTCAACAGTGAGGACAACTGGGGGATTTAATCTGAAAGCACACTCCTGACCCAGACAGCAGCATTAATGTATGCATGTATGTAAAGTGTTGTGATGGTAGGAACACTCTTGCCTGCTCGGTCAGTCAGCCCCTTGATATTAGGGAGGTTCTGCATAAATATGAGAAGGAACTTCTTCACAGTGAGGGTGGCAGAGCACTGGAACAGGCTGCCTAGGCGGGTTGCGGAGTCTCCTTCACTGGAGACGTTTAAGACCCGCTTGGATGTGTTCCTGTGCAACTTGGTCTAGGTGATGCTGCTCTGGAAGGGGGATTGGACTGGATGATCTTTCGAGGTCCCTTCCAATCCCTAATGATTCTATGATTCTATTACCGGCGGTAGATTCAGCCAGACACATCTCATTTGCACTTCAAGAGCTACTTTGGGCACCTGGTCAGAACTTCCCCTTCACCAAGCTCTAGGAACTCAAAGTCTGCAGGTTGAGTTTGTATCCAATCACCTTGAGTATCTTCTGAGTGAACCTTATACTTCTGGGAGAACGGCCAGAATGTATAAACCCAGGTCCCCTCTCAGCCCAGTGACCTACCACCCAGTGCACATTTTTTTACCTTCACTAATATATACTCCACAGAAATTGTTACCCAGCTCAACAATTTTACCATTGTAAAGGATTGAATTCAGTCCCCTTCCAAGATTTTTGTGCTGCCATAAGTTCATGTAAGCAGCAGCCATATTTTAGAGCCAGCAATATGAAATATTCAGTGGGACAACTGTCTTTACAAAAGTTATTATGGAACAGAAGGAAATTTCATTCTTAAGGTAATTCATGTGTGACTTACAATTCGTATTTTCTCTTGATGATTTTTTCTGTCGTCAGGAAAATACGTTTCAAGGGTGTATCATGTATCGTGTTTTAAATAACAAATTTTAGTGTGTGACATCCAGTACTGTGTTCATTATTTTAAATAAGACTAGGGAGTCTTAAACTACAGGAGGAAAAAAAAGTCATAGAAGTCTAATCTATAAAAAGGAATTTTATTAGCCACATAAATATTTAAAAATAAGTGTTACATCAGAATTTCTGTGAAATGCTGGTTTCTTAAAGTAGTTCTTAAAATCTAAGTGTAAGAGCATTGCTCTTAAATATATCAATAGCCAGACATCTGAAATAGATCAGTAACTGTTCCTTAGGAAACCCATCGTTATTTTCCAAAGAATCTGACAAGTACATCTTTTTATTTAAATATATGTGTTTATGTGTTTGTGTACTTGCATATTTGTGTACACACCTATACAGAGTCACAGAATTATTGAGGCTGGAAGAGACCTGCAAGATCATCCGGCCCAGCCCATGACCTAACATCACCACAGTCACTAAGACCAGGGCACTGAGTGCCACAGCCAGTCTGTCCTTAAACACTCCCAGGGATGGGGACTCCACCACCTCCCTGGGCAGTGAACCTCAGAGCAGAGCTCCACAAGATGTTTGATGAGCTGCTCTGCAAACCTCTCCTACCAAGTGAGGAAAGGCAGAGCACAGCTTCCAAAAGCATCTGATGAGTACCAAAGTTGTGTACGAAGCAGGAAAAGTTGAGCTTGCTTCATTTTGAATGAAGAGCACAAGTTCAGCTCCATCACTCACACAACTGCAGCTTCCAGCTCTGTGCTGCTGTTCCCAAACCTGGTATTTTTTGCTACCTACTCCAATCCCTTGCTCTGGGTGAGGAGAACACACAGCATGTTTGAGGAAACGAGTGCCTGTGTATGGGTTTTCACCAGCTGTAGCCTGAAAGAGCCACCTAACCTGCCACCCAAACGACACAATTACTCTTCCCCAAGATGTGCAGAGAGAGAGCCTTGTTTGGTCGAGATTTGGCATGAAGCCTCTTTCCACCTTCATGGGGTCTAGGTGTCCAGGTCTGCTGTTTGCCACGGGGTACAGGTTGCAGTGGCTGTGTGGTTACTTGCCAAAGCCCACCGCACAGGCTGTTAGCAGCCTCTTCTGCACCTTTAACTCCTTGGGTAGGCAAAGTCAGGCTCCCTTTGAACTGAACTACCCAGTTTTCTGGAGGGAGATTTTTTCTGTAGCCTGAAGAACCGGAAAGTTTTGGCTACGTGAGAAGGAAATCTGGCTGCCCAAGAAGATCAGACAATTGCCACTGCAGGTCCCAGACCAATTTAGAGCAAGTGTTCTCCGAATTCAGCACGCCTTGAGTGTGCCGGGTGCCACACAGATTAAATCTGACACACTCCGGGATTGTTTCGCTCAGCGGAATCACAGCCTGGTAGGTCTGCAAGCATTTTAAAGTTTATAGATAGAAATAGGAAGAACTGTAATTTAAGGTTATTTGAACCCATGTTCTCTATCTTCTGCGGAAGGTGCTCTAGAAATGAGTGACAGGTACTCAGGAGTGATCAGAGGCTCTCGCTTTCAGGGCTAGCAGTAGTTCAGTTTGTATTGAGTAACGAGAAACTGGATCTGAAAAGAGAGGAAGGAAGCCAAGAGGGGATGTTGCTCTTAAGCCTGGCAGTGAGGGAAAATAGACAGGGGAGAGTATGTCTGCCATGACCTGACATTTAGCGTAAGGAATGGTCAGGTAGGTTTGCTGTGACGCGCAGTGGATTTGGCCACACAAGTGAGACAGGGGATGAAAGCTTCCTCTGCGGAGTGCAGCATAGCTGATCAGAGCTAAATGCTTGCCAGGATTAAATAGTGTGAGGCACAGTCACAAAGAGGTCTTGTTTGGGCAATTTTGCTCATGTTAGTATAGACCTTCCATGAGCTAAGCAATGGTTTTCTTGAGGAGCTGCCTATGCCTCTTGCTCTTACAAAAACATATGTGAATTTGACAAGTGCATACCCCACTGACTCTAGCCACTCGCTGGAAAGCAGCGGAGGTTTCTGCAGCTGGGACAGGGCACTGAGCTCAAGCATGTTGAATGCTTTAAACAATAGATCAGAACCTTCACCTTTGAAGACAGAAATTTAAAGAAACAGGTACCAACAAGAACAATTCAGTGGTAAAAGGCATGTAATAAAATGTTGAGGTTGTCGTGTGGCAGAAAGTCTATGGGTGAAAGAGATCAATTTGTAGTGTTATTGGGTAAATGAAAAGGATTTGGGGTCCAGAGAAAGTGCTCCATGTGAAGAAGAGGGAATGGGAAAGGGATAGAGGGTTATTGGTAGAATTAACCATGTAAGTGAGGGGAGAAGAAAGCCCAGTTATGCCTTCAGTTGTTCTCTCCCATCTACTTTCTTGCTCATTTTTACATACAGTCCAAAAAACCTCATCCAAATCCCTTACTTACGGTTTCTGGTGCTGCTGGTCCAACGGAGGCAGTGAAAGCAGAGGCTTCAAGATAATGAAGCAAGAACTGTCTTCATACCTTGAGCATGCTAGTGCCATAAAGGACTGAGACTGTAGGACTACATCCATGCTGACCTACACATCCTCTAATACAGGCAGAGGAAAGGCAGCTACAGCCTTCATAAACCAGTGCCTATGTTTCCTGTGCTCCTTGCTGGCTCTCCTCCCAGGCATATAAGCTCCAGCCTCTACAAATAGATCCACTGCAATCAGTGTGACTACTCATGTGAGTAATGGCTCACAGCTGGATGCAGAGTCATGAGCGCCTCACATTTTTAGGTTTTGAATTTGAGGAGGTTTTTTGGTGCTCTTTTTCCCCCTGAGAAATTGGGTAAGTTGCCTTTCCTAACCTTTTCTGTGATGCTCAAGATCACAAGGATCAGTGCAGTAAGACAACTAAAAAGAAATCTTATTAAGCAAAGTTATCCCAATGCTTCTGCAAGTCACAGCTTTTCTTCTTCTCTCAAACTGTTTTGCTGATGTGGTCTTTAAGAGCAGTAAATGACCCTCCTGTGTCTTCAAAGCAGCCCCAATTTCACTAAATCCAATCGAGGTGTTCAGAGTTAATCAGTTCAGGTGTCACTTGTGAGGTCACACCGCATTAATTTTTTACCAGATATCCCACTGCTGGTAGTATGGGGATGTGGCTATGTAGTCCCTAATGACAGTGTTCTCATCAAAAGTGGCTAGGAGATAGTGATGTTATTTTCTTGGATTCTTTAATTTAATAAATCTAAAGAAAAGCCAAAAAAAAAAGAGAGAAACCTCTTGATGAAAGATGGAGATTATTTTTCCTTGAGGAGCTGATATTTAAATGCTTGTGAATACCGTAGGACACACCTTCAAAAAGTGTTCAGTGTCCAGCCATTACTTCTGCATAAATGATGTTTGACTGTTTGGGGAATTCTAAGAGCTTGCCATTGGCTACCTCAGAGATGCCTTAAAATGCATTAGATTATTCTGAAAACTTTCCCATAAACAGGTAGTAGCATCTTCTGGAAACCCCTGTACTTCCTAGCAAAGGTCACACCAGTGCTGCTTCAGAGGAACATTGTGAAGAACATCACTGATCCTTAAAAAAGTGAATATCTAAATCTATTTGAGCTGAAATCTACTGAAAATGTCGAGTAAAACCCCCTCATTTTTAAAATACAGTTTCTTCTTAAATTCTTTATTCAAACATATTGCTTTGTAATTTAGTTCTGTGTAATTATCCCTCCATCTTCTTTAGCTCTCTGTCTGGGTTGCATAGCTGATCGTTCTTCATTGTGCCACATGCTAAGCCTGTTCTTCCCTTTGCAATGATGAATACTCCTCACCCCACTTTCCCTGCTTCTCTCCTCTCCCTGCCTTCACAAGCTCATCTTCCTTTCTTGCTGTAGCTACAGCAAGGTCACAGTCCTTTTTTCGTGCCCCCTTTCTCATCCCATTCAGTTCATATACTCTGCCGTCACACATCTACAAAACCATTCTTCTGGCCAGAACTGACCTCTTCTCTCCTTATAGTCTCCTACCACACGGGCAGTTCAGTGAAGGACAAGTATCTCCAAAAAGAAGATGAGTTAAGAAAGCCACAGAGGCTGCACAGGACAGTTACACTCCAATTGCCAACATGATTCAGCATATCTGCTCATGTCTCCTATTTCAGTGGCTCCCTAATTCTGCCCAAAACCTGTTTGTGACATCAGAACTCTTATTTGTAAAATTTTTAGCACTGAAGCCCACACGAGCAGCTTCACGTGCAATTTTAAGCCAGTGTAGCTATAAAAACTGGAAAGCACAGACATATTTTTCAGCGATATTCTTTTGCCATAGATGTCTAAGCAAAATGGACACTGGAGGTATTCAAGACCCACCTGGATGAGCTCCTGTGTGACTTGGTCTAGGTGATCCTAGGTGGATTGGACTAGATGATCTTTTGAGGTCCCTTCCAATCCGTTATGATTCTATGATTCTATGATTCTATTTACGAGTGGATAACTTATTGGCTAATAAGGCAGAAAGATGACTATGTGAAAGTCTCGTGCCTATCTGAAGAGGAGTGGTGCGTCCATCCAGTGGGAGGCAGAGGAACACCACATCTACACCTGCATTTACAACACGTAGCAGTCTCGCAACCAAACAAATAGGTAAGGGTAAGATACACCTTTCTTGACTCAGAGTTTGTCTGCCACAGCATGAAAAGGACATTGAGGCGCTGGAACAGGTCCAGAGAAGGGCAACGAGGCTAGTGAGAAGTCTGGAAAATGGGCACTATGAAGAGCAGCTGAGGGAACTGGGGTTATTTAGTCTAGAGAAGAGGAGGCTGAGAGGAGACCTTATTGATCTCTAGAACTACCTAAAAAGAGGTTCTAGCGAGGCTGATGCTGGTCTCTTCTCCCAAATCACTGATGATAGGATGAGGAGAAATGGCTTCAAGTTGTATCAGAGGAGGTTTAGATTGAATATTAGAAAGCAGTTCTTTCCTGAGAGAGTGGTTGGGCAGTGGAACAGGCTGCCCAGGGACATCACAGAACATCAGGGATTGGAAGGAACCTCAAAAGATCATCCAGTCCAATCCCCCTGCCACAGCAGGATCACCTAGACCAAGTTGCACAGGAACATACCCAGGTGGGTTTTAAATGTCTCCAGGGAAGGAGACTCCACAACTCGCCTGGGCAGCCCATTCCAGTGCTCTGTCACCCTCACTGTGAAGAAGTTCCTTCTGATATAGTAGCTGCTCTGCCATGACAGGAGGTATGTGCAGGCTTCTTCCTGCTGCACAAGCAAAGTGTGTGGCCACCAAAGAAGGTTCCCCCTGCACAACACCTGATGCTCTCCAGCATGGCACCCAGAGTGGTGCCAAGAACTCTGCTGCTGCATGAAGGCGTCTGGCTGGAGGCTTTGCGAGGAGGATGCATGGGAAGGAACAGAGACAGGACCTAGCTGTTGCCAGGGGATGCATTTAAGAGGAGAAGAGTTGCATTTGGTTCATGGCTCCATTGGTAGCTCTTGCTTGCATCCCCACACAGCGAGGACAGAGTCTGTGGGGCAATGAGGTAAGGAACTGGCATTGAGTACTCGTGGTATTTAAAAATGTCTTAGCCTTCCATTTCCCAACAGACTTTGTGAGAGTGTCATTGCCTCGATGTTGTGGAAATAACTGGCTGTATCAGCTGGCTCTGACATTCTGAAATCTGTTTCCAAAATGTTCCATAATATGTTAGTTTAGATTGCACTTACTTAAACAGAAATAGCCAAGCAAGAGGGACTGAAGAATTGCAAGAGGATTTCCAGTGGGAGAGCTGACATCATTTACCTCACTGCACCATCGCTGCTTAGGGCCGTAGCCTCTCATGTCCACCAGCATCACAGCAATCCCATGCAGCCAGCTGAGAAATAGCTGTGGCTAGAAAATACCTCACCATGAGATTTATGGATCAGGATATTTTCTTGGTTGAATCTTGTATGTGAAGATCCTACTGTGAGAGCTTTGACACTGCGGTTGAGTTTCTAAGGAAGCTGTGACAAGGACACATGCTGATGAAGAAACACTGTGTGCTGCTGCCGACTGATTCACGCTGTCACGCTGGAGCCTGTTGCAGAAATAGCTACTAGTAGCAGAGAGCATCCCCAATTCTGGACTATAAAGCAGATCCTACAGCATGAATCACAACAGAGAGTTTCTATTTCCTTACTTCCAGCTGCTTAATTGCTTAGAAGGTTGCTAAAAATATGACTATTGCTTAATATCACCCTTATATGTAGTGTTTCTGCAATATCATCTTGCAGGCTGTTTGGGAAATCCTCCTACTCATGTGACAAACCTATTGGATAACTCCTCAGGGTCTAAATTTTCCAGTGGGGGCACACACGTACCCTATTTTAAACACATCCTTCCTAGTTTGGTCCAATGAATTGTGATCATTAGGTCATCAACGAGGCGAAAGGGAATCTTCACTTCTCGTTAGCCCTGAAATGCTCTGGGGTGGGGAGGACTTGAGGAGAGGAGTCGCTGTCACAAAGATGATGAGCATCTTCCTTATGAGGAAAAGCTGAAGGAGTTGGGCTCTTGAGCACTGGAACAGGATGCCCACGGGGGTTGTGGGGTCTCCTTCTCTGGAGGCATTGAAAACCCACCTGGATATATTCCTGTGTGACTTGATCTAGGTGATCCTGCTGTGGCAGGGGGATTGGAGTAGATGATCTTTCGAGATCCCTTCCAATCCCTAATGTTCCGTGATTCTGTGATTCTGCCGCTCTTTGCTTTCCCATAGCATCAGAGCTTCCCAGCCCTTGGTGGGAAGAGTCTAGCAGGAGAGAGAGGACTTGGTGCATTTGTGCCCTGCCCCAAGGTACCACCATTTTTTTGAAATATCCATGTGGACATCTGGTTTCATGTCATAGCAGGGCTCCTGCTGATGGTAATAACTATAAATGACAAGCTAAATTTTCTCTCTCATTATCCACTCCCTAGAGCACCCCACCATCCTGAACTAAAGCAGAAAAATTAGGTACCATTGCAGTGGCTAAATGTTACTCATTTTTAAACAGACTCTGTTGAAACCAATGACAACTAAAAAGTCAAGTGATATTTTCTGCTGAGGATTTCAGGCTGTTAGCTGAGCACTGAATTTGATCCTGTAATGGGTGACACTAAACACTTCTTCAAACTTTGTGGAGGGGCTGCAAAATGAGGTACTTTCACCCTAAAAGCCTGGGGACCGTGCATACAGGATGTGCACAGGGTTGGTATTTACTCCTTATCCTTGTGTGCCTGCACATGCCCCTCCCTAACTGTGCACACGCGTGTGCTCACGCACAGGGAGGGCTGGTAAAAGAACTCTGCCATTTTAACGTGTTTTTAATACCCTGAGTTCATTTTGCTACAAATGACAGAATTAGCTTCTTGACATTTTGACTGTGTTTGAACCACTGTCGATGACCACAAGCATCCTGTGGACGCTGAGGCTGAGCTGTAGAAGACATGTGACCCCACAGCAGAACAGCATTGCTTTCTGCCTGCCGTTTGCACCTCTTCTCTTTAAAACACTTCAGCCATTTAATCTGGGATCAGAAATGACACTGCTGTCACTTAAATTGCCAGCCACACAAAGCGAGTCCTGAGCAGTGAGCGGTTTAAACAAAAGAGTTGTGCACGACATGTAATCTGCGCATCGTCTGTCCCAGCAGTTCCGTGACAAATAAATACCTTTGAAAGAAACGGGTGGCAGCTCACAAACTGACCCACTGGTGACCAGGAAGGATTCACAGCCCCCAGCAACAAGTGCTTTGTCATCATTGAAAATTGAGAGTGTAGTGCCTAGGGACTATCTGCAGGGGGTCTGCGGTGCTCTCTGGACGCCTATTATTTTGAACTGGGCAACGCCTTTTACAGTCATCTCCTGTGAAACTCTGATAGCTCCCTGATGTGCTCCTGCCTTGGGAGAGAGGATGGCCAGGTACCATGTGCTTCAATTCAGATGGAAACAGAGGAGGAACAATGCTCACCTCATGCTTTTGGGTGTTCCCAGCACTGGGCAGGACGTTTTTCTCAGAAGTGCTGTTGCCAGAGACCTTTGCAGGATGCAAAGTGGTGTGTAGCGATGGGTAGGGATGTGTAGCGACAGGACGAGGGGCAATGCTTTTAAACTAGAGCAGGGGAGATTTAGATTGGGTGTTAGAAAAGAGCTCTAGTGAAGGTGGTGGAACACTGGAACAGGTTGCCCAGATAAGTGGTAGAAGCTCCCCCCCTCTGGAGATATTCAAGGTCAGGCTTGACAAGGCTCTGTGCAGCCAGGTCTAGTTACAGATGTCCCTGCTCGCTTCAGGGGAGGATGGATTAGATGACCTTTAAAAGTCCCTTCCAGCCCAACACATTCTGTGGTTCTACAATTCTATGCACAGGGAGGGATGTTGAGAGAGGAGGGACGCAGTTCAGCATCACAGGCATGTGAGTGAGAGCTGTTGCCCAAGCAAGTGCTGAGGCACTGTGCCTTCCACGTAGCTTTAACCCACAGCCCAGGGCAAGGACATTGTTCCCTTTCTCAATCATCTTGCCTATCCACAGCCTGCAAAAAGCACACATGAAGAAGCATGGAGCAGTTAGGTTCTCCATCAGCTGCCGTATGCGTGCCAAAACCAGGCTTTAGTGCTTTGCTGGCTTCCAGTTCATGTTAACAACATGCAGTGAAAGCGATTGCTGAGCAAAGGCAGCTCGGGAGTGAGCCATGGCGAGCTGACTAAAGAATAGCTGGCATCCGTGCCCTGCTGCCCAGCAGAGACCAAGGTACCACTGGGATCCTACCCGGTGCAATCACTGACCGTGCATCACGTATTTTCCACCTCCCCAACAACAACAACAAAATGCTATTTTCTCTTTCAAATCCTTGGAAACTCCGCTAGAATAAACTTTCTAATCCTGTTTGAACAAGTGTGATTTTATATCCTCAGTGTTTGCTTTGCGTTGCATTACAAACCCCCACAGCCACTCACTTGGAAAAATGCTTGTGGCTCCAATACAATGAACAGCTCACAGCGAACACTGTTTACTCTTCTGATTGAGTTAAAAGCATTTTATCTAAAGTGTTTACAAAAATCTTCTACTCCTAAAAGGAATTCGCTGCAAAGCTGGAACGGCGCTTTTAGGACTTTCTGAAGTCATTGCTGAGTAATCACGGTAATTAGATTATGTGAGCAAGGCTGTTTAAAAATTCAGGAAACAGCATCTCTCTTCAGTAAAATGAAAATAGGTTGTAGGAAAGAGATACTCAGGCACTCCGTGCTACGAGACATCCTGCTGTAGATTGCCAGCTGTTCCCATGCCGGGTACTGAACGCAGTGAGATGTTCTGATTGAGGATTGCCGCACTCCACAGAGTCATCAAACTGCCCTCGGACAACAGAGTGGAACCCCTCGTGCTGCACTGGAGTTATCCGCTGCAGCGAGTTCCCTTGATCTCCTGGCTCAGAGCATGGGAGCAGCTCACACAACCAACTCAGCGCACAGCTTAGAGTCTGGTCAGCCTGGGCATGTGCTGGGCAACTGGTACCAGCGCTGGGCAAAAGTACCTCCTTCAGAGTCCTGTGGATGTGTCTGTGTGGCCTGTGCCTTGAGCTCAGCTTCTGCACCTGTCCTGCCTGCACGCTGGGAGCCATTTAAATGGAAGTTGCTGTGAAATGAGCCCGGGGAATTTGGCTTTGCGCTGCAGTTTTCACACTCGGGCTATGTAGAACTGCAGTGGAAATTCATCAGCTGGAAGCAACCACAGACCCACGCTGGGCAGGTGGTTCTCGGGCACAGCCGCTCTGGTGGCTCTGGACGCCTGCTTCCGCTTGTTTCATGTTCAGCAGTAGTTTTGGTGACATCACTGGGGGTGCTCACTCACTCGTCTTTGTTTAAGGAATGCCATGGGATTGATCTCTGACCTGCAGGATAACGCGGAGGCAACCTCTGACCTCCTTTTCTCTGAAGGTCAGGCGATGGGCAGAGCAGCAGCCTCACAGCCCTGGGCTGCCATCCGAGTGCCTCCCTCACGCACAGGGACTTCCTGTGGTCTTGAAGAACATTTTCCCACTTGCCCATGTGCCAGTTTTAGTAGCAGGTACACTGAGCCTCCTGGCTGTTTGGCAAAGATCTGTCGTCAGAGGGGCAGCTGGAGGATTTTTTGCCGTAGGAACAGCTGGAGAAGAAACCCCTGCAATGTTCCCACTTTGGTTTTGTCCCCATTTCCAGCTGGGCTAGCTGACAGAGCTCCTGGGATTGCTCTGCTCCTGTGCAGTGTCTGGTGGGGCAGCAGCAAGGGGCAGAGGTGTGGGAGGTCTGATTCTGGTTCTGTTCAGCTGTATCCTCTCATCAGGCAGAGCTGGCCGCAGGGACGGGAGCCATGCACAGCTGCTGCCCACCTCTGTGACTTTTAGGAGTGGGCGCTTTACAAAGCCCATTGAAGGCAGTGTTTAGATGCTGCTCCTTAGGCACAGAGTGATGTGCACACAGCCTCTCACTGATCTGCCGTTGGGACACCAAGCAGCACTACATTGAATTTAGCCTTTTAATAACATTTATTTAATTTCCTTTAGTAATGGGCAAGAATAAGGGCCAGCTTGCCCAGGAGCCTATAATCCTTGAGCTCCCCAGGAGTGAGGTGAATCTCCCAATGTCACATAGAAGACACGAATGGCTCGGGACTGTGCCCTGGCCACGGCAAACATGAGGAATTCTGTTGCCTTTGAAGGAGCAGGTGATGGCTCAGAGGTATTTTCTCTCCTGGCTTTAAAGCCCTACTGGGCTTAAGAACAGGGGTCATAGAGACAAGGAAATGAGCTGGCATGACAATTAACCGTCTACATATTTACAACAGCAAAAATGTTGTGAGAAGCAAGTGAGGCTTTGCAAAATCCACCCCTTGACTATCAAGGGTGCTCCAGAAAAGTTATCAAATCCTTCAACAAGGGATTTATTAAAACGCTTAAGTGAGCTCTTCATGAGCTGAAGTGGAGCTAGTATCCCTGGTAAGGTGGTTTCTACCAAATTAAATTACAACAGAGGATTTTTGGAGCAAATGAACCCTTGGAGTCTACTACTGTCACTGTGCCGTGCCTTTTCATCTCAGGAAATTCTGGGGACTGTAAGTGGTGAAGATTTATTTCGCTGTGTACTTCTGAAGAAAACATCCATGCTACCAAACAAGGGCTGGAGCTGTGGCAGATGGTGCTTTTCTGGAGAAGATATTAGCGTTTAATAAAGATTGTAATAGTGTGAACCAGATGTTCATCTCACATTTTGTCTTTGAACAGCTTTGGGAGGATGCCAGGTACGCGCATCACAGGTCTTGAAAAAAACACACAGCGGCATCCCCGGAGCTTCGTTAAGGGTGGAGTAACTTCACTGAAACCCAAATGCAAGTGAAAAAGCAAGGCCTGTTTAAGCTGTGACTAAACATCTCCTAGGAACTGCCTTTCACCTCTCACATGGGTAGAGCAGTGCTCCAGAAGAATAAGGGTAGCACTAATCTGGTTTTCCAAGGAAAATGGTGACTATGGCTTCCTCAAGTGTTTTGGAAAGTAATGCAGCAGCACTGGGACACAGGGCACTGATGCAGCCTCTGAAGCATAGTCCTTTCATTGGGCTGCTCCATTAGGTTGAGGGAGAGCCTCTGAATTCTTGCTGCCCTCCTTTAGTACATCTCTGCAAGCTTCCCTCAGCATCCAAATAAACTCAGAAGGCAAGGACGCTCAGATTTATGTGAGTCACACTGGAGAAGAACATGTGAAATCATCTTAAGCCCACAATGGCCATAGTTTCCCAGATCTTTTTTTATGGGCATGGCTTTTGAACTTCTGTGTCTTGCTAGGGGATTCAATGCCATGGCCATTATTGCTCAAGGTTAGAGCTCAAGGAGTACAGCCCGAAGCACTTTGCAATATGTTTTGTATAAACTCAAACAATGCATTAATTACTAGTATTTTAATCAAGAGGATGAGCTGCACTGTACACACTTAAATTGCTTTAGAAATGATTTACATCAATTTATTTGCTATTAGTCAATTGTAAATCAATTAAATATGTCCACACAGTGGAGACCTCACTGGTATAAAATGCAAGACCGATGCATCCTTCACTGGAGACGTTTAAGACCCACCTGGGTATGTTCCTGTGTGACTTGGTCTAGGTGGTCCTGCTGTGGCAAGGGGATTGGACTGGATAATCTTTCGAGGTCCCTTCCAATTCCTAATGATTCTATGATGATTCTGTGAATCGCTTGTGTTTACTTTCCAGTTCAAGGTCTCCTTGCAGTGGTGCCAGAGGCTCTTCTCTAAACAACAGGCTCATCTTTTCCAGTTCCTTGTTTTCTTGTGGCTCAGACACAGAAGTGAACTACTGTCATTCACTTGTGGAGGACATGCTTTAGCTTAACACTCTCCCACCAGAGTTCTTGCTGAGTTGCCTCACCTTGCAATTAGTGCAGGTGAGGAGTGCACACAAATGACTGTGAGCATCCCTGGGAGCTCAGCTGATGCAAGGTTACTAACCCAACTCAGTCATCTGCTGGAGCCCTTGAACTGAAACAAAGGTTACTCTCACTGACAGCATCTTTTGTGCATGCAAAAGCACTGGAGAACTCATTAAGAACTTCATTCTTTGAAATTCTTAGGAGTCGCACCAAAACCCCATGGCTGCTAGATGTGTCCTTTCAGAGTTGGAAGTTAATGAATTTTAAATGCTGTTCGTTACAGAAAAGAAGAAAGAGGGGGAAATCCTAAGTGTCATCATCTAACGTTACTGAAGAATGTGAAATATTTAGTTTCATTGTGAAGACACTTGCAAGGTTTTCCAGCTCTCCTGTGCTGCTATAGAAGCATCGCAGCTTTACTGCCCAGCCTATCCTACTCCTGCAAAGAGTTTAAGAACAGTAGAGTAAAAGCAGTGGTGATCCCTGAAGTGAGAGAAAGCACACCGACATACAGAGCCTTCAGCTCAGCTTCAGAACATGGGCTCATGCTGACCAAGGCTAGCATTGTGCCTGGAAATCAGCAACATCACCTCTGGAAACCGTCTGCATAGCTCTAAGGCTTAGAAGGGACAGTAATCCTCCTTCTCCGTGCCCATTGCTCAGTGTCAGCATGGGAAAGTCGTACCCAATTTAGACTAACTCTTGAGAACGGTAGGGACGCTCCCCTCAGCTTGTTTTTGCCAGTTGCTGTTGTCTGTTATTGCCCATCCTTGTTCATGCGATATCTAAGCAGAGAACCTTGTGGGACAGAAGCAACAATTTTCCTTGTGCCTAAAGAGCAGCTGTGGAGTTTCAGGCAGTGCCTAAGCCGATCATTTCAATAAGGTGTGTTTATGATTTTCCCAGCCACAGAGCTCTTCTTTGCCTTTGTGCTAGCTTCTGTCCTGAAGAATCACAGAACATTAGGGATTGGAAGGGACCTCTAGCCCAATCTCCGTGCCGGAGCAGGATCACCTAGACCAAGTCGCACAGGAACACATCCAGGTGGGTTTTAAACATCTCCAGAGAAGTCGTCCAACTCTGTCCAACATTAGTGTGCCGGCAGGGCCAGCTACTGCCAGCTGGTGTGCAGAGAAAGTCGCTCCCAGAGCGATCCCAAAGGCACACATGTGGGAACATTCAACGGACTTCTGTTACTCATGTGGGCTGCCATTAAGAAAAACTGGGCATTTATGTTTGTGGCTGTTCCTACTGGCCCATACAAAGCAGGAGGGGAAGGAAGAAAGTACCCATCACCTTTCTTAAGGTGTAGGAGATCATTCCTACTCTAGTGGGTTTTTTTCTCCCCACTGCTTGCATCCTTCTCCCTTCTTCCTATCTTACCATTTCCTTCCGCCACTACAAAGCCCTTCAAAGATCAAAGTCGTCAGTGACCATGAGTTTGCACAATGTTTCTGCTTCGACGCTGGCTGGGAGCCAGCTGGCATGTGTTAAAAACCATCATCAGAATCTGTTTAATTACTGTTCCCAATGCAGTATTTTAAGAAAACACTGAGACGGACACAGTTCCAGCAAGCTGATTGCCCACTGATGGGACACTGCAGCAGCGCAGCCCTGGCTTTGATGTTGGCTGCTTTAAATCTTTTTTACTTCGTATTATTCATAATGCTCTTTGGCCTGCTTTGAAAAGATGCCTTTGCAAACAAAGCAAAAGGAGATCTCTGAGACTTTCCCTGATACAGGAAAAATTTATCACTAAAAGAGGTCCCATCTACATTGGGATTTAAAATCTATCACAACAGAAAAGCTCTTTCCACTGGGGCGCCCCCATGTATATGAGCCATTGCGGGGTAAGGACAATCTCCTGGCTAGACTTGGAGCTGAGAGTTAACATGATAACGGGCTGCTCCAGGCTGTGCGTGAAATCTACCTGTTAAATTGAGCCCACTGCATTTGCTTCTGAGCCTTTATCTGATCTTTGATGTGTCTGGACTGTTGGTCCTGCCCAGAACCACCGGGTGGTTCCTCTGGCTCACACCTTATCCAAGTTCTACCCCAATCCATGACCGCGTGTTCTTGCTAGATCCAGTAGATCCCAGAATGCATAGGCCAGGTCAGATGTACCTCAGGTAGCTGATGGCTACCTGCACTGAAGGACCTCATGCTGAACACCTCACTAGCCAATGAGACATGCTTCCCTGCCACCCCTTGTCTCGACCACTTGCAGTCAGCCTGCCTGAGCACAAACCACCCTGGTGTTCAAGGCAGTCTGGCACAGGGGTGCTCACAGCTGCTGCTGCCACTGGAAAGGACAGCCAGAACCCCTTCCCTCCTCAAACTGTGTGACTGCACACGCCTTCAGGTCACTTCACATTTTGTGTCCAAGACATTGCACATCTGGTGACTCTGCCCACACAACTCTGTGGTCACGGTCACTTGATGTCCTTGACTGGAGGAGGAAAGATAAAAACGAATCTCTGTGTGTGTGTCATCTGCACTTTTGCCCAGAATCTCGCTGTGGGACTGGCAGTCACAACACTCCAAGGGCAGCTGAATAGTGGAGTGCAGTGTCTGCATGGGGCAGGAGAATTCTGAATTGTCTGGTAGCAGAAGAGCATCCAAGCCTATGTGCTGGGGAAAGGCGGCAGCGTCACTGTGCCACTCAGGCTAGAACTGACATCTGCGAGGCTGCAGCACCGTCCACTGAGATACACGATCAGGGCCATCTCTACCCGATGCACAAGTTGTCTCTGTTTTGAGGAGTGACACCGTATTATCACAACAGCTTTGACCATGGCTAGGTACCTCTTACTCTTCTAGTCACACAGGAATCTGATCTGCAGGTGCCCAGGGCCGGGTGGCTATGACAAGGCAAGTCCTGAAAGGGAGGACATTGCTGTCCTGGCAGAGGGCACCTTCCTCTGAGCCAGGGAACCAGTGCTGCCGCTCTGCAGTGGGCGGCCCCTTTGGCAGCTCAAGGGACTGTGAATAAATTTTTTGAGCTCCTGCCACCAGCCCCAAAGTGTGATCCGCACACAATGACGCCAGTGACAGTCTGACCCTTCTCCTGCTTCGAGTGGCTGCGTTTGAACAACAGTGTCAAGAAAGAGATGGGATGTAGGAGATGTTCAAAAGGACTCTCCTTCATGCAGATCCTGTGACAGGAAAGCAGTTACCCCACCACTTCACAGGACAGCGTTGGCACACAGGACATGTGTTAGGGGCATATTGTCCGGGCATCCTCACCTTGCCCCTAGCTCAGGTGACAAGGAGTTCTCATCCTGCTTTCTTTGTCCAGCCACACAGCTGGGTGCAGATCTCAGACCCAAGAAGCCAGACTCCTGGCATCTCGCCCTGGGGCTTTTGCCCAAGCCCAAAGCAAAAGGAAGTTGGGGCAATTATTCATGCTGCTCATCATTGCTAAAACCTGGGGGAAAAATGTGCCTTCAAGACCTTGGTGCTGGACTGGGAACTTCAGCATCCAAGGTCCCCCAACACACAGCACTGTCCCCTGTGATGTGGTCAAGTTCTCACTTCTCACGGATGATGCCTCTGCTGTTCCTCCCTGTATCTTAACAAGATTCATCTCCTCTGCAGTGGATTTAATGGAGGGTTAACTGCTGGAAGCTTTTCTTCAAACAGAAATCAGAAGCTTGAAACACTTGGACGCTCTATCTCAGCACCAGTGTCTACAAAACCATCTGGGGATTATCCTGAGAACGAGGGTAAATCCTTGCCCTTGGAGAGATCCGAGTGGGAATTGGACCATAGTTTCTGTCATCGTTCCTCTGGAACTAGGATTTTCCCCAGTGAGATCTCTAAAATTTTAATGGGGAGCTCAGCTAGAAAGACTGCACATGGTGCTGTCTGAATGGTGTTTAGCTTTTCTGATTGCAAGCCTGTCTTGACCTCTGAGAGCTAGGAGAGGAGTGAAACAAGAGAGACACGCTGGGCAGGAAACAGAGTCCAGTGAACTTTTACAAACCTTAAACAACGGCAGTTGGCTGGGATTCAGTGTGTGAGATGGACCAAGGTTCAGGGTGATTTATTTCACATCTTTGGATGTAACGTGTGGGAGCGGCTCCCCCTCCACAAGAACATAGGCCTTCCGAAGGAGGATTCCAAAAGGATCACCGATTTGTCTGTAGGGCAGCATTTGCCTTCTCTGCAGTCACAAATTCGGAACAAACTCCCTGTACGACGTCGCATTTAATGAGTTTGTCTCCTGAGTTCTGCAACGCATTTAAAATCCTTTTGATGGCATTTTCTCTTTAGTAATTAATGTCTTATCAGTGAGTTTTGCAGAGAACAATGCCCTGATTCTCCTCTGATGCCATTTTACATCTCTGTGGCTTCACTGACTACAAATGAGTTCCTCCTGCTTTGCATAGTGGGAGAGGAGAATTAAGACCTTAAGCCTACCACTATTTAATCACACGCTTTCAACTCATTTTCCCTCATTCAGAATTTGTCCTTTGCTTGCAGCCCTGTATAATTCCCATTTTACTATCATTAGGAAGCTGGTCATTACCAAGACAGTGTGTACTACCCTTTGATTTCAGAAACCCCAAATGAGGGGTTGCTTCCAGCCAGGGGAAGTCCCACACCACATTGTCTCATGGCAGGAGGTGGTGGCTCCTCTCTTCACCCGAGTGCCAGCCTTCCCCCAGGGCCTGCTCTACAAGCACTGAGGGGCACTGGTCTTCAGTTAATTTCACCCTTAGTAAGCAGCATCATCTACCTGATGAGATTCCAGTGACGCTCAACAAAGAGAAGCCTGTAACGTGTAAAGGAAGCTTTTCCTTTAGCATGGAAGGTCCAGCTGCATTTTCTCCTAGGAGCAGTCAAACCACAGACTCTCCTTGTACTGCAGACGTTTGTTTTGATGCTCACAGGATGTGTATCCTGACTCTGGAATAAATATGCTGAAACATGTACGACCTGGACACGTCTTCCTCTTATTCTTTTGGCTCTGCATCCAGCCCCATCCTGAGAAGGTAAAAACAACACCAACAGAGAAAGAAACAGAAATGCAAAAAAACCCAAACAGCTGTGACAAAGCTTGACATAGACCCCTGCCTACTTGCTGTTGGAATGTGTTTATTTTAATCACATTTATATAGCTATATCTGAGCAGTAAAGTATGAGGTAGTCAAGAGGAAGAAGATGCTGTTTTAAAATGATCAGCTATACATAAATCTGGACTAACTTCAGCACGCTCACTGTATTATATGGGCACGTCCCGCAGCATCTCTTTGCTCCCATAAGCTAGGAGGGGGTAAGTGGTGCCACTGGATTTTCTGAAGTGTGAGCACTTTACCAGGGCGAGACAATAGAAACTAGTTAACCCAAGTTTGACATGTTCTGCATTATATTTGGAGAATAACATTAGGAAAATCTTTGATATAAAAGCATTTAAGCTACAAAGCGCGGTGCTCACAGTGGAGGAACATCAGAATTAAGGTTGTTCTTGCAGCTAATGCTTTCTGATACCATCTTTAATTACAGTCATCTTTGTCATTGTCTCCATTGCTGTCAATTTCTGTAATAAAATGCACATGGATCTTACTGACAACGTTATCTCTCTCTCCAGCCTATTATTTATGCTGATCAGCCAATGCAGAGTACTGGGGCAGCCAGACATCTTCCTGTTGTCATTTGCTGACAGCAGAGACACACAGAGCCCTGTGTCCAGTGGTGGTAATTTTGAGGTCTGGAAGAGAATACAGTTGTCCAATGATGGGTAGTTACCAACTTTAGTCTTTAGCAGGACCATCTCCACTTGCTTCTTCTCCCAGCCACCCCAGACATTACACTGCCCTACTTTCCTTCTTCACTGTCCTTGTGGGTATCACTTCCCATGGGTTTGATCATAGGATCATAGGATGTTAGGGGTTGGAAGGGACCCAAGAGATCATCGAGTCCAACCCCCCTGCCGGAGC
>JAOXOE010000343.1:37369347-37408574 GCA_028565055.1 Phoeniculus purpureus
TCACAGGGAGCAAGTGAAAAGAGCCTGTCCCCCCACTCCTGGCCAGCCTTCAGGTACTTATAAACATTTATCAAATCTCCCCTAAGTCTTCTCTTCTCTCAACTTCCTCCACCCTTGCTCTTATTCCTTTCCTGCTATGCTGCTTCCTCCCCACATTCCCCATCTTCCTCTTCACTCTCCAACTCTTACAGCTGCCCCCAGTCTTTATTCTTCCATGAGCAAATCGCTTTCTCTTCCCCATCACTGTGCAGACACACTGAGCAGATCTTGTCTAGCAAACACCAAGCAGAAATCTACACCCAGCCCTCTTACTTGGAAGCCAACCACTGAGGTAGTCCTGTGGCCCTGAGCTGGAACTTGCCTTGCCTAGATGGGATCGTTAGAATGTAAGAAGTCTCTACCGAGCATGTAGACACAGTCCAAACTGGGGAATAATCTCCTAAACATTGAGAAGCAATTTTTCTGATGTCTGGTTGCCTCCTTTTACTAAGTTTTTGCTCTTTACTTCCATGCATGGAGGTAAAACATGTTCTGAGAGAAATATTTGAAGGAATCTTGTTCTCTGGAGATGTTTAAAACCTGCCTGGACAAGTTTCTATGTGTCTTGGTCTAGGTGATCCTGCTCTGGCAGGGGGATTGGACTAGATGATCTTTCGAGGTCCTTTCCAATCTCTAATGGTCTGTGATTCTGTGAATTTGACTTCCCATAGACAAAATAACATACTTTCTCCTAACCTCGCTCTGGGATAAAGATGCACAATTCTTGATAAAACTCACAAAACAAAAACACAACGAAACAAATAAAGTCAGCCGGAGGCTGATACCCAGCATAGGAAATTTCAACTTGATGCATTAAACTTTGGCAAACATATAAGCAACTGACAACAAGATATAATAATGAAAAAGTGTTGGGCAATCTCTGCACCTATAACTCATAACTCCTACACATTTTAAGATAATGGAAATTACTCATGTTCATCAGGAATTGAATAGATGCCTCTGTTATTACTTGTACTATTCAGTTAGCAACAGCAGCCAAATGTATGTCTCTCTGGCTTTCATTAACTTCAGCAGTGTACCTGGCAGAATTAAAATCTATTTCAATCCAGCCCTTCTGTATTTTTCCCTTGATGTACTGCACACAAACCTTAACCACGATATCATCTTTTGGGATAATAAACTAAATCAACACTGCATTTCATTTGTAGGGTTCTTCATGTGTGAGACACTTCCAGGTATGCAAATCTCAGGCAAATAGTGAGCCACGGCTCTAAATGAAACTTTCAGAGATAAAGAATTATCTTTTGTATTTTAAAGGTGCATTTTGTTCTAATTAAAAAAGAAAAAAGTGTAACAGCCTTCGCCAGTACGGCAGAGCGGAAACCTTCACCCTGTTCAGGAGGCCAACACCAAGTGACACGGCATTTCTTACGGCACTTATTATCCAGAGCCAAAGCTGGGAACAGATTGTTTCTCTGGCCAATTTGCGTGATGTTTTGGTGGTCCTCACTGTCATCCACTTTGTTTATGGTGCTTGGAAGGCATCACCCCTGGAGAAGACACCCTCAAATCCACAAGGCACTCATATACTTTTTACATTTAAAAGATTCAGCAGCTTGTGGAATAGCAGGGAATGAGACCTGCTCTAGGTGCACTGCCAAAACTGGACCTTCACCCCAGGCGTAAAGGCCACCCTTCAGTTCAGACATCTCTCTTTAGGTAGAGGTCACTTCATAACTCTTCTGGAAAGCCACTTAAGACCATTCTTGGAGAGTAGGAGATTACTCCAGATTCCTCCCTGCCTGCCCCATCTGCAGCATCTCCCTCTGCAGCCATCTCGGGAGGGAAGCCCCAGGCTCAGGCTTGCCTCTCTGTTCCTTTGCACAGAATACTCACTCCTTTTGTTGCACAACAATACAGACAAGCCAGCTCCATCTCCAAGCTTCTCCTGGACTGCTCCAGCCAGCCCATCATCTCTTAGGAGGCTGCTGCTTGTGCTCTGCCTGTAATTCCAGCCTTTTATTTCTTCTTTACGATGTTTCCCTACCACTATTCTTTTCCACACGAAGTGGCTACGTGTTTTGTGTGCTGCAAATTTTCTGCTGTCAGTTGTCCCGTATCCAAGCTGCAGGCCCAGCTCAGACTCTGTTGTGTTCATACAGAGATCAGTGTTAGAAAACACCCCATTAACCGCACACAGTCCCACTACATGGCCCTGGCAGTGCCACAGCAGACACAACAAGTTCTGGTTGCTTACCGGTGCCCTTAGCTTCTGCCATGCTGTTGTTTCAGCTATCAGGGAGCACCCAGTTCTGTGCATACATGTTTTGTATTTCATATCTAGCCAAAATAAACAGATAGATGGAATAAAAAATACATAACCCGCAGAAGTTTATGATGCAGAAGCTGCATAGCTGAAGAGACCTTTGAATCAAAGAGAAACAGGGATGTCCCACGGTATTTTGTGGATCCTTAGAAGTAGCAGCCTTGGAACAAAAGCCTGTTGAAGAAGCATCTATGTTCACATAATTACAGTCTTAAGAACTGATGCAGAAAAGAACCATTCAGTGATGTGTTACCAAACATTACTGCCACCTCTCCTGTGGTTCAGCGGTCTCACGACTACCAGCCCTATCCTACCACATCTCTGAATGCAGATTAGAATACTGAAATGAACATGACTGCACTAGCAAGTATTTAGTGAGACATTTGTATAGAAGACATGGGTAGTTCTGTTGTTTGTAAATTTGAAGCATAAAATGTAGGGATGCAGTAATTAATCTTCCTCTCAACTGTCCATATTCTAGCAAGCTTCTCTCAGACCACTGCCAGCATGAGCTCAGACAGGTTAAACTTTAGGTGCTCGCTTCCTTTTTGCAGGTTCTGCTCATCTTTGAAAGAAGTTATCTGTGAAAATTTGCTGCCTCTTATGGCCATCCTGAGCACAAATACAGCCACCAGTCATTTACACAACAAACATCAGCTCCAGCTAGTACCTCCTCATCACCCGCTTGACTGCAGTATGAGGCTCAGAGTTTTGCTGTGTTCGCTGGTGCTTTGGGCCAAGCACTCTCAATCACACCTTATACCATTAGCCAAATCTTAATGGAGAAATGGTGTGATTAGGAGCTCTCCTCCTCATGGTGTTCTCTTTCCCTAGCCCTGCTGGTTGTGCAAGTCACTGGGAAGACATGGCCACGCAGAAGTGAATGCTTGGGAAGCACTCGGCAACGTGTTACGCACATTTATCCTTAGCAGTGTCTTGGCAGCCATAGGCTGGAAATTTTCTTCCCAAGGCTTCCAGGCTTGATTTTCGCACATCAAGTCTTGGTGTAAAAATCTCCTATCTCTTTCTAACCGTGACTTTTCCCTAAAATTCCATAAACTCCATGGCACATCCCACTAAAAGGCTCATGCACAGCCCTCTTGGTACTTCTAGATTTAGAAATGTGTGAATTTATGTGAAGCTGCTTAGTGCTTTGATGGCACAGCACAAGTGAGCTAGAGCTGGGAACACAGACTCCAAACCCAGAAGGTTGATTTCCCCCTAGAAGATACCCAGAGCTGAACTTTCAGATTTGATGGACATGTTGATTAGACTTGAGGCTTTTCTATTGTTGACAACCACGCTGCACATGTGAGGACCTCTTGCATCCTTCCAGAACATAACACATTTTGCAAAAACATGGTCTTCTGTTGCTTAACCCCATCGCAATCCCACTCCAGCCAGGTTTGACTCAATGTCAGGGTTGTAACCAGGTGGCCGGTGCCTGCTGGAGGGCTGGGGGATTGGTGGTGGAACAAAGGCAGAGTGATGATCACTGCCTGACAGCCTGCATCACAAACATCCGGGCCTGCAGCTTTCTCTTGGCAGCACCATCCCATCGCCTGTCTCTGATTACCCTCTCATTGCAGTACTTATTACATAATTCCTCTGGGTTAAAGACACTTGGTGTCAGCTTCATGCTGGGTTTTCCACTTGCCTTTGTCCCTATAAAATCAGGGTGGCAAGAAGAGTGAGTGCTGGAGCACTTGGCCATGGTAAGGCAGCACAGCTGTTCTCCATGGGACCAGGTGTGGAAATGCTCCCATCACAGCACAGTGCTACCAGCTGGAGGGCTCAGGAGCATGGGGAGGCTGTGAGTGGGTCAGAAGACAATCTTTTGTTATTTCTGTGACTTATGAGAGTTATTTCCTTTTTCTTTTTTCTTCCTCATGCTCATTTCCATCTTTTCCATCTGGCTTCTGGCACACAGTTCTGTTCCTTCTAGTACTAGTGTGTGTGCTTAGCTTTGTGCTTGGCATCAGAGAGTGCCCCTACACAGGTTTAAGGATGTGTGGAGGCACTTGGAGGTTTTACAGCTCTTAACTCTTGAATCCTTTTGTGCCTGTGTGGGCACACCTGATCCATGAGGAGTCCATCAGCCACTGTTGTCATTGCCTGAGGAAGGCCTTTCCTTTACTGGCTGCAGATGATATTTTGATCTTTTTGAGTACCTAAATCCCTGATAATCACAGCTCATAACCATTAAAGGAAAGGTGACTTGGTTTATTTGTTAAAGATGTCCCTGAAAGGCATCTGAATGCTAAAATTTACCGTACTGGATATGTTCCTGTGCAACTTGGTCTAGGTGGTCCTGCTCTGGCAGAGGGATTAGACTAGATGATCTTTCAAGGTCCCTTCGAGTCCCTAATGTTCTGTGATGCTGTAGTTAACCACCTGTCCTTTGGCTTCTGATGACCCTTAGGATGCTCCTTGTTCTCACCTTCTGTCCTCACATCTGATCTTTCATGTAATTTGTTTCTAATATGACATTCTATTTGCCTGCTGCTAAGGATGCTGCTAGCACAAGGAATGCCATTGCAGCTTTCCTTTTAGACCTGGGGCAAGTTGCAACCTCTTCATCTCTCCTGCTCTGCAGAGGGAGGTGCCTGTAAGACCCCAAGTCCATGTGAAGTTTTACAGATTTGGTCCAACCAGAATTTTCCTCACTCTGATTCTCTGAACTTCACTCCCCCACATCAAGCAGTGCCAAAAGCTTTGCTTACTCAGACTGCAGACCAAGGCAGATGACACGCAGAATTTGGTCCATGTATTTGCAACATACTTGGAAGGAGAAGGTTTTTATTAAAAAATCTGTTCAATATAATGTAGTCTGGTTTTAATATATGGAACAGTCTGAGTGCAATGCCCATGAGGAGCAGACCACTGAAAACCTGAAGAGGTTTCCGAAGGGAATGCAAGCCTAAAAACCAATGACACGGCATGTCCGGAAGGTGGATCCAGAAATAGCCAGAGTGGTAACTGTTGAGAGGTATCACGTTCCTGGGACTGGGTTGCACACAGTGACAGCTCTCCAGGCATGTCCACCTACTCCTCTGGGGACAAACGTTCTGCCACTTCCCAAAACAGAGCCAGCCCCTGCATCCACACTGCACAGGGATCTCCACAGATGTGAGTTTGCCTAGGAGAGGCTGGGAAAGTGATGAGTGTGGTAAGAGATGGCTTGTGCCAAATTAACTACTTTCTTACATGGCATTCCTGTTTTGACAGGAAGGCAACCAGGGTGGAGAACTGGAGGTTGTGGGGACCTCAATACCCCCTTCAGCTGAAATCTTCACAGATTGAAGAAACATCTGCCTAGGAAAAATATCTACCCAGGAAAATCATCTGCCCAAGAAAAAACGCCTGCCCAGGGAATCTTGCCGGGTACTTCTTGCCCACTCAAAGTTGGGGTCCTCTAAGAGAGATGGGTTTTGCTATCACAAAGAGATCATAGGCCTTGTGACCGTTTGACTTGAGCTATAAAATGCTGCCTGCAGCATTCTGAATTTAATTGCAAATGGTAGTTTGTAAGTGAGACTCATCTATTTTGCTGTGCTGGTTATTGCTTCTTTCCTGGGTCCGATGATGGATGTAATATACAGACATGCTCAGTGGTGGGAACATGCTGGCATAGGCAAGTGCATCAGGTCCTGAGCTCTGCAATACCACCGTTTTCCCCAGTTGAGAAACACCATGGGCAAGACTCCTTGTTTGGGCTTCTGGAGCAACATTCTTGGGGCTGGCCATTCCTGCAACACCCGCTTTGAAGACAGCTCCGGATCCATGCAACGAGGTGTCTCTTGCTTAAGTTTCTAGTCTTCGGTCTGAGGAAGAAAAGTAAAAAGCTCTTGGGAGCAGAAAGTCAACTGTGGATCTCAAACGAGCCGGCAGTTCTGAATATTCCCTCTCCCCTCGATTTTTAAATCTTTCATCCTGTTTTTTCCGACACTGGACGCTGCCGCCCAGGGGAACTGGGGAGCGGAGATGCGGGATCCCGCGGCAGAGCGTTGAACAAGCGGCAGCGGCCAAGATTCCCCCGAATAAAAGGGAAAAGAGGGCAAAGCGCGGAGAAAAAAAGGGGCTTTTATACCCAGCCAGCCCTCGCTCTGTCAGCCCGCGGCGCTGCCCGTATTTTCCACTGGAGGGGGAGGATGAGCGAGGGGAGACCGCGGCGGAGGAGTGGGGATTTGGAGCGGGGCGGAGGGTTGGGTTGGGTTGCGGGAGGCGGGGGTGGAGGTTGAAAGTTGCTTCAATTTGCGAGGGGCGAGAGCTGGCGGCAGCTGCGCGCCGCCTCCTTCCACTGGCTGGGGGAGCTGCCAATCCGTGTTGTAATCCTGCAGGAATTTCTGCGGGGTTTAACTGGGAGCCGCGCCGCCGCCGCCGCGCACTCGGGGCGGGAGGAGGGCGGGCAGGAGGCAGAGGAGCGGCGGAGCCGGCAGCGCGCAGCACCTGAACCGCGGGTAGCACCGGGACCGCGGGCAGCAGCGGAGCGGAGCAGAAGGAGCGCGGTCGCGGCTCAGCCCCGCGCCCCGCCGGGCGCTGCCGCCCCCCCGCCCCGCTTTTTCCTTTGTGCCCGGCCCCAGGCGGCCGCCGCCGCGCCGGCTCCGCGGGAATAATGCGGGGCGTGTGGCTGGCACTCACCGTCGGCTTCGTGGCCTGCGCCTCCGGGCAGCCGGTGAGTACCGGGCGGGGGGCAGCAGCGGGACGGGACGAGGGCGGCTGCCTCCGGGGCGCGGAGTGCCGGCCGTGCCCTGCCGGAGGTTCGCGGGGCAGTCTGTTAGTACCTGAGCACAGTGAGTGCAGACACCAGCCCCCTCCCCTGCAAAAAGAGAAAGTGACAGCCCTTCCCCAGAAGCTGGAGGAGCGGAGCCTCTGCCGCCCTCCAGCCAGCCGCAGCCGAAGTTTGCCGCGACGACCCAGCCGCCCGTCGGCCCCGGAGCACCCCCGGTGCCTCAGTCCCAGCCGCCCTGGTGGAGGGGGACTGCGAGGGGCGGCGGGCGTGTGGGTTGGCTCCGGGACTCTGCGGGGCTTCGTGGCCGTCCTGGGACCGAGAAGCCGCCTTGGGAAAGCGCAGCGATTCCCCCGGCTCCGCGGGTGCTGAGGCGGGAGAGGCTACGTGCAAAGTCGCCGGTTGGGTTTGCTAAAACGAGAGGGAAAGGCAGTAACTACCCTTAGCTGCTACCCTCAGGACCCCCCCCCCTCCCGCCAAAGCCTCTTGAGCTGTCGCGCTGCTGCGCTTCTCCTTGAGCGGGTGGGCAGCGCTGTGCGCCCCGCGTCCGGCCGTCGGTCCCGGGATCCCCGGCAGCCCCTTCCCCACGGGCTCATTGCGGGATGCTTGGGATAACGCCGCTGTTTACAGTTGTTTCCGAGCCACGAGTGTATTCGCTAGCCGGGGCTTAATGCAGTGAACTCGTTGCCGTGATCTGTCGCTCTGGCTGCGCTCAGCGCTCCCGCACTTCCCGCACGGAGGGAGCCCGGAATGGGCTTTTCAGTCGTTTCCAGCGTCGGATGTGAGATTGTCCTGAGGGAAGGAGGGACGTGCACGTGATACTGTTGCAGTGTTTGGGCAAATATTAGGAAACAATAAATCGAGGCTTCACTATGAAATTAAAAAACCATGACAATTTAATCCAATTAAAATGAGCCGCTCCAGTGAACTAAATAATGTCACCAGCCTGGGTTAACTTTTGAAGTTGTCTGGCTATTGTATAAATTAGCCCAGCCGCAGCCTCTGTGAAATCTGGCTTATCGCTAGGGATTCCTAAGGATACAATTGCAAATTTTCCTAAGGACTAATTAAAAAAGAAGTTTGTGTGGAAGACTGACTCCCATTTCCACTAAGTCTGACTATGCTGCTGAAGCATCCTTGGCTAATGAGGTACAATATACCTTAATTTTATAGAAATGCTGCCCTTACCAAGTTCTCTGATGGTGTAGCAACTATTAAACTGTCACAGTAATTAGTAAAGTATTAAGGTTTATGCTTCCTTGCCTTAGGATGAATGTGCTGGGGCACTGGCAGGCGGATTGTTGGGGTGCACCGGGGCAGTGGGCAGGGCAAGCCATGGGGACCGTGCCTGGCCCTTGCTGTTGCCAGAAAGTTATGGACAAGTAAAAGGGAGGTGATTTTTTTCCTTTTTTTTTCGCTCCTCTTAATTTTTTTTTCTTTCACTGGGGCTGGCAGCACCTACATGGTCCCTCAAGGCAGGATTTTGTAGACTGGTCTCTGCCATCTCTGCAGAAGGCTGTTCTGGTTGTAAGAGGAATTTTATACGGATGCTTAAAAAAACCTGTTGCGAGAGTGCTGTCGAGTGGTTTTAGCTCTAAATGTCTTCCCCTTTGTCTGATTCTGCTGTTTATGATCATCTAGGCAGAGCTGTAAGGTAAAAATATCTCATTTCTGATGAACTAAATTATCCAGGAGGTTTTTGAGCAGGGGAGGAAGGGAATAGAGCCTGAGATTTTGTTTCCTAAGGAAGAGTTCCCTGTGTTTGCATCATGTATCCAACAAACATCTTCTGTGGTGTGGGCTGAGCAGATGTCAGAGCCATGTTAAAAACGGACTGGAAATGAGACCTGCCACTGAATTGGGGAGTGGCAGGGCCATACTGGGCATGTGCTTTGTGTGTCTTGACATGGGCTCTGCTACACTGTGCCAGCCTTCCCTGGGGGAGCAGACATTTGGGGATGTGTATGAGACACAGGGGATGAGGGGGAGCCCAACCTGTTGATGCCAGCCTGTGTGTGGTGGAAAGCGTTGCCCACATCAAAGCTGGTGGATTACAGCCAGGGCTTGTGGGGAGGCTTGATGCCATAATCACAGCATGCAGTGCAATGTCAGATTGGGATGGGGTCTGGTCGCACCCAGGCAGGGCATGGGGGGGTTCACCCCGGCTTGGCCAGATGGTGAAAGATGTGCTGCCTTGAAAGTTTCCTGGTTTGCTTTTAGGAGAGGGCAAGTGAGAGTCGTGAAACTGCTGGAAAGAAAAGACAGACTTTGTGAGGGTGAGGCCTGATCTGCCTTGGAAAAGGTTGGGTTTGGTCCCTAGGATAGTGAGAGTTAGCTTTCTTTTCCTTTGAGCATCACCAAGTGTCCAGCTGGACTTGTTAGGTCCCAGTGGAAAGAGACTGATAAACCTTTCTGTTTCATCCCAGTTTGCAGCAGTGGCACAAATGGTTTTCCAAAGCTTGTGTGATAGTCTAAGGCTCTCTGCAAGCCCAAGCTTGTGTTGGGGAACTTTGCTGGCTAGCAGGTTCTGCACACCACAGCATTACTGTGGTGCTTTCCTAACTGGAGGTTAGTCGCGGCTCTCTTCTTCCTCAGTGAGGCTTCTGCAGTCTGGAGACTTTGCTTAGCTCCAGCAGTGCATGTGTGTGGGGCTGGTTTTCAGGCTCTCAGGAAAACAGAGCACTGAAGTATCAACAGTAACTGGGTGGTCTTTCTGTTTCTTCTGTAAGCATCCAAGCACTGATTTGTTGGCATAAGTGTACTTATTGAAGGATGATCCAAGGGCAATATTTGGTATTTGTCAGAAATATTTAGTATTTAGGAGCATGAAGCTATAATTTTCCTGGATTTGTTTCTAATGGTTACTTTGCTTTTGAAATTTGGAAAATTAATAGTGTGCTGGAGAGGAGGAATGTTGGGTGGCTTTTTTTTTTTTTAAAGAAAGCAGATAGTAATTAGAGGAGAAGAGAGATTAAGGGCTGAAGAGATAGTTTCAGATTTATATGCTGTGCCTACCCTCCTAAGCGTGTTAAATCTCTATTGTCAAGTAAATTTCAATGAAAGGTAGGAAGCTTTTTTTAGTCTTGATTTATTTCCAACCTTTCCCAACTCATGTGAACTTTTTCCTCTCACTGTAAAATTAATAAATATCCATCCATTGCTCCTTGTGGCTTGGCAGCTCCTGGAATCAGCCAGCAGCATCTGCTGTGGCTGCATCAGTCATCAAGCTCTGGCTGAACATCTGGCTGCTCCAATCCAACAGCTTCCTGAGCTGCTGTCCACTGGAAGCCTGGCAGGCTCTGAGTCTGCTGTTAGTCTTGGGTATTACAGATCTGGTGCTGCAATGGAGCCTCCCTTCAGCTGGAAGTTCTCAGGAGCCACTTTCAGGGAATATGTTTCACTTCAAGGTTATCCCTTAAAAATTAAAGAACGTATGATTCTTGACCCAAGATCAAACACTGAAGCAATTTCTCTTTTTAATATCTTAGCCCCAAGGTCTGCATTGGAACTGACTTAATATTTGTGCCTAAAGTACAGCGTTGTTTTGTCTGCATTTTTTTCTAGATTCTTATCAAGGAAGTGGATGAGAGCCTCATCTTTAAGAACAAGATGGGACAGATACCTCAGGGTTTGAAGTTGGGCACTGGGATTGTGGTTCTTGGGTAGATGATACCTCTGTGGCAGGTTTGAGGCAATTGCTGCAGCTAATGGGATAAAGATAGTGGACTCTGGAGAAGGAGCCGTAAGCCTTGGGTTTCTTTGAAGTTTCGATGGCTGGAAGTCTCTGCGGCCCTAATCTTATGTGTAACCTTGGGATGACCAGATCAAGGCCTGATTTCTTGGCTAGCAGACGTGTGAGTTGTGAAAAGCCCCATGTCAAACACACAGCCATGATCTAAGGCCTCTCTTGAAGATGGTGGAGAGCTACCTGCCATTCTTGGTGAGGAACGTGCTCTTTTGGCAAGGAGTCCCGAGCTTGGAGAAGAGCTTGCTCCTCCCTGCAGCAGCTGAGCTCCCTGTGGAGCAGCCAGTCATTAGCAGAGCTCTCCATTTGCCCTGGTCTTCAGGCCAGTTGTCTTTATAAAACACAAGCAGAGGCATATGGATGGCATTTATTAATTACATTATCTCTCCAAATTGACACTTGCCATTGACCACTTTAAGCATTTTCCTTATGACAGAGAATTGCCGGCGTTGGTAAAGCTCAGCGGCTGAACAAAGGGCTCTTGTCTGCTTCCAAAAAGTACTCCTTTGTCTTCTAAACAGATTTGACTGACTAACATTCTTAACAGAAATGTTGTGTTTGAGACTGGCGAGCTTGTTCGAGGCCCTACTCGAACATAAGTCATGAGGGTGCCCTGTGTGCTGCCCCATTTTGGGCAGTAGTAGGCAGAAGTCAGAAGCAGATCCCTTGGTCTGTGTTCAAGTGGCTTTGCTCTCAGTGTTGTAGCGAGCTGGAGAGAAGTCCTGTAGGCTGTTCTGCCAAAAGAGCTTGTTGTCTTGGGTTCATGCTTACAGCGTGATAATAAACTGCTATCTGTAATCTCTTCAGGACGAGCAATTTATTCATAGGTTCCGTGGCACTATTCAGTGATTTGGGAGCGAGATTTCTCTTGCTCGCATTGAAGGATAATTTGCAATCTCTTGAGTAAAGGCTGCATTAGTGTTTGACCCTGTAATAATGACAGTTCTCTGTATGTATGTTGTTTTCTTGATTAGCTCAGCCCCGGGGGATGCTTTCAAAGGCATCCTGGATAGTTAGGCAGAAATACAAACTACTTGTAATCCTCAAAAGTATTGGAAAACGGATGGCAGTAGGAGAAAACACAGCATTTAGCAGCCGTTTGCAACAAGTACTTCTGCACCGAGCAAATGATTTCTGCTGACATCTCAAGTAGGGGGTTCACTTAAAGTGAAATAATGACTAATAGGGCGGCGATGAATCTGTAGGACTTGGCCTTGTCTGTAGAGAGGCTATTCGTGTGTCGTGTAAGCTGTGCTTGACTAAAGCCTGAGCTGGACGCTCCAACTGAAATGACTATTTTTAGTTTCTATATAAGCAACAACTTCAGAAATCTCCCTTCTAAGCAAAACTGCTTTGTTCCAAAGGTGAACTGAGTTGGGAAAGTTCAAATAAAAACCTGCTTAGCTGTGTTTGAGTTCTGAGCGTGAAGATAAATACATACTTTGTACTTGTATTAATGGTGAGGAGACTAAGGGACTTGCAGAAGGTCAAACAGTACATGCAGAAAGTGTTCAGAAATACTCAAACCAGCAATGTGCTGAACAACCAGAATGTATTATCTATTTAAATATTATGTTGCCAGACATGTTTTGTTCCTGCTTGATTAACCATAATAAAGCATAATTTTCTCTAGAGGTGCTTCCACACTAATGGAGGTCGCTTGTCACCTTTCAGATCACCGTGAAGTGGCCCGTCCCTGTGTTTTGAAGTGTGTTTCAGAAATATGACTGTAATGATCTTGCCGAACAGTTGGAAACAGCAGTGCTAAAGTAATAGAGGCTGGGAGGTGAAGTACCTCTGGGGGAGAAGTTGGATGCATGACTGGTGTGGCCTCAAGACTAAGAGAGAAGAAAAAAATGTGATGTGCTTGCTGCCACATGAATGAATAACCAATCTAGGTTTTCCATCTCTCCTGGACTCCCCAGGATCCTGGCTGGTGTGTCTGCTCCGGTCCCTTCACTTGTTACACGAGTGCAGGAAGCCTTCCCCTTTCCCTGCATTAATTCCAGCTGTGGTGACTCTGCAGTATCTGCAGGAACAGCTGACTGGACAGAGCAGCTGCAGGGTACAGCTGTGACCAGCCAGCCACTTCATCCCTTTTGACTTTCAGTGGAGTCTTGTTTGCTTTTTGAACTGGAGTTTGTAGTGAAAGACTAACAGTGGGTTTATGGATGTGGTGTGTTTTGCAGGCTGCAGAGAGGAGAGATTTTCAGGAGACAGGCTCTTCATTTGCTGGGTGGTTTATCCATGTTCACATTGTATGTGGAGATCACAGAATCTGTGTGTCCTTTAAGCTGATGACCAGGTTGTCCTTTAAGCTGATGACCTCCACAAAACCTTTCCTTTCATGGTCCTTCCAACAGCTGGGGATGGTTCCTTGTTTGCATATGCAGGTGTTGTGGGTGGTGTGACATGGATGATGTTCTTGCTATTATTTAAAATTAAAAACTGCAAGGGAAACAAAGTGGGAAGCTGAATACAGTTCAAAGTAATGGAAAAGCACCATCACTGGGACGTGTGAAAACCGGTTTCTGTTGAGTACAAATCTGTGAGATGGCACAAACGAAGATAGGTGTGGGTTAGCCCTGTAAATAATGGTAGTGTATAACTGCCACAACAAGGATGGACATCAAAAAATGTTGCTGAGAAACAAGATTCAGAGTTTCCTGTTGAAGGGGCTTTGCTGAACACCTAGGTCGTGCCCTTGTTGAGGGACTGAGTCTCTTCCCATCTGTGAAGGCTGAATTTTCTCAATGAACTTCTAAAATGGTAGGAAATGAGAATTGTTGGAGTGTGTTTGAAATCAAGTGCCCCTAAAGACTGTCTTCCATAGAGCATGATCCTGCTGTGGCAGGCGGATTGGACTAGATAATCTTTTGAGGTCCCTTCCGATCCCTAATGATTCTATGGTTCAGTACTGAGCTTGCTGCAGCTGTTGTGATTCTAACTGGGAAGGTCTTTGACCTCGTGTGTGTATATTCTATGTAGATCTTTCTTCCACATAGATCTCTGTTTTATATGTCTTTATTTCATTTACTTTTGTGCGTGTGACTCTTATGAAAGGCTGATTGTCTTTCAAGTGCCCTGCAGCACGTGAGGAGGAATCTCAGTTAAACAAACAGAACAAAGTTGCTCTCAAAATTGCCTTCATTCTCTTGCTTTCAATGAGGATAAGAGGAAGCGCTTCTCTGACCTTACTTACCAATAAAAGAAGCCTTCAACAGGAGGTGGTCTTTACAAATGGTTTTCCTCCTGTTTTTGTCACTAGTGATTTAATGAAATTTCACAAGCTTTTCCCCTTGAGTGTGGTTTGATCCTTTGCAGCTCCCACAGCTACTTTTGGTTTGATATTTTTTCCAGCACAGCTTTCCCTCTACCCTTGTAAGAGGACAGGCGTGTTCATCACTGAGGACTGTGAATGAGTTGGGACAATACTGTTCTAAAGGGGAAAAACTGGGAGTAGTGTTTGGCGTACACTGACCTGCTGGGCTTGGGGGTCACACTGGAACTGTTGTAGCATGAAGGGACTCCAGCTTAGCTGAAACTCTGTCCGTGTTGCAGCTTGGGCTGGTTGATTATCTTTTCGTCCCTTTTGACTAAAATGCTTTGGTGGACGTGTCTGTCTGCTGTGTGAAAATGTGGCTGAGGTCTCTGGAAGTGTCTAGAGTTTGGTGGTGAGCGGGACGTAGGTGAGGAAGTCGTGTGGCAAACCATGAGATCTTGTCTGCCCTTGTGGTAAGGGTTGCGGACCCTCCTGTGGTGCAGCATGGAGCATCTGTTGGTTGCAGGGAGGAAGGGTGATATGAAGGCATTGAAGGAGCAGCAACGCTGGAAACTAATCTTAGAAAATATTCTGATACCATTTAGCAGCCTGATCTCCAACCTATTGCGTCACGTTTGGGTACCTCACTGCCACTCAGTGACCCAATTGTGCAGGGTGTGAGGGCGAGGAAGGTAGCTACCATGGCCACCTGCTAAAAACCAGACTTACCTCCTTAAATTCTACAAGTGCCAGAGGAGATGAGAGTATTAAAGTCATGTATGACTGGCTGCCTCTGGTCATGCTGCCTGTTGGAAATGTTGTTCTCTGTGGTGGTGGTTAGCCCAAGCAGCCATGCCCTGCTGAAGAGCAGGGCTGTTCTGCAAGGGGAACCTCTTTGCCTTTGCCAAGGCTCAGGTCCAGTCATAAAGAGCCTTGCTGCTGTGGTGGGGAAGCAGAGGTGTTCCTGTGCCGTGGTGCTGGGGCTCACCAGATGGAGGTAACTTCAGACCTCCAGTTGATGCTGGAGCATTGGGTCTCAAATGGTTTGAGATGGCATTCTTCACAGTGTTGCCACTTCTTGTCTGTTTTGTAACTGTGTAGGGGAAATGACCTTTCTTCCCTTTGTTCCCTTTAACTGTGATCCACAACCTGAAAGCTTATTTATCCTTGACTGCTTTGGGGTTTTGTGCTTTCCTGACCCTGTCTCTCCCACTTAACCAACAGCTGGCAACTTGGCATTTTGATGCGGGTCTTCTCTGGTGAACACCTGTAACTGATCTTCTGCCTGGTGGCATAAATAGTCATGAACCAATTGCTGGATAACCCTAAGAGTGATGAAGGTTTCCTGATACTTTTTTTGAGGACTGTGAATCTTGTCTGTATTTAAAGTCTCCTGGGCTTGTGAATATTTAGTTATGCTACCAAGTTCTCATGCCGGTAACCATAGTTTTTATTTTTATGACCTTCTGTATCTGCCCTGGAAGAATTGGACAGCTTTGGGTTATGGCAGAAAACCAGTCCTGGTTTGTGGAAAAATCTGGTGCTTGTGTAGGGTACGGATAGGAGTTTCTCTGATCCTTCTTCACAGTGTTACTACTTTCTGTTCCATATGGGCTCTGAGGATCTGATATCACCTGGTTTAAAGGTGTAAAAGTGCTTAACTTAAAGAACCTGGGGAAGACTGAGGAGAGAACTTCTACCAGAAGGTGTATCAGTCTCAAAAAGGTCAGTAGGATCCCTTATTGTGAAGGTTGTGGTTGCACAGGGCTGGCACAGGTCCTATGCAGTAGAGCAGCTCACATGGCATTTCTCTGTTGATGACCAGAGATAAAGGAGGTCCTGAGGAGGAATAGTGGGAGTATTTTTTGGGATTTCTGTGGCTTGCTAGAGATACCAGCTTTTTCTGTGTGTCTCTCTGTCTTGTTATTCAAGTAGAAGCCTCCTTCGAGCAGCCTGTGGCAGCTAGTTGGAGCAGCTGTACAATAAGTAGTGTCACCTAAGAGAAGAGCGGAACAAGGAGAGAGAGAAAACTGGAGGTGGATGACTCTGTGTATTTTCACAACCCTTTCCACAGCCAAGTTTGCTAGAATGAACTCAGCAGTGAATTTAAAGAGCTTAAAAAAACCCTGAGTTCTTGAAAGCTTTAAAATTCTGAATGCTTTGATTTTTCTTACCACCAGTCTTGTTGTGCTGTTAAGCTCCACAAACAGTGGGTTTGACCCCAGAGTTACTGTTTTAGCTATATAACTCCTTTTTACTCCTTGAAGCATTCTGGTTTGGGGTTTTGATGTTGGAAAATTGCTAATGTACAGATTGATTTATTATGAAATTTTACACAGACATGACTGGATGGGGGGCTGGTGGCCTCATTTGCCCATTCCTTGAGGTATGAGCCATTGGGCTGGTTGGGAAGAGGTGTGTGATTAACTGCTTTGTGTATCTGGGGACAGTTCTTTGGTCTTTGCCCTCCCATCTCAACTACTAGAGTATGCTTTATTTGGTAATAGTCCTGAAGGCCATTAGGAGCAGGAGCTGGCACTGAGAAGAGCATCAGCTTCAGGGCTGACTGTGCTCCAGTAGGGCAGGAGATGACTGAGCAGTGATGCTCCATAGCCACATGGTTCAGGGCTGTAGTAAGCACCAGCGGGCAGAGAGAGATTTGCATTTGAATTGCCAACTTGGCACTTTGCAGCTTCACATCATTAATTACAATGATGCTAATGTCATTTAGCCATATGAGTGTATCCACGGAGACTTTAGTTAAGAGTCTGTGTGGGGCAAGTCATAATTTCCCAATCTGTGCGGACTTACGTGGTCGTCACATTTGCAGCGTGTGACTCACAGTTGGGAAGGCTGGGGTTTGGAAGTGCTATTAACTGAATGGCATATGTCAGGGACTGGAAAATGTAGGCTATTTATAATTATCCACAGGTGGAGAGGGAGATGCACAGTACTAGTAATAATTATCAGCAGTATAGGAGTTCAGTGGGGCTAACGCACTAAAAAGTATTTGATCTGGCACAGCCTTCAGATGGAGCCGTTCAAAGGCATCCTGACCTAATTTTGATGCAGCAGCGTATGAGCCTTCCTCATTCCCCTAATTTCTTGCAGAAGGTTTCAGTGATAAAGTCTTCATCCCCTACACGTGCATGAATTTTTCCACAGAGCATTTGAATAAAAGCAGCCATTCCAAGGCAGGTGGTAAATATAGCACCAGGCTTGACAGAAGCGACCTTCAATTAAGCAGACATGGGCTGAGCTCCTGCGCTTTGCTGTTGTCAGTTAGCTTTCCTTAAGGCTTTGCTTTTTTTGTTTGGTGGGTTGCAAAGCCTGAAGTGCAGTGCTGGCTCTCCGTGGAGAGCAGAGGCTTTGTGCTACAGTGAACTCCTGTTTCAGTGAGCAGCTCCAAGACGCGAAGCAGCTTGTGAAGAAAAGTTTTCTTTCTTTTCCAAGAAAAACTAAGTGTTAAAGCATTGTCCACACAGCTATGTAAATTTATCAGTCAACACATAGCAGAGCTGCTTCGACTTTCCTTTGGCTGAATCAAAGCAGATGGAACAGCATGTTTTTGTGGGCTTTTGTCTTCAAAAGAAAATGGGGGAAAAAGTCTGTTTTCCAGTGGTGGTAGGTTGGAGCATTCTGCAGTGATGGGTTGTGCTCTGTGTTCCTGCCTGCCTGGGTGTAGTCTGTTTTTATTAGAAGATAAAAACAAACAAAGTAACCTGAACTGAGGGGTTTTTAAACTCTAATCTACCACTCATATGTTTTAGTGTTGGGGAGGTGGCGTGAGACCATGGGTTTCTGACCAGGAATGTTGGGTTTTGTTCAGTGTGGGGTTTTCTGACTTGTGCTGGTGGTATTTCTGAGCAGTGCTGTGCAGTACTTGGTACCTGTAGTGCACGGCAATGTGTACCTTAAGTTCTTTGTTTGCTCTCTGTGTTTCAAATGTCATTAGGCTGATTCTTTTTTCCTTTCTCCTTGCTGCGTTGGCGCTGTCAGGCCAGCCCCGTAACTGTTAGCACTGGCGCTGCTCTTCGGTCTTGTGCTGCAAATACAAGCACAAAGGTAGATGAAAAACTGTGCCTGTTCTGGTCCTTTGCCCACCCTCAGGAATCTTCCTGCTTGCTCAGCTCGCGGCAGGGAGGAGCGGGAGGAGATGGTTGTGAGTGACTGAAGCACTGGCAGAGCTGTTGGTGGGGGAGTGCTGGGCTGCTGGCACGACTTGGATAGATCATAATTCACAGTGAAACCTGGAAGTGACTGGTCTGGGATGGAAAAGAATTATTGTATCAGGATACTGTCTTCATCTTTGACTTGTCAGCTGTGTCTGACGGCCCTGGGGCACGTGAACCAAGTGTTTAAGCAGACGTGGATGATTTGAGACCCTCATCTCTCATCCCTTTTGCTTTTTGGAAAGTGAGTGTGTGGAGCCAGACTTTGCAGCTTGGCGTTTTATTCTGATCTTCAGATTTTCTTGGAAGCCCTTCTAGTTGTCTTTTGGACTGAGAATGGTGGGTGCAAAGTGCTGGTGCGGCCAGTGCTCTTCTTCTGACCTACAGCATCCCACCTGGACATGCTCCTGTGTGACTTGGTCTAGGTGATCCTGCTGCGGCAGGGGCATTGGACTAGATGATCTTTTGATGACCCTTCCAATCCCTAATGATTCTATGATTCTGTGATTCAAAACTTAACCTTTGTTCAGGCTGTTGCTTGGCTGTTTAAGTGATCAGTAACTGCTCCCTCAAACGGAGTGGGAGCAGGCTGAAGTTAGGACTGCTTGGAGAAGTATCAGGTTGCTGAGGACACTATAATCAAGGTGACAGCTGCTTTCCTTATGCTATACTGAAACCAAATATCCCAACCCATTGGGCAGAGCCTCACCAAGTGCACTGACCTCTTTCTCTTTCCACGAGTTGGTGGAATACTTAGCGCTGTTGGCTAATGAAATATTGGAGTGCTGATCTCTTTCCATGGATACCAGAGGGGAAAATGTTGAGTGTGGCTATCCCAAGAGTGCAAGCGTGTGTGTTAATGAACGCTGTGAAGGCAGTTTCTCCCTGGGATGCTCCTGCAGCTGCTGTAGGTGACAGAGGGAAGAGGCCGGATGGGCTCCATGCACCATGGAGGGGATTATCTGTATCTCAGCAGCTGCTGTCTGGATGGTCGCCTCTCCCTACCCTGTGTGGTGAGCAACCTGTTAACACAAACCCCTCCAAGGTATTTACACTTGCCCTTGAGTAACCATTTCTTTCTTTGGCTGGTTAAGCTGACAGAGTTTGAGATACTCAGGAGTGAACAATGGGAGATGCTGCTTGAATTAGCCTTGATGTGCTGCTCGGGAGCAGCGTGTTTGAGGAGCAGGCTGTGAGAGCTCTCTGGGCTCTATTTATACCTTGCTTCTAATAACACTGGTTTATTTTACTATTTTTATTTTAAACAAAAATTGCAGGTGTCTTGACCACAGAAAAAAGTACAGAAGTATCTTGCTGGATTGCTTCCACTTGTAAGGTGCAAGCGGGGAAGAGGTTTGAAAGAGTGAGGTAAATTAAGACCATGAGAAATTACTAGTCCTGGGCTTTATTGTGGGACTGTGAGTCAAGTTTTAGGAATCATCCTCTGGTACAAGGCCTTTTCTTCATAGGCTTCTCTTCAGAGAAAACTAGTCTTGGGCTAAGTTTTTGTGTTGCCAGAGGCCCGCTATCAGAGCAGTTAGAGGGTTGTAAGCTTTGGCTTCCTTTCAGGCAGGGAGACCTTTCCCCAGCTGCCTGCGGAAGGCTCCTTCCCTGCATGAGCTCCCTCTCTGCAGTCCTTCCACTGCCAGCACTGGTGGAAACCTCCCTTTCCTGCTTATGGAGAAGCGGGTCTGCATCACTTCATTTGTGGTCAGTGATGGGAAATGTTTCCACAGTTCAGGGCACCCTTGGACTGGAGCAGATACTCCTGTTAGGGCGAAGAAACAGGGTGGGAGATCAGGTAATGAGGCTCTATTTCCTGGCTTGCACCTGCTGGGTTTGTCCTTTTCTCTCCTGCTCAGAACTAACTGGAGTGGAGACCTTGTTGGAAATGTGCATCTGAAGCAGAGAAACTCCTCTGTAGTGAGGAAGCATAAACATCTGACAAACAGCTTCCATACCTCGTGATTTTCACTCTTACAAGGATGGGAGCACTGGGTGCCCCAACAGCAAATCTCTCATGAGCAGAAGACTAAGTGATATAGGCTGTGACAGCCGTGGTTGCATCCAAGGGGACTAGTTAACCTGAACCCTTGCAGGAGGATGGCTGGGGTCTGCCCAATTCCCTCTCGTGCAGCAGAGATCCCACATGCCTCTGTTCGCAAAATTCTTGAGGTTTTCAGTTGGGTTTTTTTCCTTACATTGCAAGTAGAACCTGAGACTATGAAGCTGACCTCTGGCATGAGGTAACGGCTTCTTCCAAGGGAGAAGGAACAAACACCAAGGAAGTTGAAAGGGATTGTTGTTCCAATAAGATTTTTTTTTAGGGCTGTTTTGATTTATTTTTTCCCATAATTATTTTTAATCCACTCCTGCTGGCAGCATAAGGGGCACAAGAAGGCAGCAGTGTGTTCATTAGGTGTGGTGCAGGACTTGTGCAACTCGACCACAATGAACACTGCTCCACTGGATGGTCATTGATTACATGCTCTGGAAATAACTCCTTCACTTTCTCAGGGGGTTTGGAAGATGAAGGAGGGTTTTCTTTCAGCCCTCCTACTTATTTATAAAATAATATCCTGTCATGGCAAGCAGAGCAGGAGTTATTTTGTCTAATACTGGGAGAAGCCCATGATAAAAAAACCCTGGTTGCTTGTATTTGTTTTCTTGTATTTTTTTAAGCTGGGGTTTGTACGTGAAGGTGTTCACAAATGTGTAAGAAAGTGTATTTTTGGGAAAGTTGTGAAATGGTGACATTTTCTGAAAGGACAGTGTGTGGCTTTTGGTTGAACAAGTAAATGTGTGTTTTGGTAAGGACGCTTCTTCTGAAAACATCTGTGGATCTGCCCTGTCGTACTGTCCTTACAGTGTTTGTAATTCCAGGCAGTTTTGGAAACATCACCGATGTCAAATCGAAGTATTTTTGGGTTTTTTCATATTTAATGAACTTAAAAAATTCCTTTTCAATTCAGCGCTAACATCTGGATTGCTGCAGAGTAAATAGACTGCATATCTAGTGCCGTTGGCACGTAGGAGGGATGAATTAGCCCAGCACTTCAGTGTCTCAGCACTTTCTGTGGAGGAAAAGGTAGCAGAGTATGAGCTTTGCTTGTTTTTTTTTTTTACCATTCAGATGAAACTGTTGCTAGCAGAGCTTGTTTGTGTGTTTGTTTCTGATGTGAAGGGCTCTGCTCTCAGTTAGTGAAAAATGGCAAACTTCCCTCTGCTGAGCTTGGTAGAGGAGATGGGTAACACCACACTGCTGCTGAGCATCTCTTTGGGTGCTGAGGGCATTGGAAAATTCGGATGGAGACACACAGGAAGGAGAGAAGAGCCACAGCGTGACTTTACATGCTGAAAAGTCATCTGTAATCCTGTGAAGATCATCCTGTGCCTGCTCACAACCAACTGACGCTGTTCCACCGGATTATGCATGCTTTGAAGGTAGCTGCAGCAAGGGAGAGGAGAGAGGCAGCTTTCCCTGAAAAGGAGAAAAAGCCCTCAAGGAAACACTTGCTGTAACGTTTGATTCCTTCTCCTTTTGTTTTTTGTTGACTTTTGGATTTTTATTTTCATTATGCAGCTACAGTCAGACCCTGGCTGTGCTTTGCCCAGAGCCAAGCAAAGCACCGATGGTGAATGAGCAGGTACCTTGCACCGTCACTTCCCAGCAGAGGTGAAGGAGTTGCTTTGTCTCGCTGGTCCACCAATCACTCACCTCCTCCAAACTGGTGCTTGGTCAGGGAAATGTGACAGTGTTGCAAGCAATGTTGCAAGAGATGAGTGATGGTAACAATGTATTTATTTGTGGAACTCCAGACAGATGGAAGTGCCCTTGTGTAGCTCTTGTGAAAGCAGATCACCTCTTCCTTTGAGAGAAGCGGGAAAGAGTGTCAGGTTGCAGCTGATCATTTGGGTGGGAAAATCCCTGATCCCGTTTCTGGTACTTCACATCTGGACTGATGTGGAACTACACAAACCAGTGCAGCTCTTTTGTCAACAGCTCAGCATAGCGCACAACCTTTCTGTCTCCTGCTGCAAATCATCTACTGCTTTGTTACACTCCACTAGGAAGTAAAGTCCCTTTGTTTTATGGGCTTATCTTTGGAAATCAATATGATTTGGGGCTTTTAACATAAGACTTAACAAAGTTGAAGCATTACAGTGCGTGTGGTAATTACATTCTTACTTCTATGACAAAAATTAGCCAGTGTTTTCTATAAGCTACTAGAACCTATTTAGCTCTTGCCTAATATATATTAGCTGTTAAAAATTAGTCATTCACGCGTGATAAAGAAGGTTCTGCAGGAGGCAGCTTCAGCTGGGAAGTCCTCTCTCACCTGCTTTTTCTTCACAGTTGTACACTAAGTGATGTCTTTGCTACCCACTGCTTTTTGCTTGCGGTTGGAAGTGCCTGTCACCAGACCTAGATGGACGTGTGGGTATCTCGTACTTCCCAGCACTGAGAAAGGGGTCAGTTCTGCAGAGTTCTGAAGGACAAATCCTCTTAGAGATGTGTGCTTTGTGGGGAGGACTGACTGGATCATCTAATCGAGCAATGTGATTTCTCCTTGGGAATTTAGGTGGATATGGTGCATGTCACGCAGCTGAGCTGCTGAACACATTTTTCTTTCTAAAATATGCTTTTCAATGTCAATACACTCATCTCTGCATCTTAAGCGTCTGGAATTGACAGGTCTTTGTGGAAGTGCAAGGAGGAAGACAGTGCTGGAATCACAGAATCATTCAGATTAGCAGAGACCCTTAGAATCATTGAGTTTAACCAATAAATAAACTAAAGCATTAGACTGGGATTGGTGGTTCAGCTTTAGTGTCTGGTGATGGTATATCTTGGTGTCCTGTTGAAGTCACTTTCCAGGACACTGTGGGTCTTTTGAATGCACGTAGAGTTCAGGGTGGAGGGAGTAGGATTTTCTACAAAACAGGAAAAAAATGACTCATCTTTATATGTTGTGGCCATTTGATGGCAGGGGCAAAACACCGTTTCTAGATGAAAGCATTCTGTTTTACAAGGTGGGGTTCAGGGAAGTCACGACAAGGGGGAGCTAAAAAGATCAGACTGGAATTGTATTGGTTGGGTTGTTAAGAAACAAGAGACTAGGTAAAAACGCACCAAAAGAAAAGGTCCACCCCAAAGTCTTAACTGATTTTGCCGTGGTCAGCAGTGGCCTTGGGCTGCCTTCAAACAACGTCTTGAAATATGCTGCTGGGTCTTTTAAGAAGAAATAATTGGTAAGTGGTATTTTGCTGATGCATTAAGTGGTAGTTTGCTGTGTATTTGCCTTGGGGGATCAGAATAAGTTAGAACTTTTAATTTCTCAAATCTAACGTTTCTATTGCCTAGTAGTTTAGGGATTTTCATGCGTCAGCATGATCTGCATGGATTATAGAGCTGGATCTCATTATAAACATTTTAAAAGTCAACACTTCTTAGCAATTTTGTAGGGACACTAGATGCTGCATTAATTTCCTTTTCAGTATGTTCTGTGTGAGGTTTTTTTCTAGTTTTTAAGAGACCACAGCGTATGAAATGTTGAGGATTAAAAGTAACTTCCAAGGGTGTAATTAGAATGCAGCTCTCCAGTGCCTTACACTTGTTTTGTAAACTGTCGCTATGCAGCTGAACCTTTGAAAGGAGCCTTCTGTACCACCAGAGTTAATATTTAAACCAAACCACCCGCTTAAAATTGGCTGCCCATTACCCCAGTTACATTAAATTAGAAACTCCGGTAACAAAGTGAAAAGGTTCTTGTTTTACAGCGTGAGTCGCTTTCCCACCCTCGGGCAGCAAACTTATTTTGAGTCTCTTGCTCTGAAGAAAACAGTTCAGTCCTCCAGCTGCACATGGCCGGCTCATCGCCACAAAAATAGAAGCCAGCACTCTCCCAAATGCATAATTCATCCCATAGCTAGCAGGCATCACACAGTATAGTACATGGCGAGGGCTCCTTTGGGTGTGCCGTGGGTGAATGGCAGCACCGAGGCTTGCATGCCCATTCCCGGTTCAGCCTCCTCACCCCTGTGTCCAGTGTGAAGGGTGCCCTGAGGATGGTGGGAGCAGCTTGGCAGCCTCTCTGGGGCATGCAGGGACCCCTGTGCTTTTAGCAAAGGCTGACCTCGCAGCCACTTGAGCTATAGAGAAACTAAAGCTGATGTTGTCTTGGTTGAATGCAAAGCAAAGACTTGTAGAAATGCTACTTTGCTGGGTTCCTTTGGATGAAATATATGGCCTCAGGCTTTACAGAACGTGAGTATGTTCTGAATTTGTGTAGGAAGCAGCAGTTCTGTAAGCTTTATGACTCTCTGTAACTGCACTGTGATGTCTTTTCCTTCCTTCCCAAGTACACAAACCAGTGTTTGTTTCTTCCTCTCCGTCACAACAGTGTTAATAGTTACTGGCACTAAAACTGGAGAGGTGGCATCAAGGTGGTGTTTGTTGCATATTTGAGAAGCACAGCATCAAGTAGTTCATGTTAGTAGCATTCTGTTCTCTGCTGTCTTCTGATCAAGGTTTTCTGTAGCACTTCTTCATATCCATTAAGAACTTTGGACTACCCTTGTTTGACTTGGTAGACTTGGGGCTACTCTTGTCTGACTTGGTGTCAATTGTTTGACATCAGTTGACTTGGTGGTAGCTGACCTGTTGCTTGTTTTGCCAAGAGGTACGTACACAGCTGTTTCTCTACTACTTTGGTTTTTAGAGGAATTGGGCAATAAGTGAGGTATGTCAGAGAAAAAGGCAGAAGTTTGTGGTTTCTCAGCAAAGAGAGGAAATACTTTGAGGTCTGTCCTGTACAGGTGCAGAGTGACAAACACGCAAACCCTTTCATTCGTTACATTGCCCTTCAAAGGAGACTTTTTCATAGGCTTCACCAAAGTGATTCTTTGGGGGAAAAAAAAAAAAGTGGAAAGAATAAAGTAGCTTCTTACTTGCTCACAGCTGTCTTCACCCTGCTTCCAAGATGTTTTTGTAGCTCATCTCTGTGTGCACGTAAGATGTAGATTTGGTAGAACTTCACATGGTTGGTAACAGAAAGTGTTGCAGTCTTGCTCGGGATCCATCAGCGAATCTGGTTGATGCAGAGAAGTGTTCACTGTTTGGTGATTATAGTTTAAGGACATTAATCCTCAAATTCAGTGGCTGTGCTTGAACAGCAGAGGAAGGATGTTCAGAGAAGTGTAGTTGTTTTAGTTTCTCAAGTGTGTCCCTAGTGCCGGCAGTGAGGTGGGCAGCACTCCTACAATAGAATCATTAGGGATCGGAAGGGACCTTGAAAGATCATCTAGTCCAAGCCCCCTTGCTTAAGCACATGCTCCATGCATGGTGAGCAAGAACAAATGGGGTTCATGGTGGGTCTCCTTGTTGTGCATAAAGTGTGAAGCATGTGTGGAGGCATTGTTTCGAGCTCCAAAAGTGGTAGCAGGATGCTGGGCCACAACTGACCCAGTGTGTTCCTTTGGGGTGGGGGGAGTTGTTGGCTCTAAAGAGCTCCACAAAGTGGTGTCATGTTTTTTGATTCATCCAAGATGGGTCAGAGCATGAGATCCACTGGAGATCTGTGTGTTTAATGATGTACCTACAAAATAACTACTCAGTTTGAGTGCTCTGGAGGGAGGGAAGAAGCGTACAACATCGAGTATGAGACTGGACAGCGTGAACACTTGGGCTAACACTGCACAGGCTCTTCTGTTCATTACCACGTCTTGATGGGGTTTGCTTCCTTCAGTCTTTTCGCCAAGTGTTGCACTGAGGAGCAGTGAGTGTAGCCCAGGCTCAGCAGGATGCAAACACAGAGGATACAGCTGGTTGCCTTGAGTTTGTCCCAGGAATTGTTGCTTCTTTTAAAAGAAAATAAACTGCCTTCAGTGTGTATAGAATTTATCTGCTGTGTTTGGCAATTAAAGTCGGGAATGCAGCTGAGAGGGGAGATGCAGATCACTGCAGACAAATGTGGGATGGTCCCAGTGGAAAAGATGAGCAACTCCAGAAGAGTCCTGTATGAGTGGCTCCCTCGTTTTGGTCAGCCTTTCAGAGAAAGAGGTGAAAAGAGACAAGTCTGAGTCCTGACAAGTGTCCACCACCCTAACTGGAAGACAGAATGTTTCTTCTGTGCCTCATGTGAGGGAAGTCAGTGGTTGTCCTTGCCTGTGAATTCTGTTACGGGTTGTTCCTGAGTGTGACAACCACAGTGTGTGTGCTGTCCCTGCTTCAGTTGTGCAATCCTTTCCATCTCAAGCCTTCTTTGCAGACTTACTTGTGATGAAGCTCTCTTGTTTTTCTCACTAGACAACTGGCAGTTACCTGTTCCTGCCTCCTCCTAAATCCTCCCCCTGCCCCAAACTGAAACTATTAAGCCATGTAAGGATAAAAAAACACATGGCATCTTGCCTGTGTCTGGAGTTGCAGGCCAAGTCTGGCTGGCACTCAGGCTGTTACTCCTGCTTGAGGATATTACATGTCCCAAGCAATGGATGTTTGCAAGGTCTGGAGTTACACTGCAGTGCCTAGGAATGTGTGTGTGCATCTGTAGGTTTTGGCTCAGTGTTGAGTTGGTCAGCTCATACCAGGTAGAGGTACTGGTCTGGTCTAGTAGTATAGTAGTTGTGCACGGAATTGGTTCCTCCAGAGCTGATGCTGTGTGTGACTGAGGCTTTAGTTTTGCTCTTACATTCTCAGCAAAATTGCTGGAAGCTATTTTACTAATTCTGTTCCTCTTCCTGCCAGAGAAGCGTCGGTGTCATGCACTGTATGGATCAGGCACAGATGAGGTCTCATTTACTGGGGTGGACTACAGTGCTTACTCCTGTCTTCCACCAAGCTGGTTGCACTGGGCTGGAGAGCTGGTAGGGTTTTGGAGGCATCTCCTGCGTTGAGGGCAGTAAGGTCATACCTGCAAAGCCTGTAGTCAGTTCTGCTCCAGCCCCAAGCCAAATCCTTCCTGCTCTGCCCTTCTGCCTGGCACTTGAAAGTGATTGAAAATAAATCTGGCTGCTAACTGAACTCCCAGGTGGCTAAATTTCCATGTAATAGGACTTTCACCAGAATTTATCTGCTTTGGTGTATTAGTGATGACAAGCTGCCTTTCCAAAAGGTGGGTTTATTCATCATCTTTTGTTTTTGCAGTTGCTCAGCCTTTATGTCAGTCATCTTTGCTACTAGGTGGCCTCTGACACTGTAAAATTTGAGGTGCTCTGTTGAAGAGAAGCTATACTGGAAGTTTATACCTCCATTACACCTGCCCCAGTATATCCTTTTCCTTTTTTTCCCTCTTTCCATTTGCTTGTACCGCTCAGGTGAAGAGACCTGCTTTGCTCTCTGCTAGTGAGGACTTTCTCCCGTGTGAGGAGATACTGGCAGGCAGCAATCTGCCCCTGATGCTGCAAACCCTGACCTGGGTATGCGATGGTGCTCACTGGTATGTGCTGCTCCTGTGGGCAGTTGTCACCGAGGGGTGATGAAGGGCTGGTCTTCCGAGGCTGCCTCACTAGCAGCAAAGGGTGGGTGGTGTCTTGGAAAGGAGAAGTTGGTGTGAGCTACATGGCAAAGTGTAGCTCATTCGCTGGACTGAAATTCCAGCAGCTGTGTTTAGAGCTTTACTTTTGGAGACATCAGCTTCCAACTTGTATTGACGGGGTGATGGGGTGGTGCCAGGAGTCAACTGCATTTGTCCCTCGAGGTGTTTGACACCTGCTTGGGTAGTCTTGAAAAAAGCAAGGTGTGCAGAAGAAGCTTTTCTAAGTGAAGCTTCAGCTTGGGACTTCTTGCCCCTTGGATTCGCCGAGGGAGTACACCTCAAAGCAAGATGTTTGTGAGTTTGAAAGCACAGTGATAGTCTGCAGTGGGGGGTTCATGTCGCTTCAGTCTGCCTCACTGGCCTTCCGAAGAACTTGACGCGGAAAATACGATGTACAGTTTGATTTGTTGATAGGGGAGCAACAGGGTTTTACCACAGACGTGTGTTTTTCACTCACCTGCCCTAACTCACCTCAAACTGCTCACTTTTTAGAAAGTGTGTGCATCATAAAGTTAATTTTTGTGGTTTTCTATCCTTTATATATATTGTGTGGAAAGCTTCTATAAAATACACCTTTTTTAACCTCGTTGACTTCCTGTGTGAGTTTCTTCGGCATGGTGTGATAGCGAGTGAGCATTCCTCCTGCTTCTTGAAGCATCTTGCCTTTGTCGGTGTGTAGTGTTTCTGCAATTCATTAAGCTTTGTAAGAGTTTCTTCGGAGGGAATGAAAGAATGGCAGGTATTTCAGGAATCTGCGAGTAGCTAGCTCGGAATAAGAGGCTAATAAGAGCGGAGCATTTTCTTTCCTGGTAATCCGAGTTTCAAGAGAGGTGAGTGCTAAGAGCTCAGTGTTACGGCCTCTCTGCTAAAACTTGATACTTCAGCTGTGTAAAAGAGAACTGTAGTCTTCAGTGAGATTGCAGAGAGATAAAAATCCTGGTCTGCGCTGTGTCAGAGTGTTTCTTGCCACGGCACTGAGTGCGAGCACTAAGGTCTCTTTATCTAACCAGAAGTGACAGCAGTTGCCTTCAGCATGGCTGAGAGCTACGGTAGAAGGAGGGATGCTGGAGAACGAGTCCTATCTGAGTGCCTGTAAAAGTACATAAGTAAAATACTTGCAAATTCTATAGTAGTATGCTCTAAGTCTGTCCTTGGTAAAGAGTGTTAAATAATCCTGATTCGGAAAGGACATCTCGGGATGACCGGCTTACCTTTCAGCACAGTAATTCTGCTAGATTTGCTTTGCTCGGTGGAGTGAACTGCAGGAGCTGCTGTGAGAGCCCTTCAGCCTTAATGCCTTCCTTTTAGGAAGTGGTATTGCTAATGGGAAGTTGTACAGATTAGGTTATATCAGTGCCTGGTTTCTATCAAACATCTTGGCAGGAATTGCTGCATTCTTCGCTAATAGGTTCTGTCCTCTAATGGTGTCTTGTTCTAAAGGCAATCTCAAATGAGATGCTGTAGCATGACTTTTGTTTCATGGCTGTACTTAAGAGTATTGCCTTCAAATCACAGAGCCTTATTGTGCTCCAGTTTACTTATGTTTAATTTTTAAGCAGGGATTCCCTTGAGCTAGGTACTCGGTTTTACTTAAGGCACATCATAAGGAAAGGATCAGATGTGGGTGATTGTTTAATGGCCATGGATTTTCACAGTGTAATTAAGGTTAATGTTTTCCTAAACTTATTTAGTTCAGTATCTTTTTCAATTAGTGTCCAATATAAAAGATATGTTGGTAGGCTACCTCTGATCTTTTTTTAAGCTTATTTTTCAAATGTGATTTAATTATTTCTGAGAGGGAGAAAATAAAGCTCTCTGGTTTGGTTTCAGTGTTTTAGCAACCTGTAGCCTCAGAGGAATGAGCCAAAGCCTGAATTCAGCTGAACTTTTCTTTTTCTTCTCTTATCAGTAATGATGAGGAACAAGTTTCCTTAATGTAAGGCTGCTTCTTCTAAGGGTGTGCTGTGCTGTGGGTTCAGCCCACACGAGGTAGGTTTCATGATGTGGGATGAAGCAGGGACTTAATCAATAGTCAATAATCCCAACAAAGTAAAGGTTGTTTTCTCCTGTTGTCAGAAGCAGCCTTAGGATTTTGTTACTGGGGAAAGTTACCCCATAATAAAGAAGTCTAAGTTTTTACACATAGGTCCGTTTTGAAAATAAGACGCATTCCCTACAGAGGTAAGAGACTATTTAATGCTGTTGGCTTGAGATGATATCAGCAAGACACAGACAGATCTTGCCCATGTATTTGAAAACAGAATCGTCCAGGTAATGTTTTATTTCACATAGGAAAAAATTTAATCTCTGATAATGTGGAGTTCATTGAGCAAGTTTAAACTGGGAGCAGGTTTTCTGCCTTAAAAGGGCAGAGCATGTGCAGAGTGTGCAGCTCGCTCTGACTTGCAGTTACCTGTGACTGTTGCTACTGCAGCAGCTACACTTCGTGTGAGAGTCGAGGAAACTCAGATGCGTGTGCCGGTTTTCTGAAGCAGATAAAGGTTTTAAACCCCCTCTCTGTGCCCCACAGCCTGTGTTTTGATCCTGAAGCTGCTGTGAGGAGTTTGTGTGTATTGTTTTCTGTTCCTCACAAGAGGTACTTGTATTTAAAAGCGATTAAAAGCCCCTGTGGGAACGCCTGTTCTGCAGGAAGCTGTCAGGGCTTTCTAGCTGTGCGGCTTTGCACAGAAGTGAAATGCTCCCGTTTGACTTAATTCCTTCACGTGCTCGAGGTCTGTTATTAAATCTAGGACTTGCTCTTCCTTGGTGGTGCGTGGATGTTTTGTGGAATTTTTTTGTGCGTCTTATTTGCACAGTTTTGGTGGGGTTTTTCCTGAAGTTGTCTTTTCTTGCCTCTAGAACTGCTGCAGCAAAGCAAGACGCCTATTTTTAGTAGAAATGAGCTCTATATAGAGGACACTCATGCGTGTATTATTTTTTTGACTGCCTGTAGAAATTACATTCTACGTACTGTGGTGCAGTGTGTGAGTCGTCAGTCTGATTTATGGTACAAGAAAAATACCATTGCTAGTGGTTTTGAGAGCCTGGGAAGGAAGGAAGCCAGTAGGTAGCCTTTCTGGTTAGCTTTCAGTGGAGTGCTCTGAAATGCTTGGCCTTCAGTCAAGAGAACAAAAGCTCTCTTGTTGGTTTATGAGGTTTTGGGGTGTGCCTACACCCTAAAAACGTCGTAGTAGCATTTATTTTGGAAGCTTTATTTGGAACTTTCATCAACACCTTGATGAGGAGGGGAGAGCTGCTATCAACTCCCCTGCCTGGCCAATTTCTGGCTTAATCCAGCCAAGAGGGAAACATCAGTAATAAAGCATCAGCCCTTGCAAATCCTGCCTGGACCTGTCTTTCTGGCTCGGAAGAAAGAATGAGATGTTCACTAATATTTTCTGCTAATTTCTGTATAAATAAGGCTGATGATCTGTACAGTGAGGAACTCTGGAAGTAAGGTGTTCTAGAAAGGCTAGTAGTGCTTCACTCGGCTGTCTTGGACTGCCCATCTCATGTAAGATCCTGTTCAGGACTGCAACCTGCAAGTCAGTTTTAATGCCCTTTAAAGACTTGCCTTGGTTTTGCCAAGGGACTGTGTGGCTGAGAACTGCTGACCAGCTACATTTGAATCTGCAAATCCCCTTGTAGCTGTGTGCACTGAAATCACAGTACAGCTTGCTCCGTATCAGAACATTTTCTCCTGCCCTGATGCTGGAGGTACAGCTGATGTGATGTCTTCAAGTCCCATGCCCATGTCTACAGGCTTTAGACTGAAGATTGTTTTCTGTGTGTTTGTGGAGCCCGGAGCTGGTGAAAACACTTGCTGTGGGGCTAGGAAAGCTTAAGCCTGTGGAGAAGGGTGCCCTCCTCTTTCTCTCTGCGCTGTTAACTTTCCACGTGGCAGAAGGGAGGAGGGTTGCTCCTTCTGGAAGAAGCCTGCAGCAGCCTGCACTCACAGTCTCTGACATGGCTGTGTCAGAGGTGGCAGGGGATGAGGGCAGTAGTCATCTGTAGGAGAGCTCAGCAAGGTGTGCTGCATGGCTCAGACCTGCTCCTTAACTGGTAGAGGAGCTGTTGTTGCTTCTCAGGGTGTTTCCCACAGCAGCAAGGGGAACTGGGTAAAGGAACTTTGGGGAAAGCAAAGCTTGGAGTTCTTGGCTTCTTGGTTTTCTAACTATTAGAAAGTTATCTAATAGATTTGTGTTGCAAAAGTGTTTGTGTTCTTCTCACTTCTATAAGCAACAAGTTAGTTAAATTAGCTTTGAAGACTTGGAAACTTTGTGGTTGTCATCTTTAGTTAAAAAAGGCAATCTGGGAGAAAATATTCTGGAGTGTAGTTCTTGTATCCCACACAATCATCTTGCACACATGGGATGCAGAGGACTGTTGACACCTGCTGTAGTGAGGAGCATTGAGGGTTTAGCCTGGACCTTGTTATCTGAGGAGTTTCTAGGTGGGGTAATTGGACACTGAGAAGACCTGTTTGGTGACACCGTGGAGCGCTCTCCAAAGCCCTGCTGTGCAGTAGTTGCTGTCACTGAAGTGTGACAAGCCAGGCTTCACTCATTCTCTACCTCCATGTAGAGAGTGTGTGTGGAGGTTGAAAAGCTGAGCACTCCTGAACTATTCCAGGTATCTGCGCAACCTTCATTCATCTTCCTTTGTGTTGTGCCACACACCAGGCTCTGATTTGGAGACAGCATCCTTCTGCCTGCAAGTACTGCCCTCCTAGCAGGGACAGAGAGGACAAATGATCTTAACTCTTGTGCCATTTGAGGTACCTGCTGGCCCTGAGAGTTCCATGCAGTCCTGGAGGGTAGGACAGGACCTGCAGGAGCCACATGTCCATCTGGAGCAGGAGCTCAGGACATGGCAGGGTACCTGAACCATCCCAGGCAGTACTACTGACTTGTGATTATGAAGCTCAATAGCCCAACAGGGCTCTCCTGGCTGCAGTGACTAGACTTTCAGTGATAACAATAGGGGACAATTTGGGACACGGAGCTCAATGCTAACGCCTGCCTGAGTGTAGCTGTCTTGGAGCTGAATCCCTCACATTACACCTGGGCTCTTGGCTCTCCAGGAATGGCCTTGAAATTCTCCATGCTGATTTGTGTTTTTTGCCTTTTCCTTTCCCCCTATCTCTGTGGAACAGCAGTGGTGCTTCAGCTCGGGGCCAGGAAGCTGCCGGTATCCTGGAACTGCCTCTCGGTCGTTAGCTGGGAAGTTGCTTCTGTGCGATTGTCTTGTTTTGTTCTAGGCTTGTTTGTTCCCATAGCCTCCTATTACACAAGGACAATGTGTCCCTCTCAGACAGTTTTCTGAGCCAGTGTAAGGTAATTTCATCTTGCTGACCAGGACACCGTTGTCTGTAAGCGCATTGTATGCAAGTGTCCTCAGGGGGGTTTCGTACTGCGCGGCCATTTATCAATAGTCTGAGTTGAAAGCGAGGAGCACAGACGGTAACACAGGACTAGGAAGCTGAAGTGCTGTCTTATGCTGAGGAAATAGGTCTTTGTAGGCAGAATAGATATATGACTAGCAGACATGTCAAACACATCTCGCATTCCCAGGCTGGCCTTAGGTCAGGTTTTCTGCTGTTCTGTAACTGGTAGGTGTACAGTGCTCTTGTACATAGAAATGTGGATTTTGGACTGGTTTGACTGGTTTCTGTCTCACTGCATGATACTTACAGGGTGGTTGGTTTTTTTTTTTGAAGCCTTAATAGATTACACTTCATTCTCATTGTGCATGAGAAAATAAAGTAAAAAACAGAGTCTGCAGGTTTTACAAACCATTATGTCTGTCATGGGCTGAGGCTGGGCTGGCCATGAGATGAATGGCAGATGCTAGTAGCCCCTCTCCCTCCCCTAATGGAGAAGAGAAAGGAACCAAGTGAGAGACTTATGGACTGGAACAGCAAGCTGCAACAACTGTAATGAAAGCAATGGTAAGATGAAATACATGCATACCCAGTACTGAACCCGGACCCCCCCCCTTGCTGGCAATTACATCACTGTCATTACTGATGCAGATGCTGGGGAAGTCCTAGACTGGACTCAGCAGGAGACAGGAACCAGATGCAGGAGCTAGATTCAGGAATGCACAGATTTGGGTCGAGGAGAAAAACAAGAGTTCTTCTTGGACACTGGCCATTGGAGATGAGAGGCAAAGAGAGAAGCAGGCACAAGGGAAAAAGACCAAAGAGAAGAGGACTGACCCTTGTGGTCTCTCAGCTTTATCCCCAATATGACACACATGAGATGACATCCCCAATATGACACACATCTCCATGTTGGTCAGTGTAGGGTCATCTGTCCTGTCCACTTCTTCCTGCAGGTGCAGCCTCTCACTGCACCCCAGCATGGCCCACAAGATTTAGCAGTGGCCTTGGTCTCCATAGGAGCAAAACTAGGGAAGAGCCTTTCTGCACACCAACCCTTGGTAGTAACTGTGAACATCAAGTGTTCTCACTTGTAGAAGCAGCCACTGTCTGCACAAATGTGCTGTTGACTGCAGAAAGTGCAGGTACATGGGAAAGACTGAGCTGAAAAGTCACATCACTGAACAGACTGAGTTCTGCTCTAACTCAGCCAGGACAACAGCACGAGTCTGAATAGTGATGCGTGTGACGGACGTTGAGTACCGTGTTGTAACTCAGCTATTGGTTTCCGTTCCACTGAGTGGTGTGTGGAAAATCTTATTTCTAAAGCCTTAGCTTCAGCATGCATTCTCTGCACACTTGATGGCACCAAGAAGGAATTGGTGTGTTACCACACGTTTAATGACTGCACAGTAGAATCAATGACTGCGGGAGAGCTGCGGTGCTGCGCGTGTGGGGCAATCTAACTTCCGTAGCAGTCACTAGGTGACTGTAGGCAGCACGAGAGGTAAAACAGTTACCTGGAAGGATTTTTTTGGCATGTGGTACTGTGCTAATTATCCAGCAGGATTGGTTTTCTATAAGGCCAGGTCTTCACATTTAGTTGCATGGTTGATATCTGGGTGCTTGTGTACTTCAGAGCTGAAACAGATGCTGTTGGTCATGGGCAGAGAAATACAGCTGCTTCTTGCTAGAACAACTCAGCAGTCAGGAATTAAGGCTGCTGTTGCCTCTTTTTTTCCTTCCTTGTAAAGCATCCTCAGCAGTCGAGTACCCACTGTCCCAGACCAGGGACAAGTCACCTACTGGGCTGGGTTGTACTATGTCATTACAAATAAACACAGATGTCTTACTGGAACCGGCAGCTGCAAAACTATGAAATTGTGGGATTTGGGTTTTTCTTAATGCATCTCATGCCCGTACTGAGGTTTCTTTCTGAGACTCACAAACATGCTGTTGTCACAGCCATTACTCCATTGGAAAATGCAGATCTGCTGGCTTTGCAGTGTGCCTCTCTGGTGTTTTATTCCAAAACCCAGTCAGACCTACTGGAACCTGACGTTATAGGTGCCATTTCAGCCAGAGAGGGACTACTTCGCTTGACATGTTGGAAGGGCTGGTCAGCTGTTACCTGCTCACTGATGAGTCTGAGCTCCGACACAAAATCAGGATGGGGAGCAGCCCTCTGGAGAAGTTACCTCTCTAGGAGGATATCTTAGTCCTAAATCTAGCTGCTCTGAACTGATGTGAAGTTAGGTGCCTGAAATGCACTGTGACTTTGTCTCCCTCTCTCATTGGTCTCATCTGACAGTTCCACTGTATCAAAGCTCTGAATTGGGTGATCCAGCAGGAGGCCAGTGACTTACAAGTCAAGTCTATTTGTAGTGATGATGCTAATTGTGCAGAGATATCGAGAGGGAAAAGAATGTGCACCTATGGCTTTGGGGACTCACTTTGATCCTTCCTGTGCCAAGCAGAGAGGGACACAGGGAGCAGGAGGAGATGCAGATAACGTCGAAGAATACTTTAGGCTTCATCCAAGTCGACTGTTGTGTTTCAGGCACTTCTCATCAGACCAGCTGAAGTTCCCAGCCTCTGCAGGAGGCACCATTGGGTTGCTCCAGTCAGCAGCAGAGCTGAGAACCAGAGCCACAAGGAGCAGTGCCCTTCTCTTGGGCAACCTGTCCTGACGGGCCACCGGTGCCTGGCACTTGCTGGAAGCTTGGAATTTATTGTTGAGTAAATGTGTGGGGCAAGAGCTGAGTTTAACTACTGAGGTGGTTGTCAGCTGAAAGGTAGACTGTCAGCAACTGAGATCCCCAGTACAAAGAACTGATTTCACTTTTTCAGCATCTAAATTGAGTGATGCAACTTGTGCATTTGTGGGATAGCCTGCCACTGCAGATACAGCGAGGGGCTCTGCCGTGTGACATCCTGGCTTTGGGGAGGGCGTGAAGGGGTGAACACGTGGTGTATACTAGTCGTATACTTCACGTGCCATGTCAGAGAGCGCTGCACAGCAACCTATAAACAACAATAAAGGAACGTGAGAAGGCTTAGCATTAATCCTCTCTGAAAGCCATCCCTTGCATAAGAAGGATGGCCTGGGCCTCTGGACATCCAGCTGGGGAAGCAGGTAATCTGCGTGTGACCCCATCAGAAGGTGTACTGAGCCTCTGGGAGCTACCTGTCTTTAGCTCTGGCTACAGTCCAAGCCGGGTCTTGTGCCTGGGCCAGAGAGTCCACATGTCCTTCTCAGCCTTCCTCTGCCTCGGTGAAACACTTTTACTTTTCTTCAGCAGGGATGTCAACTGCTGGCATGCATCGCCGTTGCTGGCAGGGTCCCGTCGCTCCGAGAGCAGGGAACACTTAGGTCTTTATCAGAATGTGTCAACACAGATTACACTGTTAGAAGAAGTAGGGCTCAGAGTCCTCAATGCGACAGGCGTAATCCCACAGTCATTACAACATCAAGCAACAAGTCTGAAAAAGATGTTGAGTTTGATGCTGTTGCTTGGGATGGCTTCAAGCTGGAGCAGCCAAGCTGCATGGGTGGTACAGGACCACAGCTGCAGCCTGTGCTCTCTTCTGAGGTGCTGAGGTTTGAGAGTAGGGGGATGAGGGGCTCTGATGGGACACTCTGCATTGCTTTAGCAAACAACTGGGCTGTTTATTGCAAGGATGCATTCAGAGGAGAGGTGATACGGCAACTAACTGCCATAACAGGAGGTTTATGGTATTCTCTGTGCTTTGCTTTGAAAATAGCAGCCAGGTAGGGTGATACACATATCAGGATCTCTGTAAATGCAGAATGAATTTGTATTAAATGCCTCTTTAGCACTGCAGTATAAACAGAGCTCATGCCCTGGACGTTTTTGCAGCTGCTTGAAGAGAAGCAGTAATGGCAGCTCAGTGCTGAGATGGATTGATTACTCGCAGATTATAGAGCAGCGATTGCAGACATTTTTACTGTTTAAACACTGCTTGGTATTAAACCACTTTTCTAGCAGCCTGGAAAGGCAGATGTCCGTTTAATCTCTTTGGCTCGTTCAATGCTGCATAATGTCATAGATGACAATCTTCTCCAGCAAAATGGACACCTTCAGCTGCATGATCCAGTGGAGGAGGCTCTTCCTAGAGAATCCTTTAGTGAATGTGAGCTTTAACCCTCAGATGGTAGGGCTGACTATACATCCTGAGATATATAGGATATGCTATATCTTGTTTATCACTCTATAACTTAGTCGTAGGGTATTAAGATAGTATGAGGTGTAGAAGTTGTGTGAGGAATCCTAAATGAAATTTGAATTAATTCATTAAATTAAATCCTAGTTAAAATATTGTTTGACTTGCATGTGTGGTCTAAAAAAAAAAAAGACAACAAAGCAGTGGTGGTGCAGCCTGTCCCTGAGCATACAGCCCATACATGCTGGGACTTGGTGGTTACATCTTGGAGTGCCAGTTTTACATTTCAGCAAGCGCTGAAGGACTGTAGTTGGCTGCTACAAACCCAAGCACTTTCCATTTTGTGGAGAACAGCACACAATCCTCTTTCATCCTCACAAAATGGGGCTTTGAAAACCTAGGCTCTGTTGGCTGGTCAGCGCTAGCTGGACTTGCGGCAGAGCCGGCACAAAGCGGGCTGGGAGCAGCTCCTGTCCAGCGAGTGCATGCCCAGGGACAGCTCACTGGAAACCTTTCCTCAGCTTTTTAATGCAAAAATGAGGGGTGTTAGCTCTGAATGCAAATGGTGTGCCTCTTCAAAATGGCCCTGCTGGGAAAGTGATGAGGAAAACACTGCATTGCCTGTAAAGTTGAGCTGTGGCTTGCCTCCTTTGGCTCCTGATGCCAGTTTCTGCTGCTTGAAGATGGCAGCTGTCAAGCTGGTGCATGTGAGGAGCATTCCCAGTGCCTGGAAGCTGCTGGTGCTGCGGGCAGCAGAGCAGGTGGAACAGTCCCTTGCCTCTCCTTCCTGCTCCATGACCTGCTGTATAAGATAGTGACCTCTAAAGCAGATTTCAATAGTATTAGACTTGCAAGAGCATGGTCTGCTCTTTCTTTTTAAAACTGTAAACAAGCTCATGAAGCTCACGAAATGATGTTCATGTGGAAAATAAAAGAATGAATCCTGGCTTTCCAGCAGACTTCATGGCAATGAAAGCTCAGGCGTTACCCCGTAGCTTTGCACCATGTTTTGCAGGGGTTCATGTCATTTGGTGCTGCTCTTCGTAACTGCTCATTTTCTTTTCCTCCTTCAAACTAGTTTAAAAAGAATGAAATAGAGGCTTGTTAAGCCTTTTGGTTGCATAACATGCTGTATCTGAGCCATAAGCCAGTAGTAATCTGCTCTCCCGGCCCATCAGAGGCTTCCCCAGGGGACTGCAGCACAGGTCTGAATGTGCACACATGTAATTATGGAGGAAGGACAGCTCCTGGCACGTATTTGACTGGACAAGTAGTACTAGTGTTCATGGGATGTGTCCAGCACAGGCTCACTTTTTTTAAAGAAATGAAATGAGCTGACGACTCTGCCTTGTCAAAATGCCAGTAGCTGTTGTGTTGCTCTTCTGCCTAAATGGTCTTTGTTTATTGTGTCATTATGAAGTTGAATGAACTTCTGAGTGACTTTTAGGAAGATACATCAGCTACTGACATGAACTGAGTTTTCAGCAGCAATGGTCTTTACCGTCTCAGTTCACTAATGCTTCCTTATTGTCATCTGCCTTCATTCTATTAGTGTCCCTGAAAATGGCATGTGAGAGCATCTTTCTGGTCTCCACCATCTGGTCAATGCAGGTAAACAAATGCTGCTTGCCGTGATGTGCCATGCTGCAGTCGCCTCCGTGCAGCTGTCTTCCTCAACGTGCCATAAAAAGCTGCCTACGTTGGTGTTACTAGCAGAATTGCATTTATTGACAAGTTCTTGATCTGATCTGCTCGTGTGTGTTTGTCAAGAAAAGCAGATTTACACACTACATGCTCTGCCCTATGAGGAGAGGAGGTTGTGGAGTCTCCTTCTCTGGAGATGTTTAAAACCCGCCTGGATGTGTTCCTGTGTGACTTGGTCTAGGTGA
>JAOXOE010000343.1:37408674-37420104 GCA_028565055.1 Phoeniculus purpureus
ACCTGCCTGGATATGTTCCTGTGTGACTTGGTCTAGGTGATCCTGCTTTGGCAGGGGGATTGGACTAGATGATCTTTCGAGGTCCCTTCCCATCCCTAATTGACTCTATGATTATTCTCGTCCAAAATGCCAGTCTGAGAAGAGTGCAATGCCGATAGACTATTACTGTGTGACACAAAACTCTTCCATGCTTTCCACTAGAACCACATCACAGGTGCGTTCCTCTCTAGCTGTGTAATGCCCGTGTCAGAAGTTGCCTCACACTGCACTGCTTCTATTTGAAATGCAGCCCTTGACTGTTCCATTGCCTTATACACGTAGAAGTGCACTAGTAAGTTGCAAAACTATTCTGTGTTGTCATCTTCTGGCAGATCTTTACACCTCCCTCACAACAGTGTGTCCTGATTGCTTTTTCAGCCCCCAGGACCCAGGGAGGTGAGCAGGTTTGTGCAAGGCTCGTTCTGTTGAGCAGATGACCTCTGTAACACCTCAGCTGATTAAACTTCTTTTTGCTGGTTCCATTTCCAGTACCAAGTGAACCTTTTACTGAAGCAAACAGAAATGGGGACAAGAAGCTTTCTAGCCCTTCAGCATAGCAACCTTTTTATGCCTTGCAGAGAAAAAAACCCACCATTTTATGAACTAAACTGTTGTTATTAATCTGGGGATCGCCTTGTGAAGTGCAATTGCTTTGAACTTATCTGGAGAGTTTGTCCATGTGATTGACAGCTGTATGGAGCAGATTATGTGCTGTATTTTTGGAGCATTACTGTCGGGAATAATGGTGGGAATACACTGGTGCTTTACCTGGAATAACTCAGGGTTGACAGATTAATTGTTGATTGTCCACTGTTTTTGCCACACTTAACCACGTTCACTAAGATAAAGATGCCAGTGCTGACTTAGCTGCTTCCTTAAGACACTGCTTAAAGGATGTTTTGTTGGTGCTTTCAAACTTTACTGAATTCATAACCTAGAAAAATCTGTTCTTTCTATTACCTCTATGAGGTACAGGTTTAACGGGGAAACAGGGAAGTGGATCTAACATCCAGAACTAAAATACCACTAGCAGAGATTTTGTAGACTCAATTTATATCAGTTTAAATCTTTATTACCATTCTCCCTGGGCAGTTTCCTCTGTATGCCTTGGCCCTCAGCTGACAGTCTATTTATGAGGTGTGATACAGAAGTTGGTACCAAATCTAAATCTTTCTGTGCCTGTGTGGACTGTCAGTTGAGTACATCGTGCCCTCAGATAAGACAGGGTAAGTCTTAATAGGTGTGATGGCACCAGGGAGTAGTAAGGGTCACTGGACACACAAACTTGCATGACCTGAACTTCAAAGTAAAAGGACAAGCAGGAATTGTTTCCTCTCAAACAGCATCACCCCATAAGTGTTTTTGATAAGCTGTAAAGCAGAAGCATGGATGTGGCTGCTTGACACTGGCTATTCATCAGCTACAGTCTAAGGAAGACTGCTGAGCTAGCCTAGCACTGGCCTTCTCTGTTGATACCTCCAAGGCTTGAGCCTGCAGAAGACCATGAGATTGCTTTTTCACGTGCGCAGATGCTGTTAGATTGGGGTTTGCCTTTGCTACTGCACCGCAGCAATATGATCCTTGAGCTGGAGGCCTTTATCTGATAAGGGATTTGGAAATAAAGCAGAGTGATTAGGTTTTTAGTTTGAAGTACAGGAAACTCACCTTCCTCCTTCTTATTCCCTTCCTCACCCCTGAAGCCAATGTGTACACATGCGTCTGCCTATGTACATAAAAGAGCCAACAAGGGAGGGAAGAGGCATGGAAATTGAATAGCACTTGGGTCAACAGCATCTGCTCTGGTTTGTCTGCTGTACACTGACGTTGCTCCCTCTCAGGAGGTAGCCTAGGTGTGCAGCCAGACTGCTGGCAGCAGGGCAGTGGTCTGTAGGACGTTAAAAGCGCATCGGGAAACAGGATAAAGAAGAAGTAAAAGGGAACTTGACAGGCTCCTTTCTGTTTTCTGCTTAGTACCTCCCCGTTTTGTGCTGTATTGTAGGCAGTGCTTTAGCAATAAAACAGACAAAGGCTAACAAAGAGACTTGCTTGCTGGCAGAAAGTTGCTTAAAATAACTTACTGAGGATAAAGAGGCTGCCCAGGTCAATAATGCTGTGAAATCCTCCATGTGTAACAGCTCCAGGAGGTTTTGTGGGCATATGGATTTCTGAAAGCTTCAGACCGTTGATAAGGCAGTAAAGATTATAGGGAGCTGCTAACCTTGTATTGTTGGTGCTGGGATCTTTTAATGACGATTCAGAACTTGGCTATAGAAATACTGAAATCTTTGTTCCCTTCAGCCCAACTCTGATCTAAAGCATGAATGCTAGAAAGAGAGGGTTGTTCTTTGTTAACAGACACTTAATACCATTAAAAGTCTTTGTTGTATTTTACTCTCCAGTCAGATCTATGACTGCTAAAAATGCTGTCAAATAACTCACCTGCTTTTCTTTCGAGTTAAGCTAATTCATCAAATACACTGTAACTCAACCCTACCTTCGTTATCAATCTTCTGTTTCTTTTTGCTCTAGTTTTGTGTAGCATAATTTTAAAAACATCAGTCTAAGGTGATCAGTATGAACCTTGTTCCAGCCAGTTTCCATTAAAGGTAGCCACTCGTGATAAATGGGAGAGATTAAGTTATCAGTTCATTAATCCTTCAATTAAAGCAGCAGCTTTGTTGTCAATGCTTTGAACTGAAAAGTTGTAATATGCTGTTTGAAGCTAATCCCTTATCTAATTCCACGTGGAAACCTTCCTTTTGAGACGTGCCTATACGTTCGGCTTCAGACACGTTTGATCTATGTTCTGCCACATCCACCTCCCAAGCTCATAGGGAGGGAATAGCACAGGGCTAGGGCAGAGGAGCTGGGGTTGTGATGGAGAGGGGAACGTCTGTAGAAGAGCAGGTGTCAAGCCTTTCCGCTGCTTGTGGAGTGACCCTTTCGTTTGAGTGCACTTCACTGAATGTGGTTTCCAGTTGGTGCTTTCTGTGTGCATTTGTGTGATTTTTAAGAGCAGATGTATGTTAGGTGGCCCTTCTCAGGAATCCAAATGCTTGTTAGCTGTTACGGTGTGTGGAAGGGTCTTAGAGCAGGTGTGGAGGCTCACAGCAGATGGCCTTGCTGGGGTTCACCACCTTTTCTCTGCTGTACAGTTGATACAGGGCCAACCAGCTGCACAACTGTGTGGAAAGAAATTCTAATGCAACCATGTTTGTCTTCAGAAGAAGCTGTCCCCTGGGGTCCCTTGCTCGGTCTGATGCTGCACTGCAAGCCACAGGGAGCCAGCAGGAGAGTCAAAGATAGAGTCAAAGGAGGGTAAGGGAGAAAACTCCATCAGACCGGAGAGTTGGCTGGTGCCGCAGGCAGGATGCTGTCCCCTCCACCCCAGCACAACCTGTCTCTCATTTCTGGCTGCAGAGACAGCCAGGCTTGCGTCAGAGACGCACCAGTTCCATCTCTCTGGTGGAAGGAGGGCTGTTGTGCCTGAAGGGCAGCACACCAGACAGAAGTCTGCTCCTGAAGCCAGGTAACCTGTGAAAGCTGCGGTATCGCTGATTTCACTCAGCAGCTTTTATAGTAGAAGTCATTAGAGTGATGTTTTATCCTGTCTGAAGTAAACTCTCTTCTTACCTTCATGTGTGTCAAAGGGGAGATGACCCTTTGGAGCAAAAACTCAGTTAAGTTAAACAGGATCAGATCAAATCCAATAACTTAATTTTGTAGACCAGTGAGATGAGTGGGAATTGGCTACGGGAAATAGCACTGAGCTCATCTGTGTTGTCTTTGTGTTTGGGCATCTGGGATATGAAGAGGTTTCTCACAAGGATGTGCCTGCTCTCGGCTCTGTGTATTTACTGTTTCTGTCTGAGAAGACTGTATGCAGATACATAGATCACCAGGGGTTGGAAGGGACCTCCAGGGGTCATCAAGTCCAACCTCCATGCATGAGCAGGATCGTAAAACCTAAGACAGGTTACACAGAAACACATCCAGGCGGGTCTTAAAGTCTTCAGAGAAGTAGACTCCACAACCTTCCTGGGCAGCCCTTTCGAGTGCTCAGTAATCCTTACAGTAAAGAATTTTTTTTCTCATATTGAGGTGGAACTTCCTGTGCTCCAACAGACACCTGTTGTCCCTTGGCATATCACGGGGTGCAAGTAAAAAGAGGCTGTCTCTTTCTTCCTGACACCCAGCCCTCATGTTTTTATAGACACTGATTAAGTTCCCTCATAAACTACTTCTCTCCAAGCTGAAAAGTCCCAGGTCTCTCACTCTCTCCTCATAAGGCAAGTGCTCCAGTCCCCTAATAAGCCTTGTGGCCCTCCGTTGGACTCTGTCAGTCAGATCTCTGTCCTCTGAAACCAGGGAGCAGAGAACTGGACACAGTATTCCAGGTGTGGCCTCACTATGGCAGAATAGAGAGGGAGAAGAACCTCCCTTGATCTGCTGGACACACTCTTCTTGACCCACCACAGGATACCACTGGCTTTCTTAGCCACAAGAGCACATTGCTGTGCCATGGATAACTTCTTGTCCACAAGAACTCCAAGGTCCCTCTCCATGGAAGTGCTCTCCGGTAGATCATCCCCCAACCTATACTGATGCATTGCATCCTTCCCAGGTGAAGGACTCTGTACATTATTTTATTAAGCTTCATTAGATTCTTCTTTGCTCATCCCTCCACTCTGCCCAAGTCTTCTTGAATGGCTGCATAGCCGTCAGGTGAATTGGCCAGACCACCCAGCTTAGTGTCATCAGCAAATTGCTGAAGAGACACTGTCCCATCGTCAAGATCAGTAATAAAGATACTAAACAAAACCAGACCCAACACAGATCCTAAGGGGATGCTCTGTTATATAGCCAGTTCTTAATACAAGTCACAATCTGTTCTTCAATCCCACACTGCTTCACCTTACTCATGAGGATGTTATGCGGGACTGTGTCAAAAGCCTTACTAAAACAGAGATGGATCATATCCACTGGTCTCTCAGCATCTACCTGTTTAGTCACAACATCATACAAGGCTCTCAGATAAGTCAAAAATCATTTCCTCTTGGTAAATCTGTGCTGACTATTGACAACAATAAGGGAATCAGAAATATTTTTAGAGATGACCTGCAGAATGAACTGCCCCATCATTTTTCCAGGGATGGATGTGAGACTGACTGGTCTATAATTTCCTAGTCTTCCTTTTTATCCTTTTCGAAGACTTGAGTGACATTAGCAGTCCTCAGGTACCTCTCCTGTTAACTGTGATCTCTCAAAAATAACAGAGAGTGGAAGAGCAAAAACACCAGCCAGTTTTCTCGACACTGTTGGGTACATCTCATCAGAACCCATAGATTTATGGATATTCAGTTTTGTAACTGATCACTAACCCAGCGCTCTTTAACCATGGGAAAACCTTCCCTTTTATAAGCTGCCTCACTCCTACCTCCCAGATCTGGAGTTCCCAAGGACTGATCTTAGGAGTAAAAACCGAAGCAACGAAGTTATTTAGCACTTCTGCCTTCTCTGCTTTGTCAGTTATCAGTACAAATGGAAACAAAGGCTATGGGGTGACCCTACTGTGGCCTTCCAGTACCTGAAGGGAACCTATGAGAAAGCTGGGGAGGGACTTTTTACAGGGACTAGTAGTGATATGGTAATATCTTTAGTCTGAAAAGGGGTAAGTCTAGATTATATGTAAGGAGAGAGCTCTTTACTGTGAGAGTGGCAAGACACTGGAACAGATTGCCCAAGGAAATTGTGGATGCTTCATCACTGAATGCTTTCCAAGAGCAACCTGCTGTAGTGGGAGGTGACCCTGCTTATGGCAGGGGGTTTGGAACTGGATGATCTCCCCAACCTAAACCATTCCATGATGTTATGATTATAACTTCTGGTGTATTTTAACCAAGTTTTGTATATAACAGTATTTTTCCTAGCTCTTTGCTTCCAGCCACTACCAAACAAGTTGGAATTAGGTACCTGAATAAATGACATCGTGATAATTTTCATGGTCTGGAGAAAGAAGCTGGCACGTGTGGCACGTTCTGGGGGCTAACACCAATCTGGAGCCCAGTTTGCTTTTTGCACCATTAGACAGTACCAGTTTTGTCAGCATCTGAAGTAGTTTGTTTTCTAGGTTTTTCTTAAGGTATTTGTTTAAAGGGTGATTCTTCCCTCTCACGTTGAATATACGCAGCCTGCATGTTCTGTTGTAATGAAACGCCGAGTCCTGGTGCAAAGGCGTTTTGCTTAAGCTTATTTGAGCCCTGCTTTCCTTAAGTAAGAATCTAGCAACCCTGAGATATGAATGTGTTACCACCAATATTCATTTCAGGTGTAAAAGATCCAAGGTTCCTCTCCTTTTAGAGCCATTTATGACCATCTTCTGAAATAGCTTGTATGTTTTTTGTGGGAGGAAGGGAGATTCCTTCAGCTGGTTGGTATGATAGCACACAATTTTAGAAAGATAAACCAGATTTTAGATCTACTAGTGGCTGTATTTCCACCTGTGGGAAGCTTTAGTGGGATGTCATCAAGGATCTGTTGACTGCAGGTGGGAAACACAAGTGTCCACTGAGAGATGCACAGATTTCATTGTTCAACAAGTCAGTCCTGCTTGGATAATAGATTATTCATTCAAGAATTGGAAATGGTCGTTCCTTAGCCCATAAAGTCTGATTTCCCCCTCACCCCTGACAACCCTCATTGGCCACACAAAACCTTTGCTGGTAGTCTTTCATTGGTGCTTAATGCAACATTTATGAGGTAGTTGGTGTATAGGTGTTTTCCCTGTTTACGTGGAAGGAATGTGATTGATTGAAACAGTTTATTGCTAATTCCTGCTACTAATGGTGAAAATAATGTAAATGTTTTTTGTTAGTTGTTTCTGTGTTCCTCGCATGGGTTTATTTTGTGGAAATGCATGGGCAGGAAAGGAACCAATACGGGGCTGTTGAAACTGGTGGAGGTTTGCAGTGCTTCCACTACAATTGATTACAGCTGCTTTAGAGGGCTTTAAAAAGAACAATCTGTATTAAAAACATCATTCTTTGCTATGAGTTTGAACAGCTCCAAATAGGTTTCCATGGGGGCTGCCCTGCAATTTGACTACTTGAAGGGACTGCAGTAATGGCCAGCGGGCCAGGGCAGCAAGGCAGAGCAGAGGCTATTAGGTGGGGAGTTATTGGCATGCATGCCGAAGAGGTTACCCTGGCAGCTTTAATCATTCATCTACATTCTCAAGAGGAGAGAGGAAAATATAAGTGTTAGTTCTTCTGATTGATTAGGAAAGAGGATCACTAAAGCGTGAAAGGAGAGGGGAGGTACATGTGGAAGAGCCAGAGCGTGTTAGATTTAAAAGCTCCGACTGGGGCAGGTCTGTGTAGTTATGATCTCTAGACCAAAGGCTACCTGCTTCTCCTGGTGCTGTCAGGCTTGCCACTGGTCATCCGGAGACAGGCTGAGCGCTTCATTCAGCATTTTCAAAGGAGCACTTTTAGCTTCTTGGTGACAGCTGTGCCTTAAATTTAACCTGTCTGCACGTAGCATTTACAGCTGTGACAATGATTTGCATGGTGGTTTTGATCCTATTTCTGGTGAAACCAATCACTGAGTTTTGGAAAACGTGCAGAAAATTGCTGTGGTGGTTGAGAGAAATTTATCTGTGATGCATATTGCTGGCTGCTGATGCTGTTTTGCCTGCACATTGCCCTTTAATATTTCAGTCTGGAGCAGCACTTTGGAAGTTGATTCAGCTGTAGCCCTTCTAAAATAGTTTCCCCGTTGTGTCGTAACTATGTCAAAGGCAGAGTTGAAGAATAAATTGTTCTTTGCACCAGTTGATGGCTTGGCATGAAAGCCGAAAGGCTTTGAATCTTCTAATTTGGGAATTCCTGGAGATATTTTGGTACTAAACTTCTTTTACATGGAAAAGGAGATTTGCTGTGTACTGAACCATTTCTGTTAAACAGTGTGGTCTTGGGGCTTTTAACATAAAGGAGACAACTGAACTGCAGTGTTCAGTACTGGGTTTCATGCACAAGGAAGGGCTGTTGGTGTGGACAGCATGCCAGATGAGGGGTTTACGTAAGCAGCAGAGCAGTTCTGTTTGCTTGGCCTGTCAGGTTTGCCCTGCCCCTCTATCGTTCCTGAGTAAGCATTTCAAAGTTGTAGGAAGTTTATGTGGTCATTGGATTGAGATGGTCCCTTGGTCCTGACCTCTAGCCTCTGTGGAGGTGATCTGGCCATGTAGCTCTCCAATAGTAGATCTGGGTCTGATTCTCTGAGGAGTAGGTTTTCAGCATGAACTGCTGTAGAATCCTGGGAAACTTCCACTGCTGGAGCAAAGAAGACATTGCAGTTTCATGTACCGCGATCCAGATAGCTTTTACTTTCCAAGTTGTGCCATGAGGTTCTGGGACTCAGACACAGTGGTGGACAGAGATCCACACAAGTGCAGGTTTGTTGTTCCAGAAAATTCTGCGTAACAGAATAAAGATGTTGGTATATTCTGCAGCTTAGATGGTGATGTCCTCTTGTAGGAGAGACACAACTATGGTGTTGCTCAGCTAGCAGTCCCTCAGCACTAATTCATGTGGGCTTGAGCCTAGTTTGAGCCTTGGGTAACTGTTGAGGGTATAATCTTTTTGTTTATTTCCTGCATGCCTGTTGTAGCTGGAGAGCACCTGTTTGATCTGTCCTTTGTGACAAACTGTGCCACTGGTACTGGTGTGTTCAGGACAAAGCTCTGGCTGCTGTTGCTGCTGAGCTTGTTCACCACCCTCCCACATCCTTCATAGAGCAACCTCTGCCCCACTCTAGACATCATGATTTATGGATAAGGGATTAGATTAGTAGGCTGAAGTTTGGTCTCTGTGTACATATAGTAGACAAATTATGCTCAACTGGAAATAAGACTGTGCAAAGAAGTGGAAAGAATTTTACCATTGGAATTTACCTTAAACAGGCTAGAACTTCAGAGAACGTTAATCTTCTCCTCAGTGCAGGACAAGCCTCAGCCACAAACCTATAAGCCAGCCAAAGACTTGCTGAACACATCTGTGAGCCTTCATAATGAGAAGAAAAACACGTTCAATTAAGCTTGAACAAGTCCTTCTGTTACAGTTCTGTGTCACATAACATACCACATAAGGCGTAATTAGACAGTAGGGAATGTTTCTACAGGCACAGATGACTGTTAGGAAACAGACACACGAGCTCCTGTGACATTGTGAAGAGTGTGAACTTACATCTTTCGACCGCAGCACTGTGATTTCTTTGGGGTGTGTGGCCATAAATGAGCAGTAGCTGACGCGGCTTGGTGGTGTCTCCTTACCCTGGGTGGCTCCTGGAGAGCTTCCCTGTGAGCACCATGGCTGTGGTGTATTCTCTCCAGTGTGAGCCATGACACAGGCTGCTGAGATGCCTGACACCAGCAAGAGCAGTTTTATTAATGCAGTCCCTGTCAAACACGCCTCTGTTTCAGTAATTAGTCTGGTTTAACAGACTGTGTGTGTCTTAAAAGCTGGCGTATTTTGACTCCTGGCTCTGACACGAGGCAATCTCTGCAAATCAGCCCTTTTGGTAGGCTCCTGCGTAGCTGAGTGTTAGCGGTACTACAAATAGTTTGCAGTACTCCTGTTTATTTTGGGCTCTCCGCCTTTCCTTGGCAGCCATGAGTGGTCAGACCCATTCTTTATCTGCTGAGAGAGATTGAAGGCTTAAAACTATAGTTTTGTGCAGCATCAGGAAGTTCTGCATGAAGAGGGAGCGTGAATAATCTTTCTGGCATCTGCTCCAGCCCTGCGGGTGGCTCTGCTGAGCCAGAGAGGGGTTCAGCCTGCCCTGGTGCTGTCCCTACAGGCGAACACATGACTTAGAACACCGGAACACCCTTGTACAGCTGATGAACTCCTCCACCTTTACCTGAAGAACACCAAACATCCTCTGAGACTTTGAAAGTACCTTAGGAAAGCAGCTCTCCAGAATGAGTCAGGGCAATCAGCTTGTTCTTTAACTGGCCAAGGCCAGCGATGGGGGAGGCTGTGGCTTTTGCCAGTTTGGTCCAGGCAGTTGCACATGAGGCTGGCTTCCACACTGGGCACGTGGACAAGCAGGAGGACTGGCACAGAGAGACAGCAGCTGTAGGGAATGCTCAGAGGGTTTTAAGCCCTTTCCAGGTAAAACTCGGAGATGGTAACTGTCTCAAAACAATTCTGGGGAAATGAGCAATGCAGATGTTGGCTTCTCTGTGAAAGCCTTGCTCTCAAACTTTGAAAAATCCATCTGGGGCCTGTTGCTATGGAAAGAGTATTTTTGCTGTGATGACAGTTACCCAGGCTGTGGTGAGGGCAGCTTTCCTGCAGTCGGTACCCACTCCACTGACATCACCACTGCGCAAGCAGTACTGTTTCTCCAAGGAAGGAAATGGAGAGGCTGTAGAGGCTGGTGCCAAAGTTATGTCACTAATTACTAGCATCTTACCTCTCAAAAAATGCCACAGCTGCCCAGCACTGTGGCCCTCACCACCACTTCTGCTGAAGGTCCCACCACAGCATCCAGGTGAGGCTCACTGGGAAGAGTCCTTAGCCGCCACCACCTGTAAAGGAAACAATGGGGACTGTTTCTCCCCTTTGCTTCTCTGCCCAACCATAGCCTCTATCAATGTAAGGAAAGAAAGGCATCTCTGCTGAGACGAAGGTCAAGTAAGCCTCCTAAAATAAAATCCTCCTTCAAAATTACCTGGGTAACAGGGTACATGGGAGCTGCATAGGGATGTGTCAGCCAAAGGAGGTCAGTGAGCACTAGCAGAGGCTCATCTCTGAGAAACAGGACTATGATGAGAAACAGGAGGGTAGATGTTTTTTTGGTTAGCATTTTTGTCTAGTGCTTTGCGGTGTAAATCAGGTTTCATGTCAATTTTTGAGTTAAACCTTGACTTTTATTTCTGGACAAGGTTAGTGGACTCTCATTGGAAGGCAATGATGGGAAGATATCACAGAATCACCTTTGCTGGCTTTGGGTCAGCAGTGCTGAGGTGTGTTAGGACTAACCCCTGTTGGGTGGCGGATCATGTTTCTTTTGCAGGAAGCCTAGATGTGAAGGCAGCTTCTCATCCAAATATCTTCCTTTTCTCCAGCTTTCAGTAGAAATCTCTGCAGTGGCCCTTGGGAATCAGATTAATGCATTATGGTAGTTAGCTTTCCAAAAATGAGGAATAAATCACTTCAGTGAACTCAGACTCATCATGTGCTACGAGCACTAGTAGAATTACAGAATCACAGAACATAAGGGATTGGAAGAGATCAAAAGATCTTCTAGCCCAATCCCCCTGCCACAGCAGGATCACCTAGACCAAGTCACATAGGAACACATCCAGGCAGGTTTTAAACGTCTCCA
>JAOXOE010000343.1:37420204-37435879 GCA_028565055.1 Phoeniculus purpureus
GAGAGGGCAGGGCCTGAAGCTGCCAGGGGAGGGTTAGGTTGGATGTTAGAAAGCCCTTGCTCACGGAAACAGTGATCAGACCTTGGAATGGAATGCCCAGGGCAGTGGTGGAGTCCCCATCCCTAGAGGTGTTGAAGGACAGACTGGCTGGGGCCCTTAGTGCCCTGGACTGGCTGCTGTGGTTATGTTAGGTTATGGGCTGGGCTGGATGAGCTCAGAGAGCTTTTCCAGTCTCAACCATTCTGCAATTCTGTGATTGAGTTGATGAAAAAACACAAATATTCTTCAGGCAATAGACTTAAGTAAATGACAAACCGAGTATCATCCCACACATTAGTAGCTAGTAGCAGTCACTTGACGCTCACAACACTGTGCAGAACCACTTCAGTATGTGCTGAAAAAACACAGTGGGAATTTAAGATTGAGTAGGTAGAATCACAGAATCATTATAGCTGGAAAGGACCTTCAAGATCATTAAGTCCAGTCCTCATCCCAACATCTCCCTAGCCCATGGTCTCAAGTGCTCTAGCTACTCAATTTTTAAACAGCTCCAGGGATGGTGACTCCACCACCTCCCTGGGCCCCTGTTCCAGTGCCCAACCACTCTCTCAGGAAAGAACTTCTTCTTAAGATCCAATCTGAACTTCCCCTGATGCAACTTGAGGCCATTTTCCTATATTCTAGCATCAGTAATTTGGGAGAAGAGACCAGCAACCTCCTCTGAGGTAGCTGTAGAGAGCAATAAGGTCTCCTCTCAGCCTCATCTTCTCTAGACTAAATAACCCCGGTTCCCTCAGCTGCTCTTCATAGGGCCTGCTTTCTAGACCTCTCCCCAGCCCCATTGTCCTTCTTTGGCCTGGCTCCATCACCTCAATGTCCTTCTTATACTGTGGCACGCAAAACTGGTGCCAATACTCAAGATGTGGTCTCACGAGTGCAGACTACAGGGGCACCATCACCTCCCTACTCCTGCTGTTTACATGTCTCTGGAGGCTAATTAATTAGAGCTGCTGAAAAGGATGTGAGAAAGGGCCTCTTCTGCCGAACAAAAGGAAAAGTAAAACTATTTTGTCCCAAATCTAAGGAAGACGTTTGCATCATGACACTGCTCCATTCCTTCTGCCAAGGGGGAAGCTGGAATCCTGCGGTTCTGTCTGTGCGCCAGTGTGTTTGGCTATAGCTTGTCTAGAAATGACTTAATAAGCCACAGGATCAACTTTTCAAACTATTCCACCACAATCTCTAGTAGAAAAAAAAAAAGGAGAAAATTAAGTGTCTGCCTTTCCTGAGAATAGAAGTTTTGAAATATTTTTTATTTCAGGGTAAAAAACATTCAAAATAAAATCACTTTTATCCAAATTCTAACAACATAACCATCAGTGGGCTGATGTTCTGGACCAGTACCAGCCTCGCCACACACTGAAACCCAGTTTCACTGGACAGGAAAAGCCGATCTGCTGAACTGGACATACACACTACCTGGAAAGTGTTATGGAGCCAGGAGAATGAACCTGTGTGAATCTCCATGAGCAAACCAGTTAAATTTACTAACATCTTTTTATCAACTTCAGCATTGGACTGGAGTTTGAAACACTAGTTTGAGTATGTGGAAGCTACAAGAACAGAAGAAACAGCTCAAGAGGAAAAAACAACCCAAATCCCAGTGTTTTGATCAAACTGCCGGATAAACATAACACAAGATATTTGCGCTTATTATGACAATTTACCTGTTCCCAGCAGCTCAAGAGGCAGACAATAGATGGGGAGACTGACCTCTTTGCATTTTACATGGCACAAACACAAACTTTTCTATTGGTTGAAGTGCAAATACACAAATCAATAGTAATTGTCCTCTTTGCAAACACCGTCAGCTGACTGAACAACTGGCAATGGTCCCGTTTCAGAGGATTTATTTAACCCACCCCAGCACAGTGTTTACATTAATTTCATTTTTTTTCTTTCCTTACCCCTTTATCCTTTTCATGGAGTTCTCACAGGAGACGTTCCAGCCCTATTGTGCGCTGCTGCACTGCAGCTGCAAAAGGACTGGGATCGGGGCCAGCGTATGTGAATACTTGAAGGGTCATCAGGTCAGGAGAAATTGGCTGCTTCTGCTCTTTCACTTCTCCTCCAAGAAACTGCTGCACACACCTCATCATTGACAAATACACCTCCCACAACTGCCGTTTGCGCGGCGCAACCCAAACACACTGGGAGAGAGCGTGAGGTTCTGGGAGGCTGAGGTCACATTCCAATCAAGCAGATGCTGGAAAGGAAATCCAGTACCTTGAGCAGAGCCTTGGGAAAGGAAAAGCAGTTGTATTCGTCTTGTCCATAAAGATGAGCTTCGATAGCCAGTGGAACAAAGCCAGGACAGAAAAACCTATCTGGAATCTTCCACTAAAAACCTTAAGGACAGGTTTTAGTGGTGGGATTGGTACAGTTGGATTTTAAGGTTGGACTCTATGACCTTCAAGGTTTTTTCCAACTTAAATGATTCTATGACTATGCCCAAACCTGATAAAGTGTTCTCTGTTAATGCTCAATAGTCATCTGAGCAGATTTCCATACCCAGTGCTCAAGTGCATGTGGCTCTATTTATTCTCCTCTTCAATGAAAGGTCACTGCATCTGCACTAGATTAAGGGATGTGGCACTTTTCAGTCAGAACCCTTGCAGGAGTGAGTATTCACATGATTTGCACTGGCTCATTTTGTTGGCAATTCCCTACAGAATGTAAGTGGATGCATTTTAACCATATTGCCATACTCAAACCACATTTTGGCTTGTGCACTGGATCTCAGGAACACTGGATCTCAAGAACACTGGATCTCAAAAACCTTGTAGCACGTATCATCCTCCCAGGTGAGTTCACTGCCTTCTTAATTCTAGATAGTTTTCTATATCATCTGGAAACTTTCTTCCTTATTTTTCCTTTAAATACTCCAACTAGTATTCACAGCCAACACAAACTGTTTTCCTGAACTTCCATTCAGGAGGCACAAGATAACATCCACAAAAAATCAGTACTGTTTTTTTAGTGGGTTTCCTTCCCCCCACCCATCTTCAATTTCTGGGTTTGCACAAGCTTTTCCAATTGTGTGCTACTTGATCTAGGTGATCCTGTTGTGGCAGGGGATTGGACTGGATGATTCCTTCCAATCTCTAGTGTTCTGTGATTCTGTGAAAATGTTAAATACACTTGGACCAAACATCTACACTACTTGCAACCACAGACAGATCCTGTGTAGGAAACCACAGCTAGCTGGTAAACTACATACACACAGAGACACAGACACGCAGATCATTAGGGGTTAGAAGGGACCTTCAGGGGGTCATCAAGTCCAAACCCCCCTTTCTTCAGCAAGACCATAGAACCTAAGACAGGTCACACAGGAACACATCCAGATGGGTCATAAAAGTCTCCAGAGAAGACAACTCCACAACCTCCCTGGGCAGCCCTTTCCAGGGCTCTGTAACCCTCATGGTAAAGAAGCTTTTCCTCATGTAGAGGTGGAACTTCCTGTGCTCCAGCTGACACCCATTGCCCCTTGTCTTATCACAGGGCACAAGCGAAAAGAGGTTGTCGCTTTCTTCTAGACTCCCAGAGCTCATGGATTTGTAGACAGTGATTAAGTCCCCTCGTAACCTTCTTCACTCCGAGTTGAACAGTCCCACGTGTCTCAATTTCTGCTCATAAGCCAAGTGCTCCAGTCCCTTAATCAGATGTTCACCCATAATCAAAATGATCTGTGGCTCCAAAGGCAAAATGCTCTTGGAGGGTTGGTTTCCTCCTCAACCTGCTTCCAGATTAATTTTGCTCCTTCTGAGTTACCTGGCTCCAGCCACCATCCAGGCTGCCTCCCTGGTGCAGAAACATCTGCACCAGCTTTGCACTGCATCATTTCTCAGTTGTCAAAAAAGGGATTTTGAGGTATTTTCTGCTGGTTTGAAGATACTCTTTCAAAAATGAACCCAGGAAATAGCATAGAAACCCACATCCAGGTTCATCATCTGAAATTAAAGGCTATTTAAAGAAATAATGAAAAATAGAGCAGTCTGTCCTGTGCTACCATGGTCAAAGTGTATTAGCAACCGCTTGCTGCCAGCAGATGATTTAAGTGAATTCAAATCAGATCTCTATACAGCAGCTTCAGAACTCCATAATTACCTTTCTCCTACCCTACATAATTTCCGCTGTAGTTTCCACCAGTTTAGTTTAGCTATTCCCTATCATTTCGAAACAATTCAGCAAAGCAACAGTGCAAAACCCACTGGAAAATAGGCTTGATTTTTTTTTTTTTAACAGCTTAATTTTTTGTCACTTCAAGAGAAGGTTATATAAGTCGCTATACGCAAAGAGCTAATTAGAAAAGCAGACGCGTCCTACCCTTCTCCCTATATGTTCCTGGCAAGTTGGCAACTGCTCAAGAGTGATCAGAGACTGGCCTATTTCTCAAGGACCTCAGGAGATTTTAAGAGTTTAAATCATAGTCTTAGGAAAATGCCTAAAGCAATTTTAAAAAATTATCTTCATTACAAAAATAAAAGGAAAAAAGAAAATAAAAATTAAGTTCTGCTCTTCAAACTGGCAGAGAGACTATAAACAAGGGCTGGAGGAAAGCTTCAGCCACCCTGCGCTGACATGGATTCAGGCTAGTCTGAAATTCCGCCAGGATAAACACATTTGATTTGGGAGAGAATAAAGCAATAGAAATAAAGCTGAGCATGAGCAGAAGTAACGCTGGCCAATGGTACAAACCACTAAGAACAGGCTGAAAAATGAGGCGTTGAGGACAACAACAGCTCTTTAGGCACAACCCTGCAGCAAGAAGGTTTCCCACCCAATATTGTCTGCAGTGTTTGGGAACCAAGTAGTTTATGAAGTACTGAAAGTATTTCTTATAAAAAGAGGGTTTATCTTGTTTGTCTTGACTTTTGGAGATACTCAAGATGAGGCTGGACGGGGCTCTGGGCAACCTAATCTTGTTGAGGATGTCCCTGCTCTCTGCAGAGGGATTGGATCAGATGGCCTTTGGAGGTCTCTTCCAACCCTGGGTAATTCTATGACTCTATGAAATCTGGATCTTAGTTCCTCTGTGTGTTAATGTCCTATCTGGGACAAAAAATAGATTAGACCCTGAAAATGTTTATCTTCACAATAGTTTTGTAACGTTAACTAAAATACAGGATCCCTCTTGGTCACCATATAAGGCTCTACTATGGACTCTTAGTGTTGTTCTTTTGGGATGTTTTATATTCACTCCCTTTCGTTTTGTTTTTACTAATTCTTTTAGCACACAAGTTCTCAGCATGAGACACCCACATAATCTGTGGAATGTTAAAATAATTTAACAGCTAGAAAGAGTTAGCTTGGCCTTTCATGTCAATGTCTAACACTAAGTAGTTTTAATTAGAACAGGACTGATAAACATGAATATTCATTACTAGCTCTGTTAACGTGAAAATCATAATGTGATATCTACTCTTGTGGTACTATGGGGGGATATAAACACACAGATCCTCTCCTTATCTGGTTTCCACTGTGTGTGGCAGTCAAGTATTTTGGAGCAGACAAATACAATTTTGGTAGCTCTTCCTGGCTTGGGTGTAGATTTCCGTAGTAGAATTAGACACATGTAGGAGAGCAGGAGTAGCCCTGAAGGACCCCAAACAGGATTTGAGGTGTTGCCTCACCAAAGCTGAGTAGAAGGGAGTGATCACCTGCTGGCAACACTATTCCTGATACATCCTATTGATTCGCAGTCGCTCCTAGAAATAAACTGAGTGATGCAGCATTAGACCCAGACCAGGATTTCCCAGGACAGGCTCACAGAATTTGATGAGATCCTGCAAGTAATACACTCAAGAAGTTTCCCTGCTTTATCAATTAGTATTGCTGATATCTCAAGTTCTTTAAAAAGTGTAATAATTAAAACCAACCAACCACCACAGCCTTGCAGATGTTTATTTTAAGCCTTTCTTTGTTGAAACAAAGGAAGTTTATTGTCTTTGTTTCTGACTGCTGTTGTCCAACCTGATCAACCAACCGCGCGAGCGATGTTTTTCCTCAGTTAAGCCCTTATTTATTTTATGTTCACGTTTCATGGACTAGTACCAATATCAGTCAAACAATAACAATCAGAATTCAGGATAATAAATATTTTGCCGAGCAGCTGAAGATGAAGGACTGAGAAGGTTAAAAAGCCAAAAAAGAAACACCCAAACAAACCTCTTTGCAAAGGTTCTGCCCTCCCCTCCCTCGCTTCACAGAACAGCACCAGATCTGACCGAGGTTAATAGCTTCAATACTGCTTTGTCCCAACATCTACATGTGCTTTTTGCTATCCCCAGGACATCAAACATCACAACTTCCTACACATCTGTGCACACAGTCCAGCTCAACAAGATGGCTCGGTCCCTTCACTGAGGAAGGATAATTTTTCCATAGAATCACAGAATCATTACAGGCTGAGGGAGCTGTGGTTGTTCAGCCTGGAGAAGATAAGGCTCTTTGGTGGACCTGATAGCGACCTTCCAGTCCCTGAAGGGGCTACAAGAAGGCTGCAGAGGGACTGTTTGTGAAGGCCTGGAGTGATAGGATGAGGGGCAATTAGAGAAGGGCAGATTGAAATGGGATGTGAGGAAGTTCTTTAGCAAGTGAGGGGTTGAACACTGGAACAGGTGGCCCAGGGAGGCAGTTGAGGCCCCATCTCAGGAGATCTTGAAAGTGAGGCTGGAAAACGCTCTGGGCAACCTGATTTAGTTGAGGATGTCTCTGCTCCCTGCAGGGGGGTTGGACTTCATAACCTCTGGATGTTCCTTCCAATCTGCATCATTCCGTGTTCTATTATTAAGGTTGGAAGAGATCTCCAAGATCACCAAGTCCAACTACCAAACCAACCTCCATGTCCAGTAAACCATGTTTCCACCTCTCAGAACATTATGAAGCCTTATGTGTGCTCTACATGCAGTGTCTATGGATGCTCCCCAATACAGACCCTGGTACCATGCCTTGATCTCATTATACAGTAGCAGCACCCAGAGAGAATTCAAGCAAGAACCTGATTCATGCATTCTCTTCAACTAAGTGTAAAAGAATGGCAAAGTGTCCTAAAGTTGGTTCAACTATTAACAGCTGTCCCTCAGGAGAAGGAAAAGTTCACAAAGAGAGAATTTTATATAAATGAGAATCACTGAGCTAAAGCCCAATATGCCACAGTAAGCCATATAATCCCCTGTCTCTGTATCTCTGCTTCCAGACAATTAAGCAACTATCCCCCTGGGAGACTCTTGCCCAAGACACAAGCTGATGATATAAATTTAGTATGTAGAATTCATTAAGGCAATGTCTTTTGAGATTATCAGCTGACACCTCAAGTGTAGCTTCTTGAAGAGATTTTTAAGGAATTAAAACATCCTCAACCTTTAATCTGGCTAAGTTCTGGGTGGAACACAAACTACAGCAAAACACAGAGCAAACAGACGAACATATATGGTTCAAAAAATTAGTATTTAGTCTTATTTCAAATATAAGGAAAAAAAGCCCAGGTGTTTCTCCCAAGGCATAAATTCATAGCACTATTTGTCCTTGAAAATTTGCTGCTTAATTTTAGAACTTAAAAAACAATCTAACAAATCGATAGTGAACGTTTTTAAAGTTTTTTTTTTCCAATTTTGTCATCTTAGAAGAAAGGAAGCACAGCTGGAGGACAGTTGTGCTTGGAGGCTGCACGTGCTCATTTGTTGATGCAACCAAAGAGAAGTGCTTTACCAAATAAACAGTATTTTCTCCTGAAATGACAGAACTGTGTACAGTCCCGACAGAAATCATCAATATCATTTATGAAAAAGATCGATATCACACCAGGCAGAAACAGACCACAGCCTTATAGTCAAATGAAATGAGGAATAAACATAAAGTGCTTAAATAGTAAACTGAATGTGCTATAGATCTCACTCAAGAGCCACGACACCCATTTGAAGAATAAGCTGTATTGATTTCAATTATTCTTCCAGTTTTCCATCTTTTCCTAACAGAAATGAACTGCAGAAAGGGGGAAGGACAGGGACATGATGCCTTTTCCTCATTATTCTTGCAAATATTTCATCCCTTTCATTTAGAAGTCTAATTCATAAAATGTCTTACAATGAAGAGCAGCAAAAGAGGACAAACATTAGAAATTACTCTGTCTGGCTAAGCAGGGCTGGTTTGTGTTCCAAAAGCTTTCATTACCTCTCCTTTCTGATTGTTGCTGCCACGAAAAATGTCACAGGAGAAAACAGCTCCAAAGGGCCACCTCAGCCACTTCTAAGAGCCATACAGAAAAGAGGGATCGCCGTTCACGTGTCCTTGAAACCGCCAGAATTTCTGCTATTAGACTCTTCAGGAGTCTGAGCTACTACTGACACGCGCGAGGTGAAGTAATCAGGACAAAACACGGGAAACTAAATTTAAAATTTCTAAGTTTAGATGATGCAAATCTCACCTATTTTTATTTTGAGGTCACTTGTCCTACCTTTTTTTGATTTACAGCTGCTGAAGATCCATGGTTGGCAGCATTCAGTTTACATTCACAAATCTTAAACAAGGGTAAAGCCAACAGTGCATTCACTTCAGCAAGTGGATACAGATCATTTTAAACCCTGAACGTCAACGTTTAGGTTGAGCATTAGGAAAATGTCTTCCTAGACAAGGTCATCAGGCTTTGGAACAGGCCACTCAGGGAGTGGCTTTAATCACCATCCCTGGACAGAAAAATCACAGACTATTAGGGATTGGAAAGGACCTTGAAAGATCGTCCAGTCCAATCCCCCTGCCACAGCAGGATCACCTAGACCAAGTCGCACAGGAACATGGCTAGGCAAGCTTTAAACATCTCCAAAGAATTCCACAACCTCCCTGGGAAGCCTGTTCCAGTGCTCTGTCACCTTCACTGGGAAGAAGTTCCCTCTCATATTCATATGGAACCTCTTATTTTCCAGCTTACACCCACTGTCCCTTGTCCTACCACTAGATGACATTGAGAAAAGCCTGGCTCCATCCTCCTGACACACATCTTTCACATATTTATAGACATTAATGAGGTCACCCCTCAGTCTCCTCCAAGCTGAAGAGACCCAGCTCCCTCAGCCTTCAGCACAATTTGTTAATAGAAGAGGCAAATCTGTTTTCTTTCTTCTTCTTGCATACAAGATAACTGCCTAATGAACAGCTGCAACACTACCAAATTTTCAGAGCATTCTGGCTTGGATATTTGGGGTATAACATCACTTCTAAAATATGAGTCTCTGGTTCTATGCATACTAAATGGGTTACATCTGAAAGACTTCCATCTGGAGAAAAAGGGAGGCAATGTACCATGAATAACTCAGCGGCAGACCTCAACTTCTGTGTTCCATGCATGTACCCAAAAAGGCAGAGGACAGAAATTTGAGTGCATCTGTAAGTAATAAAGTGTTTCCTTCCATATGTCAGTTACTCATCGCTCTTCCTGCTGAGTTTCAAACGCTACAACAGCTACGACCGACATTACTTCTTCACTGCTCCTCACACCAGCTTTCTTGGCTTAGTCTGTGTGGCATAAAAGTCTTTAATAAATGTCTTACTCTTGAAGCACGTAATGGGAGGACTGACTGTAACAGCAGCACTGGAAAGGGAATGGCTGTGACAGGGTGCTTTGTGTCTTCTGAACACATCATTCTCCCTCCTAACCCTCCGGTTGTCTGAAGATTTTCAGTTCTTTGCCGTTGTAATGTTTTACACCTTTCACGAAGCAGTAAGTCAGAACAAGGTTGTTTTTCTGTGTTTCCTCTCTTAGTGTCAGAGCGAGGGAGGGTTTTTTGTAAGTGTGTCCTGGATGATCTGGATTTATTAAATTTTAAATAACGTAAAATGTACAATTTAGTAAAACAAAGACTTTGAGCTTTCAAATTCAACACATAACTGCTATGGCACTGTCTCTCATCTAGTGCTTAATGGGTGCTAATCTACACTACATCCATGAGATTTAGATATATGCCAGTGTAGTCAGCCACCAGACAGGAATCAGTGATCATTGGCATGTAGCATGTGAAGTATTTAGGTCACAGGATTTTGCAGCATTATATTCTTGGAATAAAAACGTAAGTGGGATAACAATGATGGACGAGAATGCAATCTCTGTCAAGAGGTAATGAGCAGTTTTTGTGGCTTCAGGGCCAGATTAAAGGACTGATAACGGAGACATCCTTGCCTGGTGTTCCTGCCTGGTGTTTAATAGATCTGAAAATAAGGCTGTTATGTAAAAGTGACATAAGAGCCCTCATTTCAATTGTTAGCCATAGGAGATAGTCCCTTAAATATTTAGCCTTCATAGTAACTACAGCTAGGTTTATGGAGTTAGAATTCACAATCTTTTCAATTTCTGCTCTAAGAATGCTGAAGTGCTAGTACAGACCTTTCTCTGTCCAAGCCTACTGACAGCAGACTAGTTTTTCCAACTTGTCTTTTGTGAACACCCTGGAAATGGTCCATGGGCCCTCATGGCTTCCCAGCTGACAAGCAAGAAGCATTTCTAGAGCAAATACTAAATCAAGTTTGGTTTCATATAGCATAAAATTGCAAAACATTACTTCAGTGCTTGATACTGAATTCAGGAGGATGGAGCCAGGCTCTGCTCAGCCCCTGCTCTAACGGCAGGACAAGGGGCAATGGGTGTAAGCTGGTGCAAAGGAGGTGCCACCACATCAATATGAGAAGAAACTTCTCCACAGTGAGGGTGACAGAGCACTGGAACAGGCTGTCTAGGGAGGTTGTGGAGTCTCCTTCACTGGAGATGTTTAAAACCCGCCTGGAAATGTTCCTGTGTGACTTGGTCTAGGTGATCCTGCTGTGGCGGGTGGATGATCTTTTGAGGTGCCTTCCAATCCCTAGTGTTCTGTGATACCCACTGAAGCACCATGAAGTTTTATTTTCAGTAACTGCCTCTCAGTTTCTTAAGCTTAATCTGCATGGAATTCTTTTTAATGACTGCACATTTTTTGGTTTTCCTTTTTTGATTCTTATGCTGAAGTCAGTTTTCCTTACAAGTAGCCTAAGGCAGCTATGTGCTTCTGAGGAACTGGGGAAAGAGGTGCAAAACTGTGGGTGTAGAGAGGGTGCCACTACTCCAAGTCTACTAGCCAGCTTGGAAAGACAGCCTGTTTGGGGAGAGAGCAATGATTTATTAATGCAGATGCAAAGATGGAGCATGCTGCTTTGTGCCTTTGGTTTGACAGTGTGCTTATGCCCTGCCCAGGTTTTGCTAGACAAGAATCATTTGTATTGAAAACAGTGTGAAGCAAGGGGCTCTGGCTGGAGAAGCTGTAGAGCGTCTTCCCCAGATGGAACTTGTTGTATGATCTGATTGCATTTGGAGTTCGCTGTGCCATATATTTCTCCCTGTAGTGAATACTGTACTGGACCTGTAAGACTGTGGGGAAGAGTTTTGTTTTCCCATTCTGATGGAGCTGTGCCATCCACAGCGCTACATATTAAATAATATTTCACATTGTATTCTTTGCTTCCCCGGAATAAAATACAATAGATGCTCAAATTGCTGCTGAAAACTACCCAGGCTTTTCTTCCGTTTCTGTTCCTCTGTTTTCAGCTGGTTTAAATCTTGAGAACATCTCAGTGCAGCTAGAAACAAAAGCTCTTGGCAGCTGAAAAGCCATAATTCATCCAAGAAAGAGAGAGAATATTATAGTGGGGAGCCTGGCTGGCCAGGCATTTGCAGCTTGGGCTGGGCTGGGTTGGGTTGGGTTAGCTGCTCAGCTGTCTTACAAAAAATGAGTCTTTACACGAGCTGTCCGGGATCATTCCTGTCTTTTCTGAGTCCTGCCAGCCTGGAAGGAGCAAGAAAACAGGACTCTTAGTTTAGCGGGGGGTGGATCTGTTGGTGACCTGAATGCCTCTGTTCTCATGCAGACTAGTTTTCATTCACTAGTATTTACAAACTCAGGCTGTTTCTCAGTTGGTTCCAAAAGCTGTTGGCAATTGTCATTGTTAAGAAATTTCTCCAGGTAGTCTTCAAGTTTGTTTTCCAGCTTGGCACTGAGTAATATTTACTGTCTCTGATAACTTCTGAGTATTGTGTCTGCCTTTTCTAGGCTCACGGTCAGCCACCTGCATTTCCTTTCAAAGCTGCTGTTTTTTCCTGCCTGCTGCTGAGGAGTGGGCTGTACTGTACCACGGCTGTGGCTGAAGTAACTGGGGCAAAGTGGTCCATTGTGGCAGCCTGATCAACAGCAGGATATTTGTCCTGTGACTGGGAGTTGTTTTCCTATACGGAAGCAGCCTCAGCTGTGCCTTAATTGCAATAGCACTCACCAACGTATCGAGGTACTTCAGGCCTTCCTTTGGAGACATCTTTAAAAGGAATTAAGTCTTTTGGTGGTGACCAGACATCATCTCGAATTTCTGCTTTGGACTGCAGCCAGTTCAAGGCAGACTCTGTGAACTAGCAACAGCAAATGAGAGCTGGCCTGTTGTAAACCAGTCTTGGAAGCTTTTTGTCCCACGCGTCCCACAAGTGAAAGCTGTAGTATTGAGAGTGGGTGCTGACCAAGGATCGTGTTTTCTTCTCCTTTATGGGAGAAAAGCAGGGTAACACTGCTTTAGTTCAGAGCTCTTTAGAAAATAGTTAAGTACCCCCACACTAAAACAGTTTGACAAGTGGGCTTGCTCAGATGTAAGGAAACTGACCTGTGTTGTATTGTGTCCAGTTCTGGGTCCCTCAGTTCCTGAAGGACACGGAGCTGCTGGAGGGTATCCAGCACAGAGCCACAAAGGTGATGAAGGGAGTGGAACACCTCCCTAATGAGGAAAGGCTGAGGGAGCTGGGTCTCTTCAGCTTGGATAAAAAGACGCTGAGGGGTGACCTCATTAATGTTTATAAATATGTGAAGGGTGGGTGTCAGGAGGATGGAACCAGGCTCTTAATGTCATCTAATCATAGGACAAGGGGTGATGGGTGTAAGCTAGGACATAGGAGGTTCCATATCAATATGAGAAGGAACTTCTTCCCAGTGAAGGTGATGGAGCACTGGAACAGGCTGTCTGTGGGGGGGGGTTGTGGAGTCTCCTTCTCTGGAGACATTTAAAACCCACCTGGATATGTTCCTGTGTGACTTGATCTAGGTGATCCCTGCCTTGGTGGGGGGATTGGACTGGGTGATCTTTCGAGATCCCTTCCAATCCCTAATGTTCTGTGATTTTATTTTTTATTTTAATTGTAGGGCAAACTGAAGAGCAGTTTTATGCTGGGAAGAAGCATAGAGCAACAATCCATTGCCAAAAACCTCCTAAAAAAAGTCACAAATTTCCTCAACAATATTTTTTTAGATTCCTGGGAAAAATTTACCTTGAACACTCAGCTGTGCGGGTGTTACGCCTTTCACAGTTTGTTACCCTCTAGGAAAGCTACATCAACATGGTGTAGGATAAACGGGCAGTCACTGCCATGCAATTAAGTTGGAAACCCTTTGGGCTCAGCAGCAGGTTTGGGCACTTTTATATGAAATATGGAACAGAGAGATTCTGGTATGGTGTTTTGGTGTTTGGCTTTCAGGTTAAAACTCATTTTACAAGTGTCTGTGTACAAGTCATGGCAAGCAGGTGTGCACAGAAATCCTGGTAGAAGTAGCAGTGGTAATGGCAGCAGGTACCTTCGGTCATCACAGGTACAGGCTCTGGTAGATCTATATGGAAGCAAGTTTATGCTCTGTTGAGAAAGCAGGAGCTTCTGTGGAGGAAGGCAATTTCTAGCCTCCCAAAGCCTGAATTGTCACTTGGAAAGGATGACTGATACGTTATTCTGTTGTTGGCTCATTTTAGCAGAATGTGTTTTTCAGAGAGGAAATACAAACAGCAACAAGCGTTGAAAGTCGCAGGAAGCTGCTGTTTTAGCCTGTTGAGTCTAGAGCTAAATTTTAGGAGAAGTGTTCATTTAGGCATCGGAGCATCTTGCCGGGATTTTGGAGACGTGCTGTGTGATGTGGCTGGAAATGTCCTGATGATCCTTAATCCAAAGCACTGTCTCAGAAACATTTGTATTCTGCAGTCTCAGCTGCTCATTCTAGCTTATAAAGAGTTTGTGAGGCTTGGCTCAATATAGCTCTGGGGTAGTTTTTGATATGTGCTCTTGTTGCTTCCCATTTGAGATCTTGACAGTGGGCTTCAATCCTGGGATTTGCTTTTCTCTAGTTTCAGAAGCTCTGCAGAGTACGTTGCAAATCCTGTTTATTCATTCATGCATTTATTGAGGTGAAGCAGCATTGAAAGGGAACTTGCTTCCTGAAGATTCTTAGCTTTCATTGTGCAGCCTTTGGGTTTTTAATGCTATAATTTTACAAATTTCTTCAGTGTTTTAGGTGAATGTGTTGCATAAGCTGGAAATAGAAACTGTTCATTGTGCTCTCATCAACTCAGAAATAGGAGTGAAGATTAAGAGACCGCTGCGCTAGAGAACTGCTGTCTTTTTTAACCATTCCCTTTTATCTGTTTTCCAGAGAACAGATTTGACCTCTGATAAAGATTTATACCTTGACAACAGCTCTGTTGAAGAAGCATCAGGCGTCTATCCAATTGATGATGATGATTATTCTTCTGGGTCAGGTTCAGGTGAGACAAAATGTCACAACTTAATTTTTTAAAAGCATGAGAAGTAATGCTTTGAGGAAAAGCTGTGCAGTTTTCCTTTATAAGCTGGAGATGGTACTTTCAGTGAGAATCATGAGTGCTTGGGTCTCTATTTACACAGCAGTGAGCACCCCTGCGGGATGGGCTTCAAACACTAACTTTCTGTTCTTTTCCCTTACTCCTTAGTTGCATCATTTCACTGCACTGTTTTCTCTCTGCTTTCCCACTGGTTTATGTGTCAGTGTCTCTGGAGTTTAGAAGTGAGAATTAGTCTGCCTTCCCCCATGGCATAATGCTAATTTAGCAGTCTGTAGGAAAACATAGCAGCAGCAGCAATCTTCTTTTTTCTTACCTGTATCCAAGTTCATGTAAAAATGGTGTCCATTCATTTGTTGTTGTTGTTTTAAGTTTAGAAGCATAGCTCCTGCTAAAAACATGTCTTCTCTGAGGCAATTATATCCATATAGTGAATAAAGACATTCTTACACATACCACGCTGAGTCTTCAGACTTAGAGCACTCATTAGAGGCATGTAGCTAGCTCATCATTTTTCAGATGACTGTCCATGAAACCTGAGTAATAATCTCTCTTAGAAAGCCTCTTTGTGAAGTATCTCCTAGTCTAGCTAGGAGGCTTCAGCCATTAAAAGTTAAACGCAGGATTTTACGGTAGACGTTTCCCTATTGTTGTATTTGTTGAGTTGTCGTGGAAATTGCAAAGTGTGTGACTTGTTTGTTTGTTATAGCACTTCCTATAATCTTGTCTTTTAATGATTTTACTTACCTGTGGATTTTTACAGGATGAGCACTTACTGTAGCATCTTGTCTTTGTCACCTTGCAAGCCACAGCTGAGATTTTCAGGTTAACTTTTGGTTTTCCCTCCTTATGGTTTCTCAAGGATATGTTAAAATGAGATCTGCAGAGTCCTGATCATAGAATAGAATCATAGAATCATTAGGGATTGGAAGGGACCTCAGAAGATCATCTAGTCCAATCCCCCTGCCACAGCAGGAT
>JAOXOE010000343.1:37435979-37517009 GCA_028565055.1 Phoeniculus purpureus
TAGTTTTGTCCTGCTCCGGCAGGGGGGTTGGACTCGATGATCTCTTGGGTCCCTTCCAACCCCTAACATCCTATGATGCGCGGATGCATCCCATCTTGGCCCCTGGACTTGTGTACATCAGGTTTGCTCAACTTATCCCTAACCCAGTCCTCATCAACCAAGACAAGCTCCTCTCTTGCCTCAACATTCTTTGCAGCCTCAGCAGTCTGGGGCTTGATATCGATACAGCCCCCAGAAGTAGAGACACAGGCAAAGAAGGTGTTCAGTATCTCTGCTTTCTCTGTATCCTCTGTCTTCAGGGCACCCACCTCATTCAGTAGGGGGCCTACATTGCCTCCAGTGTTAGTTTTACCTGCAATGTATTTGAAGAAGCTCTTTTTGTTGCCCTTGACCTCTCTTGCAAGGTTTAATTCCGATTTCTAGTTGCATCCCTACGTTCTCTCACCAGAGCATTATAATCATCCCAAGTGGCCATCCCCTCCTTCCATGACCTACAGACTTTCTTTTTCCTCTAGAGTTTGTCCAGCAGATCCCTGTTTAACCACGCAGGTCTTCCGGCTCCCTTCCTTGACTTCTTTCCTGTTGGAATGTTCTTTTCTTGCGCTTCAAAGAAGCAGTCTTTGAATGTTAACCAGCTACCCTGAGCCCTTTTACCTGCCAGTACCCTGTCCCATGGGATTTGCCCTACAATTGTTTGAGAAGGCCAAAGTTGGCCCTCCTGAAGTCCAGAGTTCCGATTCTGCTGGGTATTCTGTTCCTACCACACAAGACCCTGAACTCCACTGTCTCACTTGGGTCACTGCACCCAAGGCTGCCCTCAGCCTTCACTCCTTCAGCCAGAGCCTTGTTGGTGAATACAAGATCCAGCAGCGCTCCTCTCCTAGTGGGCTCCTCCAGCATTTGCATCAGGAAGTTGTCACCAATGCACTGAAGGAACCTCTTGGGCTGTGTGTGGCTGGCTGAGTAGGTCTTCTAGTAAATACCAGGGTAGTTAAATCCCTCATGAGAAGTAGGGCCTGTAGCTGTGAGGCTGCTGTCAGCTGCCTGTAGAAGACTTCATCAACTTCCTCATTCTGATCTGGTGGCCTGTAATAGACACCCACAACAGTGTCACCCATGCCAGCCTGCCTCTTAATCCGCACCCACAAACTCTCAACTCTCTCTTCATCCACCCCTGGACACAACTGAAGACATTCCAGTTGCTCTCTCACGTAAAGAGCAACTCCTCCACCCCGCCTTGCTGACCTGTCCCTCCTAAAAAGGACATAGTCTTCCATGACCACATTCCAGTCATGCAAGTCATCCCACCAGGTCTCTGTAATTGCCACCAGATCATAATCACCTGATTGGACACAGATTTCTAACTCCCCCTGCTTATTCCCCATGCTGTGTGCATTGGTGTGCAGGCATTTCAGGGAGCGAGCTGAGTGCTCCGCTTTCACCCCAGGACAGCGAGAGGCCACCTGGTTTTCATTGAGACCAGGGCTCTGTCCCACTGGTGCTCGCCCATCAACAATCCCATCCCACTTCTAATCTAGTTTAAAGCCCTCTGAATGAGCCCTGCCAACTGCTGCCCCAGAACATTTTTTTCCCCTCTGAGATTAACCCCTCCCATTTGTATCTACAAGGTCTGGTGTCTGATAAAACCAATTATTATCAAAGAACCCAAACCCCTGCCTGTAACACCAGTCTCGTAACCAGGCATTAGCGGACAGAGTACTTCTATTCCAGCCTGTGTCCTCATCCCAAAATGAAGAAATTAAGACAATACAATTTGTGCCCCAGAGTGTTTCGCTAAATGTCCTAATGCCTTGTTGTGGTTTTTTTTTGTTTTTTGCCCCTTGGTGGCTGAAGTGGCTAAAGCAGCTGCGCTCTCGCTGCTGCATACGGTCTGAGCACTACTTCTGGTTTCGCCTCCCTTAAAAAATCTGGATCTGCACCCCCCATGGTGTTTGCCAAAATTCAGGGGCTGTCTTCCCTTCTAACCCAAACTTTCCTATTCAGGGAACCCCAGACCACCCAGAAACCTCAATAAAATAGTGTTCAGGGACCAGCACTGTCGCCGCTGCATGCATTTATGAGGTCTACGTGCATTATATTTTCATTCCCCCTGTTTACTTTTGAATGACCTACTCAGACCACAGAGCTATTCATAGCAGACCAGAGCTGCCCTCCTCCTGGAAAAATTCTATTTATTTTACTGTGTGGCTGGCATACTTGTGCCTGTAGGGCAGAGATTAGTGGATGTGGTGGACAAAACTTCTGTTCTTTCCATGCTCGTGGAGGAGAGACCGGGGGTACCCCATGCAGATAGTATTCATATTTAGCTAGTCTTGTAGGAATCAGTCTTCTGATTTATCTCTGTGATACTGCCATATTGTCTCCACTGGAATTCTAGACAACATTCCCATTATCCACTCAACTTACACAATGTTGCTAAGATATAGTTAGTTGTCACTGTTGTTTGTTGGGTTTTTTTCCCCTTAACATAAACACAGATTGTCTCCCATCATCACAGATTCTGCTCAGATTGCAGATTCTAGTGGGAGTGAGGGAATGATAAATCCCTCCCAGAAAACCCTTTCAATAAATTGTTGACCCCCACCCCATTTTTGTCTATAAAATAGAAAAGTATTATAATTTGACTGCATGGTTTATATAGCATGATGGCTTTGTGATCAGGCTGTTGTCCTGTCATCTGTTTAATTAGGAAGAATTGTGAAGAAAAGAAACAATTTGCAACTCAAAATGTTAACCCGTATTTCATGAGTTGTTTTGCTTTTGCATATGATATTTGAGTCATGATTAGAAACATCCTCCTGAATATGTTGAAACCAACGCAACTTGAGAATTCTGTTCTTATTTCTCACCTCTGTATCCTTCTTAAGAAAGAACCTGAAGATAAAAAAAAAAACCTGTGATGTTAATAATCTGTGTCCTGATAATCCAATATTTAACTAATTTTCCTCCTCTATTCTGTTTCTGTTTCTGTGTGCCTTTCTATTCAGAACATGGTTTCTTTAGGATTGCTGTCTAGAAAGCAAGCTAAATTAGTTAAACACCAGGTATGTCTGTAGACTAATAGACCACAATGGATTTGAACTGAATGGGCATCCCATGTTTCCTCTTGGTCAGTCATTCAGAATATGCCTAGCAGGTCATTAGAAAATCAGCAGACATGGGATTAGCATTCTGTGCTGATTGCTCTACTCCAGTGTCTTCCTTCTGACTATAACTCATGTGAAGATGTCTCCATTATGTGTTCGAATCTAATGCTTGCTCCTGAAGAAGTGACCCTTCTGGCTTTGGGCTGTGGCATTTCATCAGAAGTACAAGGCTGCTTTGGTGGCAGCAATGGAGTTACTTTGATTTGCAGAGCTCTTGATTTGACATGTCATACAAACAATATGAGACTGATATTTTAAAAGGTTTTGTTGAAGCATTCAATATTTCTGTAACTTTTGACTACTTAATATTTCACTTTTCAACATTGTACAGAAAGAGGAAGAGAAAAGTGCTGTTGGGGCAGATATGAAGCTCTTTTAATTTAATTCAAAATAGTTGATGGCTAGTTATCTTCAGAGGGCCTCTTCACTGCTACTGTCTTCACCTTGGGTGGGCTGTAGGTTTAATGTGTGACTACAGCTTCTTCTAAGCCTACAGGGACTAGCAGGGTGTGAAGGAGAGACTACAGATGATATTCAACATATTTTCCTACCTGAATACCCACTACAGTTTGGCTACAGATATGCCAAGAGTGATAAAAATGATTTGGAAGCAGATCTAACAGCTGCTGAAGAAACTATCTACACATAGGCCAGACTGTCAATTTTGTGTAATTAATATGAGGGAGAAACACTAGCTTAAGAGTCAGATACACTTAACTAACAGAAAGAAGCAGTTACCGTCCCTCATAGAAAGCAATTTATTGAAAGTTTGTGTCAGCTCTTTTGTGCTTTAAGTACTGGCTTGAACTTCACCTGGAAAATTAATTACTTGGGGAGGATTTATTAGTAGGATTTTGCTTTTTATTTCTTCCCGCTAAACATAATATAATTAAGTACCTTTTGGCTGAGGATCACTTCTACTGTGTTCTGTTCAGAGTCTGGAAGTTAGAAGAAAGTCTTTCATAACTGACTTACCATAAAGATTTCCCTCATCAATTTACTGAATGTAATCCAAACAGATTTTGATGCTTTCATTTACAGGATAGGATCATAGAATCATCAAGGCTGTAAAAGACCTTCAAGATCATCAAATCCAACTACCCGCTTTACAACCCCTACCCCATCTCTCAAAACACCAAGCCTATCCATTTTTTTTAACTCCTCCAGGGATCATGCCTCCATCCTCTCCTTGGGCAAAAACTTCCACTCTTCACTTAGGTTTCCAGAAGTAGTCAGTGCCCTGAGAGTTGATTTGTCAAATTGGCCTTACAGAAATGGATAAATGTTTGGCATAAGAACAGAAGGGGGTGACTACAAGAATGGAGAAGGTAATCAATATCTTTACACGATAGTAACAGTAAGAAGGGCAGACTTTGGCCTGTTTCAAGACCTAATTGGCAGTTATCCTTGGTAGGCAGCCCTGAAGGGCAAAACAGTCCAGGAAGGCTTGACTTTCTTCAAGAAGCAGCTATTAAAAGAGAAGAATCAAGCTATGCTGATGTGCCCAGGGACAAATTGGCAGGGAAGAGGAGCAAAGCTTTGGCTGGAACTTGGAAGGGGGGGGAAGAAGTAGGGTTTATACGGTGCAGAAAAAGAAGCAGGAAACTCAGGAGGACTACAAGGATGTTGTGAACTTATGCAGGAAAAAAATTAGAAGGGGCAAAGCCCAGCTAGAACTTCATCCAACAGTGGTTGTGAAGATAATTAAAACTGTTTCTATAATTACATTATCATCAGAGAGAGTGCTATATCTAAAAAACAGCAGTTATGTACGTGTGACCTTAGTTTTAAGTGAATCCCCAAAGAAAATGATAAAAAAGGATAATCAGTTTATAGAGGTTTATAAAGAATAATTTGCAATAAATTATATGAAAGTGTTTTATTACATTAAAACTATTGTCAGATTTATTAGACACTATTATAGTTTGATTTTTTTAAGGGTACTGAGATATGGTTGTGCAGTGAAAATAAATTCTTTCTCTATCTCATTTTGATTTAATATTAAAATGAATCAATAGTAAATCAATAAACTTGGACTATAGACACATTTTGAAGAACATTAAAATAACACATAGACAGATATTTTGTTAGTCCTTAATGAATATTTGGGATTGATACAATTTTTTCCTGCAAAATCATTTGCTGAGATATATTATTCAATGTTTTTTCAGTCATGTGTGAGTATAAATTAGGTTTTTTAGGACTTGCAAGATAGACTACTCCAAACATAAAATATGCTTAAATGATGGAAAATGAAAAGATGAATGAACATGTTCATGATACAGCCATACTCAAAGAAAGCTCATCTACATGAATTACAGAAAAACAAAACCCTTTGTACAGTTTGGGTCAATCTGTGCTAGAAAAGCAAGGCTGAGAGAAGTTCAAGGGCACTTCTAAGCCTTCCTTCCTACCCGTAATGTTGCTTTACATCTCTGCTGAACCTGTGCCGGCTCAAGATGGGCTGTACACATAATCTTTTTAAAGAGATGCAAGTTCTTGGAATAAGTCTTTCATTTTGGAACAGAATTATGGAAGATACTTTTACATATACTTAAGTTGCACATTTTTTAGTTGATAGTTACACATCGATGAAAAATTTTATTATTTTATGGATAACAAGTGGTTTTCAAATTGTATGAAGTAGTCCATAACTGAGAAATATAAAATTGCAGGAAGATATTAGCCTATAAAACATTTTGCAGTTAGATCAGACACTATTCAGGATTAAAACTGTAAAAACTGTAGGGTGACAAAATTCCAAATGCGCAGTATTGTATAACAAACACATTTCTGAAGAATGTTTCTTTGAAAAAAAGCCTCTCTGCTAGCTTCTCTTTACAACAGAAGAATCTCTAGCATGTTTGTGAACAGTCAAAAATGTCAAAAAACTAACACTTAAATCATTGATAAGGAAATGTCTCCAATTCTGTTACAGGAGTAGATCAGTCCACTCTCCATTAATATAATCTTTCCATAAAAACCTTTAACAAATTGATAATCTAGCAGATTTTAAATATCTGATTTTAGAATGAAAATTCATTTACAGAATCATCTGGTAGACAAGAGTCTATTGAGTAATTTAATATGAATTGTTCTGTTTTATTTACATATAATAGTTGTGTTGCTCAGCCAGCAACTAAGAATGAATTGAAGGTGGTGGGAATAAATTTGTTACCAAAGAAACTAGAGTATGGCACAGAGAAATAAATCTTAAAATCATCTTCCCCCACCCCTTCCTTATTCCTGAGTTCAACTTCACTCCTAATTTTCTCTACCTGCTCCCCCACAGGAGGAATGGCAGATGTGGTTAGGTCAGAAAACGTTACCTCTGATGCTCAGGGGAGTATTCTTCAGGAGAAGGACTCCTCACAGACTTCCACTGCTCTAGCATGGGGTCCTTCCCATAAGAGACAGTTTTCCATCAATTTCTCCAGTGTGAATCCTTCCCATGGGCTGCAGCTCATCATTAACTACTCATTAATGGGTCCCCTCCACAGGGAACACTAGTCCTTCGGAATCAGACTGCTCCAGCATCTGGCCCAATATAAGAGATTCCACATCAAAATGAGAAGGAACTTCTTCACAGTGAGGGTGAAGCACTGGAACAGGCTGCCCAAGGGGGTTGTGGAGTCTCCTTCTCTGGAGATATTTAAAACCCACCTGGCCATGTTCCTGTGCGAGTTGATCTAAGTGATCCTGCTGTGGCAGGGGGATTGGACTAGATGATCTTTCGATGTCCTTTCCAATCCTTAATGTTCTGTGATTCTGTGGTTACTTCATAGATGTGCAGTCACAGAGGCACTTGAACTGTCAGTGATTAGCTAATTGGATAATTTCAATTTATTTGTTATATTTCTCAAAGATCTTTTTCTTTTTCCCTTTTAGCTTTTTAGTATTATATAATTTCGAAGTTATTGTTACTATTAAAATGACTCCAAAATCCCAAGTTTGTGGAATATTCGGCTTTTATACTTGGTACTGAAGTAGTAGAATCATTGCTGATACCAAATAAAAATATTTTTTATTGAATTACACATGGCATCTGTACAAGTATGTGTAAACAAAATAATAACAGGAAATTTCTTAACTTCCTCAAAAAATACAGGAAGGGAAAAATGATAAGATATAAATTAAATTACAGTGGGGTCATGAAAAAGTTTCTTTATTGGAGACTTCCTTTGGCTCCCACAGTATGCATCCACGAATGTAAATAAATGACACTGCATAAGGAATAGTAAAATCAGCTACAGATGTCTGTTTCTGTGATACCACTCTATCAGCTTCATAAATCTGCCAAGACAGGTAGGATGGAGTCAGTACATATTTACTCAGAGACTACTTTCTACTTAAGACTGTATTCTGGCACTAGGCAGAAGAGCCAGAAAGGTTCTTGATTATGAAATGATCTGTGAAAAACTCTGTGTTCTCTAGGGTGGCCAAATACCTCAGATAACTTTTTCTGTTGCTGTATTCATGATCCTGAAGTATCTCAAGGGAGCCTGCAAATGAATCGGTCAGGGAGCAAAGAGGCAAGTTGGGTCGTTTGCCAACACAGACTTGTATGGTTGATACCATATACTATGTGAAAGAGTGATAGGATACAACTGCGCCCTTAGATTTATGAGAACTGTCTGTCCTAAAAATGCTCAGCATCTAGTAAGAAAATGGGCAACTGTGCACAAAGAGAAACAGAATCTACACAGCTGACCTGCATGTGTAGGGGATAAATCCATGAAGCACATTAAGCAATTTCAGTTCCTTAGATTTCCTGAGTATACAAAAAGTTGAGCACACATCATTTACTTTGCTATGACTATGACAGGTATCAGCACTTAAAATGTTGGTTATTAATTGCCTGTGCATGTAGTAGTCCATAATCACTGGTCATTCTCAAATAAGCATGAAGGAATGTGAAGTCATTTTTGCAGAATGCATTATGCCATGCACATGATAGATCACTTAATCACTACAAAGGCAGATTTTATAGAGCAATAAATGTGAATTTCTTCAGGGACAAAGGAAATAATTAATTTTATTAAATGGCTTGTTAAACCTGTTTTGCCAATGCTTTTATCTGTTTAATGGGCTTGGCAGTAAAGCATGTTAAAAACACATTTAGACAGGACTTTAAATAGGGAGTGGATTTTGTTGCTTTAATACATTTAAAAGAATTGCTTCTACTTCAAATAGTCCTGTTGTTTACCTTTACACTCTTCACAAGAATAACTGCTGCACAGCCTATATGTAAATCACCATATGTCTTTAGATTAACGAGCAATGTGAACCCTGAAAGAAGTGAGTGAAATTCAGATGTTTGGGCATGTACAAGTACCTAAATCCTACACTGAGTAGTCAAACTCTAATCGAAGATGGTCTGATTTAAATACTAGAATAAGTTTTGCCTTCTTCTACTATCAACAGGAGTAATAGTGTTTGTCTTTAAGCTGTATAACAAAGGAAAAACAAACAAGTAAAATCTAGTTTGCTTGTGAAAAAATCTACACTCCACATGCTAAAAAAACTACTACGTATTCATAGGGGATCCTGAATGCTAAAAATGTGTGCTTTAGAGAGATGTGATAGCCTCTTCTCCCTAGAAGGAAGTGATAGGTCTAGATGAAAAGGGTGCAAGTTGTACCAGAGGAGTTCTGGTTGGATGTTAGGAAAAATTTCTTCACTAAAATGTTCACAGGGCATTGGATCAGGCTGACTAGAGAGTGGTGGAATCACCGCACCTGGAGGCATTTAAACAACTTGTGGATCTGGAGCTTAAGGCTTTAGCAGTGACCTAGCAGTGCTGGGTCAAATATTGGACTTTATGATCTTAAAGGTCTCTTCTAACCAAAGAGATTCTGTGTTTCTGTGATTTTTTGCATACACTTTTTCACTCTTATTAGCTTGATTTTACAGTGGATCATTATCATTAGAATTGACTGATCCCTAAGTATATGTTAAAATGTTTACCAGCTCTGCGGTTTGGTGGCATTTTAGACCATTGACCTGAATACACATGGATCTCCCTATTTCAAAAAACACAAAAAAAGGCAGCTTCTTTTTGAACCTGTTTGTCCTATACAAAGTAGCTTTAAGGGTCTTTGTGGAAATTGTTCTTATTTCTTCTTGGTTTCTGGTTTTGGGGTTTTTTTTTAATTTTTGGAGCAGCAGTACTAGGAAGTTTTGATCCACTAAGGGAGGTAATAAATTCAGTTGCAGATATAAGGATTACATCATTCAGTTGATCAGGTCTGATTGTGCAGCACTTTGCCCATCAACCTGGATGTTTTAAGAGAAAAAATTTGCTTGTTCTGAAGTTCTTTTATCCATGCTCATATAATGCTAAGTAACCTCCACAACATCCAGCACTATATTCTTACCTCATGTTCATCTTGAATATGTAATTCAGCACAAAGTTGCAATGTCCAAAAGCGCAGAATGCTTAAACTTGGATCATTTAAATGCACAGTGAGTGCCAGTCCTTTACAGAAAACTCTCTGTAGACAAGTTAATCATTCTTCTACTTGGGCTCCAGGGACTAGAGGGCATTTCCTCGTGTCCATCATTAGTTGATACTAAGCTTGCCAATACTTGTTTTTATAAACAACTATTTGAGTTCATTGCAAAAGATGTCAGTGTTATTAATCCATTTTGCATGCGAAAACATGCCAGGAAATGCACACGAAAAATGACAAAGCGAAGACAGGACTGGAACTTAGTCCAGGTCTCCACTGCAGGAGATCTTCAGCTAGGAGATATATCTGTTAATTGCACCACAGATATTTCTCAGAGGAGACATTAGTCCAGAAGGACAAAATATTATTCCAAAGTGGCATCAAGATGACAGCTGGAATGCGTTCTTCCTGTGCACATTTCCTGGTGATAGTTCAGCATGTGAGCACATTGTTTTTTAAGTAACGATTTATGAAGCTAGGACTCTGTGCAAGAGTTTCACGATCCATGCCATCAGCCAGACCTGCCCCTCAGCGTTGCTTCCAGAAATGCTAAGCCTGAACCATTGGGCCTGAAGATGGCGTATCTGGAAATTATTACTGCAAGGTGAATAGAACTAAATTAATATCGTCACTACTGCTTAGAAGGAATGTGACAGTGCTTAATAACAACAGTAGTGCTTTCCAAATTCTCTCACAAACTGTTCCAACTAGTAGCTGTTACTCTTAACTGCAACTACAAAATAACCTCACTGTTTCATTAGTGGTATTTCAATGTCACTTTGCAATGACACGAAGTGGTGTCAGACAGAATGAGTCAGTAACTTTATAGTATTGATTTCAGTATGGCCTCTCTTTCCTTACAGTACCATAAGAAAGAATTAGAAGACATTGGGTCAGATCCTCTGAATTATGTTTAATAGGAAAAGGGTTAGAGGTTTCAAACATGCTTTAAATACATCATTGTAGCTACTGAATTTCATACATATTTACTGACACCTTCAAAATGAGTCGAGTGTGGGTTTGACTTAAATCTACAGCATCCAAACTTGAAAGAAAAGAAAGACATGGCAGAAACACACCAGAGTACTGGGAAGGAACAAGAACATGTAAAATTACTTGCCACTTTTCTAGTTCAGTTTACAGTGAACCTCTGCCTACAGCCTCCTCTTCCAAAATTTCACAGTAATGAAGAAACTGTTAAATGAATTTTTGTGTTATTTTTAAGAAAATGTCATTTTCTTAAAAAAGAAAAAGAACTCTTCTCTTAAAAGGGGAGAGTTAATTTTTTTAAAAAAATCAGGAAGATGCTGTATTTGCTCAAGCTCAAGGAGAGCCTTTGGAAAAGATACTGAAATCTTGCATCTATTTTTTTGTAGCTGTGACATTCACCTTTTTCAAAATTCAATTGGTTAATTCTCTTTCTAGTATATTTATAGATGAGAACTAATATAAACTACAAAATTACTTTCTATTTATTGTCAAATTATGCTCAGATTCTTTTGTATTTGCCTAATATGTCCTAATTTCAAGGTCTTCAAAAAAACCACAGTGCTTTTAGAGAAAGCTTTATTTTTGTGTGTATTCTAGACACAGGTACATCATGTAATTTTCATGGGAATAAAATACATCCTGAACCTTAAAATATATTAGTCATTTATCTGAAGAACCTGCAGTCTGGATGGAAATTATAAAATCTTACTCAAGAAAATTATCTTCCTTGTGATCAGCATCATGGAAAGATAATGAAAGTAAATGGGCATACTCAGAGGAAAAAAGCATCCCAACATTTATTTAAACAGATCCTTGGTATTTCCAAACTTACTGAAATCAGAATACATGAATGTTTGGCTATGTCAGTCTTTCATCACACTGCCATGAATCAGGGTGTTATAGCTACCTTTCACTGTCTGAAAACTGCTGGTAAATGTCTATGTCCAAAACATGAGACTTGTGCCAAATGTTAACAGTTCATATTTATTTTCCATTTTTTCTCCCTTATTTTGGGAGGATAATGAGGAGAATGGAGATTTTTTTTTGCCTTTAAATAGTACTTTATCTCAAAGGACATCCAGTTCCTTCCATTCAAACCAATGAATTGATGAAATTCTCAGGAGTTCTGACTTTATTTGTAGTTCTAAAAAATTGCTTGCTGTCTCCATTCCAATACAGCAAATTCCAATTGGTTTAATAACAAGACTTTTAGGACAAGATTTATTGGAAAATTGCACTTGATTTCTATTTTTTAAGGTAACTAACTGGTGGATTAACTTGATATACACTTTCAACTTGTAAAAATACAGAATACAAACAAGATACCTTACCTTTAAGTAACCCACTGAGTTTTGAGTCAAACATTCTATATTAATGACGTTATATTTACACATTCTTTGTTGAAAAAGTGTCTGGTCCTCCTAACTGAAAAGCCCAAAGAGACTCAAGCTGTTGTTATTGTGAGGTCACTCTAATGCACATTGCTCTTCTGAGGAGGTCAGATATTTTTCTTGTCATTCTCTGTTTATATCTTTTCCTTACTATTAATGTGAAGGATCAGTTTCTTCATAGCTTCTCTCTTTCTTCAGTTTTGGCAAGCAGAGCAAAGGTTTATGGTGCACATATGAGATCATTTATTGAGTGCTATAAGGAGCATACTCTGCATGTGATTTGATACAGATACTACAGAAGACACATTTTGCTTTTATGTGGTAAATAACCCTCATGAAACCCACAGAACATGTCAGTGCACAAGTTCAGTTGCTTGGGAAGTAGACGAGGACACACACTGGGCTATTCAGCTGGGGTTTTTTTATTGAACTGGTAAATTAACATGTGAAAATCCACATCACCTGTCACTGTGTAGGTTAAAATTACTGGCAAACTGATCTATCACACACACTGGGGTATTTAAGTTATTTTTAAAAATTGTGCTGCTAATGCATAACTCTATCTAGTACGCTGGAGCTGTTGACTTTGGCTCTTTCCCTCTCACATCACTCAGGAACTAGCACTCTCAAAGCAAAGGAATTATTGATGTAGTATTCCCAGATGTTTTTTTTAGTGTAAACATGTTATTCAAGGCAGGTAACCTAAAGAAGAGCTACATACAACAATTTCAGAAATAAGAAAACTTGAGGCCTCCATGTCTCTTGTTGTTTTCCTTAATCTTCCTCAAAATTTGCCTTCTTATTAAATAAATTGGGAGATCTGATGTCTTTATAGTTTTTATCTCTTGTCTCATCAAAGTAAAATTTCTGTCCATGTGATTTTAGGATTTGACTCTGAATAAAACATGACTGCACTGTAATTAGAGTTTTAACTAACTTAACCGGGCTTTGAGTTTTTAACTTCACTGAATTTCATCCTCTTATTAAGCAGCTGTTCCCCTCCTTCTTTTTCTTCTGTTTTATAGCATATTTATGATTCAGCACAAGTTCAACACTGATAAGCCCTTGGGTAAGAGGTAAGGAAATGTACAGCACAGAAGTAAGAAAAGTGTCTACAGCAGTTGTCCTACCAGAACGGATCATGTGTGACCTGCTTGAGATGGCTTTGGGCTACTGAGACAATTAAACTCTGCTTGTTTGTCAGGCTTGGCTTTTTTCACTGTGATGAAGATACATTTTCACATCTGACATCTAAGCCACTGTGCATTCAACACAGTCCACTGCACAGTCCGGCTGACAAATTTTGCTTCATTATTATTATCCTGATAGTGACCTACCATTACCTGAAGGGGGCTACAAGAAATCTGGAAAGGGATTGTTTACAAAGGCCTGTAGTGATAGGATGAGGGGCAATGGTTTCACATTAGGGAAGGGCAGATTGAAATTGGATGTCAGGAAGAAGGTCTTTACCATGAAGGGTGTTGAACACTGGAACAGGTTGCCCACTGAGGTAGTTGAGGTCTCATCCCTGGAGATATTCTAGGTGATGCTCGACAAAGCTTTGGGCAACCTGATCTAGTGGAAGATATACCTGCTTACTGCAGGGGAGGTGAACTACATGACCTTTGGAAGTCCCTTCCAACCAAGGCCATTCTATGATTCTGTGATTAACAGCCCATGATAGAATTGATTAATTAACAGTGATAAAGCTTTTTATTCCAATCAGCTCTGTACTCCTTCACTCCAACTTTTCACCTCAAATTTTATGGAAGACCTGTCTTATTTAGCTGTTTTTTTTGTTTGTTTTTTTTTCCTAGCAATTCTAGATAAGATTATGGCATGGACCTACACAGATTCCAAGGTTATCCTGGAAAATTGCTGGGTAGGTGCCTCTGGACTCTATATCATACATACTGTGAGGTCAGCATGTACTTGGAGAATTTTAGTTTCCTCATGACTTTCAGGCATCTGCTGTTTTCAGCAGAGCTGATGGTGGTGTTTCTGCAGAAATGCTAGATACCAGAAAACCTGGCCAAGTTCACTCTTTTCCAGGTGCACAGAATCATCAGGACTAAATGTGGATGGAGTCAAGATGAATTGTAGCTCAGTCCAAGATGTCAGGTACTGGTACGTGTCTAGTTGGTACATGTGTAGCTAGCGCGTGGAAGGGTTCACTCAGTGCTATGAGACCGTTGTGTTTTGTAGAACTAGATACTCATTACTCTTTTCTTTCTTCATCTAACAAGGACAATTTATGTTTCACTCATCACATCAGGTTTTCTCTTCATCGTTCTAACACCACATTGATGACAAAGTGTCTTTGATTTCCTGCTCTCCTATCCCAATATCTATCAGCTTTTAAAGTCACAGAACATTACCTATGTCCTCCTGGTGTTTAAAAAAGAGCTTTTTCGGTCTGTTTATAGAACTTGCACAAAACTCACTTACTTCACTGTTGATGACTTACATCTATGAACCTTCATGTCAGTTCAGCTCATGGAATCTTGTTATCTGTTGGAAGTTTGACAAAAGCTTGTAATTTCTCTACATTCATCCAATGTAAATTATTCTCAGCTTAAGCTTTGGCCTGCCAAGAGCGGCAAGAGTATTTATGAATTCATTTTTTCATCTATGCACTTGTACATACATACTGCGGACAATATTAGTCCAAAGCACTTAGCTATATAAGTAAATGTAAACCAACTGATGCTCAATTAGTGAGGTAGTTTGGTTATTTTTATTGGTTCTTACACTCATTGACTTTGCATGAGTTCAAGTTCCTTGTCTAAATACTCTCATTTATGAGTTTTTACTTTGTGTACAAATACTACAAACCCTATCAGTAGGAGCATAAACCTTACTTCTCTTGATTTTGGATAACAATCTCAATGCAGCCTTTTTAAAAGCAGTATTTGATACATTTCAATAACATGTATTTCAGAAGGGAATGTAAGTATGAGCTGGATTTTTGAAATATTTTTATTCAAGAAGCATTCTTTATTTTCAGGACTTCATGCCTCGGGCTTTTTTCATTCTGTTGCAAATTATGTGACCATTTTCTAAATATATGCATGATGCATTTAAAAATATTAACACATCAGAGGTGAGATGAACTGGAGTATGCAAACTGCTACAAAGGGTACACATTTCAGCTGAGGAAAAATAACAGTATAAAAAGCAGTGGACTATTTGAGTCCTCAGATTTTTTACAGTGAATGCTTGCAGTGGGAGAGTTAAATGTTACTCCCAGTGATGCTGGTGTAATAGTGAATGGGCAAGTATGAGGAGAGGTGCTCCTCTTTCCTCTATTGCTATGCAAGTCTTCAAGGGATGCTTCAGTCTTCTTGTGCATTAGTGACCCCTACTTATGCCACTGCCTAGTAAAAAATTATCCTTTCAGAACAAAACAGCAAACAATAAATAGCTCATACATGTCCTTCCTTGCCATGGCCAATGCTCTGGTATAATGAATGATCTGCCCATTCAGCTGTTGTAGGAGATAGGTCCAAATGGGTTGCACATTTGCTAGTAAATAGGACACTAGACTGAGAAGTAGTGTTTGGGTACATATTACGTTACCAACATTAAGCCTAACCTTGGTCCTTTGTTTCAATTCCTTAAATGTGAGGTATGGAATAAGCTATTGCCTCTGAAAATTGCAGAAAACTTCATATAAAATGTTTTATATTAGTAGCATGCAAAAAAGCAAAGCTTGCAAATGTACCTGGGTTTTCAGTTTCTACTCTCTGGCTGACATTAATGAAAGCACAAAACGAGAGAAAGAAAAATCAAGGAGAAAATAATATAACTGGAGTAATCGTAGTAATGTGACGGATAATTATATACCTACATCGCTAAGGCAGCAGTAATGCTTCTTAAAAAAAAGGGTTTGGTATGTGTATCAGTATTATCTGCACTAAATTTAGATGACATATGAAGTTATAAAATTATAGCCTTTGTATTAATCTAGCAGGTTATGCATGTGTGTATGTATGTGTATGTATGTGTATGTATGTATGTATGCATGCGCACATGCATCCATGTGGGAGTTTTTAGGTGTATATACAAGAATATATATATATACAAGAATATATGATCACAGTCAAGACATTTTAAAGTCATAAAGAAAATCCTAATGAAAATGGTACTAAATGGCATTTTTTGAATTCTTAAAGCTAAAAATAACCCACAAAATATCACAGTAGAGGAAAAAAATTAAAAATTAGTTTTAGGGAATCTGGACTGATCTATTTCAAGACTGTTATCCAGTCAGATGGAAGAATTATGTACTTTTTAGTAGAGAAATATATTCTTTATTAAAGAAAAGATGTTTTGTAAAAGTCTTTTCAAAATAATTGATGTATAAAAGTTCAGTGGAATTTTGTTCTGATGGATAAAAATGGAGAAAACTCCTCCAACATTAGCAGTAAACAAGAATTATTATAAAAACCAGTATGCCTACAGAGCATGTCTAGGTTAGGCCACCGTGGTTCTCTCTTGCTAAATTAATCTTGCAGTCAAAAGTTGACCACCTTGATGCAGAGGGGCCAAACAGTGCAAATCTCCCTTTTCCACAGCCCTGACACTAGTGTGTCACCAGCTGACAGTTAAGTTCAATAATAGATAAATTAGTCCTTTGGTTTTTACCATGATTCTTGACCAAGGAAAACATATCCGTGGGATTTTTTGCCAATATATCTGATATTTTTTAAGTAGAATCAAATATTAAAATTTCACACTAAAAACAAAAAAGAAATAAAATCAATAAACTTTATCTCATGTCCACAACATAGACATCTGAGAGAAAATTACACCATCACCAGAAAGATATTTGACTGCAAGACCAGGTTTTGCATGGAACTATATATGCTTGAAAAGAAAAATTAAGACATAATGTAAAGTTTCATTGTATTTTTCTGATGATATACGTTGCTACATAGCCAGGATATGAGAGTGTTTGCAGTACTGAAATCTTCTCCTTTAGGTTGCACATCTAATACCAACTCTTTTTCTCTAAATTAAGAAATTTATAGAAGTTTGGGGGATTAAACAAGATACCAGACCCTGGTTGGTCACAATTATTTTTGTGTGCTTATCATATTGGCAATAGCAAAAATGAACCAGACAGATCCATGACATTTGCTCACAAAACTACCAAAGTGTAATACTTGGTGAATTTTTTCACTCGTTATTTAAAAATCATTATTTGCCATCCATAACGGAAAATCTGTGAAATGGTACAGAATGGAAATGGCAAATTGCTTCTCATTCCCTGTGGTTTGCACTTCTGAGATTCAGAAAGAAGACTCCGGAAAACACCTGCTGTTCTAAGAAACACAGATTTTGAGTTTAAATCTTTGCTCTCTAGCGTCAGCAGGAGCAATGAACCTTATTTCATGAGCTTTAAGGGAAAAAGCTTTCTTTTCAGTGGCTTTAAACTGTGACATTCTTTCAAGAATAAGCTACAGGCTGATTGTTTCTGATTATCTTAATGTGATTTTTTTTTCATTAATTGGTATCTCTCTTTTGAAAAAATTATCATAGCAACCTAATTTATTAAACTGATGGTTAATCTGATTTACTGTAAATATAACAGTAAAATGAATTCTAAAATTTCCTCTGAATAGGGCTAAGTACCTAATTTATGAATGTAAAATTGTAAAAAGATTTGGGCACTGAAGGGATATTTGACTCAAAAATTAGTCATCACCATCATCACTTAGACTCAAGTAACATACATGTTACATGTGTTACTTAAATCCCTACTCTATCTATCTAAAGAAAGTTCTTTTTTCTAAAACAATAAACATCTGTAGCCATCAGAGTGCAAATCACACAAAAAAATTCCTGTTTATGTGTTTTCACATTCAGACACTCTCTGTTGTTGGTTTGGGGTTTTTTTTTGCCAGTCAGGAAACCACCATTAAAATGAGGTCTTGCAGATTTAATAAAAAGCACATGGTTGCACCTGCTGTAATGCTATTTTTTCAGAGGGAAAATTGCTGATTCTTTGTCAATTTAGTTGTCTCATACAACAAATGTGCAACCACAAATACTCATCACACAGTGACAACACTTCTGCCTCTAATTTATTTATTAAAGGTCTTTTTAGTAAATACTGTCAAATGGATCCAGACTTTTGTTTACTCCTCTGAAGAGTAATAACCACAAGACAATTTACTGCTAATTATTTCCACCTGGTGAACTCTATTTTGAGTCCATTTGATTAATTAATTGGGGGATCCGTCATCATCAGTTGCTGGGGAGAAAGAAAAAAATAAAAATTTACATCAAATTAACATTAATCTGAAGTGAGGTCTTTGTCCATTTTCCGGGTCATTGCCACTAAACTCATTATAGAAATAACTGGGAAATGCAGCCACTGTTAATCAATAAAACAATGTGATTTACTTTATGAAGCTGATGGCGATTATGAGGAAGACTGAAAAAAAATCTCACAGAAGAAGTAGTGAAGCATTTTCTTAAATATTAGTATATCCTGACTCTCAGTCTTGGAGTGAAGCAAACCAGCTTGGCTTTGCTTTCAAAGTAGAAAAATTCCTTTTCTTTTCAAAGGGAACATTTTTACACACTGAGGAAATTCAGAGTTGTTTATTTCCTTTTTAAGTTGGTGCCCACTCCACTTAAAATATTATCTACAAAGATTTTATGCTACAATATTTCTCTGATCTTCAAGATGACATCCAAGTTGTCTTTGTCTCCCTGGTAAAATGAGTAGAAGTTGTGCAAGGGTTTCATTTGACAGTGTGAAGTGTCACAGAATTACAGAATTACATATTGGAAGGTACCTTGAAAGAGCATTGAGTCCAATTCTCCTGCCACAGCAGGATCACCTACACCAAGTCGCACAGGAACACAACCAGACAGGTCTTAAACATCCCAAAGAAGGAGACTCCACCACCCTCCTGGGCAGCCTGTTCCAGAGCTCTGTCACCCTCACTGGAAAGAAGTTCCTTCTCATATCTATGTGGAACCTCCTATACTCCAGCTTACACCCATTGCCTCTCATCCTATCACCAGATGACATTGACCAGAGCCTGGCTGCATCCTCCTGACATCTACCCTTCACATATTTGTAGACACCAATGAGGTCACCCCTCAGTCTCCACCAAGCTAAAGAGACCTAGCTCTCTCAGCCTTTACTCATAAGTGAGATGTTCCTTTATCATCATCGTTGCTCTACTTTGCACCATCCAGCAGCTCCGTGTCCTTCTTGAACTGAGGGGCCCAGAACTGACACAATACTCCAGATGTGGTCTCACCAGGACAGAGTAGATGGGGAGGAGGACCTCTCTGTATCTGCTAACCAACACCCTTCTGATCCACCTCAGGATACTGTTGGCCCTCTTGGCCACAAGAGCACACTGCTGGCTCATGGTCATCCTGCTGTCCATCAAAACCCCAGGTCCTGGGGGAGGAAAGCTCTTTTTCTCCCTCTTCTTGCTATGCTGCTCTTCTTAGTCAACTCAGCTGACTTTCACATCTCAGCTTTCTGACCTTCAGTTGCGAAACCTATCTCCATACCTAATTACTCGTTTGTCTAGTGCTGCTATTTAAAACATAACTGCACCTGAGCATATGTGGGTGCCAGACAATGGCTGCTTGACAATACCAGTCAAGATTGGAAGTGAAAGCAATAGGTAGCTCTTCCTAATTATGTGTTGCCTTTTGTATGCAGTTAATTAATAGAGAGCTAATGCAGATAATATGGAAGGTGTTTCAGGACAATTGTGTCTATTGAAAGCTAACATTACGAACTAACAACCTCTACAGAATTTTTCAGGAAAATATTTCATAATTTCTGTATGAAATTACAGTCTTATAATCTTGCCTCTTTCTATCATACAAAAAACCTTTCTGCTTCAGCAAAAGAGCACCAAAAAGATGCTCTGTGTGATGAGCTTTGGCTGAAATGCAAATTCTGCCGTCAACTGTGCTATAGCACAGCTCATTCAGATTTTCGTTCCCATATCTGTAACCATTGAGTGAATTATATATCTTTACTAGGATGTGTAAAGTTTAAAAATGTAACATTAAATATTTTCTAAAATGGTCAATTTTGTCTTTGAATATTTTGCCAGTATATGACAAAGAACATGTAGGAATTTTTCCCAAAAGTCAAGTGTGAAACCTATTTTTAAACTAATGAAATGATTTTTTATGAGAACTGATCAGTGTTATTCTAAATATTTCCAGGATTTTGTTGTTTGGTATTTCTTACTAGTTAAACACTTGGATTTTCCTGGAGAAACTGGTCCTTGCAAAGCTTCAAGAAACAGGTTTTGGTATTCCCCTTGAAGAAAAACAAACAAGCATAAGGAATAAAATCTTATAGTATTTTCTTGTCTTGAAGCACTAAAGAAACAGAGCATGAACACTCAGAGTCTGGAATTAAGGGTCTATATGAGGGAATTGGCACAGTAGAGAGATTAAGGTAATCTATAGTACCATTCTAACTGTTTGTTCTTCCTTCATTATTATTTATAGAGGAGCAGATATCCTCGTAATTTTCAGTCGTTGCTTGTTAGGATTTTTTGCTTATTTTAAAGACATTCAAAACTACATCGTGCCTCAACTGCTAAGAATGATTGATGTTAATATTTACATTTAAGGGGGAAAAAATAAATGAGAAAATTTAATCCTTTTTTATCACCAATTTGTCTGTCTTAAAAACCTAATTTTCTCTTTCCACTCACAATTTTCTTATGCTTTTCACAAGTTTCATATCTAGAAAGGCAAACAGTACTGATTAGGTAGGTTAATGTGTAGACTGAGATTACAAAGCCAAGAAAAAGTATAAAAATTTGTATTTTACAGGATTAATTTAGATTTAATTCCTATCTAGACCTCATACTAGGAGAGCTGTCTCTGTTCTGTAAGATGTCTGACCTCCTCTCAATTACAGAGCTAATTATTGCTTCAAACAGGCTCTTCTCAGTGTCATCTAGTGATAGGACAAGGGGCAATGGGTGTAAGATGGAACATAGGAGGTTCCATATAAATATCAGAAGGAACTTCTTCACAGCGAGTGTTCCTGAGTGGAACAGGCTGCCCAGGGGAGTTGTGGAGTCTCCTTCTCTGGAGACATTTAAAACCTGCCTGAATATCATCCTATGCAACTTGGTCTAGGTGATACTGCTGTGGTGTGGGATTTGGACTAGATCAAGGTCACTTCCAATCCCTGATGTTCTGTGATTCTGTGTGATTCTGTCACCATTCACAACAATGCCTCAGAAAACATCACTGCTGTTATTTTAAGAGGTAAAGGGCAAATTTCAGTGCCTGATAGTATTCAGATCCAAGAGATACTTTCATAGTTTACTTGTCTGATGTCTGGAATATATGGACTTTCCTGCACAGAAGTTTCTGTGTACTGTAAGTTTTGAACTCATAGTGCTTGTGCCTGACCATTTTCCCACTCTGTGATCTTGAATTGCAACAATACAAATGTGAATAGTCAGCAAACTTAGTTGTATTAACCCAGGTTTTACTAATCAGCAGGGAAATTGTTAAATGTGGTTGTGATCTATGATGCAAAGCTATCTGTGTGTATTTTAAATGTGAAAAGAAAAAAGAATGGACACATTAAACTTTGTCCGCAGAGCGCCTAACTGTGTGTGAATAGTTACAAGCTGTCTGACCTGGGTTTTGAACCAGTTGCACTCCAGACTCATGAATGCAGATCAAGCGTTGCCAGTGTTTAGGACGTTTGATTAGCTGCAATGATGGTTAAATTACAGAATTTGTCAAATCATATTAGTGTACATCCTGGCTACAAGTTTGGATACACTCTCTGTGTCAGAATATGAATATGACCCTTTATACTGACTGATTTGCTGATGTTTTGAGAGGTTACTAAAATAATGTTGATATTTCAGCCTAGTCCTAAAGACAACTTTCTTATTTATCTTATCTGAGACGTATTATGAAATACTCAGACTGCTTTTTATCCATATTTTGTAAGATTAAAAATACATGTCAAAGTACTTTTTTTAATTAAAATGGTTATTTACAAATTAAAAGAATACAGCAGAGCATAAAATAGTATATTACCTCTAAATTCAGGCTACAGGGGATTGAGGGAGTAAATTGGATTTTACAGGGTTTTTTAATGCCTTAAAAAGCAGTAAGTCCACCAAATAGAATGCTCTAAAGATTAAGTTTAAGAAACAAGGACTTTTCCACTTAGCATTCAGGATCAACTTTAGGAACTGCTAATTGAGCCTGAGTCAGCCCCATTACAGAGCTGAGAATAATGATGTTAATTCTCACTTTATTTCAATATGGTTTTAGCCTTGGTGCTAAAGACATCATGCCACCCACAAAAAGTGCTGGTAGAGAAGGAAGAAACTGTGTGAAATTGCCATAACACGCACAGCATGTCTAGCAGAGAAGAGCTGACATAGGATTTTGCAGATTTTTTTTTGTAAGCTAGAAAAAATATACTATAGAAAGATAAAATTGAAGACAATGCATATTAAAATTTTTGACTGAACTTGTGTTGTTCCTTCAGTGTCACCACAAGCACATACAGAGAACTGTTCTCTTCAGCTCAGTTACTTCAGATGTGGGATTGCAACCTCAATACACAGCATTGTTAGATATGGAAGGCATAAATGTTAGACCTTGGGAAAGGCAACTGGAAATGGGAACATGAGCGAGTGTTGTGAGAATGGAACCTGGCCTACAAGAACAGAACCAGGCGAGCAAAGTAGACACGTTCTGAAGCAAGCTATTGTATGAATTTCTGTAGCCTGTTGTACTAACTGCCTGTAGAGAAAAAATTAGAACTAACGAAATTATGTAACTTCCAAATGTGGTAAAACGAAAGATGACTGGTAGAATACATCCACTGAAGAATAGTGTAAAGTATGTAACCCAGCCACTTTGTAGAATAAACATCTTCTGGCTTAATGACCTCTGGTCTCTGCACATTGCTGGTCGGACCCCATCGCGATATTCAGGATAAAGTGTTCAGGGGTGGATTCTCTTCCGCTTGTACCGTTTTACAAAGTTTACAAAGGCATCAAAGGAATCTGTCCCTTCCTCCTGCCTTAGACAGACTTCTCAGTGCAATGAGGCAAAACCCACTACTGAAAATACTGAAGAAGGAGAGATTCACCCCACATGTTGGGTGGAATGTAGCAGTTATTTACCAAAACACAGCATCTACAACATGCTAGTAAAGGAAATTAAGACAACTGTCTCCGTTTGAAACTGCAGTGCAAATATTTAATATAATTAACCTAATTGAAACATGCAGAGTACAGGATTTTCTTAGTGCCTTGCTCTTCAGAATGATTTTATCGTTGAAACAAATGAGCCACTGTCACAAATATTCACTTTTAGCAAAGATCAAAGTTTTGATCTTTCAGTTTGGTCTGTATTGAACTCTAGAGCCTGTACATGTGCTAAGCAAGGAGGATGTATCTGCATGCTATCAAAAAGGCTTAGTGCTTTGGCTTTCCAAAACAAAACAGTAGAGGTTAACATGTTGCAAACCTATCAAAATTAAGGAAAGGGGATGCTAAAGATTGTTCTGCCAACAGTAGTTTTGCCTTATGTGAGGAGGTTTTGCCCATCATCGTTTCTTCAGCTGCTCAATTGTCTTGTCCCTTACATATATATACACTACATATAATCAAAACTATATTATATATGTATAAACCTATATTTAATATATATATATAAAACTATAATGCTCTCACTAATAAAATAAGAATCTTGGACTGTTGATCTTCAATGCACAAAAACCAGTTAGGAAACACTTAGATAACTGCTGCAAATATGAATTTTTTCTGTGTTTTTCTAGAACCTGAGTTACATGTCATACAGGAGAGACTTCTCAAAAGCATTTTTATTAAGAAAAGTCTAATTTCAGCAATTCTGCTATCTAGTCATGCTAAATAAGGACATTAAAGCTCTGGTGGAGCTTGCACAGCTAAGCATGAGAAGAACAAGATGAAAGTATTTGAGCCTTGTTAACTAATATGGGAATCACATACCATTTTTATTAACAAAACAAAATATTTGACATTGTCCAGTTCACTAAAACTCCAAAACACTTCTTGATAGAGGTGTTAGCTCCCAGTCTCCTTGGCTGGGCAATAAGCTAGAACAAACTGATGAAGTGTTAGTGTTGTAGTGATGGGTGCTTGAAGTGGTGGGGTTTTATGCTGCTGAGGTGCCTGGATGCTACCAGGAAAGGTGAGCTGCTCTGTCACCTTTACTTCATTTGAAGAAACTTGATCTTTCTCCAAACATCAGGAATTAAAGAATGTGCTGCATTATGAGGTAGAATTTGCAAATGCTTTGGACAGAATGAGCAAGAAATCTACATGTGGACAGGTGTCCCTGGAGTTCCTGACCTTGGTTGTATTCCTGGCCTGTTTGAAGAGGTTAATATATTTCTCAAATAAAACCAAATTTGTGGTGCTGCAAATATTCATTTAACTGAAACAGGCTACCCAGGGGGGTTGTGGAGTCTCCTCTGAAAATGTTTAAAACCCACCTGGATATGTTCCTGTGCGACTTGGTCTAAGTGATCCTGCTGTGGCAGGGGGATTGGACTTGAGGATCTTTCGAGGTCCCTTCCAATCCCTGATGTTCTGTGATTCTGTGATTTTTAATGGCTATAAAAACCTTCATGGATTTAAATAAGGTAAAGAATACATTATGTCTTTCCTGATCTCCTTGTCCAAATTAAAGGTACTCTGAAAATTAGTGAAATATCTGAATGTTTCAAAAGTTCAGGAAGATAAGCTATCAGAAATCAAACACTATAAAGCTGAGGAAAGGCCATGACTCTGAAGCCTGCAGTGCTTCAAAATTACAACAAAATTACATGAAAATTATAAGTATTCCAAAGGTCTGCTTCAATTTTGGAAAACACCATTTGGGAATTTAAAAAAACACTTGTTTTTAATAAGAATTTAGTGATGCTGGTACCTTAGTAATGAGCTAATCTCTGGAAATAAAACATCTGTTAGAGCTATAAAGTTAAAGTAAATAAGGTACTTAAACATGTATTTTTTTTATATTGTAGAGTTTGATTGCTTAAATCCTCTTATCACTTAAATAGTCTACTTTGTATTCAGTCTGTGCAAAGTTCATCAGTCTTTGTGTACTCAGATAATTTATTAACTAAGCTAGGAGATTTGAAAGTAGTGGCATCAAGTATTATTCTGCTTCACACATATGATTTATGAATAGATTTTTAGGATCATTTACATGCTGTGTAAAAGAGCTTTCAAATTTTCCCTTTCTCCTTAACAAAACAAAACAAAACAATACTTTGATGCCAGATGAGATAAAATAATTATATAAGAAAAAAAAAGAATACTGTGGTTATAGGACAGGATGGCTTATATAGCTTAATTGTTCTAGTCAATAAACAGCTTTCAAGTTTATAAAGATATCTCTACTTTGCTGAGTAAAGCCAAAGGATAGGAAAGCCAAAAATCTATTTAAAACATCACGTAAGATGTTGCTTTAACTGCGTATTTTTCACGTTCTTCATTGCTCAGGCAATTATTTGCTCCTCCTTTCAGCAACTGTGCAATATCTCAGGCTGCAGGTAAAGAATCTCAGTAGCAGAAGGGATCATTAGGACTCCATGGGATCACTGCATCGCCCACCAAAGGGAGGATTTCATTAAGCCTTACACTCTCTCCTCGCCACGGGCACACAGCAGCAAGGACCTATGGTGCTTGCAACAGTTTTTCTTCTAGTTGGCTGTTTTAGGAACACTGTTTGTATGGGGTTTCTCAAGGAAGTGAAAAGAAAGAGGAAAGGAAAAAGGAAAGAAAAGAAAGGTGAAGGAAGTTTCACAGAACAAAAATATTCTTTTGGAATACTAGACACTAACAGAGGATGACTGGACAGATAATTTTCCCTCTGTCCTATTTTTATGGATTAAGAAAAAGTAGATAGATTTTTGTAGTTTTTCATTAGTAGATCCAAAGTCCTAAGTCCCAATGATTCCAAAGATTTGGAATCTCCTGCTTCGAGAGAAGACAACTGCTAACCTTTCATTTTTTACATTTAGCCTGACAGCAGATGGTGAAGTAGTTTATCACCTGGAAAAAAACCTTCTTTTTTCCATTACTTTATTGATGCCTGACATTCTTGATGAGCAGAACTGACCTTGATGATGTATCATTCAGGAGCAGAAACACCAGTTTGTAAATGTAATTCTAAATCAGCAATGCTAAGCAAAGCCATCTACTCTTTCAGCTTTACAGGTTATGAGGTGCTATCGCCTCTGCTGCTTCTTATCGAACCTCATAAGAAAACAGGAAAACTAGGAAACAGAGAGTTATGCTTGATTTCAAATGCTTGCCTTTAAGTGGGACAAAACTAATTTGTTATGGAGATGGAAGATATTATCAGAAGCTTGACTTACGTAGGTTTTAGTTTAAGCTCTTAGCCCATGAAGTTTTGAATGTTTTTTCTTTAAGACATTTCCACTGTCACTGTAACTTAGTTCTATCTCAAAATACAAGAAATGTGTTTGGGGAATGGTTATTTAAATTCTATTTTGGCTTTAAAGACTGTCTTTAATTGCCATTTTCTCCCTGTTCCAGCCTTTGAACAAAATTTTAGAGGCTTCTGGGAAAGCAAAAAAGAGGGAGAAAAACTAGTTCTCTCTGTATGCAAACCAGAAAAACAAACCTCCTGTTAAATCTACTATAGATTTTGTAACATAAGCTCAGTTCAGACTTCTAACCCCTGGAATTTGTTTTCAAAATACACTTTTGATCACAGATGAGCACAACTTGAGTCAAGTGGGATTTGCTTTTTTCTTAACTTGAAGCTTTATTCAATTTCACTCCTGGTTAAAGTTTAATACCAGAAAAGACTACTGAAGCTCAAGTATGACCTGTTTATTACAACCATTACATTTTAAATCTAGAATTTAGCTAAGTAGGTGATATTGGCAAAAAACATTGTCATGATCAGAGACTATTCTTATTGATGTGTATGGAGTCTGAGGTCCATGCAGTGACCCAAAGTCACTGACAGGTGATAAACCTTTTACTGCTTGAATAGCCTCGTTTCAGAAGTCAGATTTCTCTCTAAATTTTGAGGTTTTCATTTATTTCTGTAGTCATAATCAAGCTTCATTGGTTTGATTCAGGACTGGAGGAGATCTGAGCAGGAAAATCACTTTGACACGCTTTTGTCAGAGCTACTTATTTGCTACCAAAAAAAAGTTAAATATGTACCTGTTATTGGAATACACATGCCCTGATGTTTGTCTTTACAAATGCGTTATAGAATAGCCACGTATGGTGACCAAACAGAAAATCATAGGGTTTTTTTAAACAGGACAAAAGGATGATACTGTAAAAAAGTATATGGAAGAGCCAAGGTGGATTTATCAGCTGCATCCAGTGAGCTCAGCTAGAATGATGTTTGTTGGTAGGTGAAAGAGGTGAACAGAAACAGCTTTATAGCATAGCATCAGAGATCGGCCCAGGTTGAAAGGGACCACCAAAGGTCATCTAGTCCAACACCCCTGCAGTGAGCAGGGGCATCCTCAACTAGATCAGGTTGTGCAGAGCCTTGTCCAGCCTTCACTTGAATATCTCCAGGGATGAGGCCTCAGCTACCTCCCTGGGCAACCCTCTTGCTAAAGAACTTCTTTCTAACATCCTATTTAAATCTACCCTTCTCTAATGTCAAAACAAGTCACTTGTGCCTGTACATTTGTTTATTCCCTTGGAGTTTAGCACTGAAGTGCCATTTCCCCTATACATCTACCGCTGTGACTAAATCTGAGACAAAAATCACCTACAAAGCTTATGATTTAAAATTAGTTCTCTCATTCTCTCAGGGATAGATTTCAACTTCAAAAGACATTGCTTCATTCATCTGAGGATTATATTGTCTAAAAAAACACCCAAAAGGAGTTTTAACTCAAACTAATAAAGCAGGCAACAGAAATCAAGCCAGTATATAGATGACAGTTGCATTGAAAATAATTAGCATTAATACAAATCCCATTAAATATTAGATATCACTGGCATAAATCAGCAAAGAGAAGGAAAACAAAGGAAACTTGAATGAAAATTAATTAAATGAGTTAGTTTCATAAAGACTGGTGTATATTTTTCATTATTTTTATTTTAGCATTTTTCCAGTTTACATAAACACCGCTGCAGTGTTCATATGTCGTGGCCTGGTTCCCTTTGTCTTGATAGGAAAAACACACCTGACTTTTGCTTCAGGTCAATACACCCTAACTGACAGTTTGAGCCACTTGTTTTCCTTGCCCTCTGGACTCCCCATGCTCCCAGAGTTTTGTGTCCCTTCCCATATTAAAAAGAATTCTGAAAAGGATTGCATTAGACTGTTTCATTCCTTCCAACCAGCAGACTCAGTTCAGGCTGATGAGCTCCTCAGTCTTCCTTTCATTCTTTTGGATTTATATTTTTAATGTGTCATTTTGCACGGATCAGTGTGGCAGCACTTTCATACAGCACACTTTCATACATCTTGGAGAAAACCCAAGAAAGGATTAGAGATCGTGAAATACCAGGATTGGGGGGGTGGGGAAAGAATTGAAGAAATTTTTTTTTATTTTTGTTTCATATCAGGAGGAAAAAAGGACAAATCCTCCTCTTCCCCCTTGGAGTTGTTGGTGACACTTGCATTACCTTCACTATCCCTTAGACAGCACAACTTTTCAGTCAGCGTAAAACATAATGTCACTCTCTTTAAAACCTTTAGACAGGCAGAAACTGCTGCTTTGTACAGAAAAATCCAACATGAGCATGAATTGGTTGAACTAACAGGACAGAAGACAGTGGTAAGCAATTTTATTGGAGGGTAAACAGTACCAAAGAGTTTTTTGCTGGTGATGCATGCTGTATGGTGATATGGCAGGTATAATGCATCCTGGGTGTTTGACACTGAGATGTACCACCACAGTGTGTGATGGGCATCATTCTGCAACAGTCACCATGGCTATTGCTGGGCTTCAGTAACAAGACCAGGCATCCAAGGGCTAAACATGGATTTTCTAATACTGGAGTCCCAGTCGCAGATAGTCGGTCACGTCTGACACGTAAATGTCTCCAGCTCAGATTCTGCTCTCTGTTACACCAAAGCTCATCCCGACTCAGTGAGAGCTGAGAGGCTGCCAGTTATGAAAAGGTTAATTTCCTGCCTTTCGTTAGTTAGCCAAAGAAGTCAATCACATTTCACATCTGTTTCCTAGCACAAAGGTGTAATGCCCCAGGTTGGAAGGATAGTTGGGTCATTGGCAGTTGAGTCAGTCTCTCAGTAATTTCTGGAAGAAAGCTAGAGCTGACTGCTAAGAATCTCATATCCTGACTAACCTGATCTCAACTATTACAGAACTCTTTTAGCTTTTTAGTATTCTCCTGTACCATAAAACTATCTTTTAATATCAGCGGGCTTAGTGGTAGGTTAAAGTCTGCTCACTGTAAATTTAAAGAGCAACTTTTGAAGAAACAATTTTCCAGGCATCTGAAGAAGACAGCCTGATGGGTGACTTGGTCTCACTGATGAGAACAGAAACAGATGTGGAGAGGATAGTGATCAATGAGGAGGTCTCTCAGCTGAAGAACAGCTCAAATAGCTTTGCCATTATACTTAAACTGTTAGTCAGACTCATTCTGTTTTCTGTAGGCTGCTCAGCTAATGCTGGGAACTGTTAACTTCCCAGATCTGATCAATGTTTCATAAGCAGAGGTTTTACTTGGTTTTGTAGTATAATTCTTATGTCATGGGCTGAAGCTGAGCCCGCCATGAGACGAATGACAGATGCTCTCGGTTAGACCCTCTTCTCCTCCCAAAAGGGAAATGTGAGATAATAAGGGTCCTACGAACTGGAAAATAAAACTACAACAACTTAAATGAAAGTTATGATAATGTGAAATATCCTCAAAATCAACCCCCCTGCTGGAAATTCCATCCCACTCTTAGTGGGAAGGAAATGAGGGTTGGGGTAATTACAGGAGAAAAATGATAAAATCATGTTTATTTTTTCTCTTGTCATATAACACAGAACATCAGGGATGCTCATGTTGTACCTCACTTTTCTGTTTAGTACCTACAAAGGTGACATTTCTTTACGAAATCCATTCCTAGTCCTGCCTCAGATTTTACCAATGAAAAGGGCAGGTGTTTATTCATTCTCATGGAATTACACTATACTGAAGAAGTCATGGTACAGAGGAAAGCCCTGATGTGTAGCCACCTGTGTTCAGGAAGATTTGCCTCCTATACCTGCAAGTAATGGATTTACTTTGATGTCACCACAGATTTGTGATTCCAACTTTAAAATTTCCAGGCATTTTGAGAAAAGCTAAGGGAAACAATTTCTCAATCAAAGGAGCATTTTTCTGTAAGATGTGGAAGCAGCAGCCTTTTCATGAAGGCTTGAGAGTTTTTCTGTTTTGCATAGAGTCACAGAATCATAGAATCATTAGGGATTGGAAGGGACCTCAGAAGATCATCTAGTCCAATCCCCCTGCCACAGCAGGATCACCTAGACCAAGTCGCACAGGAACACATCTAGGTGGGCTTTAAGCATCTCCAGAGAAGGAGACTCCACAACCCCCCTGGGCAGCCTGTTCCAGTGCTCCATCACCCTCACTGTGATGGTGCTGCCAGGCAAATCCAGAACCATGGTCACTGGCATCTGGGTGATACCCTGCATTTTGGGAATCCTTTGTGGGGGCAGTTTGACATTCCAGAGGCTTCCTACTGTAGACTCTTGATTCTGTGATTTATGTGAAAGGAAATTTAGCATTTCTTTTAAAGAAACCCCCCCATCCTAATTAAATTAACAGCTCGGTGATTTCAGCCAGTTTCCAGGTCTGTGTAAGCAAATTCTGATCTCTAAGAAAATTGCCATCTCAGTCAGCACCCCATTCTGTCATGCATTCAAATGGTGGTGACTTGTAAGCTTTTGGAAAGGAGCTAGGTTGGCAGTAAACAGTAGTATGGAGAATTGTCTGCTTATGTTTTGGGGTTTTTATATCCGTCTATGGAGTTTGGGTGTTTCTAATATGGATGATTCAAAATGCAGCACTGCTTTGGAAGTGGAAGTGACTATGCAAGATCTGGCTTCAAATTTCATTAACCCGTCTCAATGGTAAAAGCAAAGCCCAAAGAAGAGAAATTACCTCTAGACTTCAACAGTAACACCATGGCCTTCTCTTCTTTCCTGTGCTCAGCCTCGAGCCCCATGGGTCAAAGATGAAGTGTATGGCATTTGCTCTTGCTACTGCTGGCAGTTCATTTTTCTTTCCTACAACAGGAGAAGTCTCATTGTAGGCTGAGACTCTCTGGATGCCCCTCTAGAGACCTTGTGTGACAGTACACAGTCTACTGTTTTTGAACAAAGGAAGACCTCTAAGTTCAAATAATCTTCTGAACTTGGGTCGAGTTTTATTCGCTTAATAAAAAAATCTCAAGAGAAGCAAATTAGCATCCCCTTCACCCCACGCATCGTGTTATCTCTGTTTTATGGTGGAGAAAGTGTCCTGCAGCTTTCCTCATAGTGTGTTGAGCGTATCTCTCTGTACTTGGTTGATGTAGTGTTCTTAGCAGGAAGAGCCTTCCCACTCAAGAGCGCTATGTAATTCCCACTCCAAGCAAACATATTTAAAGATGACAACTTGCCAAATCCTTTCCTTGGCACGAAAATTGCTGGCTGCCACCAGAGATAAACAGGAATTATCAGCACTGCCATTAATGCCGTTGCGTTTCTGCGAGCAGCATTAACGTGGACAAATATCACTGCAAGCGTGACACGTTTCAGACTAGAAGTAGGCTGAGAATAGAAACAAATACCCTTTGCTATGTTTCCCTCTGACATAAAAGATCTTAACAGAGCCTTGATCTTGCAAGTACCTGGAAGCAGCTGCAAAACACTGTGACTACCCTTTAGGCAAGGTGGTGGTTCTCCGAGAAAGGCAACAAGGTTGGGGAAGGGTCTGGAGAACAAATCTTGTGAGAAGCAGCTGAGGGAGCTAGGGCTGGTTAGTCTAAAGAAGAGGAGGCTGAGGGGAGACCTTATTGCTGACAACAACTACCTGAAAGGAGCTTGTAGAGAGGTGGGGGTTGGTCTCTTCTTAGGAGTAACAAGTGATAGGCAGGAAACTGCCCCAGGTTGCACCAGGGGAAATTTCTTCATTGAAGGGGTCATCTGGCCTTGGAACAGGCTGCTCAGGGAAGCCATCCCTGGATGGCTAATGGTTGGAGTCAGTGATCTGTAAAGGTCTTTTCTAACCTAAACATTTATGTGATTCTTGTTTTAACCTTTAGGAAACATGGTGCTGTGTAAAAATGCTATAGCGGTGTTCTGGAGAGGATTAGGGGAGTTATTTTTGATCCTTCTGTTATCTTTACAAGCAGTTTTGAGAATACTACAGTGTATTTAGCAAGGGAAATGCCTTTCCGTTGTTTAGACCTTCTCCGTGCCAAGCAGAGACTTGCTAATTAGAAAGCATGAGCCATGGGGATGTGTGTGAGTCACAACCTGAGTCCGGGTTAAATGACAGGTGCTTGTGTTTTGCGGATCGTCAGGACTCCTCTGAGGTGGTACAGAAGAGGAGCTGGGTACCTTTGGTGGACATCTAGCAGCTAGTCCAGGAGTTGGATTAGTCAGCTGGCTGTTGAGAGCTGAGCTGTGCAGGCTCCACAGCCAGAGAGGAGCAGACCTCTAACACCCTTTTGTCTGTCAGACACAACTATGGCCTGAAGTGAAGGTGGCATCATTTAAGGATCTGAAGGAGTGGTTGTGATTAAATGGGACTTTCCATTTCATGAAAAGAAGAAAACAAAAGTTCTGTACTCGCAAAGTGTGTTTCATCAGATCTCTAATCTGATCCCCAGCTTTAATTTCCTTGACTGCAAAAGTCTTCTGTGACTTGTAGGAACTTTGGAAGGAAAAGCAGGCTGAGCCTATCCTCTGGGCCCTTATTCCTCAAAGAAAACTCCTGAGGCAAAGCCAGAGCACTTTTCCTGTTGGATTCCTTTCCTTACCTCTGTTTTGAAGCAGGATGTTGGATTATTTTTTTCATCTTTGAGCAGCATTTCAGGAAAATACCTAATTCTCGTTGTGAGGTCTTTATTCTGGAGGTTGCACTGTAATTTTGGTAGCTCTGAAGACTTTTTTTTCAGGATTTTTCTTTGGTGGTGGCTTTAATCTAGTACTTGTTTAATGGTTCCACATTTCATTTTCTACGTTACCGAAGCAGTTTCAGTTACTGCATTGTGAACACTCTTCTTTCAGCGCCAGGTGTAGATAACTCTCAATCATGAGTTCAAAACTCTTAATTTCAGGCTGTTTTTTCTCCTCTACCAAACTAAGATAAAAAGTCAGTTTGAAATAAGTGAGTCACGCTAGTCTGTTCTGAAAGGATATATATTTTTAGTCGTTAGGAATACCTCTTATGCACATTTGCTGCATTTATTACCCAATAGTTGCTTGGCTCACTGGTGTCTGTAATGAGTAGACATTGCGATTCACAAGGAGCAGTCCAAGAGATTGATTCTTTTCCTCTTTCAGATCTTGTAAAAATTTAGTCCCTTGTCTGTGTCATCTTCCTTCCAGTTATCACTAAAGATATTTATTATATGTCTCCATTATCTTCTTCTAAAGGAGCCTTTATACTTCAGCAGGGCTTTGAATGTGAAGGAAATGAAAATTCAAGTAGTCTTTATGGAATTTTCTGTCCTCTTACCCTTTATTTCAAAAGAAAAATACTTCTGAATTATGTGGAGTTTAAAAATACGTGAATTCTGAGTGACTGAAACACATAGCAGCAGCCTTCCTGTGGATACAAGGGCTTTTATGTGCGAGGGTTTAACAGGTTGTCTGTATAGGAGAGATTTTGTTGAGGCAGTGTGTTACAGGGAAAAACTGTTTAGTTTGTGTAGTTTAAGTCAAGTCAGGATCAAAGAAGTTTTTTTATTGATTCATTTGTCACATGTGACTAATTTTCAGTCATTGGGCTCAGCAGTCAATGGTAACCAAGATATCAGCTGCTTAAAAATGTTAATATGCAACTACAGATTTCCAACCCTTCTTCCACAACTGACCCCGGTGTGTGCTACAGGCACAAAAAGCTTCTGCCCACACACACATCCCTCTCTCAAGTGTGCCTTGTGGTGTGCAAGATGCCCTCCTCTGACTGTGCAGGACCCCCTGCCAATACTTCCCTGCTGAGAAAGACCAGTGTCCTGCCATCTCCTGCCCTCCCAAGAGGTGACCCTGTGCCCCTGGGGTGCAGCTTCTGAGGTGTCCCCATGGAGACCTGGAGGTGGAGACTGGGGGCACCCATGGGGCATTTGGAGGTGGCACTGCCAAGCCCCGCCAGAGTCCCCAGAGCCATGGGAGGCCATATCAGCGAAGGTCATGCCAGTCCTGAAAGCTGTTGCTTTCAGTCCACGGTCTCTCCCCACCATTACTTGTGTTCTCACTGTTTTTGAACTTCTTTTGAGGCTGGTTCCATTTCAAAAATACTGAAGTCATTTCCTGGTTACTGCTTAGTCCAGCTGATGGCCCCCCCTTCCTCTTTCATGGGATCGCTTGGGGTAAATATTCACCTGACAGTCTGGGGCACTGTGTGCACTCTCACCTTCATCTTCGCAGGCATTGCCCTCTCGGCCATTCACATAGCATGGGCCACTGTGACACCCCTACCTTGGTGTCCTAATAAAAAATGTAAGTAGCCCAGGAGAATGTCATAAGTCAACTAAATATTACCTTTTTATTTTCTCTCCAGGTGCTGAAGAAGATGAAGATAGTGCAGTGATAACAACATCCAGGACACTTCCAAAGATACGAACAACAAGTGATTCATCTGGGGCTGAGACCAGCACAGTGAAAATGCAGACCAAGGTGCCAGCACAAACAAAGGTGCGTGTGGTTGAAGAGTAATACCAGTTCCAATGGTTCTATGGCACCCCAATGATGACTTGATGTTTACTTTGATTTATATGGATTAAAAAGCCCCCCCCAAACTTTACTTGGTGCTGCAGCAGCCTGTTCAATTAATAGAGATGCTCAGTTTCGTTCCTGTTAGAAGGTCTGTGTACAGACATCTGGAACTCACCTGAAACGAGAGAGATGAAAAAGAATCTCTCATGATACACAAAACAGTTTCTCATGATACCTGTGAGTCCCATCTGTACTTTTTTTTAATCTATCTCAAAGAATTATTAAAAAATTCCACGTGACGCTTCCTTTCTAAAAGCAGACTGTTTTGTTTGGCTGTAGTTTGAACACTTGACAGGTTCCATTTACTATTTCAGTTCTGCTGTGTTCCACCGGAGGTAATATTGTGCAAGTTACCCTCCAAGGCATTCTGAATATCCTACCCTGGTATGTTAGCCCAGAATCGGTGTTTCACTGCGAGGCTGTTACTCCAGTAAGCCCAGGCAGTAGGGAGCAGCTGTTTGTTACATACCTTTTGGGGGCTTTTAAACACGTGGATAGTGCTTTTCCTACCAACACACTGAAAACAAGTAGATCCAGTTAAATGTCTAGCACCATGTTCTGCAGTTGGTGCTGTGTCACGTGTGTTAAGTCACAGCATCGTGGCTGCCCGTGACAGGCGGTGACTGTGCTGACTCGTGGTACAGCCCCTCCATAAGTGACGTTTGTCTTTGTGCAACAGTCACCAGAAGAAATCGATAAAGAGGAAAGGCCTGAGACAGATGCCAAGAAAAAGAGTGATGAACCAGGGGATGACACTGATGTGTTCACCGAGAAGCATTCAGAAAACCTCTTCCAGAGAACAGAGGTTCTGGCAGGTGAGGTGGTGTTTGCCAAGATGTGTCTGAGAAATACCACAGACAACAGGGCATCCATATAAAATCATGAAAAATAAACAGTAGTGTCTTCTTGGGATGTTCTTAAACACATTCATAGCAGGTAGTCAGTGGTTGGTTTGATGAGAATGAAATGGGCATCTTCTGGAATTATTTAATAGGGAAGTCTGTTGCGAGTTGATTTGACACCCACAAATCAAATACTGATGCTGAATATCTGGAGAGCTGCAGCAGTTAGAAGGGGAGGTGCAATTTGGATTGATGTTTGCAGTGCAGAAATGTATTTGTCATCCGTACTCCCAAGAGCACAGGGCAGTCTGATCCATCTGGTGCAGACGGATGCTGCCTGGGAGGAGCTTATGGTAGGGGTGGGTGTGTGGAGAGGGATGGATGAACTCTGTCCTTAGCATGCAGAGGCTCTATTTCCACGCATAGTCCACGGAGGCACAGGCTGGCCACCAGTGTTTTAACTACAAGTGGAGGTACTCTTGACATAAGAACAGGGTTTGCAGTACACTTTTTGCTTGAGCCCTCACAGATGTTGGGAGCTGTGAAAATCACACAGTTTTCAACCACATCTTCCTGAAAGCATCAAAATGTGAAATAGCCTTAATATCTACATCAGCCTAAGCGTACGGGCTTGCTTCTTGAAGTCTCGTTGGAGTTGATACTTTACACGCTCCAAAGTCCATGGTGACTGTAATGGCTCTGTGCCTATAGCGCCACAAAATGTTCTCTCCTTGTTTCTCATCAATAGGAAATTAATTTCAGTCTAGGGTTAAAGTAATAACTGATGGAGAAAAGGGAAAGCCCGTTGCTTAACTAGTGCAACAAGATAGTCCTTTTAAGTCTGGACATGTTAGCTGTTGAAAAATAAGTCAAAAGAAATGGAAAAGTTATTGTAAGTGAAGACAACTGTATTGTCCTGCAGTATTGGTGACTTTCTTGCTCAATGTGCTGGAAAGCTTCTAATGGTGTTTTTACAACTCTGTTTCTCCACTGGCTTGCAGTTGGAATGTCCTTTTAAGTTACTGCCTTCATAAACAAAAGGAAAAGATATTTTAAGATAGTAATAAGACAGCTCCATCATTTTGAGCACCTCAATACAGGAAAGACATTGAGGGGCTGGAGCAGGTCCCAAGAAGGGCAATAAGGTTGGTGAAGGGTCTGGAGAACAAACCTTGTGAGAGGAGTGGCTGAGAGTGGTTAGTCTGAAGAAAGCTGAAAGGAGATTTTATTGCTGTCTACAGCTACCTGAAAGGAGGTTGTACAGAGGTGGATGTTGATGTCTTCTCACAAGTACGAGTAATAGGACAAGAGTAAATAGCTGCAAGTTGCACCAGGAGAAATCTAGATATTAGGAAAAGTTCTTCATTGAAAAGGTCATCAGGCCTTTGAACAGGCTGTGCAGGGAGGGAGTTGAATCTCCATACCTGGATGTCTTTAAAAATCTTGTAGATCTGGAGCTCAGGGGCATGGTTTAGTAGAGTTAGGGGCATGGTGTGTGTGGTAGAGTTAGGTTAGTGGTGGAACTTGCAGGTCTTTAGGGGTCTTTTCCAGCCTAAATGATTCCTTGGTAATAGGAGCCCTTTTCTGCTGTTTGAAAATAATGGCAAACGGACTGCATGAGATGAGAAAGAAACATGGTGCCAAGCTTGGTTTTCTGACATACTGTGAATCTCTTGTTTCTCTGATTACAGCTGTTATTGCTGGCGGAGTTATCGGTTTTCTTTTCGCAATCTTCCTTATCCTGCTGCTGGTATATCGCATGAGAAAGAAGGATGAAGGCAGTTACGACCTCGGTGAGCGTAAACCATCCTGTGCTGCCTATCAGAAGGCACCTACTAAGGAGTTTTATGCATAAAATTCCTATTTAGTGTCTCTATTTATGAGATCACTGAACTTTTTTAAATAAAGCTTTTGCATAGAATAATGAAGATTTTTTTTCGGTTTGTTTTTCCATTAAAGAGCCGTTCCGGCACCTTTATGATAAAATCCCATTGTATTTAAAACTTCTCATGTATTCCTTTAAAAGTGTAAAATTAAAACTTAACATTTGCAGTGTTCTGTGAATAACAGTGGCAAAGCATTATTTTATAAAATCATTGATTTTCACGGAGTCATTTTTAAAACTTTATGCATAAATATAAAATAATGAAATTATTTGTTTTATCCAGTGGTTCGATGAAAGTTGTTTAATTTTTTTTTTGTCAGCATGTCTCAGATTGATCTTACAAGTTAGTTTTTACGTCATTAATTTATCTGTTTCCAAAAAAATGCCTTTTTTTGTAGTTGTCATGGTGCAATTTGTCTTCAGATAATTCAGATAACGGTAACTTTTAGTGTAAATGTAATTTTTCAGCTATGTAAACTTTAACCTCCACTTTGTATAAATTTAAGTGTCGGAGTATCAATTTTACACTTTGCATTGTTTCTCAGCGTACCTGTAGCTTCAGTGAGATTTGTAACAGCAAATTAATGTGTAAAATTGGATTGCTACTACAAACTGTATAGTCGTACTCTTACTAAACAAATCTCCTGCAAGGAAGATTTGGAGTAAGCTACTGACAAACCTAAGCAAACCCAAAGACTCTAACAGTATTTTGAGAAGTTGCTGCAGATTTCTATGGCCACTGTATTTGTTAATTATTTGCAATTTGAAGGTACAAGTAGGGGGTGACATTTTTGTTCTTTAAAAAAATGCATTTAAGTTGTAAACGTCTTTTAAAGCCTTTGAAGTGCCTATGATTATATGTAACTTGTTGCAGACCGGTGTTAATGAGTATATTACAGTAAAAAGACAATGTTGGTATTTTATAAGCACAGACAATTCTAATGGTAACTTTTGTAGTCTTACATGGATAGACATAATTGTAATTTGGGAACATAAACACTACTGAATAAATCATGTGGCCTAATACTGAGAATTCCATCGTGATATACTTTTCTACGTTTTTTCCTTTTATGTCTGCTTCCTTATGTTTTGTCACTGAGTACATCTAGTAGACCTTAAAAAAAAAAAAGAGGCTGTTGATCAGGCTGATCCTTGGACTGGATTTATTGCTTAAGCAGCAAAGTGGGAATCTTTAAGTCTTGCATCTGGTGTATGAGTTATGAGTCACTTGACCTTCATTTTATATTTTAAAGGTGGCAGTGACACAGACCTGTTCTTCCTGCAAATGTTGTTTTCCATACTGTAAACGTGACAGGAGTACCACGGTTCATTTATTGTGTATATCAGGGTTTGATTTGTTCTGGTTTGTTTTTTCCCCTGTCCTTTTGGAGAATTTTACTGTGTTCTGCTTGGACTTCAGAGAAGAGTTGAGACAAGCGGAATGTCTTCATAAGAGAAGAAGGAAATATTCCAAGTAGAAGAGAAAAGGCTCTGTTGCTTAGACCACAGATAGGTGTCGGATAGAGGGGCACGTGGAGAAGACGATAGTCTGCCTCCTTATATTATGCTTTGTAACAGACAAATGGCTTCGTCTTCTGCTCTGTTAACCTCTTTTCTTAATTTTGAGATTTCCAGAACATAGGTGTTCAGGACGTCAAGCTGAACCGCTTCTCAGAAATGGCGACGTATTGTAAATAAGGATCTGGTAGCTCTTCAGATAAGAGTTGCGTAACTTGTGTTTGTTGCTGTCCCAAGTTCAGTGGTCATTTAGGAACAAACAAATGCTGTCCTGTGCTAAAATATTTAATATATTGCTTTTAAAATTACTTATACATACTGGCAGGTCTTTCAAAGCCATACAAGTTCAACAAGTAAAAACAGGGTAAGAATTTATATCTTATTGTGCAATATTTAGTGAAATTCAATTAGTAAAATAACTGCTTGAAATAACTGTGCCAAGAAAAGAACATTTCTGGCAAATGCTGTGCCACTGCTGTAAAATAAAGCATTTGTTCAAGTGCCAAAATAAAGTCTACCATGCCTAAACTAATACTTTACTTGTATAGTCTGCCATTCTGCCATCCAGTTTTTCGAAGCCACTTTGCTTAAAGTAGTAGATCTGAATTCTCTTTGAGGGTGCAATGGCTATTGCTGTAAGTGTAGCTATAAATATTAAATGCCAGATAAATTGTCTCCTCCTTCTTAATAAGAAAATTGGTATTAAGAAGTGCTTTTTTTATATATGTTAGACTCAGCCTGTTTGCCTAATGTGCGTGATGCTTTATCCAATGTAGACATCTGTTGTGATTATGCAGGCTACCAAATGTTATGCTTGTCTGGGTTCCTCCTGCATCTACAGGTAGAAGAAATGGTAAAATTTCAGCTCTGTTTCACCACTTACCTTTTTACCCCTACACATGCATTATCTGCTCTCTTATATGCAGAAGAGGTTTAATGATTCAGTAAATATCACTGTCATCCTACCATCCCTAACGAAAACCTGAAACTTCTGTCAGAGCAGCACTTTCCATCTCACTATCTCTGCATTTCTGTTTTCAGTGCCAAACCATACTGTTTACGGAAAAACCCCCACAAATCTAACAGAGCTATCATCTTCATTATAAACATCAATTCAGTTTTCATCAGGCTGAAAACCAGGCTGAAGCAGGCACCCAGCTTCCAGCAACGTTGAAGAAATTAGCAGCTGAATGCACCTCTCTTACATTGGGGCTTCCTAGCACGAGTTGGTTTTCAGTTTTGCTTCCCTTTTGTTCTCCCCTTCCTGGATGTGTTTCTAGCAATGCTCTAGCTACTCGTGGCTGTTGCTGGGCAGCTGGGAGTTGTGGTGCCAGGCTGTTGATGCTGCACTGTCTGCCTGCAGCTAGAAGCGCCATCTCTACCTCTGAAACAGCTTTTCCTGGAGAATCTTGGTGCTTCTCTGCTGCTCTAGCAGCTTTGAAATTCCTCAGCAACCTGATACGGTGGCTCCTTGTGATTGATAGGCTCTAGTGTTTATGAAAATGCCGTTTTGCTTTGGTTTGCCCTGGGTTATAAATGGTTACTTCCTCCTGGATTTTTTGCAAATGAAGCCCAATGCAAGTAATCTAAAGCTTATGTTAACACAAGTCTCTTGCCTTTGCCTTATTCATGGAAAAATCACTTCGGGAGTTGCGTCCCTGGTTCCTCCTCTGCTTGCCAGCTTTACAAGTGAGTCGTAGCTCGTGTTTACAGGCTGCATAGCTAGCTTTTTCTTCACTGTGAGCATGGAAATAGGACAAATTAAAACCAACGTTGTCCTCTTGTATCTCCCATACAGGAGAACAGCATGTTTGTAACTTTTGGCTAATTGTACCTCTATTTTTTTTTTTCCCCCTTGTTGCCATGTTGAAGTGGTGAAGTGCCGTATTAAGTAACAGATACTGTTTCTCAGCAACATAGGGAGTACAGGAAACTTACTAAGGAAAGAAGTTTCTAGATAAACAGTAAACAAAAGCTATTGGTGTAAGGGAGATGCTGATAGTGTGCTAAGTATTATAGTCTATCTTCAAGTAAGCAAACATGGAGATAAAGGAATCGGGGGAGGGGGGAAGATCTCTAAGGAAACTGTTGTTCTTGCAGATGGAAATAATGGAGCAATTTCTTTTAACTTGCAATCAGTTATATTTGTTCTTTAGCACTTGCTTAATCAGACTGGTGTCCATTCTGAATGAGCTTAATATTAATTTCGTTACATTGAAGCTCTTGCCTGTGTATCACAGCTCTGAACCTTGCTGTGAAAACTCAGTGCTGTGAACTTCAAGAACTTTCCAAAACTACTTTATGATTTAGCTGTACAGTTTGGCTGAGAAAAGATACAGCAAATATCCCCCTCCCTGGAACATCTTCTGGTCCTGGGATGGTTGGGGGCTGGAGCAGAAAAGTGGTTTTGCTAAGAAACTGGAGCTGCAGAGGGGGAAGCTGACATGTGCATTTCATTTCCTCCTGCCTCTTGGGCTGACCAGGTTCTGGGTTCAGCTGTGTGGGTGGGACTGGGGCAGCTGTAACCCAACCCTGCCAGTGGAAGAGAAGCCTTCCAAGGTTTCTTCTCCTGTGAAGTAAAGTAAGTTGTCTTTTTTTTGCTTTGAAAACAAACAAAAGATAAAACTTAAACTCAGTAGAGCTACAAATGGAAACATGGGCTCCTGCCCCTGTGAATGACTTTTACATGTGCAGGGGATCTGCTCACCCTCTGGGAGCCTGCAGTATCTGAGCTTGTCTTCTATCAGGGAGGGAGGAGACAGGACTTTTGCAGAGCTACAGACATTGATTTGGGATAAACGGAAGCAGTCAGGAAGGGAAAGTGTCCTTACAGCCCACATCCTCCGCTGGAAGTTACAAAGTAATTGTTTTCTTGAATTGTTGCCATCACAATGAATTTGCTTTTAACAGAGGGGAGCTGTAGGCAGGGGACTGGGCAGGTGTCAGTGTCGAGCCCTTGGCTGCACACGAGCTTCTCAACATACTGAAGATCTGTGCTACCTGTTTCAGATGTTGCCAAGCTGAGCTTCTCGCTGCTCATCCTCAGGATTTTGCAGAGGAGCTGCTGTGGCAAAATGGTTGGAGAACCTGGAAGGTGTGTGGTGACCCTACACACCTTCTGCTGCCCATAGGAGGTGCAAGGAAGAAAGGCAGAAGGCAATGATTAGGGTGCTGAAGGGCAATGAAGGGCGCACTTGGAAGGATGTAGGTTGTCTTTTGTCCATGAGAGGTGGGAAGAAACACGTGGCATGACACCAGCGCTTTGCAGTTGAGATGAGCTGTTGTGTTTTGAGGCAACATTCAATTTCTTTTGCATGCTTGAGAGATGACACTTTTAGTACCCCTAATTCCTTCAATACCAAATGTGTTTATGGTGTAGCCTGCAGAACTGTTGTGGTTTTTAATTCATATTGCAGCTTAAAACCTGTTCTGTAATTAGGCTGGGGCTGAGGGCCACTGTCTCTCATAGCTGAAGGTCAGACCTAAAGAATTCCTCCAGCCTGGCAGTTCAGAGTGAGAGGAAGTAGGAATGCTTGTGAAAAAGTTGCAGAACAGTAATGCAGAACCTGTAATAGTTTGTTGAAAATAAACAGAGCTTAAGTTCTCTGCAGGGAGTGACTTTAATTCATTTAGATTTCATCTGGGGTATTATGCAAATTTTTTTCCCATGGATCTTCTGTTGATTTGTTGAAGGCAGAGGAAGCTTCTGATTTTTTTTTTCTATTTTTAATCCAAATGCTGACGTATAAAGAACAATAATTCCACCAGGCAAGCTACTTTAAGCTTAGCTAGTGGTGGGAACCTAAGCTCAGTGGAGGAAAAGATTCTGTGTCCTAGTTACCCACCCACCTTATGGGGCCATATCTAGTCTTAGAGTCCAAAGAAAGTTTGGTGCCCATTTTCCTGAACTCCTGCAGTGCAACAGGAGCTCTTTTCCAAACACTGCATTTCTCCAGAGGATACCAAGGAGAACAGACTTACTTTTGGATGATTTTTTGTCACAACCCATAATAGTAGTGTTGATCTCCTTCCTTCTCCTCTTTCTACATACAGCAGCAGGGGAGAAGTCACTAACTGTCACACTAAACAGTATTTAAAGAATGTAAAACAGTTCAAAGTTCAGTTTTCATCATTCATCCCTATAATTCTTGTTACCGCAGAGCTGACAGAAGAGTCTCTTGTGAAAGAAAGAGAAATGGAGCATGTACTTCCTTCTGGGCCAGCCCCCAGCACCAGCTGACTTAATGCTGACTTGGGGAAAAGCCTCTTCTTGGGAAGGAACAGCTCCTGGGACCAAGTCTCAGCTGGCTGAGGGCATAGCTTAACTCTTGCTGAGACCAGAGTGCTTGAATGGAAGGACCTGCCTTGACCTGTTGCCTCACTGACAGGCCAGTGGCTGTGCCACCCTCATGCTGGTGAGACAAGGCTTTGGGAACAATTATAGGAAGAATTCTAGGAAGTCTTCGTTATCTGACCTCCATCCCGTATAAAAACCTGCCCTGAGACTCACAGTCAGCTTAAATTATTGACCATAATTAAAGCATCACCAAGGAACTGTTCTTTACATCAGCTTTCACCTTCTTTTTGGGGTGCTCACATATTTTCCTAAAAAAATTTGGGTTTCGTTGGCCAGTAAAGAAGATGACTTGTTAACTGGTAATTTCCTTTAATCTTTACAGCGAATTTTGTTCTCCTTTTTGCTCTGCAGGAGTGCACACCACTTCATATTTATGCCGTTACAAACCTCACCTTCCATTTTTATATTCTAGCACAGTTATGATAAAAGGGTAAATAAATATTTGTTTAACAGCTGATTCAGCCTGTAGCTTTTCTTCATTTCAACTTGCTTTTTGGTGGAATTGATATTTCATTAAGAATGCGTAAACCTAGCACTTCTTACAAAGTTCAGTACATTAAGCACATCAGAGCAAAGATTAATAAAAATATTTTGACTTTAAAGCCTATGTAATTCCAAAGATTTTCTGTTAGTTATTGAATTGAATTAATTCCAATTACAGCATTTGTTAAGACTTTTAAACCAGTAGGTCTTCATCTTTCTTCCCATAGGTTGTAAGAGCACAAGCTTCCCTATTTTTATTCAGCTTCTAAGTGGTTTTACGAAGAAATCTGAAAATAGAATTTTAAAAAGATCATTTTATACCTACTGAAGAGCTGTCAAAGTCTTCCATTATCATCTGAAAAACTGATTACAGGGTCTTAGCCTGTGTGACCTCTCCCAACCATAGTTTGCTTGTTTTAAACTGTCAGGGGGTTTGTGTGCTCATTGCTGCATTTCTGAGGTGCTGCAAGGGACAGTAACAGCAGAAGGGCGCTGCATGCCGGGTGAGGATCCAGCGCTTGCAACTTGGCTTGTGTTGTCCAGACAGGAGACTTCACTGTGGCACAAGAGGCTGAATTTTGTTGGCTTACAGCAGCTTAGTATGAGACCGCACAGAAACTCAGGGCAACTAATGCTGTGTCTGACAGTAAAGCTGTACAGCACCACAAAGGTCCCAACTAAGATGTGTCCCAAATAAGCACACCCCAGCAACCCACTGCTGGCAGCCATTCTGCTCTTGGCTGATGCTGCTCCTGGTGCCTGAAAAAAATGAGTCTCTGACACTGCAGCAGAAAAGCGAGCACAACTTTGGAGAAGAGTACATGCCATGAGGAGCTTGTTGTTCTTCCTTCTCAATGTCCCTACCTTTTACCCCATTCTGTGCACTACCAGGATATATTTATTTGCTGCCAGCCTGCATAAATAAAGAGACATAAAAGTCAGGGTCAAGCTTGAACAATTCTTCCTAGGGACAACAAACTGCTTCTTGTAAACTCGGGGATATTTCTTTTCAGCCCCTTAAACTGAAAGAGAGGAAATAAAAGCTCAAGTTTGCATTAATTAGCAGCCCATATTTGCCTGCCTATAGTGCAAAGCAACAAAGGAAAACAAATTATGCAAACACCTCTAGAGGTACTGAAATACAATGTGGACCTAGAGGAGGCTTCAGGGAGACTGAGTGAAAAATACAAAATGCTTTGGTAATGTAAATAAATGCCATAAAAGGAAAGATGAGAGAATGCTTCTGCACAAGGATAGCTGACAGACTGGTAATTCCTACAGTGCTCCCACTTCAAACACCTTTTGTGTTTGGACCTGTGCTGGCAGCTTATTCAAAAGAATCTTGTACTTTCCTCCCTCCTCCTTCTCAATTTGCATAATAATTAGTATGTGAACATGCCTGTGATTTCTTATTATTTTAACACAGTCATACTTTAGAGACTTCAATAAAGTTCAGAGCTCCACCACAGCAGTCCTCTCTCCAAAAAACCACACAGCCTAAACAGACTGGAAAAACAAAGCACAGCCAAATAGCATCATCCATCATCCTCACTCATGCAGGGAGAAGAGTGGAACCAAGCAACTGTCCTATCAGACCAGATTCGGGATCTATTCAGGCAATGTCTTGTACCCAACAGCACGCTCCGCCATTTGCTTCATATGCTGTAGAATAGAAGGTGAAAAAAACCAACAAACCAGCAGTAAGAGGTGTTATCTGTCTTCACATTACATTTCATTTCTCTTTCCAGGAGTCAGGTACCAGCTTATTCTCTGAATTCTCTGAAGCATCAAGTAACAGATAGTTATAATAATTCCCTAATAAATTAGATAATTCCAATTTTTTAACATTTGCATATATTCCTTTTTCAATATTAAATTCTGGGTGCTGACACTATTCCTACCAGTGTCATCAGAGCAAAGGTGGATGGAAAGATACATCTAAACCAGGACCTTCAGCACCTGAGGAGTCTGAGTCAGTGCAGAAGTATGCAAGATAGATCACACAGGTGATTTCTGGATGAGGGATAGGATTTTGCCCAGCATAGCATCTTAAAAAGTCAGGGAAACTGAGTACAGGTTGTCTCAGCTCCAGCCTCCCTGATTTACAATTCAAAGGAGAGAACAACAGCAATAACAAAGTCCTGAAGCTGCAAACTAAAATAAAACAAAAAGATGAATTTAGTGAATAACATCAAACATGAGAAAAAGATGATAAAATAATCTAAGAGATGGTGTGATGAAAACACCTTCCCCAAGGCTAAGTGGTATTGATGTTATTTCAAAACCCTGGACAAATTTGCACATTGCTGGCTGAAGAGGCTTGTGGGGTGGAGCCCTAGGTTTTGTTGTTATGTCTCTTTATTTGCTCTTACTTATTGCTTCTCAGGCAAGGACAGCAGAAGACACAAACAATCTGTTCTTTTCCCACTGACCAGGGATTAATGACAGCCATAGCAAGATGTCTCTGCCCTTCAAGTTATTCACTTTACAGGAAAGAAGACGGCAGTTTGTCATTCATCCTTCTGACTCCTCGGTTGTGGAAGGATTAACAAAGGAAGCTAATTCAGGAAAAATGTAATGGGAATCCAGTTTTGGGAAATGAGTTCACTGTAAAGGAAACAAAAGAAGAAAGAGGAATAGTTCCCAAGAATCAACCAAAATCTTAAATTCAAATACCACAGGTAGTTTTACACAGGCTTGTTCATGCAGACATCTCCTGTTCTCTCTTGTATTGGAAGCATGAAGGAAAACCATACACTAGTGGTTAAATTATGATGTTGTGGCTGTAACGGTGTGGTGGTTTACCCTGGCAAGAGGCCAGGTGCCCACCAAAGCCGCTCTATTATTCCTACCTTTTCAGATGGACAGGGGAGAGAAAAATATGGAAGTCTAGTAGGTAAAGACAAAAACAGTTTAATAAAGCAGAAGTAAGAGCCATGCATGGAAGAAAAGGCAAATAATAAAGTTTATTCTCTACTTCCCAGCAGCAGATGATGTTTAGCCACTGTTCTAGGCAGCAGGGCTCTGAAACATGTAGCAGTTGCTCCAGAGGACAAAAAGCCATCAACAAATGCTCTCCTTCTTTCTCCTTGCTTTTCTATCTAGGCAGATATGATCTGGACTATCCCTTTGGGCAGTTTGGATTAGCTGGTCTGACCCACCCCTCAGCCTGTGGTTGAGAAGAATGTTAGGAAAGAAATAATCCCACAGTCTTGGTGTTGTGTGAGCCCTGCTCAGAAGCAGCCAAAACACTGGGGTGTTAATGACACCCCTCTAGCTACCACCACAAACACAGCACCACAAGAGATGTCATGGGGAGGATCAACTCCAACTAAACCCAACACAAATAGCCAACCTTTCAGGATGGAATGCTTTCTTTCATGACTTAGAGCAACACATTGATAACTATTTAATCACTGTGTACAGTCTCTTTCCAGCGATGTGGTCCCAGAAAGGCACAGTTAATAACGCAGCACTGGGCAGTGTCCCTATGCTCTTCCTGACTCCCATCCTTGCTTCCACTACTTGTGCAGATCCTTCTTGCCCTTTAGCAGATTGTGCACTGAAAAATATAAATGAAAAAATACAAATGAGTCACCTCAAGTAAATGGTTGGAGGAGTCAGGTTGGCAAGGACAGCCATTATCTCTTAGCTTTTGTTTCAAATCTCTTCCCAAGGTACACACCCATGAAGCACATTAGTCTTTTCACTTAAGCAGAAAGTTCATGAATATTGGAACATCACCTTGAATTCTTCACTGTCTTACTGCTACAGCAGCTCTTCTTAAACGAACTAAGGGCTTTGATCCTAAAAACACTTAGCTGTAAGCACCTGGGTAGCCCCATTGACTTAAACAGAACCAATTGAGATGCAGTTCAAGTGTTTGCAGATTAAGACCTATGTTTGTATTTCAAGATCTTACCTACAGAAGAAATTGCATTCATTTACCTAAGTGTTTTTATAAACACACCTCTAAATGAGTGAAATGTCACTTGTGCAGGAGGCTGCTGTGCCCCACTTTGGTTTGGTGGTGAACTCGGTAGAGTAGGGTTATTAGTTGGACGATCATAGACTCTATGATGAACATGGAATCGCAGGGTTGAAAGTGACCACCAAATGTCATTTATTCCAAACCCCATGCAACAGGCAGGGACATCACTCAGTAGATCAGATTACCCAGAGCTCCATCAAGCCTGACCTTGAATGTCTCCAGAGATGGGGCCTCAAGCACCTCTCTAGGTGACCTGCTCCAGGGACCCACCGCCCTCACATTAAAGAACATTTTCTTCATCTCAGGAGTCTTTTCCAGCCTGAACGATTCTATGATTCCCAGCAGCGTGAGGGTAGTGGTGGATCTTGGCACACTGGAAATCATCAGCTAAGACCACACCATTGCCCTGTGCCTGTGTACCCTTGGAGAACATTAAACCCCCTCAGGGTTCCTCTGTGTGCTCTATGTTCGGGCAGCCCCATCGCCTGACACAGCCGCGCTCCGGGCGGCCCCCTCGCGCCCAGCGGACTCCTCGGCAAGGACCGCTCCTGGGTGGGACGTTTTAGGTCTCCCCCACCGAGAGGCCGGTTCCGAAGCCGCCTGCCTCACAGGGGCCTCCGAGGTGCCTGGGCCGGCCCGGGGGCAGGCGAGGTCTTGACCTGACCCACAACACGGAGCCGGGCCCTGTGGCAGCTGAGGGCAGCCCGGGCTAAATCAGTCCCAGCTGGGCCGGGGCGGCGGCCCGGCCTCCTCCAGCCCCCACAGCAGCGGCTCCGCCCTTCGCTCGTCCGGGGCCCAACAAAGGTGGGTTGAGCTGGGGGCGTGTTGGCGCCGTTCTGCCGGGGGAAGGTGCGTGTTTGCTCGGCTCGGTGCGGCTCCCCTCGGCTCCCCTCCCGTCTCAGTCCTCGTCCTCCTCCTTTGCCTCATCCTTCCGTCACAGGGCTTCGCGTGTGGGGCGCAGCGCTCGGGGTGCCGGCGGTGAGGAAGGTCGCGCAGGCTGCCAGCCCCGGCGGGCACAACCCCTCCTGCTTCTCTAACAACGAGCTGCTGCTGCTGCAGGGGTCCAGCCCCTAGTTCCCTTCGGTGTTTAATTAGGTTTAACGGCACAGTTCGTAGTGAGGCGGCCCCGGCACGTAACTGGGACCCACAGGTGTGTTTTGACAGGGCTCTGGTCTTCAATTACTGTGTTTTTGAAATCGATGCGGTGGGAAAAGCCTATAGGAGAGGTGGTTCTGCATTCGGGTGTGCAATTGTTATATAAGGGATATTACATGCATACACGTGTTTTATAGATTAAAGGTGTCTGAGGGATAGAAAATTGAGGTCTCAAACATTAAGAAGTTATGTTCTGCATACGGAGAAGCCTCCTGAATGTAGTGGTGGTGTCTAACAAGTTTCAAGCCTGCTCAGATCTACTGACAACTCAAAACACAAGCACAGGGTTCCTGTTTGTTGGCTCACTCTTTCTTCAAACTGCAGAATTATGGAATCATTAGGGATTGGAAGGGACCTCAAAAGATCATCTAGTATTTTGGGACCTGACTTAGGCTGCGTGAACCGCCAAAGTGCCTGCTGAGATAGGGCCTTGCACATGCAACACCTGAAATCCCAGCTTGATTTTTGGTAAGCCTTCATTTTAAAAATTCTGTCTGCCTGTGCTTTCCACTCTTTTCAAAACTAGATTAATTTTTACTGGTTCAGGCATTAGTTCGGCATTGACTCTCCCTTTTGTACCAAAAGACTGTAAGAGTGTTGTAATCTATTGATGAAAAGGGAAGCAAGTGTGTGGTTGCATCTTATTCTAAAGCAATACTTGGTATGACTAGGAAATATGATTTACTGGTGGCCTTGGGTAGACTTGGTGATCTTGAAGGTGTCTTCCAACCTTGATTCTATGGCTGTAGAACAGATTCTTTGTGTAGGAATGGAAGAACTGCTTACACCTGTGTCTACCTTTTAGCTAGAGGCATTAGTCACATTTAAGCTAGGCCTGCATTTATCTGAATTTATTGTTCTGTGAGGATGAAAGCTTTTAATGAAGAGCCTTTCTCATGCTTTCCTACCATCACTTTTTACAATGACCTTCCAGTCTTGTCTGGTGCTCCCTCTGTTAGATTATTATTATGAATATCACTTCAAAGGCTTCTTTTCCTAAAGAAAAGGCCTGCCATACCCATGAGAGTTCTGAAGTCCCTTGTTCCCTTGTAAATTTGGACTAATTTCTGTAGACATCCTTGTTGGATAGCATCTATCCATTGTGCCTTGCAATTAGTTTCTTTACTCAGACTGAAATCTTTCAGAGGGAGTCTGTGAAGAAAAACTTGGATCAGAGCCACCTCAGCTTTAAAGATTCATTCAAAGCCTCTGTCTTAACCAATCTTTTTTCTTGGTGTTTGAAATACATGTAATTCTTTTGAACAACAGAACAATAAGATACAAAATCAGATAAGAACAGATTGCAAATCTGGGCTGGGGAAGAGCAACCTGGCATTGACCCCTATTGCGAGACATCTGTCAGTAAAAGCTCATATAAATTCTTAAGTTGTTTTATAGTGTGGTTTCACAAATGTCTGTGTGTCTTTAATGCCAGATTGGGAAAGGAAGCAACTTACAGTCTTATTGTTGATGTGATTGCATGGATTCATCACGCACACGGGACTGTTTTTATCTATTCCTGCTATGGTGTATAAAAATTTCTTGCTTTAAGATTGGAAACTTTGTCTTGTCATTTCTTCCTTCCATTCCACTTGTGGGAGGATGAAGATGAAGGATGGCAGTACATCTAAGAGATAGCACCTGCAGGGGTGAAATATTTTGCTTAGAAAAAGTACTTGGTGCATAGAAATGTACAGAATGATTACAATCTTGATGCTCTACAGTTCTTTCTGTTCTGTCTCAACAGAAAATATTATCTGTCCAGAACTGCATTGCAGTAATCTTTCACGTTTTTTGTAACCAAATGTCTGCATTATTCTCAAATGGTGGAAAAAAATGTAAGTTCATTTTTTTTCAGTTGACCCCCAGCCACTTATATTTTCACTGTGATGGCAATAGTGAATTTTCAGCTCTGGTTTCTAATCTCTTAAGCGCCAGCTCCTTGATTAAGTTAGTATTTCTGACAAGATCTGTGCAGAATGCTCTGCTCTTCTTTCAGTTTGACAACAGAAGAAAAACTACTGTGTCAGATTGAGAAAAGTGTTAGCCTTGTTAGCCTGTAGTTTTAAAAAATGATAGTTCGAGCGCCTTGGTCTTACAAGTGGCTTGATTTCTCTTCTTGAGACAGAGAGAATGGATCAGTGTGTGTGTGGGGGGTGTTAGGGGTTTATTTATGTAGGTGTGGGGTTTTTGTTTGTTTTTTTTTTAAAGGAGAGTGTTCAGACACTCCCCCCCATTAGCCTTCTTTTTTTCCCCCTTCTTGATATTAATAATAGTAATATTCTTTCAGAGTCTTTAAAAACTAATTAGCATAGATCTGTTTGAATTTTTGCCATGGTGGCTGAGAGAAAATTGATGTTGCTGCCAAAAGGGATTTGACAGTCATAAACAGTCATGCAGATTAAAATGTATCTCTGAGGTGGTATTTATGTATTTTGGCAAAATGGTTCTTTGTGCTACCATTGCAGTCAGAGGGTTGGGAAAAGACCTGTCATCTATCTGGGTCTCTTCAGCTTGGACAAGAGGAGAACAAGAGGTGTTTATAAATACATGAAGGGAGAGTGTCAGGAGGATGGTGGCAGGCTCTTCTCAGTTATGTCCAATGACAGGGTAATGGGTGCAAGCTGGAGCAGAGGAGGTTCCACATAAACATGACAAAACTGTTTTACTGTGAGGGTGACAGAGCACTGGAATGGGCTGCCCAGAGAGGTTGTGGAGTCTCCTTTTCTGGAGACATTCAAAACCCACCTGGACACGTTCCTGTGTGACCTGCTGTAGGTGATCCTGCTCTGCAGGGGTGTTGGACTAGATGATCATTCAAGGTCCCTTCCAATCCCTGACATTCTGTGGTTCCATGTGATCTTAAAACCTGACTTTAGACAATTGTAATGCTTTTAGACAATAACATTTCCAGTCAATTTAATCTCGTTTCTGTAAGATAAATTTTTAATCGATGATCTTGATGTAGTGAGGAGAGGTTAATCTCGGGACACCTAGCATAGACATTTCTTGCATCAGAAGAAGTATAAATGCCAACATTTTTTTGTTGTTTTCAACTTGCCTGAGTGACCCTCCTGCATTTAGTACAACACTGATGGTTTCAACAGCACCTTGTGCAACTGAGAATTGTTTTGTCGCCCTTGTGAAGCCTGTTTTACTAGTGATGTGAGAAAACAGTTCTAAGTGTATCTGTGTTGTGGTTTGTTGGGGTTTTTCCCTTTCTTTTTCTCCAGCTGCTGGTTATGGTGTCTGATCTTCTACTTAAATGCAGTGATAGTACATTTCCTGCTAGAACACTCTGTATGAAAGGGAGTGAAATCACTCTTATGCCCTCCCCCAATTTTTCTGGCTTTCATCTGCCGCATGTATCTTGATATTCTGTGCCTTTAATTTTCGTGTTGTTTCGGAGGCGGCACTTGACTGTGAATTTATATAAGACAAGTGAGTCAAAAGTAATTTTGTGTTTCAAGTAGCCCCACAAAAGGGGCTTAGGTAATATCATGTGTGTGCCAACAGACTTTTGAGGAAAAAAATGTGCTTTTTTGAGGCTCTAAAATGAGATCTGAGCCAATGGACTCCATTGGGAAAGCATCCACTTTTTTATCTGCAACTTTTGAAGACCAAAGCATGAGTTTGTTTTATCTGTAATGGTTTCCCCTTTCTAAGCTCCACAGGTTTAGAGATTAGTGTTTCTGATCTTGTTGATTTTTACTGTTCTGAATCACAGGGCTCACCTTCTAGTGCTCTCTGGTTCATGTTCTCCCATACAAAACACAAGTGCTCTTCCATGGCAGACTGTGGAAACTCTTCTTGAAGTTTTAGTTTAATGTAATTCTTTATTGCTTTGGAAGCAGGAAGAATTGTTAAGCTCCTAATTTCTTTAAGATTGATCATATACTGCAGTGGGCTATTAGTATTTTCTCTTACAGCAGCTAGGCAAGGCAGAAAAGCATGTTACTAATCTTAGCTAATGTATTCAGTGCTGCCAACAAAAATACACGGAACAGACAATTTCTACCTTAGTGAGTGACTGTGGGTACCCTAGAAGGAAAACAAAGTCAACTTGATTTTAATTACTTGTTCAGTTTTGTTGTCTTGAAATAGTTTTTGGGTAAGGAATCTCTAGAGGGTTTTCAGAAGTAAAAAAAGTCTCAGGAATAGGCTTAGAAAATTCTGTGCAGGCTCTGCCCCTGACTAATTTCCCTCCTCCTGCTGCTGTTGCTGCAGAGGTTTCCACCTCAGCCTCTAGCCCATCACTTTATTGGTGATTCGCACCCAGCTTCACCAGGGGTGGTGGAAGGAGTAGAGCTGTTAGTTCTCCAGGCTGCAGGGACTGCTGCAGTCAAATCATAGAATTATTCAGGTTGAAAAACATCTTTGAGATCATCAAGTCCAGCCAATAACCCTACTCTACCAAGGTCACCACTAGACCTGATGTCTAAGTACCACATTTAAGTGATCTTTAAACACATCCAGGGATGATGTCTCAACCCCCTCCCTGGGCAGCCTGTCTCAAGGCCTGTCTGCCATTAAAAATTTTTTCCTAATGTCCAGTCTAACTCTCCCCTGGTGTAGCTTGAGGCTGCATCTTCCTTTGAGCAGCAGTTCTCAATTTTCTCTTTGGCAGTAACCCACTGATACTAATTTTCAGCAAAGAATTAATGTTTTTCACTGGATGGGTTCCCAGAACCACTGGGCTATATGGACAAGGTTCTGGTGCAACTGAATGGCAATTTGGGGGGCACAGCTATTGTAAATGAACTTAAGCCACAACTGATCCAAATCTTCGGTTGCCCAGTCCATAGGCTGGTCTAACACACCTGCTCTGGTTTTAATGTACATTAATACTGCAGCCATGGTCTGTGATTCGGAGAAACTTGAAGAGAACAGCTTACACCAATGTCAAAACATCTCTTAAAAGTCTCTTGTGCTCATAGCAAGTGATAATGGTGTCTTCAGCCTTGCATCTGAATTTTGACTGGGATGGTGGGTTGTTTTGTTGGAAGATCAGGTGTTCAGAACAATATTATCTTTCTGTGTTCACATCTGGCAGTAGGTGAGCTAAAAACTCATTCACAAGTCTTTTTCCCTAGAGGTATTTTTTCCCAGTGCTAAGTGGTGTTTCTGTTAGCAGTCCTCTCATTACACAAAGTGGGCCTGATTTGTTTGGCCCAGAAAGTTGGTTTTGACGATCTTCTTAGCATAATTTGAATTGTGAGCTATTTAGCCTTTGTAAGCAAACAAGACTTTATGCTTTCTCTAATAGAGGAATTTTGGCACGGTTAGAAATGATGCGTGTTTTTCTCTGCATCCTGCTTTCCAATCTGATGTTACTGGTGAAACAAATTTATGAAAATTGCTTTATGGTTTAAGCTTTCAGGCTGGAAGAAGTCGGTGCATGTTCTAAGCTTTATTGGAGCAGCTATCGTTATGAGTAGTGATTTATCCTGTGTTTATTTGATCCAGATGATATGGCAAGTTTTATTTAAAGTAGCATGAAGAAACCGGTACAAAGTGAATCCCGCATGCTACGTATGTCTGCAAAGCATCTCTGATGTTTATGTGCTTAGGGTGGTTTGTTAACCTGGTGACATTCTCTTGTGATTCTGGTGCTCTCGCTCACCTATCTCACCATCATGTTACACACCACACCCTTGCCAGTCCTACTTTCACAGGTTTACCCAAGTCAGAGCATTATGCTTTGGGGGGTAGTAGTAGTAAAGTTTTGTATTTCCCCTATGCCTTTCTCATGCTGCTTTATCTCTGTTGGCTTTTCCTTGTTGTAATGCTGGAAGATGAAGATAGGGTACTTTTCTGTTGCTTCTATTCTCAGATGTGTTGGTATTAGAACTAAGTGTATTCAGACAAGAGTTGGGGTTGTTCAGCCTGCAGAAGAGAAGGCTCTGAGAGACGCTATTGTAACCTCCAAGTGCTTAAAGGGGGTTTATAAGAAAGATGGAGAGAGACTTCTAGCAGGTCCTGTTGGATAGGACAAGGGGTAATAATTTTAAACTGGAAGAGGGTAGATTTGTACTAGATATAAGGAAGCACTTTTTTACAAGGAGGGTGGTGAAACTCTGGCTCAGGTTACCCAGAGAGGTGGTAGAAGCCCCGTCCTGAAAACATTTAAGGTCAGGCTGGTCGGAGCTTTGAGTAACTTGATCTAGTTGAAGATATCCTTGCTCATTGCAAGGGGGGGGGCTGGGCTAGATGACCTTTCTGGGTCCCTTTGAACCCAAAGCATTCCATAATTCTGTTGTTTTGTGATTGTTTTCTGAAAATCTAGAAGACACAGCCTGATGAGCAATGTGCAAGCAGGAATGGGAGCATGAGAAAGTTCCTTTGAAGAATGTTATATAAAAATAACTGTTGGGAGCTTATCAGTATGTGAACTATATATAAAAAAACCCAGATGCACACAGGATAAATAGTAATTACAGTAGGCATCTGTCTAGTGCATCTTCCCAAAATTATCAAAATAAAACATGCTGTCTAACATCTCCTGTCCCTACAGAGAAGCGGTATAGGAAGGATGAAAGTCAGCTAATACTTGTTTTTTCCCTGGAAAACATTTTCAGCTGTGGTAAGCAGCTGGGCTGTTAGCTGCAAGCATCACTGCAACTGCAGGTCAACCGCTGTTCTCAAAGCAGAAGTTAACTTTGCTGTAGGAAAAGGTTTAATCTAGGAATTAAATGGGATAGTAAACTTAAGAAATGTAGGCTTCTTGCTGACTTTGCCAGATCTCCAGGTCTTTATATCTAAGTGCTTTGTACTCAACAAGTAGAGCTGGTTGGCACACACAGAGTGAGAGGCGTAGAATTAGTGTTTTCATGAGATCAGTTGCAGTGGATAACTGCAAAATCATTGTCACTGGGGAATGGGACTGATAAGTAATTCATTGCCCAAAGCACTGCTTATGTCCTCGCTGGGCTTTCAGACAGTTTCTAAGAAGAGCTCTCTGAGAAGTGGACTTTCTATGGGCACATATGTTGAAACTGTCATTCTGAAAGGATCAGTGCTCTACTGAGAAGGGAAAGCTGACTTTTTGGCTGCTCAGTGAAGGAGCAGTTGTAACTTCATGTGAATTCTACCACAGAATATCCTCTGCTTGCAAACTGATGTATGTGATAAATTGAAACCAAATGTGAGTGATTCAGTTCTCTGATAGCAGTTCCATTTTAATTTGGAAATGCATTTAATTCATGAAGAGACTGAGATTTGCAACATCTGCATTCACTGAAGGAGGGAGAGACTCAATTTTTAGCTCATACCAGTAACACCAGAGCCCCAAATATTACACAGTCTCTCTGCTCGTGCTGTGGATAAGACCCTCTGAATTTTCTGCAGTTTCCAGAGGGCAAATGTCTTGTTTTGTGATTACCACTGATAACTAAATTAAATGCTCTTACTGGGTTGTTTCTCCAAGCTTTTGTCTCCTTAATGATTGGACTTGCAGCTAGAAATGCTTAAAGGCCATGTTCCCAAAGCTGTGCTGGCAGAAGGCTACTTAGCAGGTAGGATAAAAGGCAGAGGTGTCCCAATACCTGTGGGCCCTTCCCAGTTTGCTAACACTGGTATAAACAGTGATGTAAAGTTGTCTTGATAGCTTTAATTTTTATGGTGCTCCAGGCATAACTCCTCCAGCAGACCCAGGAGGAGATTGTGGTTGTCACCTGCAATAGCAGAAGGCTAGGCTGAGCATCTGACGTTTGGAAATGGAGCTGTGGGTTGTCTGGGATCTGCTTGGCAGAAGTGTCTGTGAGCTTTCTGAGCTCAGGGGCTGTCCCTCACCTGGACCTGGTGTGCTCTTGAAACTGGTGGTGAGTAGTGTTCTCAGCAATGGCCACTGTACAAACTTCCCTAGAGTCTAGGAGCTGACACCTGCATGTCAGCTTTGCTTTGTGCGGTCTTCATTTTTGCAGTCTGAACTGTATTTAAGACCTAGGAGGAAACTTCTGGCTGTTTTTGTTCTTCATGTACTTTCTTGGTGTAGTTTAATGGCCTGAGTATTACTGATCATATCTGTGCAAACTCAGGAAACGTCTTAACAAAATATTTGCATGGAAGGGGTTGATCACACTCTGTCTACAGTACTGTTGTGGATGCTGTAAGTTGTGTGCCAGATGCAGTAAATGAGTGCCAGAAGATGACATGTGCCTATGCCTATCGGCTTATGTTTGACAAAATCTGCGTCTTCCCTTAACACAACACTCAAGTACAGTATCAACATTTGTGTTGTCACATTCAAGACCCTAGAAAACATCTGGATCAACCAAATGGTACCACAGATAGTTTGGCAGCTGGAACAAAGAACCTGCGATGACTTTAAAGGTTAGATTTCAATTTGTTTTTCTAGTGCCATGGTATTCTGACAAGAATTGTTTTGAGAAAAGGCAGTTTCTTAGTTTTTCAAACTCCTTTCCTCCTCACAAACATTTTCTTACAATTTTTAGAAGCTACCACTGATATAGCTCCTGAAAATGTTTTGGCAGTGGTACTTTGTTTATTCTGAGGTCGCTATTGGTATTGGTGCCTGTTTGTACTATGGTATCTCTGTAGGTACAGCATAATGCCTTTATGTTTGCTTGGATGTTTGTCTGTATTAACAGCAGTATCTAAAAATCTGTTCTATATTCTATATTTACTAGACTTTCCCTGATGGAAAAATTAAAAACCACTCAAATTTCTGGAAACTGTTTGCTTCAGATATCTTGAAATATGAGGCTCAAGGCCAACAGCCAATGCTGAAACCTGGGAACTATTGTAGACACATTCTAAGTTTGACTCTATAGATCATGGTGTAAGCATCTTACTACAAAGCCATTAGTCTGGTGCTACTAACTCAACTATTTTGATATGGGCATGAGTGGGATTTGAACACAGAAGTTGCTAATACAACTATTGCTGCTGATAATTCTGTGTACTTAGAAATCAACAGAGTCTTCTAAAAGGTGCTTCAGACTCTTGATTCCACTTTGAACCTATGCTCACGTTTATGCTGTCACTTTCTGGCTGCTTCAGAGAGATGTTTCAGTCATTTACTTAGAATGGTAATTCATCAAAAGGTATTAATAAATTAGTGTTCATTCAGGTGTCAGTCATTCTTTGGTTCTGAGTAGTGTGATCCTGTCTTTTACATTAAAAAGCAAAGGGCTGGTAGTACCAAGGCATATGTTTGCAAACTGCATATTCAAAATGAACTCTAAATTTTGCTTTGAGGTACTTTCAGATAAAAATGCTCTACATCTGGGTTTCCCTGTGCATATTTTCCCACATATATTTTACTTACACAGAGAACGGGGAATACTTATCTAAGATTTGCTAACTTATAGCAACTCAGTATGAGCTACTTCACTGGCTGCCTGCATGATAGATATTCTGAGTCATAGTGTGAGAATTCTGGAGAGAAACCTGTCAGTATGTGAACTAAAATAATTTGAGAATAGAAGTTTTCAGCTATTTATCCCTAGCATAGATACAGCAATTGTTTACATTCATAACTCTTTTGCTCTCCTCTATTAAGAGAGTACTAACACAACCTGAGAATTCAACACATCTTTAAAAAGTTGCTTTTGGAAATAGGGTTGCATGGATCAGAAAAACAGAAATTGTCTAGCCCAGACTCACTGGTGTCAACATTTGTCTCTGCCCTTGTTATGCAATTGGTGTGTTCACCCCTTGGTATGTTCTTTGGTTTGGGGTTTTTGTTTGTTTGATATATTGGGGTTCTGCTTTGAATCTCAGTTGACTTTTTTGTAATATGTTTGCTTCACTGCAGTCAGCTTTTGAACAGCTCCTCTTGGTGAGATTGGGAGGAAGTGGCTGGGTGGTCATGCCAGTTGAAATGGCTTTCATGTGGCAACTGATCACTTGGAGGTGCCACCACTTCTGAGTCCCTCCTCTTCCAGTTGTTTGTCCATTTTGTCTGTCTGTAGTGATAAAGCCACAAAGGCACATTTTATCTGTGCAGTAGGTAGCACTGTGGGGCCTCATCTTAACTGGGACTATTGGATGCCACTTGTAATTTTAAAAAAAAACCCAAACTGGTAAATGCCTGCTATTATAAAAGCCTTTTATTGCCCTGCAATAGCAGAACTGTGTAATTATTTCTGTCTTTTTAAATGGCAGTAAAAAGTAATTGTGAGTTAAATGCAGAATCAGAACCTATACATGGTGTCTGTAGTGTTCCATGAGCAAATGTGTGCTATACTGGGGTATAGTTTTGATAAATAAATGGTGCTGGAGTTTTCTTTAATATCAGAAAGAGGTCTGGTTTTGCTAATTTGTTTCTCAGAATTGGCTGAGAAATTCTGTCTATCAAACTCTTCAAGTTAAGTCGATTTATCTTGTTTGCAATCCGTTCTTCGCCTCGCTTCTTTATATTGAAAGTTCTTAAGCTTGCTTTTGTTTGTGTGTTACCCGCATTCTGCCGTGGGATGTAGCCCCAGTTGTACACTGATGCTGAACTGCATCAGTGTGTTTCTGATGTCGATATGTTGGAATACAGCATGATATTTGAGTACCAGTGTTATGCCCCAGTGAGCATCGTGAAATAATAAATTACGTACTTCGTAAAATACCTCACTGTGTTGAGTATCCTTTCCCACCCTTAATGTAAATAAATAAATGCGTGCATTGTAAGATCATTTTTTCTGTCGGTTGTAATGAGAAGTTCTTGATGCTGTGCTTTCTTATATGGTCATATTTAAAGATTCATTCTTTGTTGCTCTGGAATGAGAAGGCTTGGTGGGTAATAAGGAGGCAAAAGACTATCCATTCTCAGAACAAGTCTAGTAGATTTCTTGGCTTCACAAACCACTTGAATGTTGTTACTGTAGGTATGAGGCACTTACTTTTCTTTGTAACTGAAGGAAAAGGCTGTATGAAAAAAACATTACAAAAATGTGCAGAAAAATTACAGTTATTTCAATCTGGAACCTGAGGGGTGACCTCGTTAATGTTTATAATTATGTGAAGGGTGGGTGTCAGGAGGATGGAGCCAGGCTCTTCCCAGTATCATCTAGTGATAGGACAAGGGGCAATGGGCGTATGCAGATTCCATGTCAATATGAGAAGGAACTTCTTCACAATGAGGGTGACAGAGCTCTGGAACATGCTGGCCTGGGGGGGTTGTGGAGACTCCTTCTCTGGAGATGTTTCAAACCTGGCCTGGATATGTTTCTGTGTGATTTGGTCTTGGTGGTCCTGCTCTGTGGCAGGGGGATTGGACTAGATGATCTTTTGAGGTCCCTTCCAATCCCTAATGTTCTGTGAGTCTGTGCAGTATTATTTATTAATGTTAAATATCCCATCATATTCACCATTGCTGTATAATGATTGTTTTTATTTGGAATTGTGGTGCTACTTACAGGCCGTAAAATGAAATTGTAGCTGTGTGCAGGAAATAGCTGAAGTGGTTGGGTAATTTTGAAAAAGTCTTGCCTTTTTTGGTCTTTTTTTGTTGAGGTGTTTAATACCATGCATAACTTTTCTCTGCCCTTGTTGACTTAAAATGAAGAAGTCTGTTCCACGTACAAAACAAGAAATGCTTTGTAGGTCTGTGGTCACAGAAGTATATGATTCTTGTCGTGTACAGGCATGCTAAGAATTTAACTGAAGAGTTTATCATTCTAGAGTGTTGCATAATGTGTGTAGGTGAGATTATAATCTGCAATAATTTTTGTTAAGGCCAGACAGGTCACTTCATCAGCAAACTTGGCCCGTTGCCCTCAATTACGTAATTAGTAACTAAGGTTTTTATTTTGGTGGCCCATTTTGGCAAATATCCTGACCCTTAGCAGTGTATAGATCACCTTTAAAACTGAGATTTAATTGTTCTAAGGAGACACTTAGAGCGTCTGGAGCAACATAAAGCATCTATGTTCAGTAGGATTGAACAGTCTTCTGCTGGAACACTGCTTGGAGCAGCAAGAAGTGGTTGCGAGTTCCACAGCCTTGGCATTTTGATTTCTTTTGGCTTTCACAGGAGTGTGGCAGACCAGTTTGTGACAGTCACAGCCCTGCACTGACTGCTAATGAAATGTAGTCCTGTTACAACGTCCATCCATCAGCTTTAGCAGCTCTTGGTGTCCAGAGATGTGTATTGATCATTTGCTAATAGCTCATACCTTCAGCTTTAGGCTTTCACATTTGGATAGATGCAGTCTGATAGTCTTTCAGTTAAAACTCGGGAAGAAAATTTTGAGCCACAGAACTGAGGAAATACTTTAACTAAATGCAAAATATAAGGTGTCTCGTTGAATGTGTTTCTAGAAGTAAATTTAGAGTTTTTAGTGATAGATGTTTAAGTAGGGCCTTCTTGGCAGTCCTTGTCTTTGACACCTGTTAACTTGTGGCCTCCTGTTTCTCTCTCTTGGGTACTTCATTCTTTTCCATAGCCCAATACAAGTCCTCAGATAAGAAAATACAGATGAAGTTGTAAGAGAAGATTGATGCAGCTGTATTGCCTCAGTGAAAGGGCAGTGCTTTGCTCCTATAGAAGAGGCTGAAAGAAGGGTATTGAGTTCTGAAGGATTTGTATCTCAGTTATATATGGATTTGGTGGAAAGACACAAAATACATGTCTGGCCCAAGGGCCTTTAAAATAATAAAAGTTCCCTAAATTACTAAGAGGCCACTCTTATTTTGTCTCAGAACAGGTAATTGTGAATATATCTGGTTTTTTAGATAAGTTGGCCTTTCTGTGTCTGAAGGCAACTTGTCTTGTTTCTTACAGTACAGCAATAGCCACAGACTTTGAACAAAGAGTCTCTGAAGTTAAGCATCAAAATGCCAGATAATATAATAGTAGTCCTAGCCTGTTGTGCTTTGGTTGAATTGTGCAAAATTATCTTTCCCACCCCCACTCTTTCAAGCACTGTCAGCTGGCTTTAGCTGTGTAGTTTGGCATTCACTGTAATAGGAAGAAGGTGGTGCATTTCAGTGTCATTGTTTCCTAACTGCCTGCCTTTCATTAAATATTTATCTTCTGTTTGGTTGTTCTCATCCAAAAATCCCGCTAAATTCCTGCCTTTTGCCTCTGAGAAGGTAATGTACTGCCTTCTGAGAACTGTTTGTGTTCTGAAGCTCATTAGGAATGATATCAGCTGCTACACATCCCAGGCACTGTTCCATGGGTTTGGGGTGGTTTTAAACTTAGTTTTTGTCTTGGTTGTCACTGCCTCTTAGAGAAGTAGAAGAGTGATAGGTTCTGTAGCTTTGCTGATGCAGTTCTCTGCACAGGAATTACAATTCTTCTGGATTACTGCTTTCTATTTTAGCAGCAACTACCAAGTAAAATTATACCAAGGTAGCCTGTTACTATGCTGAGGCTTTCAGGTGAAGAAGGTTTGGTTCATTTTACTGCTTCTTTCCTATATTAAGCTATAGTGCTTCCACCGCATGCAATGTAAACAAGGTATGGACTTTTGCTAAACGGGCAAATGTGACTGCAGATTTTGTGGGCTCGTTTGAGCTATCTCTGTGTTAATCCTGGTCTTTTGAATGGTTCATTGCCTCTTCTGTCTGCAGAAGTCACTACCTGGGCTTACGTGGTTATACACCTCTAGGTCACACTTTTGTTTCAGGAATTTCAGGATGTGTCTCTAGTTGCAGCAAATCAAGATAATTATTCTGAAGCTGTTAAACATGAAGTTAGTCAGGTGTTTCCTTTGGAGTTTTAGGCTTAGTTGTCCAAGCACTAAGATTTTTTTCTTGTATCCATATTGTGCTGTACTTCTCCTTTCTTTAGTTTTAGATGTAAAAAAGGGCTCATTTTAAGGACTTCCTAATATAAATGGTAGCTGATTGTGACTGATTTGTTCTCAAAGCCAACATTTTCCAACTCATTAATTGTTCTTCCAGATGATAAATCTTGACAATTCTGGAAAAGTAGTTTGTGAGGAATGTCTGCGTTTCTGCTTCACTCCTCAAGATCATAAAGCTTGCTCCCTGCCCCCTTATCTTTCTCAGTCATGGAAGAACTGTGACTTTATTTTTAGGCAGAAATTTCCTCATTTTGCAAATCCACCTAGCCTTCCAGCCATCCTACTCTACAGCTGTCACAACAAACTTCCTTTCAGATGCTATTAAATGTATCAGACATCACTCTGCAGCATGTGAGTTTGTTACCCTGGGGCTTTTCAGTCTATTCTCATGTTATCAAAACCACTGTGTGATTTCAAGGTTTCCTACATTCCCTGAAGGAAAATCAAATGGTATATGATTGGGAAACTAATACTGTTCTGCAGATTTACCAGATCTCTAGCAATTAAGTGGTTAATCTCCTCAATTTATTGTTTTCTTTTCTCATTTCTCATAACTATGACTCTTGTGAACTTTCTTTATCCTTTAGTCTGTATTTTCAACTGGGATTTTGGGAAAACTTTGGAGAAGCAGCATTACTCTAGCTTGGTTTATCTTATTTATGTTCCCTTTGTTCCTTTTTCAGTTATTTGATTGCTGTAGACAGTGTTCTTATCTGAGAAGGGGTTTTTTTGTTCTCTTTCTTGCATGCTTTTCCATCTGCTACATTTAAGCAATTTGTGTTGTAATGATTTAATGATGATAACATCAGTTAGCCTGTCTAGAGATTGGGTGTGCTAAAGCTCTTTTATAGATGGGCACCATAAAAGATGGAGATCCCAGTTTGTGCCCATTTTCTCATATGTTTTTTGGTGAAAGAGCCTGGTTCTGGCTTCTTCATTCGCTCCCATCAGGTATTTATATCCAGTAATGAAACTTGTCCTAGGTCTCTTCTTCTCCAGGCTGAACAGTCTTCTAGCAAGGAGGTCTTCTGCAAGTCCTTCTTGTTCCAGACTCTTCCTATGAATGTTCTGCTAGGATTTTGCATTAAGAAATTCTCTCCATTATGGACTGTGTTCAGAGCACATTCTTCCTTTTCTTTGTGGATCCAGGTACTGCCATGGCTTGATGCCTTCTGTCCAGTTCACCTGAAGCTAAAAGAACTGGAACGAGGGCTGGGAGAAAGGGACACTGTTTCCTGAAAGTGGGTTTTCTCCCTACCTCATTTTGCTCTAAACTTTTACTGAAGAAATGCAGTGAATAATTAAAGACATTTAACAGTTGTGACTGCATTATTTTTTTTTTTAATTTGGCTGCAACTGTGATGTTCATTTGCTGAATCTTAACCAGCAACATGTGCAAAAATCATAGAATCATGGAATCATAGAACAATGCAGGTTAGAAAAGACTATTGAGACCATCAAGTCCAACCAGTTAATCCTACTCTATGAGTTCACCACTAGACCAAATCTCTAAGCACCACATCTAAATGATCCAAGGATGGTGACTCAGCCACCTCCTCATGCAGCCTGTTCCAATGTCTGACTACTGTTTTAGTATAAAACTTTTCCTGAAATCATCTCTTTTCCCAGATGATTCACTGGGGCAAATATTGCAAAGACTGGGATGGCAAACCTGCTGTTCTTTCCCTGAATTAGCAGTGCAGCGATTCCTATATCACAGTCCAAGTGAGTGTGATGTTCTTGTACCTAGGAGGGAATTACTTCTGAATGCCCATAGCTTTTGGACAGATTATGTGGGACTATGGGAGGAAAGCACAGTACATTGCATTCCCATTCTTGTGTTCTTGCCAGGTTTTGAATTCAGTTATGTTCCTCTTGCAATGCAGAGGTAGTAGTAAAGCACTCTGTGTGACAGGAGTCTGTTAAATTCTCTGAAGCTGGGGAAACATGGTTGTTCCCAGTGTTCAATGGGACATTCAGTGGGAAAGTGTGGCTCTTAAATGCAGCTCCTCTGGGGCAGCCTTTGGAGTGAGGATGCTGCTGGTTTTGAAAGCGGCTAGGAAGAGCAAAGGAAGCATTTCTTGGTTAAGGGAGATGTGATAACTGTTATTTCATTTCTCCATTAAAAACTGCATGAAATTGGTAGCTGGCAGTTCCTTAGGTTGGCCAATACCAATTAAAGAATCCCCTTGTGTTTTCTATTTAACAACTAATTGTATCAGCTTTGGTTGATTTTGCAAACTCTTAAACAAAGAAAACCCAAACTTTAAGGGTTTTTTTAACAGAGATTTCGTCTTACTCTACTCAGCAAAAATTGTCCAATGGTAGAAATCATCCTTGCTCGCTTCTTTGTGGATGACAAGCTTGGCAAAAGTCAGAGAATCAGTGTGGTCACCCTGAGAAAATTACTGATGTCTCTAGCAAAGGATGTCTGTGAGCATGTAATTAACTGGTCCAAAGGGAAGGAACATGGGGAAAGTACTGAACATAGCAATAAAAATATACCAATACCCTCTGTGTAGTATAACCACAAATAAACAGTAACTCAGACTATAAAAGGCATTTTACAGTTCTCTGACAGTGTCCTGGGATAACCTGTGTCTTCTGCTCCTGGTTCTAAGACTTTTGCCCCCTCTGTCTCGCAGACAGAGATCCTTGTGATAGACTTTTCTTTCATAGATGAAACTGCAGATTATTTTTGTTGTTTTGAGAAAGTGACACTAAACTGCAGAGAATTGGTCGCTGCCTTTAGCTCAAATTTAGGGCACATTGGAATAGTTAAGGAGAGTAGCTTAATATTCTTCTATTGCTATTGTTTGAGTTGCTGTTTATGCAAAAACCCACAAAGGCTGGCAGTGTGTCCTGATTATCATATGAGTCGGGCTTGGTGACTCCCAAATGTTTGTGTGTGTGTTTTTTGGGGAGATTTGTTTTGTTTCCTTTTGTTCTGGTGGTTTATAGATCCTAGGAATGTGGTTTTATCCTTTGACTCTTTCTGTGTCTTAATTCTGCATTGCCAGCATTTCAGATGGCATCCTATATATACATGCCTCGTGAGTAATCCCCTCTTTCTGGGAGCTGATCAAACATCTCTCACAAAAATGCTTCTTTTTCCACTGATGGATCTGTGTTTCTGAGTGCTTGTACCCTAATGTGTGCAATATGGGGAACAAATATGAGTTGGAGATCATAGCTCCTGAGGTCACATCCAACTTCATCCATTCTGTGAGTGTTGCACACTTTGCTGACTTCTCAGAAGTTAGGCTTTAAATTTATACCTGGTTTCTTACCTTAGGAATGGTAAGGATTCACATTCTTAGTACCGATGAGACTCTTTGCTGGGCGTGGTAATTCAGCTTTTCCTAGTGTGGTCTGCCAGTGCTCAAATAAACTTGTTAGAAGGAATAAGGTGAATAAAATCTGGGAAAAATGAAAAGTAAAACAGCAACTGTAACTACCAGTGTTACATCTGAATTTCCTACTTTCTTGTTTATCTCGGAGTGTTTCTTGAACAAGGGAAGTCAAATAAGTGGTTCCTGCAGTCTCCAGTGAAACAGCTTTTAGGTGAAAATATAAATACACTGAAACTAAGAGAGGACAGGAGGGGAAATGGGTCAGGAAACACATTAGATGTGATGTCAGAATTAATTGTATATTAAAGTGTCTTCAATATGTCGAAGGTTTATCTTTATTTTTACCGAATGCTGAAAAATGGTTCAGAGTGAACATTGTCAGAACATGAATTAATCTATTTGTTGTTCGCTGTAGCAAGTGTTAGTGGAAAGGTGGTTTCTTAGCTTAGGTCATTCAGAATGGAGTTTGCAGAAGCTTTAAATACAACTGGGGCATGTGGTCCCAAAGGCAAAAAACTGGTGTAATCTCACCTTAACTCTCCTTGGAATTGATTCAACTGCTGGCTTGCTGTGTGGCTTCTGGTGGTGGGAGTTAATCCAGGAATACTCTGCAATCAGTGTTCCATGGCGGTCAGGTGAGGTAGATACTCAGGTCCCTTCTGGTGATTTACAAAGCTGTTTGGTTATTGTGAAATTTTCCTACTCTGTATAATGGCTGAGAAATAATGCTGTGTTAAAGCTCCTGTAGCGTGCAATTGTCTCAAAATTAAGGAGGAGCTTTTTGCTTGTGAATTTCGTTTGTGGATATAGCGTGTGCAAACACATGTGTGTGTCTGCAACCCCCCCACACACTCATACTCTCCTTTGTGCTGGCTCTTTGTATGCCCATATCCATCACCAAAAGTATAAGGTAAGTACATGACCATGATTCCTCAGGCGGATTATTTTAAAGAGTAGAATGCTCAGAAATAGGAAATAAATACAAGCAGGGAAGAATAATAACATGGAAATCCTTCCAGCAAAAACCTTTGGTAGCGATCTGCCACCAGTCTGATTTACCAGTATTTTTTCACTATTAGCTAACTAATTAGTCCTTTGCTATTTGTAGAATGTTTGTTTCTAAGAAAAGCATGTTTTGTAGAGTAGGAGGTAACATTTGTCTTTAGTGTTACCAATTTTTGAGGCAAATTACATTCTTTTTGAAAAATACTGGTATTTTCATGTAAATCCATGAAAACAGCAAATATGCCGAATTAAAATCTTTTTGGGCTTCTATTAAATGTCACTTCACTTGTCTGAAACGAATTACTACTTTCTAGCTGCAGCTGTAGAGCTGATTTAAATAATTTGTTTCTTACTGATAAATTTTATTGTTTGAATTGCAGCCTGATTTAAATTCAAAGGAAAATGAAACAATTACATTTAAATAAAGACCTTCATATTTGGGGTTTGGATAATCGTGCTTCCTATGTTATAAAAGAGCTTTGCAACTACTTCAACTGATTCCACGGGGGTTTTCATCTTTTCAATTAATAGTTTAGGCAAACAGTTGCTTTTATGAGATTGAAAATTTGTATGATCTTATAAAATGAGAACTTTTAATGACAAAATGGATAACCTATAAAGGGTTAGCAAAGATAACTCTTGGTGTTATGCACAGGATCAGCATCCCTAGTGCTGTGTCTCTCTCCAGTGCTGCTGGAGTAAGTCCTGAAGGGATACATCATGCATCAGTTAATAAAAAATGTGGGTTTTGGGGAATCATGGATTTATGCAATGTAGAAGGTTTTACTTTTCCTGGAAACACTGGATCTAAATTGCTCTCATCTCTTTCTAGTGCAGTAGAATGTGCCTTCCTGATTATAAAAGTAGCTATGAAGGAGCAATTTTATTCATGAGTGGTTTAAGAAATGTTTTTGTCCACGTTTTGTGTGAAGACAGCATTGATTTGGCACTTCTGGCAAATCACACTCCTAACAAAGAGATTCAAAGCTCCTCCTGGATGGGAGTAGCTCTGGATTCAGTAAAGGATGTGATTATTTAAAAAGATGCAGCATTCCAATGGTGTTTCTGAAGACCACAACAAAGACTGTGTCCAGTGGTCTAAGTATCTTTTTCATTTGCTTTCAATAATTGTGTCTCCAAGCAGAGTTTACTTTGCTGCCAGTTCTGATCAAAGCATTTTAATGATAAACTGATTTCATCTTGGTCTGTCTGCCAATCCAAATAACAAAAAAGCATTGCTGATAGCTATATGATTTCTTGGTTTTTTTTTTTCCTCCAATAGGCCATCTGTGGAACAGAAAGAAGAGACAAAATGAAGTACATATTCTTAATAGTTTTCATGAATTTATTACCACAGTATGCTGGGAAATCTTTGAGAAGACATGACAGTTACCAGAAAACATTTGAAGACATTAAAAATGAGATAGCTGGCTATACTGATATTGCTAAAGCCATTATTGATCTTGCTGTTCATGGAAAAGCTCAGAACAGATCCTATGAAAGATTAGCCGTTTTCACTGATACCACAGGACCTAGACTTAGTGGTTCAAAAAATCTGGATACAGCCATCAAGTATATGTTCAGTGCCCTGCAGGAAGATGGGCTGGAGAATGTGCATCTGGAGCCTGTGAAAGTACCACACTGGGAAAGAGGAGAAGAGTTTGCTGTGATGCTTGAACCAAGGAGTCACAGAATTGCTATTTTGGGACTTGGGGGCAGTGTTGCAACTCCTCCAGAAGGTAAATGCATTTGTAATTAAGTATCACTTGGTTTTTAATGCCAAACTGTGTCATGCCCACCCCCAACAACTTCTCTTAATGGTCAAACTGAAGTTTACTTCCTGGGATAGTAGCTCTGCAAGACAAGATGCTGTATTTCTATATGCCATGGTTGCAAATGATGCACTTTGATTGAACTGGCTGGTAAAAAATTAGAGCAGATTCTTGAACTTCCCATTAAATCTATACCTTTTTGTGTAACCGTGCTGAACCTCATGTGCAAAGATTCTGCTTCGCTGTTCAAGGTGGTGGGGAACTTAATTGTGATCTGGGATTTTCCAGACGTTCTTCTTCATTTTGGCCACTTCATGGAGTTCATGTGTTATTTCTGCTCTTCTTGCTGTGCTCTATCCTGCCAATCTCAGCTTTTCTTTCTGGCAAAAAACCAAGACAGCAGGAAGGGGAGGAGAATCTCATGCTGAGCTTGGAAAGTGCCACGGTCTTGCCAAGTATGGCAATTGTTATCTGTATGTCCTTTCCTTCCTCCTGTTTCATGGTCACAGTAACACAGTATCGCAGTACGTTAGGGATTGTAGGGGACCTTGAAAGATTTAGTCCAATACCTCTGCCAGAGCAGGACCACCTAGACCAAGTCCCACAGGAACGTGCCCAGGTGGGTTTTAAACATCTCCAGAGACACCCGGGAAAAGTCTTTGGCACTTTCCTATAACTGAACTGTGTGTTGCCTTTCAGTGGACTGTGTGTGGTAAGTTTCTTGAGGAACAAGAATGATCATTATCTGGACTCTGCAAAATTCAGGTGTCTTGAGCCCCAAAGTACGACCTAGCTTGCAAACAAAAGTGTTTATTAGTTTCCTCTTTTTGTACGTTTACATCCAGCTCTTTACAGGCTGGATGGCAATATTATTTTGTGACTGCTTTCCATAAATAACACTAGCCTTATTCCTAGACTGCTTTGAAAGCATTCTTACTCCTTTATGAGAAAATAAATCTAGATTAGTAAATAAAAGGTAGCATGCTACTCAGAACTCTTTTTATGAATTGTAAATTTTTGTTACAGTGAGATTTCAGTTTGAAATGAAACAAATTATGTAGAAAAGCTGTTCTGTTTAGAGAAATTACACAGCCCTTCACAACACAACAGAGTAAAACTGAATAATTTAAGATATGTTTAGGATAAATGCTACTTGGTTTGGGAAACTGCTACAGTAAAATTTGTCTGAGGTGCTTCTGTCATGTCGAGGTAAACCTGCATAAAATGCATTATCCCGTGATACGTCTATGGCTCAGTGCGTGAGAGAATGTTTTAGCAAAGTATTTACAGCAAAGGTTAAGCCTACAACTTATTCAGCATCTTTTCCAGTCCTATTCACATAGAATCACAGTATCATAGAATCACAGAATTACTGAGTCTGGAAAAGACGTTTGAGATCATCAAACCCAGTCTATGACCTAACATCATCCCAATCAGCTACATCATGGCACTAAGTGCCACATCCGGTCTTTTCTTGAACACCTCCAGGGATGAGGACTCCACCACTGCCCTGGGCAGTCTGTTCCAGTGTCTGATCACTCTTTCCATTAGGAAGGGCTTCCTAACATCCAACCTAACCCTACCCTGGTGCAGTTTCAGGCCTTGCCCTCTTATCCTGGCACTAGCTGCCTGGGAGAAGAGCCCAACTCCCACCTGACTACAACCTCCCTTTAGGGAGTTGTAGAGAGGGATAAGGTCCCCCCTGAGTCTCCTCCACGCTAAACAACCCCAGCTCCCTCAGCCTCTCTTCATAAGACTTCCTCTCTAGTCCCTTCACCGTCATCATTGCTCTCCTCTGGACCCACTCCAAGCTTCTTGAAAGGGAAGATGAAATTAAAATAGTGCATTTGGTGTTAGGCAGGTGTAACTGAACCTGTAGAGAACCTGCAATTTGATCTTGGCAAACTTCTTCACATCCTGAAAAGTCTGTGTTTTGCTTCCTTTCTTATTTGTGTAGTTGTTCACACTTGCCTGGTTTTACCCCTAGGTGTACTTTTTTCATTTAGAGATCGCAAATTGACATGTTAGAAATGCTCACAGAGGCTAATCCTGTCCCACTTTCTCACCTCTAAGAATCTTATTTTACTGAATGGTCAGGCTAGTACCTGTGGCTGAAAGATGAGGTCCAGTACTTTTATACTGAGTGATATTCAAAAAACACATGTTATTCTTCCTCATCTTTTTAATTCCCCTTGAGATCTGCTGTGTTTCTGGAAGGGGTGTATGTTGGTGCTAGAAGACTGCATGGCAGTGAGATCTCTCACAGAAGAGCAGGCAATTTCTCACACTTGGTGGAATAATTTTGATTAAATTACTTATCTTGTGACTTAAAAATCTACCCCGCTGTTTATGGCTCTTTTGATTTCTGCTGGTCTCATCTTGCTCTGTGCAAGCACTGGCAGGTTTTCATGCTTGAGGAGGTTGTGTGGGCTAGCTGGTCCCTGGTGAGCTCCTGGCTCTCATACTTCCGATTGCTGGACTAGACGCCAGGCTGGAGGGAATGCCTTGTGAGGGCTGCTTGTCACTAGCCTCTCTGGACAAGAGAACTGCAAGGTGTGCTGCTCTGCTAAGTGCTGTCTTAAAACTTATACCCATCTCAAGCACAAAATAAAAAATATGTAGTTAAATGATTAAAACTGCTCCCTCATCGTCTCTGAGGAATTCATTCCCCTTCTGAGGAATTAATTCCCAGGTCTGTGTTTTCTGCTCTAAGCAGCATTTGTCACCCGGTTCTGGTCCTGAGCAAAAGGGATAGGTGGCTGCCCTAAGTCTCATCAGAACTATTTGAATGATTTTCCTCAGTGAGAGAAATTCTGATTTGTCTTGATTTAGCAAAGAAGCTGTGGGACTGTGAGTCACCCTGCAATCAAAATAATGCAACTCAACAGGAGGTGTTTGAAGCTGATTCTTCTGGCATTGTGCTGCCTTTACTGCATGGGATCAAACCAGGGAGAGCTACCACTGCCATGCAGAGCTTTGCCAGATTAATGCCTTAAAGGCTGAGGACTGGCTTTCACATGTTTGTTCCATGATCTGGATTCTGCTCAGGGGTACAGACACCCTTCAGAGCTGCCTCTGAAATGGACTGTGCAGCTGATCCCTGAAGCTGTTTGATGTTAGCTGGATAGTTGCATGTTTTATATTAGTGTTCCTATCAGAATACGTTTCAGATCCCTCTGTTTACAAACCACTGTATCTGTAGAGCTCTGATGGATCCCTTCCTTGGCAATATTGATGCCTGCTTAGAGACAGAGAACAGCACTGACTGGATTTTTTTTAATTTTTAAGGTCTGGAGATGAGGTTAGGACAAGGGTGGGTGACTCCCCAGTTCTAGCAGGAGGTACAGGAGACCATTGTTTGCTTCTTGTCCTCTCTATTATGTCCTCTCTTCCCACATTGTGCCCTCAGACTTGAGGCTGATGAGCTAAGAAAATAGGAAGCATTGGGAAGAATTTAGAACACTGCTTCTCTCTGGATGTACTTAAGGCTTTGTGCTCAAGTCATTGGCTCCAGGTGCCCTGTGAGCTCCTTCTGGAGCTGAGCTCCTCAAGCTATTGCTCTGAAGGACTCTTTATTAACCAAGCAACAGCATAACATCAGTTAGAAATCTGGCTTTGGGTATGGGAAATACAGGGTTTATTTTCCCTCTGTCAGTGGAAATTCAGACTAGTGTTTCCTCAGAATGACCCAGTGGCCAGAGCACATGCTGAGGCTTCTCACTTTCCCTCTCAGCATATGGCTTGCAAGTGTGGGGGAAAAAAAGTCCCTAATCCTTCACGGCAAGAACTGGAAGCCCTAAATTGTGGCAGTAATTTAGCCATGAAGCCAGAGCCATCATCAGCTCCAGGGTACAAAAGTGTCTCTTCCTGCAGATCTTCCGTCTAACCCTGCTTTCAGGATAGAAAACCTTATGGGATCAGGCCAGGGCTTTGCTCATTTATTGGATTTGCTGATATTTGCCTTCTTTGGCTCAGATAGGAGTTTGGCATGCTGCTTGGTTGGCTCGCTTGAAGTTGGAATGGTTCTGATGATGTGCAGGAAGCTTTTTGGTACCTTGTGATCTTACGGATAGAAACCACATTGGCCTATTTTCTTCATTGTGACTGGGCAACATGCCAGGATTCACTCTGATATACACAGCGAAAAGGGGCAGCACAGAAAAGGTTAGGTTTTTATGGGGCTTTTTATTGAAAGGTAAAATAGCAGTGTTTCACAGATTCACGGAATGGGGATTGGAAGGGGCCTCAAAAGATCATCTAGTCCAATCCCCTGCCACAGCAGGATCACCTAGACCAAGTCACACAGGAGCATATCCAGGTGGGTTTTAAATGTCTCCAGAGAAGGAGACTCCACAACCCCCCTGAGCAGCCTGTTCCTGTGCTCTGTCACCCTCACTGTGAAGAAGATCCTTCTGATATTTATATGGAACCTCCTGTGTTCCAGCTGACACCCATTGACCCTCGTCCTATCACTAGATTACATTGGGAAGAGCCTGGCTCCATCCTCCTAACACCCACCCTTCATGTATGTTGGGTCCAAGAGAAAGTTTTCATCTCCTCTGATGTCCTTACAAGGAGGGAGTTGATTTCACACCTGTCTTAACGACAGGGAGAGGAGAAACATGAAACAGAGTGACCTGGATTTTCAGCAGAGATTGAAAATGGTCACCACCCCGAAGAAATTGATTCCTGGGTAACAAACAGGATTGAATGTAGAAGATGCTCAGTTTAGGGAACTGACAAACTGCAGCTTTACCATATTTAGTCAGTGTTCTTCTTTCATTTCCAGAGTTTCAACGCTGGCAAAACATACGATATATGTAGAGAGAATGTTGATTTCTGGTAGTACTGATTATATCCCCCCAAATTCTGAGAAAAATAGATATAATTGTTGCTTTGAGAAGCCCATAATTGAAGGAAAGTAGTAGTTCAGCAGATGTTTGACTGTAAAGTATCAGAGTTCATATTTTTTGTATGTTTTGAAATGTACTTTTTCCTGAAGGGTGACCCTGCCCATTCATTTCAAAGAAATACAAGTATAACCATCTCCAGAATGCAGCCTGCCTGAAATGTCCCCTCTAAACAGGAACAGTCTCTGTTTTCTCTGTACTTTCATTACAGCAAAACCAAACCAATGTAAATATGAAGATGATGTATTGGCAGACTTTTCCTTTGGTTTTGTGTTTGACTCATGGTTTGGTTGGGTTTTTTTTGTTTAACCATCAATAGCATTTGGTCCAATCTTGCTCTGATAGAAGTTGGTGGGAGTTTTGCCACTTAGATTGTATAAAAATAGTTCCCATCCGTTACTTATAAAATGGGGATAATGCATGTCTTGAAGCTGTTGAAGGCGCGTGCTGTTGCGGTGTTTTTAAGCCAGAGATGTTGCTGAAAGAAGTGATCTGGCCCCAATCCTGGCTGATGAATTTTCTCCCAGTGCTGACCCTCCATTTTTGTTTCTTGGTGGTGAAGTGGATTAGGGAATTCAGCTAGATTAATTATTTTGTTGACTTTAGTTAATTTTAATGATTTACCCTGGAGATACTAGCATCGGGGATGGTCTCTGACCTACTGGGAGAGAAGGAACTTCTAGCACAACTTGGGTGCCCCTTTGGATGAGGACTTCAGTGCCGAAAACAAGGGTTGGAGAAAATTTTGGACATGAAAGCACAGAGCACAGTAAAGCCTTTCTACTGTCTTAGCCCTCCTTCTGTCTTTCCTGGATCCCACATTTTGTCTGTGCGAAGAGCTATTGATTCACATCTTGAGACCATGAACCTCAGTAATGGGTGTCTGTGTTGTTTGTTAATTAGAGCGGCACTGCTTGTGGTAGGATAACTGCTACTGTTTTTCTTGGAATGTAGAAGATCATGTCCATGGGGGACCTCAGATGCTGTGGAGTTCAGCAGCCCAGCGTCTGGGCCAAAAATGGCTGCAGTGATATTTCAGAGATTCAGAGAGTAGGAGTAGCTGTGTGGCTTCAAGCTACTTCAAGCTGGACAAGGCTTCCAGTTGCTGCTTTGATGAATGTTCAGGTGAACTCTATGGGTTGGCACTGGCAAAAACCTGGAATTTTCACTTCTTGGCCCTTTTCGTTGTTGCTGAGCTGAGGGTGGTCACTTCAAGGATGGGAAGCCCTACCTCGTGCTAACAGAGGTAGGATTTAAACATGATTTCTGCATGCTCAGGGAATGCATGCACAACTGGGAGTTACTGTCACCTTACCCTCCCAAGGGACAGCCTGCAGTCACTGGCATCCAGACTTGCTAAGGAGGCGATGGTTGCCCTTGATGCTTCCTGTCCTGGGCGCTTGTGTGCCTGAAGGTGGCTTTCCCAAATCCCATTCTTAGGTGCCTAATTCTTTCCACAGCAAGCATACAGTGCCTGTGCCCTGAGCAGAGCAGCCTCTGGGAGAACCAGATATGTTGCCCTGCTCTGTTGACATCCAAAACTTCATGCTGGGGCTTAAGTCCAACCTTGTTACTGCTAGGATTTACTACTGCACAATAAGGTGAATGTTGTTGAAGTCAATCTGTTCTAATGCAGCAGGCAGACTTCATGCGCTTGTGGTGTGTTGCTGCTCCTATTCAGGCAGACTTCATGTGCTTGTGGTGTGTTGCTGCTCCTATTCAGGCAGACTTCATGCGCTTGTGGTGTGTTGCTGCTCCTATTCAGGCAGACTTCATGCGCTTGTGGTGTGTTGCTGCTCCTATTCTATCCTGTTCCTACCATGAACAAATGTATCGATTTCCTGGCCATAGTACCAAATTCTGGTGAATGGGGAGGTAGCCCTCTCTCTCCCTCTTCTTCTTGTGACTGCAGAGGCCAGGATGTGTTTCAGTGTGTTATTCTTCAGTTCCAAATCTCCTCCAGTACCAGAACAATTAGGTGTGTTGATGACTGTGTTGATATTTCAGGTGTATTTTATGCTTACGATGCAAAATTTTACATTTATGAAACAGGGAATTTTAACGGCAACTTAACTGATGTTGTTTCCAACTTTGCTGTGACTAGACCTAAAACCACCATGTTTTAATTGTTTTAAGCAAAAATTTCCGTGTTCTTCAGAGTATTTGACAGCAGCAGCTTCAGTACATGTGAGTTAGGAGCATCGCAGTTCCATAGTATAATTTGTAAGAGAACTCATAGTTTTTATGTTAACACAATGTAAAGCAAATGGAATTTGGAAAGTGCATAGGGGTGAGAGGTGAATTTGTTGTTACTGAAACTGTTTATTGTCAAAGTCATGATGACTGCATGTCTGTAAGTAGGTCTGTGAAGGACTGTTGCAGTTATCTGGATGACAAACCTTAGACTGGGGTCAGAAAAGCATAAGAGAGTAAGGCCATAACTAAGTAATAAGGAAATTAGTAGCTAGTAAGTTGAAACAGTGTGCAAATGATATTGCTAAATTCTTCTTTCAATAAAACAATAAGTAGGTTGGATTTCAATGTTTTTGAGCTCGGTGTTTATGGGATACTAATAAGCAAAAGCCAACAGAGACTGCATTCCCAAATCCCAGGAAATCCTGTTACTCGAAATGGTAAAGTCATGCCATGTCTTGTCCTGGTGTGGCAAATAACAGCAACAATATTCTGTGTGAAGTTTCATCAACGTTTTAATAGAGATTCACCAGCTTGTTTTTTTAATCTGATAATAGGGTGGATTTTCTTTTTTTTTTTTTTTTTCCCCCCCCCTTGTAACTCTTCTCAGAAAGCAGCGAGAGCTAACAGAGAGAGCGAACTCCAGATACTGAAATAGCTTAGTATTTGCTGCATGTAATCTTGGGGAGAATAAGTTATCTCATGAAGAATTCCTTTTGAACTTATCTACTTCTGGCACAATGGCTGGCGGGTAGGCAGGAGCTAGGAGGTGACTCCAGACAGAATTGTTCTTGCCAAGAATCAGACTTCTGATATATGGAAACTTACAGACCGTTGATTTACAGGTGCTTATGCAGATATATAAAACTGGATTTTCTGTAGCTAATAAAAAGTAACCATAATCAGTCTTGCCTTCATCCTGCCTGTGATGGGTTTTAAACTTTGCTAATGCATACACTGCCATTTACTTCAACTGGCAGTGTGATCATAAGGCCCAGTGTTCAGATAGAAAGAAATGTACATTTCTGTGTACAAAGGAATTTGTAATATGTAAGTTTGTTGGTGGCTGAAAATTGCCTGCTTGTTCCTACCCTTGACACCCTTCTCTTTACCTTAATTCTCAGAAATGACAGGGTACAATTTAATGTTTAATATGAGAAATGAAAAGAAACCTATAGTACCACATAGATGCTTTTGCTCACTGGCTCGAGTCATTATGTGTAATGTTTCACATGGCAGGAACACATAAATAGTCTTCAGCTTCATACAGTCAGCCAAGTTTATCATGCTTGTAATTCTGTCTTATATGCTTCATGCTCTTTACTTAGCTAATTCCCCAAATGCTCTGTATTCATCTTTTGAACTGTGCGGGTTATAATCTTTAAATCTTGCTTAAGTAAGCGGCAATCTGGCTCCCTCCTTACATGGACTTTCTGAAGACTTCCATTCAAGAGCACACAGCCGAGCCCTGGATCAGCTAATGATAGGCATAAGAAAGAAATAGAATAGGTTTTGGCATGGGAAGCAGAACCGGGAGGAACTGACTTGGTAGGAGATGCTAGGGGTAAAGTTCTGTTAATTTGCTTCAAGGCTCAGTAAGGGTGAGGCTTTTCCCATTTTAAAAAGGAATAACTCGTTCTCCTTCAACTGATAAACTGTCAGGGGTTTGGTTTCATTTCTTCCTGTGCACAGGAAGTGGTCTTCAGGTGGTTTGTCTGTGTCCCCACATATTTATTTAAGATAAACATGTCCTTGTCAATTCAACAGCTGAGACTGAAATGGTAGAAAACAGGACTAAGATGCAAATGAGTTGATGAATTAGTCAGACGATACACAAGAGTGACGTTTTACCTTGGTACAGAAAGCTCTGTAATTGATGCTTTATGTATTCCATGCTACCATTGAGCTCAACTTGCAGAGAGAACCTTGTTTCTCTTTTGTCCAAAGATGCCTTTATTTAGCTGCTTTGGGAGCATTCAAAAGCAGAGATACTGGGCTGGAATTTGCAGCTCTGCGTTCTTTCCCTTTGCTTTAATTCCCACAAAGCTCACTGTACAAACTCCTGATGTCTGTTGTCTACAGAGGGCCATAAATGTGCTTCTCTATTATATTTCTTAGAGAATATAGCTGTCTCTAGCATTCTTTATAAACCACACAGAATTAGTGTGTGTGTGCAGTGATGCCAATAAGAGTTACACACACTGCTTCCCTTGGTGAACAGTCTAATGCAAAGTGTGCCCTTCCAGTGCTTGCTGCGTGATCCAAGTGGAGCAGTGGAGAGAGCTACTATGAGACAGATTGCAGTATCAACCTACTGAGACCATGACTTTTCTTCTAGAAAACTAAATTTCCCAGATACCTGGCTGTATTTCTGGTGGCACAGTTCCATACCCAGAATGATGCTGTTGCTGGGATGTTCCTGAGGTAGGCAGCTGGAGCCTGTTAGCACGCTCACCTGCCTGCCAACAATAGCTAGTCACATTTGAAGGTGATTCTTTGGCTTGGCTCTCTCTGTAAAGCTGAGAATCTGAATAGTTATTCAGTTCAACACTTTACAGCGCTCACTCTAGGTTAGTTCTGTAGCTAAAACTCTTGGGCTTTTGCTGTAGCAGCAGATGACTCTTGCCACTTAGTTATGCACTCCTAGAAATCAAACTTTTTTGTGTGAAATAGTTTCTTTAAGATTTTGAAGTGCTTTGTAGTTTGATCTTAAGTCATGAGCTTCGATACACTGATGCAGGGAGAGATGATCTTGCTAACAGTGTCAAGTGCAAGCCTTTGAAAACTTCTCCAAACAGTCCTTTTCCACAGAGGAAAAAATAAAAAGAAAATGTAGAAAGAATTTTCTAGGAAAAACACTTTTTCTTCTTAAAGACATGATAGTTTGACTTTTTAACACATAGCTAGTGAGAATTTGTTTATTAGATTTCACTGATGTATTTTGTGGGTTTTGGGTGAAATGTGCAGCACTAGAATTTTAAGTTCATTAATTCTTCTATATTTAGAACAAACAGAAAGCACCATTCCATGTTTTCAAAGGGTTTCTTTCTACTTGCCTCTACAACCGAAGTTGGATTTTAAGCCAACTTCTTAAATGCTGTGAAGTATAGCTACTCAATTCATAGTTTAAAAAGTTAGAAGGATTCTCTAAGTTTGGAAAAAACAAGTTACCTATAAAACTCTTTCTTTTTTGAAGCAAGTTAATATAGCAATTTGAAACTATTCCAGCTTTTAAAAACAAAGAGCTGTGTGGGATCTGATTTTACTGTGTAAGTAGCTCTGCAGAAGTACCTGCATGTGTTCTCTGTATCGTAACTGGGAAATACAGGTTCTTGGGAAAACTCCTGGAATTAAATATGAAGTTTGTGAGGTTTTTTTATAGGCATACTGCAAAATTATTTGAAAATACAGAGCTTTAATTTAATTTCATTTATTAATTAAATAATTTAGTGTGTGTTTCACTCTAAAAACATGTGCTTCCATTTGTCTTATGTTAAGCTGAGTTGTTTAGCAACATATCAAAACAATTCCATGAAAAGATTGCTATCCTGTTTTATTAATCCCACAGGCAGCTTTTGCTAATGTTTTTGTGTTGCGAGTGATGGCAGTGAGGTGCTAAAGCACACGCAGAGAACAGAATTTCCCCCTTGTGTCCATTTGCCCTTCAAGTTCCGTTTCAATACCACCCTGGTAGTGGGGGTTACAGGTCTGTGTGTACTGGTTCAGGGTGCTATTACAGTTCCTCAGTACTAATACCTGAGGAAGTACTTCACACGGTGTTCCTTTTCCAGTGAGAAGTTAATTCCGATTTCCTGTGTTCTGCACAGTCCCTGCTTTGCTGTGTTTTAAAACTGGCTGTGGCAGAGTTACAGAAAAGCAATGTTAAAGCTGCTGTAATAATTTCTTTCAGGAATTACGGCGGAAGTCATAGTGGTGTCCTCTTTTGATGAGCTGCACAGAAGAGCACAGGAGGCCAAGGGGAAGATTGTTGTGTACAACGAACCCTTTGTCAGTTATGGTGAAACTGTGCGATATAGAACAGAGGGAGTGGTGGAAGCTGCTAAAGTTGGAGCAGTGGCATCCCTCATTAGATCCATTGCTTCTTTCTCTATTTATAGGTAAGCATTTTTCTGTTTTATTGCCGTGACTCACAGATCACATGTGTTCATTCAGTTCGTATGTCATTTCTGGGCAGGCGTTGTTGTTCTCTACGACTTCAACATCACCAGTTACGAGTGGGTGTTTGGTTTTGAAGCTATTGGCTGCACAAGGGTTCTTTTCCCTTGCGCTTCGTCATTCTTTCAAAATGTTTTCATTTTTTGTTTCTGATCCAAGTTTTGTATGACATTTGTTTTATAGAACTTCCTGCTTTCTCAAGGCAGCCATAAATATTGTGAGATCAACCAAAATCAAATGTGAAAAATGACTAGTGGATGCACAGAGAGTAAATGGGGAAGAGTCCAGCCGTAAAGCAAAAGGGTGATGGATACACAAACAGTCTTTTGACATATTTTAAAGATTTCACACAGATATTGGCGAGTTTAAAGCCTGTGTGATGTTTGCAGAGTAGCCTGCAGGCTGAGAGTTCTGATCATACAGGCTCAGACAACAGAGCTGGACTTAGGACTACAGATGGGTCAGACCCATCTCCTTGCCTACCCTCCCAAGTCTGGGCTACAGCCTGAAAAGGAGTCGCAGGTGCCTTAGGTGATCACAGAATCACAGAACATTAGGGATTGGAAGGGACCTTGAAAGATCATCTAGTCCAATCCCCCTGCCAGATCAGGACCACCTA
>JAOXOE010000343.1:37517109-37528457 GCA_028565055.1 Phoeniculus purpureus
CTGGGGCCCCCCCCCCCCCCATTGAAGTTAATGGAATATTTGCCACTAATTTTCAGTGGAAACGGGGTTATACTCACAAACAGCAGTACTAGATTTCTCCACTTCCTCTCTTCTGTTTCACTCCTGGGATTTACTTCCATGGTGATCATACCCATGCTATTCTACCATCTAGTTTTTCACTTTTAAAAGCTCTCCTTCATCCATCTGGTTAGTTGCCTTTGGTGCTGAGATACTGTTCTGCTGTCTTTGGAGACTCATTTTCCTCTGTCACTTGCATGCCTACCTTGTGTTCTTTCTCTACACTGCCCTTGTGTTCTTGTTGACTATTAAGTTTTACTTTTCACACTTTAAAAATATATCTCCATAAGGCTTTTTTTGCATTGCCCCAACCTATTGTAGGGAAAGCGCTTCCTAAATACATTTGAGTTTAAGATTGGTTTGTAATTCATGTTTTTTTAATAGAAGACAATGTCCAAAGAATGATTTCTATGAATCATAGAATTACAGAATCAGTTAGGTTGGCAAAGACCTTCAAGATCATTGGTCCAACTCTTGACCTAACTGTTCTAAGCCCGTCGCTAAACCACATCCTTAAGCTCCTCATGTGGCATGGAGAAGGGAGGGAAGAAGAAAATCACCATCCATGCTCTCTTCTATGAGTTTGAAAAATTCCCCTTCCTCCTTTCAAGCCTTGCTCCCCTCTGTTTATCTCTATAGTTGGCTGATTAGAAGGAAGGTGTTTTACGGTGGCTAAACCCAGTATCATTCTTCTCTACCCTTTACACTCAGCTCACTGAAAGTGTTGGCTGTGAGTTACCCTTTACCATGACTGTCTTTTCAAAGGAGGAGGAACCTCCCCATGTGGTAATATATTCTATTCAGCACCAGAGGAGGCTCAAATTTCTGCTGTAACTTAATGGATATCCCTGCGTGTGGGAGAGCCCGAGCTTCCCCACTACTTAGTGCCTGCAGTGAAGCAGAGACTTGGAAGCACTAATAGAGTTATTGATCCTACCCTGAGAGCTCTGATGCCTTGACACTTGTTTGTGCCTGATAATTTTAATGTAAGAATTCTTTATAAATAATAAGGAACATCATTAAATGGAGGAGATATGAAGGCCAGATCAGTACTGTAGGCAAGTAGTTGTTGCTCAGATTGCTTCTCTCATGTTAGCCCTGTGCTGCCTCTTTGTCTGATTATCTGCTTTCCAAATGAAGAAAATGTGAGGGGTTTTGTTGTTTTGGTTTGCTGGGGGAGAGTGTTTGGAGGTTTTTTTGTTTGTTTGGATTTATTTACATCCTTCCTGTATGTATAAAATATAACATCTGTTTCCAGTGAGGTTTTAGATTTGTCCTCTATGCTCTCTAGTCCCTGGAGATAGAGGGGTCAGTGAAGATATAAATATGGCCTCTACCCAAGGCTGAGAAGCCGAGAGGAGTTCAGCAAAATGTGAAAAGACACCCCATGAAGCCAGAAGCCTTGCAGCTGCTGGCAGTTAGGATTTGCACTGGCGTTCCCTCCAGGAGCCTCCTGCCAATATACCTGTGGTGGCGGTGGTGACAGGCAGCTGCGTTCTCGCAACACAGGGATGTAAACATGGGAGCAGGGAGCTTTGCTGTTCATGGTGAGCAGAAGGAGGCCAAACAGGTGTATGACTTAAATGGTTCCCTGAAGGTATTGTCAGCTGCTGGAGAGTCATCCTCATGTCTGTAAGATGCAGAAAGTTTCTTTTTCAGTTGAAGAGCAGCTGTTGCAAGCCTCCATTTCCTACAGGCATTTGGAAAGGATTGTGTAGACTTCTCTACTTTCCCAGCAGTCGGATAGTCCCAGGGTGGGATTCATTGGACTTGCTTAATTTGATCATTTCACCATTCACAGTTGTTTTCTGCTTCTTGTTTGACAAACCATGTCTAATCTACACTATTTTTTAAAAACGTCTGTGGTTTCCATAGAATTCCCTTGGTGTGTGTGGTACTGAACAGTATAATGAAACACAAACACATACATGTTAGTTACGTTCTGTAGCCTAGCATGTATGTAATTATGTCAAAGCTATTATGCTTGTTGGGTAAAACCTAGTTTTAATGAGTGCCAAGCACTGATTAGATGCAGTTTTAAATGTTAATTTAAATGGAGTTCATGTGGTAATAGAGTATTGCTGTGTTCTTTTTCAAAGGGTGTTTTCCTCAGTAAAGCAAATAGTTTCTGGAGTCTCTCTTACACTTCATTACACTTGTGCAGATGTTACATCAATTAAATGTTCGTACAAAGTAATCTGCAAGAGACTGTACAACTAGACTCCAAATGTTCTGTCCTTGGTAACACACTGCTGTATTATTTAATTCCATATTTGTACCACATTGCTCCTTAATTTCTTTACGTTTTTTGTTCATACTCAGGTTTCGTTTCAAATTTAGCCCTCTTGCTATTACTTTAACTTGCTGTAAAGCAATAAATCACATCCTACAAAGCCAGTATAAGAAGCAAATAAAGCATGAGAATCTTGGGACAAATGATGACAGAAACTCAAAATTAGGCTGGATTTATTTCTTTTATATTTTGCCAAATGGCTCTAAATGGGGAATAATCTTGATTTTCTTTTTAAAGACCTAATTCTTTTGAGAAGATTAACAATAATAACTAATTCTGTTACAGTTTGGCCTTTCTATCCGGATAATGGTGGGACTATTGAAAGAACATGCACAGTGTGAGTGCGCACAAGGACAAGTTTTGTTTTGTTTTGTGGGGACTTTGTGGTGCTGTTAAAGGGGATTTACTTGAACAGAGTTCAGCTCTTGTCGTGTTGCTCTTGGTGCGGAGAAAGATACAGGAAGGAGTATGAGCAGCAATTCTCCATAGCTAAGCATGAGATCAAGATGTAGTTTCCCTTCTACTTTGCTACAGAGCACCTCTCCTTTGAAGTGTAAATTTTATATGAGGGGATCTTCTGTCATACGCAGAATATACAACTGAAAAAACAGAACCAAAGTTTCCAAACAGAACCAAAGAACCAAAAAACAGAAGCAGAGTGAAAAAACAGAACCAGAAACCAGAACAAAGCAGTATGTGAGCCTGTTGCTGACAGTTCAGGCTGTGATCTTGCTATGGATATATCTAGTGAGTAACACAGTCATAGCTGCATTCAGGTGTGTATTTTCTGATTCAAGTCAATAAGGTGACCTCATATGAAAGTTTCAGTTACATCTGGTTTGTGCAATCAGTATGGTATGGGTTCTGTAGAAAATAGGTTCCTGTGTGACTTGGTCTAGGTGATCCTGCTGTGGCGGGGGGATTGGACTAGACGATCTTTCGAGGTCCCTTCCAATCCCTAATGATTCTATGTGTACAATTAGTGTCCCTCAATGTGTTTGTATGCAAACAAAGTAAAGGCAGACAACGTTCAGTTTGTATTTCCCAATCAATTTGTATTGCTTCACGAAGTTTGTGAGAAGGATTGTACGTTGGAGAGCGGTATACACAGTGTGGCTGAAGTGGATCTCTATAAACCTTCATGTAATCAAATGTTTCTTTTAGTCCTGTTAGGGTTCTTGTAATGCCATGCTTATTTCTCCCCTTGGGAGATCGCTATTTTTTCTCGAGGCTTCAATTTGAGCTGTCTTTTCCATCAGAGCATCCAGTTTAGCTTGAAGTGCCAGTTCTTACACAGTGTGTTTGGCTTCAGGCTTTTTAGTTTGTCAGATATGAGGGTTAGTAGTCCAGGAACCAAGTAATGAAGCCTGCAAGGTCAGCTGCCACAGTAATAAGAGTTAGATCTGACCAGCCTCTAGCAGCGCATCTTTTCATCTGTGCCCTTTAGTTTCTCTATATTTGCTTATTTTACTCAAAGAAACTAACTAGCTGCCTCTTGACTTTTTATCCCTCTTTTACACTTTTCTCTAAGATGTAAGCCACATCTGTTTCTTGCTAGTCATTTGATGTGCACTTCTGACAGAGAAAATGCTTTAATTTTTCAATCCTTTCCACTGCTTTGTTATTCAGACTGTGATACTTCTCTTAAATACTTTGCAAGATGTGAAAGCTTTATTCACAGTTGTGGTGGAGCATCAGGATAGAGGATCCAAAAGAAACGTAATTGCTGCTTGTACTGGAGAAACAACACAGTTTAGGGCTTTCTTTGGTTGAGCACCTGGGAAATAACAAAAAGAGTGAAATCAGTACAGGTGCTGGTAAAACTTGAACTACTGCAGTTCAGCATAGGTGGCTTGATGCTAGTAAGACATAACCATTGCCAGAAGACACCAGTGAATCCATCCTTTTAAAATGAGCAGAAGTTGTTTGTTTCCACTCAGTTGTTAAACGTAGGGGATTTTTTGAACATTAGTGCATGAAATTCTTGGGTGTTTTCAACCCACAACGTTGTCATATCTCTTGTTTTCCCAGTGTGTTATTTATTTTGTTTTCTGCAAAGCCTCCTGGTTACTGTGCTTGGCGTATCCCCATGCACTCAAGCAAGTATTAAACATCTGCAGCAGATTGTTGCAGTTTAAAAGTGGGAGTGAAGGAGGACTCATTTTTTTACAGAGACAAAGGGAAAGAAAAATGTTTAGAATCTGAACTTAGAAGTCTGCATGAGTTTATCCCAGTCAGGGAGGATTGTGTGGCACAAGAGATTCTGAGCACCTGGGTAACTGTTATTTCCAAGATGAGCTATGGGCCACCCAACCCGCAAAGCTGATGAGGAGAAGGCACTGATCTTAGTATAAAGTTCAGCTGTAAAAACTGGGAGCAATAATTTCCTAAACAGTTGCCACCTAATAAACAGGTCTGTCTACAGATCTGTAGCAGCTCCCAAAAGACCTCTGTAACTGATTCTTAGTATTTTCTTTGCAAATAAATGTTCATACATATGTGCACTGTAGGTTATGTTATTGATTACAGCGTCGTGTGTTGTTGTTGAGAAGATTTTACTCTTCTAAACAAATAGAACTGAGCAGTCTCCCATTTTACCTAATCTATATCCTTACAAAGTTTTTTTCTCCCTTCCTCCTCACCAGAAGTTAAGTGGCTCTTTTACTATGTGGAAGATTTTATCATTCCCCCCAATTTAAAAAAAAAAATAAATCTTTAAATGTACAAAAATGTGTCTGCTCCTGTAACTAGGCTCATAAGTGAAGATTTTAGTGTATTGGACATGGTTCTAGGCAACCAGCTCTGGGTGGTCATGGCTGAGCAGGGGGTTTGGACCAGGTAACCTCCAGAGGTCCCCACCAACCTCAACTGGACTGCAATTCTGTTATCGCTCCATGTAGTGAGTAGTATTGAAATTTGTAAGAGCTGAAGTGAAGAATGTCTGGAATCTGGTTTGAAAGCTTCATCTCTAGCTCTTCTTCGTTAGGGTAACATGTAGGTAAAGAGGCGATTTAGCTTTCCAGATTTCCTTTGGAAACTTAATTCGATGGCATTTTGCCAATGAAGTCAGAAGTTAGTGAATGAAACAAACAGACCAACAGCATATTAATGGCACTGAACAAGCCTCTAGGTGGCTGAATATTTTATGTGTTTTGAAAACACCTCTGGAGTAGCAACTGAAACATGGCAATGACAAATAATCCTCAAACAAAGGGTTGCAGATGCACTAAATCTGCAGCTCACAAATTTAGTGCAGAGGATGGCCAGTACTGAAGAGGTGCTTTTTCAGAGTTTTAGCATAATTTTTCAAAACACGCAGTTCTTAGCTGATGTTAGGATCTAGGACATGTAATTGTATAACAGTTTATGATCATTTCCATTGTATCAGAATGATTCCCAGTGGTTCACTGAGTCTGTCTTCTTGAAACAGTATATTTATTCCATTTTTTCCTGTTTGTGAAACAGTATTTTTATTCCCATTTTGAAAGTAGGAAGTGAAAGCAATGAATGATTTAGTATTGGGAATAGTCACAGATTTTTGTGTATATCTAGATCCTGATCTCTCTTTTTTCCCAACAGTTGGTTTTTTACACTGTGTTTGGCTTTATATGCACCTTCACTTTGAAAGCATCCAAAGATCTCAGCAAGCACAAGAAAATGAGAACTATGTAAATAATGGCCACATGTGAAAATAAAAACTAATTGAAGGAACTTGCTAAGGAACTCATCCATTACATTTTGGTGACCTTGTGATGTCAGATGTAGATTCACCCACTGAATTCTACATCTGACCTACACTGTCAGATGTAGGTCTTCAGGCAGCGGTGGTAGGAGTTTCTGGAAGGGAAAAGTATTTCAAATGGTCTTGAAACCATTTGAGGCTCTCAGAGAGAGGAAAGAAGTCACCCTGTATCGCACTGTGAACAACAGTGGAACTTTGTGATTAGTTCTGTTGGGCATTTTTCCCTTTTTTTTACTTCCCGAGGCTATTCCTAAGGGGAGATGCTGAAGCCTTACATCTAGTGGTGCATATTTTTCTTCTTTGTGTAATTTGTGTGAATTTAATCTCTAGTCTGATGCGGAAATAGTTGAAGTCATGAATTATAATTTAATTACCTGTCACGGGTGGAAAAAAGCACTTGTTATGAGCTGTTCGCTCACAGGCTTTTCATTGTGGTTTTCCTCCTGAGAAAGCAGTGAAGGAAGGGTGATATCATAGTATTTATTACTGTAGTGTCAAGACGTAGCCATGACCTGAATAGAGCTGACACAGAATAACTTTCCAGATGTATGGAATGGTAACAGTCAGATATTCTAATTAGTGTGGGAACACTTGAAGCGTTTTACTGAAAGGTTTGTTTAAGAGCAGTAAATACTTAATGTTGACAGTCTGCTGCAGATGGTACTAAAAGTGTCTTTTTATTAATTCTGTAATAATTAAAAATAATTTGTAATTTGTTAACATGTGCTTTTATTTTTCTCTTAACAGCCCACATACTGGGGAGCAGAATTACCAGCTTGGTGTACCCCGCATTCCCACTGCTTGCATCACTGTGGAAGATGCTGAAATGATGTCACGAATGTCTTTGCGGGGAACTAAGATCGTTGTGCACTTGAAAATGGAGGCTAAGACCTATCCAGACTCTCCTTCCTTTAACACTGTGGCAGAGATAGTTGGAACCAAGTACCCGGAGCAGGTGAGTGAGAACATTCAAAAAGAAATTAACTTTCTTCTGTAAAGATGTAAAAAAACAAACCCAAAGAACAGCCCTTCCTAAGAAGTCCCTCAAATGAGAAACTCTTATTTACCTGTAAGATACCTGTCTGTCTGTCTCTCTATCTGTAATTTCATAGAATCATAGAGTCATTAGGGATTGGAAGGGACCTTGAAAGATCATCTAGTCCAGTCCCCCTGCCACAGCAGGATCAACTAGACCAAGTCACACAGGAACACAACCAGGCGGGTCTTAAATGTCTCCAGTGAAGGAGACTCCACAACTACCCTGGGCAGCCAGTTCCAGTGCTCTGTCACCCTCACTGGGAAGAACCTCCTATGTTCTAGTTTACCCATTGCCCCTTGTCCTATCACTACGTGACACTGAGAAGAGCTTGGCTCCATCCTCCTGACACCCACCCTTCAAATAGGTGCTCCACTTCCTTCATCATCCTCGCTCTACACCGGACTCCCTCTAGCAGCTAAAGCAAGAATCTAGGTTCTATGTTTCTGACCTTTGGCTTTTCAGTCTTTTTCAGTTAGCAGGTTTGAAACCACGTACCAGGAGGTGGTTCTCAGTCCTAATGTACTAGGCTCAGCTCTAACATACTAGGATGTATTTTGGAGAACTGTAAGAATTAAGAATTACTGTGTTCTATGAGCAGGAAATTCATCTAAGCTGTACACAACTTAACCTCATCCTTTTTATTTCCGTGTCCTAAAGCCTACTTTAAATAGTACCATCTGCTTATGAGAAAGCATGTCTATAAGCAGAAGCAAAATCCTAGCACTACAACAAATAGTTATTGTTTTAAGTAGCAGGTAGTAAGCTAAGGTTGCAATAACGATTTGTGCTTAGGGTTTGTTTAATGTTCTCCCAATAATCTTTGTGTGGTTTCTTGATCAGGCAGCCACAATCTACTGTCCAGAAGTAAGGTTGCATGCCTGAGTTTTTCCTCAAATGTAGAAGTGAATGTAGGATGTTGGTTCAACTTTTTTGGAGATGGTTTTTCTTGTGCAAGTTATTGCTGTGTTTAGCAAGAGTTAATTTGGAGGAATCACAGAATTGTAGAATGTTAGAGTTTGGAAGGGACCCTTAGAGATCATCTAGCCCATCTGTGATATAAAGTATCTGACAGTTCTGTTTGAATACTTGTTAGTCCTGAATTATAGAATTGTAGAGTCATTTAGATTGGAAAAGACCTTTAAGATCGTCAAGTCCAACTGTTCACTCAGCACTGTCGGGTCATCACTAAACCATGTTCCTCAGCACCACATCTCTTCTTCTTTGAAATCCGTCCAGAGGATTTAAAAAAAAAAACAAACCCTACACACAAAACTTGTGGTGCTGAAGGTCGGTATGAGGTATGGGGTGTAGCACTCCAGTGTGTGGATTGCTGTGTCACCTGACAACATGGAATGGTTTTTCTGGCAGTGTGGTTTATTGTGGAAATGCTGATGCGGCCTCAATTACAGCAGCACTAGAAATTGCTGCTACAGTGCATCTACTGAGCTGCAATTATTTTTCAAACATCGTAGTTTTCTAATTAAATGGAAAATAAGAATTACTGTGTCCCTTAAACCACGAATAGTTCTTAAAAGATCTTATTTATTCTGAAAGGGGAGTTCTGTAGATCTGGTTTGAGAAACCCTCAGTGTCAGCATGACTGTATGGTTTCAGAAGTTTCATAACTGGTCAGGGAAAAAGTAACTACCCCCATGATTGATTGGTTTGCATACAGTCACCTATGGCTCTACCTTCATGAAACATGTAATTACCAAGTTAAAGACAACGCCCCAACTTCTAAATTAGGGTACAGTTAATTTTGTGTCTTCTGAATTCTTAGCCGTGCCTCTAGCCAGCTGACAGGCTACCTCTCCTGAGTTAGCTTGGGTGTATTTTAAATCTCAACATTTACATTTAGGTGATAAAGTTGTCCACGCGTAAACTTCAAAGTTGTTTTAAGGTGCTTGCCTGTCCTTGAATTTTTTTCTTTGGTGTTCTGCTCATTAATTAAATGGATTGGGGTCTCTTCACTTCTTCTACTGAGCAGCTGACTTTTTGAAACACTGAATTAGGACTTACTTACAACCCCCTGCTGATGTTAATGGGAGCAGTAGTGGCCACACTTTGAAAATGTAACCAAGAAACAGAAAAATAAAACAAGTGAATGTTTAGGGTTTTTTAATTCTCAGTTCTTCGTGGAGCCTTAATGGGTGCCTTGCTACACTCATTCCACTGTGTTACTCTGGTAAAAATGGGAACCATCGAGCTATTTAAGCAATAAAATACATTGCAGAACCCAACCTCTTACAATGCCTTTTATGCCCAAGTGTTTCAATATGCAAAACGAATCCAGGGAAATAGAAAGGTGCCATTTCCCCCGGCCAAAATTTCAGCTGAAGTCTTGAATTGAAACAAAAGCAAATCTGGATCTCTGAACTCTGGGTGAGAAATCAGCAGCAGGTGGTATCACAGTTACAAAGGTCTAAAGCCAAACAGTCTGAAATAAGCTGAAACACAGCTAGTCACACATTGCGGCAAATTAGACCTTAAAAACCTGACACTTAATTGAAAAATAGGGCCATTGTAGGGTACTGAACATGTCAGGTGAGAAGTTATATGGTTCTAGATGTAGCCGTGTATGTTTGTGTTCACCAGAATTTAATGCACTGCTTGATTTGTAAATAAATTAGTTCCTCCTGTGAAATCGTAGCATGTTTGTTAAAATAATTGCCAAAAATCAAAATAATACTTGTCCAGATGTTTGATCTGTTTCAGACAATGTTGAATTTATTATTAAAATCCTTTACAGGAAAAACCCAATTTATTGTGAACTTGTTTTACCTAGTATTTTTTGTTTGTGGGGTTAGGTGTTTTTGCTTTATTTGGTCACTCCTGTAGCCTGTTCAGTTCAGTTCCTCCACTTCATTTTCCAGGTATTTGTGTGGATTCTTGCATAGCAGTGGAGGGAAGGAAAGTAAAACTAGAAAAATGTTAAGGAAAACAGAAAAAAATGTAATTTGAGTACTTCTGACTTGTTTTCCTAAACATTTGCCGTATTTTGGACCTAGTGTTCTTAACATCTTTTAACACATCCTTTGTTTTCCAGTTGCAAGAAATGTTTGATACTCAGAATTGAAAAACTTGCAAACCTTTGCTTAGGCACCTTTGCTTAGTTTCAACGCATTTATGTTTCTGAATGCCTTAGAGCAGTAAAAGAAATACAGTTACTGCTTTGTGAAACTTCAGGCTCTTGCGAGTGCATTCATCTTCAGGAGCGATGATGTGACGTGGGTGCAGATGTCCTCTTGCTTTTTGAGGCAGCTCTGAACCCCAGGCATGCAGGTACTTCTGAAAAGTTAACCCATGCTTTGGGTTTCTGTTCTGCTTTATCCTTTCTGTTTGAGTAGACAGCAACACTAAGCAAATGCTTTATCATCAGTTGCTCTAACTAAGAAAAGTGTACTTTGAAACCTACTGTAATTGCATCTTTGCGCTACCAAGTATTCAGGTGATGTGGAAAGCATCTGCGCAGAACAAAGAAATGGATTTTGTCATGCTGTCAGTAAGGCTCACTAATGTCTCTGTTCTATTCATCTCTGTCTTATCCCTTCTAAGTAAGGGAAGGGCTGCTCTCTTCTGACAGAATCACAGAACATTAGGGATTGGAAGGGACCTCGTAAGATCGTCTAGTCCAATCCCCCTGCCACAGCAGGATCACCTAGATCATGTTGCACAGGAACACATCCAGATGGGTTTTAAATGTCTTCAGAGAAGGAGACTCCACAACCCAGCATGGGCAGCCTGTTCCAGTGCTCTGTCACCCTCACTGTGAAGAAGTTCCTTCTCATATTGATATATGACTTCCTATGTTCCAGCTTACACCCACTGCCCCCTTGTCCTATCATTAGATGACACTGAGAAGAGCCTGGCTCCATCCTCCTGATACCCACCCTTCACATGTTTATAAACTTTAATGAGCTGGACTCTTTCCAGCAGTTCTGTGTCCTTCCTGAACTGAGGGGCCAGAGCTGGACACAATACTCCAGATGTGGTCTGACCAGTGCAGAGTACAGGGGGAGAAGAACTTGTCTCAATCTGCTAACCAACCCCCTTCTGATCCACCCCAGGATGCTATTGGTCTTCTTGGCCACATGGGCCTATTGCTGGCTCCTGGCCATCCTGCTGTCCATCAGGACCCCCAGGTCCCTTTCTCCTACACTGCTCTCCAACAGGTCAGTCCCCAACCTATACTGGTA
>JAOXOE010000343.1:37536870-37554264 GCA_028565055.1 Phoeniculus purpureus
GAGGGAATGGGTTCAAGTTACAACAGGGTAGGTTTAGACTTGATATTAGGAAGAATTTTTTCACAGAAAGGGTGGTCGAGCACTGGAATGGGCTTCCCAGGGAGGTGGTTGAGTTGCCATCCCTGTGTGTGTTTAAAGATTGTTTGGATGAAGTGTTGAGGGATGTGGTTTAGAGGTGAACTTGTAAGGTAGGGTAGATAGTTGGACTCAGTGATCCCAGGGGTCTTTTCCAACCAGAGTGATTCTGTGGTTTCTATCACAGTGAATTTACAACCATCATGATGAAATACTAGTCGCAAGAACAGTGTGTAATGTACTGATATTAATTACTTAGAAAAACCCCTTATGTCCCATATCATCTGCTTATACCTGTATTATCATATAGAGCGTGGACAGTGGAATAACAGAATGATGTATGATTAAATAGTCTGTAAACCACATTGCTTAGAAATTGCAGAAAATCAGTGATTTTTCCTAGAGCATGTGGAAGCAAACAGGAGTAGGATTTCTCTTGTCTTTAAGATATTTCAATTCATTAGGGAAGGACATTAATGCTGTATCAGTACTTCTGTATCACTTAGAATTCTGAGCTTAATTTTGTGCCTGGTCTAATGACACTGCTCTTAGTTTCTGCTTTTGGTGATGTCAGCTGGACAAAGATTTTTTTGTCATCCTCTCTGAGTGCCAAGTTTCATGTGCTGCCTGTGGGAGAAGGTATTTAATGAAGTGGTGTTCTTTCAGTGTAATGGAATTTGTTGCTTTGCTGAAAGATAGAGATGTGTATATTTATCTGATAGTCTTAGGACTCCACCTTCTGTGGCACGCTGCTCAACAGACTAGAGCATATTCTACTATTCCAAAATCCAGCTTCTTGCCAGAAAAGCAATTACTGAGCTCTACAATGTGATGTCCTCTGTCCTTTTCTTCCCCTTTCAAATAATCAGGAAGAGGACCTGAGGTTACGTTATTCTTTATGAAGGAAAGGAAGAACATGCTCTTGACCTGTTGACAAGTATGTTCCTCTCTGTCTTATCTTACAGATACTACAGCTCATGGTCTGTTCTGCTTGTGTGATTCTGTTTCTTGGCATAGTAAACCTGAAGTCTTAGATTTATGTTCTCTACTTCTGCTTGAAGGCCACTGACCTCACTTTATATGCGAAAGTGCCCCAGGGCTGTGTTCACTTAGCTGGAATTAATGTTCAGATGATACTTTATTGGACTGTCTCTTTACATGTTCTGCAAGTTGCTCTGCAAGTTTTTCTGTGAGACTACAACTGCGCATATAAATAGGCTATAGCTAATAAGCCTATTTATAGCAAGCCCAAGTCTGATGATTTTTTTTTCTCATTCATTAATTTCCAACCTTCAGATAAGTTTGAAAAAATAATTGGATTGCACCATTAGCACCAAGTATGGTGCATTTACTTTTTCATTGATTAATTTGGTAGTGTGATTTAAAATTTAAATACTGATTTTTCAGGAAAGAGATACAACTAATTATAAAGAAATATAAATAAGCTGGCTTTAATAGGTTGGTTAAATTTCAACAAAATTGTTGAGGGTAATATTCTAGTTTATATGAAAATAAGAAGTTCTATATTCCTTTATGTGCAGATGTTGTTACACGCACCATTTCCTCCTAGAGATCAATGTAGCAGCCCTTGCTGCCCCTGTAAAATACCCAGCAAGCCTTTCAGAATGCTTGAGATTATTCATTGCAATGGCTAATGCTCCAATTACTTCCTTTTTCATTTATCTGTAGCAGTTTTTTCTGTGGATTAGAAAGAATTTAGGGAATGTTCCCAGTCCCACTTCAGTGTGACCTTCTGAATCTCGTGGTGACTGGACCAAGGTAAGATAAGGGGTTTTTCTCTCAGGGTGGGACAAAAAGATACTAGTGTGTTTTCAGTAGCTTCATTTTGCTTCTTTGAGCACTTTAAAATCTCATATTGAATCTTTGAAGCAGAAAATTGAACATTTTTTTTCCTTTTCCCTTATCTGGAACCACATATTTAATTGTAATGTAGATCATAATTGCTAATACCAATTTAAAACTGGGATGTTGAACTAAGCAGAACCAGAGGTGAAGGGATTATCTGCACTGTGTTGAACAACTCCAGCATGTTGCTGTATGGATGTGACACTGACCTGGGATATGAGTGTAGCGACAGTAGGCGATTTGTTATCTTTCCCATTAGGTGACTCAAAGTGCCCATCTCTTGTGGTGTAGAGTAGGAGACATCTTTGCCCCTCTCTTGTTTGGTGAAGCAGCTGCAGTTATAAACTATCAGAAATGATTTATCTGAAACAATTAATGCTGTGCAATTGCACTAAAACAGACCTACTGAATTCGCAGTTAAGGAACCTTGGTTTGTGTGAGGTTCTCTAGATAGTCTTGTAAAGGACTTCCATTTTCTTCAGAATTCTCATCATTTTCTCTGTAGCGTTTCAGATCTAATCAAACCTTTGTGTCTGGAAGAAAATAAAACTCTTTTCAGCACAGTTTTAACAAACACACGTGTTTAATGATTTTGTTCTGCAAGCGAAATTGGAGTTGCTTAGCTGTACTGGTACAAAAGATCAGTATTTCAAAAATTGATAAATCTCGAATGTGTATCACAGTCTTCTCTGAACCCTGGGAAAGGAAGCTGAAGTAACTGGTCTTTTTTCTGTGTTTTAATGTTGTTTTTGAAAAGAATAATAATGAAGGAAAAATTGTATAGATAACAATACTGCCTCAGTTCAACAGGGACACTGAACTGCTGGAGAGAGTCCAGCACAGAGCCACAAAGATGATAAAGGGAGTAGAACACCTCCCTTATGAGGAAAGGCTGAGGGAGCTTGGAGAAACGGAGACTGAGGGGTGACCTCATGAATGTTTAAAAATATGTGAAGGCTGGGTGTCAGGAGGATGGAGCCAGGCTCTGCTCAGTGTCATCTACTAATAGACAAGGGGTAATGGGTGTGAGCTGGAACATAGGATGTTCCACACAAATATGAGAAGGAACTTCTTCCCAGTGAGGGTAACAGAGTACTGGAGCAGGCTGCCCAGGGGGGTTGTTTAGTCTTCTCTGGAGATTTTTAAAGCCCGTCTGGACATGTTCCTGTGTGACTTGATCTAGGTGGTCCTGGTCTAGCAGGATGTCATGATGTGACCTTCAGTGTCAGCCTTGGGCTTAGGGATAGACCCTTCACCACTGGAATGCTCCTCACACAACAGGTGATGCACTGTTGTGCTCAGTCTGCATTGATGGAAATGCCAAGTTTCTAGCTGCCTTTCTTTCACATCCTGTCATGGTAAACCAGCAGCCTTTCAGCAGACATAATCCCCACATCTGGCTTACTGCAGGCTCTCTTTGAAGTGATGTAGATAGTCTTTCCTTCTTCTACCATTTGTTTGAAATTAAGTGCAGGAAGGATTGTTGAGCTGTGTGCTACAGCCAGAATCATACGCTTTGGCCTGCAGGGTACCAAATGATGGAAACCTTTTTGGTGGTTGACTATACAAGTCAGCTGGTGGGCAGGTTTCCGTTGTGGGAGAAAAAAGGAAGTGCTGTGTAGGTCTTAAAGCTGTGGCCTCTTTGGCTCAGTCATGAATGGGCTGATGCTTTGTGGGCCAGGAGCTCTTCTGTGACTGAAGAGCTGCACTGAAATATCCATTCTGCTGCTTCTTGTCAAGCTTACTTATTTTGATGATGCTTTAACCATGGGCCTTCTCTGTTGTTCCCCTGCTGAGTGCTTGCACGTGTGGTGAATGCACCTTCCCCAGTGTTGCTGGTTGGGGCTGGGGAGTGCTGACTGTGCAAAAGCAAGTCCTAGGGAAGACTGAAGGTGCTTGAAGATCAAGGTTTGTCACTGGCTGTTTCTGTAGAGACTTATTCCTCTTCAATTGACTAGTTGATGTAATCCATGCAATTCTAGCCGTATGAGACAGATTTGTTTAAATTAGAAATGTGAGGTAACTGCTCTCTGAGTTCATGATGACCTAGAGAGGGTTGCCTCACCTACCCGGGGGTGTTACCTCATTTCTGATTCATTTGTTGTAAGGAAATGGGAGAGAGAAGTGTTAAGGAGATACACTCTTCTTCAGGTTTTTAGGCATTAAAGCAGCTCCAAAGAAACAGAATGTGCCTGCTGCTGTTCTGTCCTGAATCTCTCATTCCAAGCAAAACCACAGAGAGACTACTCAGTGGCTCCTACAAGCTCATCTGACAGAATTTAATCTACTGGAATGAGCAGGGTCAGTGTCCAGGCCAGAAGATGAGTCACCTGTGTTGCAATGTTAATGATTAAAAGAGAGACAACATTCACGGTTTTATGAGTTCTCTGCTAAAATGGTTTGAGTCCTTCCTGAATTGGTCCCCTTGAGTGGTAACAAAATCCTATCATTGAGTTCTCTTTTCCTGGTTTTCAGCAACCTCAGAGAACTGTGGAGTGAACTGTTAAGACAACATGGATTCAGGCACTAGTAGCATCTGATTGAGATCAGTCTACATATTTTTTCTTTCTTCCTCACCACGTATTTCTGTAGTAACAGGACCAAGACTGCATTAATCTTGTGCTTAGATGAGATCAGTTCCTGAAGGAAGAAGAGCTAGATAAAACTGAGCTTGACAGAGAAGTATTCTGGTGGGACAAAAAGACATTCTGAAGAGTCTGCAAACTTCGTACTTCTGCCTTCTACTGAAGGTCTATACGCTAGTCTGATCAATTCTATGTAGTTGCATTTGAGGTATTGATCCTCCTCTACTGCTCTTCAGTTCTGTGGCTCAGTGCTGTCTGAAAACCGTGAGCTCAGTACATATGGTCCTCTTGTATGACAGGCCATGTTCTGATAAAGCTGTTGTAGGAGATGATGTTCTCAAAGTTGGTCCAAGCCTGTAGCATTAAATTCCTCAGGAAATAAGGGCTTTCACTGGCCTTCTCTTCCAGAGAAAGGCAGTTTCCTTTGACCTCACTTTCTGTGCCATGGAAATACAGCACCGTGTACATTTTTAAACACTGCTTCTCCAGCAAAAAGAAACCAAACTTTTTAGAAAGCATTCTAACATCTTTTTCTCTCTCCTTGAGGTTAAGCTTAAGGACAAACAAATACTCATCCTGCCAGTGAATGTTTAACATGTACTTGTTACAGAATTTACTGGATAGCCAGGGCTAATAAATAAAAAATTTGTCTATGTAGGTGTGAGAAACAATAGCAGAGAATAAATGTAGCATTAGATTTTAGTCCCTTAGTTTATATCTCACATAGCAGGGGAAGATCAGGCTTACTCAGGGGGGACTTTTACCTAATTAAGGGGTACCAAGGAAATCTGTACAGAAAATGTAAGGCCTGCCACCTCATACGTGGACCAGCGGGTGAGCTCAGGATAAGAACCGGGAAAGTGGCATCTGCCTGAAGTGTTCTCAGTTTGTATCAGGACTGCAGAAGCATTTGAGAAGACGTCTTCTTTCTGCCAGAGGCATTTGGTCTCATCAAGCGCTTGGAAATAAAAATCACTGGGGAGTAGCCTGGCATTTGTATTTCCTCATGCAGAGAAATGTGCATCTGTGTACACCCCAGAGCAGCCACCCCTGTAAGCGTTCTCATGCAGGACCCGTCAAGTAAAAGAAACACACTTCTCCAGTCCAAGTGTGGAAGTTCTGTACTTGGATAAAGTCATTCCTTTGCCTGGGGATTCTCCTGGATTTCATAGTCCTTGTGGGTGCCCAAATATTTGTGATGCAGTAAACACTGGCTTAAGCTTAGTTTGCCAAAAGATGCAGGAGGCCAGATCCATGACTCATGATAAATCTGTATGTTTCCGCTTGCTTGCTTTCTTTCTCTTGCTGGAAATGAAACAGCTTTCCAAAGACTCAGCAAATACCAAATAGCAGCTCAGCCTGTGTGCTGAGCTCCCATCCCGGCATTCTGCTGACTGCTGGGCAGCCTGTTCCAGTGCTCTGTCACCCTCACTGTTAAGAAGTTCTTTCTTACATTTACGTGGAACCTCCTATGTTCCAGCTTGCACCTTGTTACCTTGTTCTTGGCAATCTAATGCAAAAGATAGTCAGTGAATGTTGTCAGAGCTGGAAATAGAGCAGAGCACACTCCTCTAAAACAATAACTTAAGAGCAAATAATTTTTCCTTGAAATTCTAATTAAGTGGAATTTCTTAACATAATTTTTTAATTTAAGTTGTATCTAATAAAATTATATCTGCAAACTACATTTTGATTAAGGTCTATATAGCTTTTCGAGAGACTGCAGCAGAGGACAAGGTGCAGTGACTAAATCCAAGAGATTCACTTATTGCTTGCTCAGGCATATTTTTTTCTCCCTTACCACTGGTAACCCAGGTAGTGTGTTTTCCACATTGTTTTATGTTAACTGGCTGCCCAGGGGGGTTGTGGAGTCTCTTTCTCTGGAGACATTTAAAACCCGCCTGGACATGTTCCTGTGTGCCTTGATCTAGGTGATCCTGCTGTGGCAGGGGGATTAGGCTAGATGATATTTCGAGGTCCCTTCCAATCCCTAATGTTCTGTGGTTCTGCAATGCTCTCAATACTTAACTGTACAGGGGTGTGCTTTGGCGTTTTGCTGTGTCCTAGAAGAACAAAAAATACTGCAACTGGAAGTAGATTTGGTTCTTCTGATTTACAGTCATGTCTGAAAGCGTATGTGAAAGGGGCTCCCAGTGATGCTGCACTCCAGAATTACAACTCTTTTGAAGATAAAAGAAATGGTTATAACCCTTTCACTACTAATTTCTGCATGCTGTAAATGTATTCCTGTGTATCCAGGGAAAATTGCTCAAGGGAAAAAGAGTTTGAGACTTTTATTTAGTGCATTTTGTGCTGCAGTTACTAGGCTAGGCAGAATGATTAATAAATTACTGGTTTAGTAACTTGGAGTAAATCACTTTTGCTGTAAATGAATTACTAAGAGGATCATGCAACAACAATAAAAGGTTTCTTCAGTGAAATTAAATACTTTGAATGGTGTTTGCTGTACTTCACAAGCTAATGTACCCTTTTCAGTGGAGTAAATCATTCTACTGTGGCTTGGCAAGGGGAGACTTGGGACGTGGTACAAAACTTGAACGTTGTGGTACATTAGATTTATTAAGATGAATGTTATGGTTTATAGAATTATTAAGGTGCCACAAGTGATTATAATGGAGAAATGCATCTCCTTTTTCTTTTTTGATGCATCTCCTTTTTCCTTTTTGATGCATCTCCTTTTTCTTTTTTGATGCATCTCCTTTTTCTTTTTTGATGCATCTCCTTTCTTTTTTGATGCATCTCCTTTCTTTTTTGATGCAGCTTTTGAACTGGAATTGCCTTGCATACTGTTCCCCACCCTGCCATGCAGCGAGAGCAAGTCTGCAGGATCAGTTTAGTGAACTTGAACCTGTGCTCTGTGGAGCTGAACTCCTGGAGGAAACGGGGCCAAGTGGAGATGCAACCAGATCCAATTGTACAAGTATAGTTAGACCCAGTCTATTCCAGTTTTGATTCACTGAAGTTCACAGCACTGGTAGTGTTTCTGTGAACCTCAAAGAACAGAGGTAGATGCTGAGGAAGCAGCAATTAGGTGACTCCATGACAAGGCTTGTACTGTCTTATAGCTGGAGCATCAGACTGGATTTAAAGAGTCTTTTGATCCTTATTTAGTTTCCCTCCCTTAAATAAAGTGTAACATTTACGAGGACATAGGTCCAGTGTTTCAGGTGCCTAATCTGGAACGGTTTTTCTCCCATGTTTTCAAGGCAGCACAAGCAGAGGCATTCTGAAGTTTAATTTCCTGACTTGGTTTGTGTCCTTTGTGTTGATCACGTTTCCCTTAAGCTTTCAGCAATCTCAGCTGAAGTTCCTTTGTTTGTGCAGAATACTTAACGTTTGTCACACTGAGGGGTTTGTGTGTACATGCTTGTTGTTGAGGGGTTTATCTTTTTTGAGCACGTTTTTGTCCATGGCAAGCGGATTTAGTTGTGAACTGTGCTTTTGTGATACTTTGAGCTAGGAAACAGGGTTCGTACAGTTTACTTCTGTGTTCAGCAGTTCCGGCAGCGAAACCAAACAGCCGTATCTGTTTAGACTGCCTCCATTCTGCAGAGCCTTTGTAGCCCTGCCAGCGCTCTCCACATCACTGAGCCTCCCTGTGAAAACCAGAGACCATTTCACTTTGTTCACGGCACTGAAAGCTGCTCGCAGTGTGGGATTTAGGGAGTGAAATTCTTTCAAGAATGAATTACTTGCAACCAGTTAGAGTCATCAGAGGAGGAAATCAAAGGGATTATTTGTTTTGACTGGGGCCTGATTTGTTTTTGCCAGTATTTTGCTCAGTCTGAAAATTTGAAAAAGCCCCTTAATTAAGTATGATATTTTTATACGCAAAACACAGGCAGAAGGATCTAGTTTAGCTTTCACTGTGTCTTCCTGCAGGAACTTTATTATCTGAACCCACTGATTTCTTTCTGCTGTGTCTTAAAACGGACAACAATTGCGTTTTAAAAATGGGGTGAGAGTATTGTGGTTTGTATAACGCAGGGCTTAAGCAGAGATTGTACCTATATCTAAAAATGTGATCATGGGAACTGCTCTGCCTTCTGTAAATTGTTTATAAAGAACTGAAAACAAAGTGACAGGAGTGCAGATGCCACGATGAGAGCTGAGTGGTATCGAGGAAAGAACCCCTCCTTTTGTTTTTCCGTCTTCTGAGCATTTGAAAGAGACTGTGATGGACTAGATCTTCAGGCTCCCGAACTGTTGGCAAATACCCCTACAAATAACCACTGAGGAAAGTCCTTCCCATCACGCTGTGCTTGTAAAACTAGTTAGGAGATTTAAGGGAAGAGAATAGAAATGAAGTGTTGCTTCCAGTGTTGTCCAAGTATGTTAAGATCGTGCTGAAATAAGCAACTTGAATTGCTGAGAAGTCTCATTGCTGAACTACACACTCATTCACTAAATCTTTGAATACAAAGTTAAGAAAGGTTCATTCTCACTAGATAAATCAGCTGTATAATGGCAAGTGAAATTTATAAGAAGCTGCCACTCTACAACCTTTGGTAAAGAGACTTCAGGAAGTAAAACAGGTAGGTGTATTTATCATTTTATGATTAATACTGCATCAGCTGCGTCTGCAGTGAACTCTCAAGGCACTACATCTAATCAATATTAATGAAGAGCATTTTGACACCACACAGTTAAACTGCAGTGTTTAGAGCTGGAAAAATATTAATACCATGAGCCTGGCAGGATTCAAAATAGGCTTAAACACTTATCATAGCTGTATTAGAGGGAATAAAATGTTCTTGCAAAGACATTTGAAACTTTGATCTTTACCCAAAAGCAGGGCTGAAGGGAGGGGATGGTGAAAATTTTAAGGATGGGTGCATTAAGAAGTGTGTGACCAGCAGGTCAAGGGAGGTTCTCCTCTCCCTCTACTTTGTGGCCGTAATGAGGCTACATCTGGAGTACTATGTTTGCTTTTAGGCTTCCCCACTCAAGAGTGACAGGCAACTACTGGAGAGAGTCCAACAAAGATGACTTTAGGGGATAGGAGCATCTCTCTTACAAGGAAAGCTGAGAGACTTGGATCTGTGTAGCCTGGAGAAGAAAAAGCCAAGAGGGAATCTTATAAATGTTTAAAGGGTGGATGTTAAGAGAATGGGGCAAGACTCTTCTCAGTGGTGTCTAACAATAGGACAAGGGGCAATGGACACAAACTGGAACATGGAAAGTTGCGTTTGACCACAAAGAAAAACTTGCTGACTTTGAGCATTAAGGAGCACTGGAACAGGCTGCTCAGACAGGCTGTGGAGTTTCTCTTTTCTGGAGACTTTCAAAACCCATTTCTGTGTGTTCCTTTGAAACACAGTCAAAGCAATCCTGCTTTAGTGGTGGGTTGCACTAGAGGTCCCTCCCAACCCCTACCATTCTGTGCTTGTGTGTGAATCTAGAGAGACGTAACTGCATCTGTGTGAAATTACTGTGTTCATTCTTTCAGAATTCTGTCTTTTGCAAATTGATTTGACAATTCATATTTTCTGTTTCTTTTTGTTCTATTTTATTTGTTTTGATTTGCTTGTGCAAAATATGAGTGGTGGTGGTGACAAAACCTCATGAGTTGTGTTGTCTCCTACTCTACACCAGCCGTTGTTGTGTCACAGCACTGTCTGCCAGCTTTCCATCATCTTCCTTGCATTTTCATTTCAGGTCACTGTAGATAAGAACTTGTACTAAGGACTAGTGGTCCAAAGCTGAGTATATGCTCTAGAGTGATGAATGAAACTTGTTCAGTGCTTTTGCTTTCACATAATCACAGAACATTAACGATTAGAAGGGATCTCGAAATACCATCTAGTCCAGTCCCCCTGCCAGAGCAGGACCACCTAGACCAAGTTGCACAGGAACACCTCCAGGCAAGTTTTAAACATCTCCAGAGAGGGAGTCTCCACAACCCGCCATGGACAGCTTGTTCCAGTGCTTTAGTCCATATTGCTGAACACTGCACTGGTAGAAGGGTGGAATTTCAGAGGCATTGAAACCTCTGGGGTCAGGACTCCAAATCTTGCAACTTAGATGCAGCTAACTATCTGCAGTTACCCTCTGTGGCAATATTTGGTGCCTGTTAAACTTAAGATCCAGTAAGAAGAAAGGAGACTGAGGAGCATTCTCATCTGGAACATATAATGTGATTACCCTCCTAATCTTGCTATATTCAGATACCTGTAGTTGTGTCCATAATATCCCAAGTTTTCAGGACACTTAAATAGAATAAGAGGGTAGTTACTCTCCCAAAAATTTTACAGTAGAAACTAGGGATGAGAGAAGAGTTAAGTGGATGACACATAGGGAGCAATTAAAATACTGCTTTGTAAAAACTTTGGAAATACAGATTTTGAAATAAAAGTTTCAGGAGTACAGAGCAAGTACAGAAAACTGTTTGACAGAAGTGGGGAAAGTTGAGGGATTAAATTCACTAAGAGGATTTTGAGGCATGGGGAGTGACATGGTTGGGCAGTAGAAAGAGAAATCCTTTTACTCTGTTATGTTTAACTGAGGAATTAGAAATGTCAGAGAAAAGGAGGTTACAAAGGGGAGGTAACAAAAAAGGATGGCAAGAGGTGTGAATCATACGATGTGAACAAGGAATTAAACCATGAATGGCTTCAAAAGATAGTGAGAGAAAAAGGAGACCCAAGTCTTTTTTATCCTGATAAAGAGAGAGATGAGAAATGGCAGATAATACATTTGAGAGTCTCTAACTGTTCAGCTCTTCGGAAACCAAACCATTTTCTGCAGGCTCATGGAGGTCCTAGAAGAGTTTGCCAGTTGACCTTCTCATGCTCTCACAAACTCTCCAGATATTTTGTTCTTGACATTTGCATCTAGGCTAGTTCTCTAAAGGTGGTGTTTTGTCAGACCTTTTTGCGACGGGTAATTCCCATGAATCACCTTTTCCCAGGTTAATTCTGAAATAGAATTTCCTAGAGCTGCCATGCCACTGCGCAAAGAAATTGGAACAATTTGTTGCAAATTTGGCATCTTAGATGAGACTTCATCTGGAAGTCCATCTTTAGCTTTCAATTTTCAGTCCTACAAAGGAATAGTATTGCTTGCTTTATAGGAATTCACTGAAAAAGAACATGAAATGTAGGCACAGGATGGGGAATGACAGGGGAGAATACTTACGTGTTGCATAAGGATGCATGTGTGTGGAATAATTACACATTTTGGAAGTGAGGAGGTTGGTGGAATGGAGGACAAAATGTCTGCACATGAGGCGAATACTTGCTTGAGATAAACTAAGCAGGGAATGTTTAGATAGAATGTTGTGAATAGCTTCATGAGAGAGGTGTCTACAGATCACTTGACTGCCTGAGTTTCCTTGGTTTGTCTTTTAAGTGTTTCAATTGCTGCAAAATACTGACAAGGAGAACAAAGTTTGCTCTCATTTTAGGCTGTTTTTGTTTTCTTACTAAACAAACTTAAAAAAACCCAAAACAAATTCCAAAGTATACATTCATAACCTTTACTCAACTGTCCTCTTACTGGAGGGGCCTTGGGATGTGCCCAGTCCAAAGAGAAGGAAGGGCTATAGGATTATGGGGTGTCATATCCAGATCTTCAGGCTTTCAACTGGGAACTATTGCTTGTGCTCAAAGCTGAGTTTTATTCTTTTCCTTTCCTCCAGTGGTTTTGGTTATCTCCACTCAGTGAGCATGATGGAAGCATGTCAGAACTAGTGAGGGAATATTTCATTTATTTAATGTGGGATTGTTTCTGTGACCTAGAAAGTGCAGGAGAAAAGCTCAAAGGAGAAACAAAGGAGTTTCTAAAATATCTGCAGATGCAGCCTGCAAAAAAGTGATGATTTTCATTTAATAACTGCCTGTCTGTGCAGCAGATAGTGAATGAGCCCAAGGCAGCAGTGACAGAAATTACACAGCTGTTGGGAGAAGACTCCCATTGCAGTTTTCTTTATAAGACACTTCTGGAACTGGCTGAACTTCCGCTGGCCTTGCACTTGCAGCCTTGCACATCTTTGATGCTGCTTTGGTATTCACAGTGTGTACTTAGTGTGTTTTCCTCTTGCTTATCCAATCCTTTGATCTCTTCTGTTTTGATGAAAATTGAAACTGGCCTGGATACTTCTCAGCAGCTCTCTGGAGATGATGTCCTCCACCTTAGGAAATAATCCGTCTTCTCCCAATACACATTTTGGTGTCCTCTTTTAAGGGCTTCTTTAGATGCTTCATGGTGTTGTAAAATCTGACTCTCAAGGCAAGGTGCTCTATGTTTCGGAGCAATGTTACCAGTGTCCAAACTGGTTTCAGAGCAATGTCCAAACTGGGTGCATTTTGCTGTGTTCTGTGAAAGCTCCAACAAAATTATTTTGAAGACAGTTTGTCCAATGTGGGGATAAATTGGGATCTGGCTCTATTTACATCAGAGTGTCTCATGGAAAAGAGAGATGAATTGACTGTCCGCTGTCTAAGGCATATTACGTCAGGAGGATGCTGGAAATTTGAGGACTTTGCTGGACATCACTCCTAATTGCTGGCTATTTACATGGAAAGATAATGCATGGAATGTGTTATATAAACCAAAAGAAATAATAAATACTGTAAACAGTGCTTGGTTCAGATGGATGAAGCCAGACTGATCAAAACTGTATGTAAACTGTGTTAGTTGTAAGTGTTTGGACAAGAAGCAAAAGCTGTTTCTTGGCTGCCGTAGACAAGGCTCATATCCAGCTTCAAAGGCTTTACCACATGATCAGAATTTCCTTATGCTTTCCTTCCATAAAAGCCATGAGAAAGAAGCTGCATGCCTCAGTGCCTTCCCCCGCTGATGATATGGATGTTATTAGTTGCGCTGGCGTCCCAAATGCATTGTTCACTAGCCCCTTTTCATCAGAATTAAGGGGCTACTACCCTCAGCTACAGTAGTCCAGAGAAAAATATTTTACGCTATTGTACATATCTTTCTTAAATATTAATGTTGCACTCTGTTAGCACTGTCCCCTGCTTCCTTTGTGCTTTTATTTGTTTAGTTATTACAAAAATCTGTCAGAATGTAGCTGTAGTTGTTTTGGTGTAGGAAACATTTGTTGTCCATCCCTCGCACAGTTTAGGTGTGTGACCAGTTGTTCTAAGTACTGCTTGAGAAACATCCTTCCAGCAAGCACTGGGAGAGGACAAACTTCAGCCCAAACCACCAGCATACACAATGGCTTCTTTGTGCCTGTGGTTAACATGTTCCAACTAAAAAAACCTAACTAATGCTTTCATTTCTAAGGGATGTGCTGCCAAAGCCTTCAACAGTGAAAACTGTTTGGTGGTTTTTTTCAGTAAGTATATACAAACAATAGGGGAAAAATGCAACCTAATTAGTAAACTGTGATTCTTGCTGGAAAAAAGCATCAGACTATGTTCCTGGTTGACTCCCCTGCTTCCAGCTGTTCTCTGTAGAGACTCACGCTTCTCTGGCACATCTTGCTGTCTGTCAAGGGTAGGCATTGTCATTTGGGAGAAAAGAAAACATTGGCTAGATATGCAGGGAACAGCTTTCTTGGGATCTGACTCCATACTGCACCCAATCCAGTAATTGTCCCCTGCAGATGTGGAGCACACATCTTCTGCATTGCCTAAAATCAGTGTAAGCTATGCAAACGGTGCTCTCTAATCAGCAAGTGATTTCCCACTGCGGTAGAGAGAGGGAGAGAACACACAGGGATGCTGGACACTTCACTAAACACCATGGAAATTATTCAGATGTTGCGATGCGTTCTGGAAAACTTCATAAAATAAAAAATTCTTGATTGTAAATTCATTTTGAGACAAAATAAATAATTAAAAATCCATTAAAATCTCAGAATACAGCCCAGACCATGCAGATCGTGTGGAAGGAAGAAATGGGAGTAATATATTTTAGCTCACACAGCACTATCTTTGAATGTCTCTGTAATTGTGTGTGGCCAGGATTAAAAATATTTTTGTTCAAAAAAATCTTCCTAATTTGATGGTAAAATACTTAAATACCTAGTAATTTCCCTTCGATTGAGAGCCTTGGAAAAAGCATTTTTCATGCTGTGGTTGATTGGCATGAAGAAAATGCCTTCCAAAATGTATCATAGTTGTCTGGAATCGAGATGTGATTTGTTATCCAGCAAATTGTGGGCTTAAGAAAAGTGGTGTGCAAGGTCCTGGGTATAGGGAGAAGGCAAAAACAATAAAAACCCCCATCCAAAACAACAACAAAAACCTCTGCAAAAACAAAAGGCAGAAGCATCGAGGGCAGATTCTTTGTTTTACTTCAGTGCATTGTTATTATTGGCCTGAATGATCTCGCCATCAGTATTTCCCCCCAAGTCTAAGGAAATGTACTTCTCTGGTTTGGGTATTATTCTGCATTCCACAGTGTTACTTCAGAAAAGGAATTTGCTACAAATGTCATGCTAAGTGAACTTTAATCTTGTGGCACTCCATTGTGTTTTGTGCGAGCATGCACTTCCACTTATTGAAAAACATGTGTGTCTTGTTTGAAATATAAACTGTTGTTGATTCAAGTCTTTGATGGTCTGAGATTAGATTCTAAAAACTAAAAATTTAATAATGTGTGGAACATTTAGGGGCACTTGAAACGTCACGTATTCTGGTTAGGATACGTACACACGTCGTATCTGAAGTTGTATGGCCTGTTAAGAAGTTCTGAAGATGAATGGTGCTTTATGAAGTGCTTTCTGGTTTTCTTCTCTGCGTGTCCACAGTGGTCAAGCTGTCAATAAATAGGCTCTCAGGGCTAAATTAATTGAGAGGAAATTGGAGCTGAATATTGGAGAGGCAGGAGAAAAGACTGAAATTAGATGAAAAAGTAGCTTTCCAGGAATGTGATGAAACCCCGTCTGTGGCTGCCAAATGGAAGTTGCCCTCTCCCCTCCTTTCTTAATGTGAGTATTCATTCTCATATCCTTCAGATAGCTCTGGCTCTGCCTGGGCTGGGCAGTGGGAGAGGAGAGGAACATTCTGGGGACAGTTCTCTCGGATTTGCCTGGTAGTCACAGTGGCCCACTGGAGGGGGCTGCCCCCTCACAGGTGTGAGAAAACCCATCGGGAGCACAGGGATACGGAATTCACCCTGGAGATTAAAAAAATGGGAGTGGAGAGGATGGAAGGAATATGTTAGTTATAACCCAGTACTTAAGCTTTTCTTGCTCATGGACATACGGGTGTGACTGCTGATCTGGAGAGCAAGCACAGGAAGGTCTCCAAGTGCTGTTACAGCAGCTATGGCAAAGTTGGTGTGTGGGAACACCAAGACAACCTTGTAATGGAAATAACTGGCATCTCTAGCACAGCTGTTGCTATTGCATAAAATGCTTGTTTAACACCATCCTTTGCCAATGCAGCTCTGCTTAGGGTAGTCTGAGCTTTTACTGTGCTTCATCCTTTTGCCCAGAGGAAACCTGGGTCTCTCATAACCACCTAAAAACTTTTCTGCAATACATTTACAGGTGAGTTTTCACTCCTTGTTATGTTTTTCAGTGTTTCCTTGGAAATATTGTGTCCTTATTATAAGTATCTGCTGTAGCCTGATAGGCAGAGATCTCAGTTTGGCTTTTTGTATGTGTTTGTGTGGCTCTTCTGAACTTCTGGTACTCAGTTGTGCTTTCACTGGTGACAAACTCAGAACAAATATTACAGCACCACCAGCTAATGTCTGTTCCCAGGCAGCAGTTTATATCCATTTATTCCCTTAAAACCTGTGCTGATTTGATGATACTGGCAACAAGTGATGGGCAGTTCTGGTGACATACTTCAATTAGAGTCAACTTTTTCTACAGAACTGTAAAACCTTTTCATCTGCAGCCTTCTCTTTACCTGAGTTGATCATAGAATCATTAGGATTGGAAGGGACCTCGAAAGATCATCTAGTCCAGTCCCCCTGCCTCAGCAGGATCACCTAGACCAGGTCACACAGGAACATGTCCAGGCAGGTCTTAAACATCTGCAGTGAAGGACGTGTTTACTTTTTCCATTAACTTCTCTCCTTGTGTCGTCTTTCCTTGTGTGTGTTGAAAATTTAAAACTTCAGCTTTTGTTTGAGAAAACACCTTTACTCAACAGTGTAGAATGACTGAATCAATTGTGGAACAGATAGTAACTGTAGGGTTGCTTGTTAGGTTGCAGTTTGTAGACAAGGTCCTAGAAATATTTGAGTTCTGTGTCTTTTTGCCTTATGTGTAGCTTGGTTACAATTATAATGGTGTGATTGTGGTAGCAGTGTTAGTGCTGAATATCCTGCAGCTGGGAAGAGTAAATATAGAGAACTGTACACTGGGTTATGTGAATGTGTCTGATTCCAGCAAATGAGTGTTCAGCTAACTTATTTTAGGAGACATGCATTGCAGAGGACGTCTTCTTGGAGCATCTTTTTCCAAGGTAGTTTGACACCTGTTGTTGCAGTTATCCTGCCAGGCTGAAGGATTTCAGTATGACAGGAGTAGCAGCCCACTAGCAGAGTAGTTTTTGCTTTGTTTGCTCTTAGAACAATTTGATTTGCATTTTGTTTTATTTATAACATGCAAAATCCAGGCAAACGCTTTTATTTACTGTTGTTCAGGAAGCCTACTCTGATGAATGTTCCAGTTTCCTGCTTGTCCTGAATTTATTTTCAATCAACATTTTTTCAAAGTTATAATTAAAATGTCCTTCAGTGTTGCCACCTTTGAACCAACCAGGGGCTCACAGTTTTTTAGTTGATCCCTGTCACATACAGATGAAATGGGAACAGTCTGCGTAAAGGCTTCAGTCTTTTGAGAATCACAGAACATTAGGGATTGGAAGGGACCTTGAAAGATCATCCAGTCCAATACCCCTGCCACAGCAGGATCACCTAG